>OY970792.1:1287378-2537378 GCA_963853775.1 Xanthia togata
ATAAGCAAGTATAGACTTTTTTTTATTCATGGTAGGGATCATTACGAAATACAAATTTACATTGCGATTTTTTAAATTTAGGATAAAAATTATTCTTTGTTTAGTATTTACATTTATCTGAACTAAAGAAAAAACTGAGCCTCCGCTGTCCGTCAGTCTACCAGCGGGCTGTACCTATCTCATGAACCGTAACAGGTAGAAAATAAAATTGTCACAGATTGTGTATTTCTGTTTCCGCCATAACAACAAATAATTAAACGATATGGTACGGAACCCTTCGTGTGCGAGTCAGACTCGCACTTGACTGGTTTATATTAAATCTTACTATGTAGTTTTGTTTTCTCTTTCTTTCTGTCTAGGCCAGGGGTTCTTAGCCTGCTACATAATTGCGTGACACATGATCAATCATAATCTTAAGAATATTGAAGGATACTGCTAGTCCGTGGCTTTATTTGTTCGAAAAATTTGTCTGCCCAACAACTTAGATAACGCAATGAATGTTGTTGAACTGTCACAAGTTATTAAATTGCAAATTTACAAACCCCCGATAAACACAACTGTACCTTACGATGCAATCTACTCTATGAAACACGAACATTTTATTATTATCATCATCATCATCACCATTTCAGCCGAAAGACGTCCACTGCTGGACATAGGCCTCACCCAAGCACCGCCACTTCGACCGATTCTGTGCTTTCCACAGCCATCGGATACAGGAGCGGCCTTCACAAAGTCCTCGGTCTACCCTGTGAGAGGCCATCCAACGCTACGTCTTCCGGTACGCGGTCGCCACTCCAGAACCTTTCTAGAAACTCCAAGCATAGCCCTCTCGATTGCCCTTTAGGTAACTTAGCCTTTTCATAAGGCCCATTATGAGCGCCCATTGTGATGTACCTATGTTCTTTTTTGCAATAGGGGTTTAAAAATTAAAAATTATTTTTTTATAGTGTTAGTCATAATTTTCAGGTATGTATGTCAAAACGAAAATATTCCAGAATGTACTTGTGTTCTGGATATCCTCGCTGTAGCACCAGTTCATCATGTTGCCACCATTGCATTGTATTTTTAAATACTGATCAAAACGAATCCAAACACAACATCTACTATTATTATTTTTCAAGAGTGTACTAGTGTGCTGGATATCCTTGCTGCAGTATCAGATGAAGAATCCCATAATCTTGCATAGTTATATTGCATACATGATCTTTAAAATTTTAGGGATTTGGACATTTAGCCTACCGCAGCTAACACAAAAGAGCTAATTACCTTTAAACAGCTGAACCGATTTTGATAAAATCATCATTGAACCATCGCTAGAAAACCTGCTTTGAAATGAAAAAATCGCATTCAAATCAGTTCACCCGTAAGACCTACGGTGCCAAAGACAGACACACACATAGCGGTCAAACTTATAACACCCTCTTTTTGCGTCGGGGGTAAAAAGCTAAGAACGCAACGCTAACAACCCACCTTTTTTTTTTTGGGTGGAAAATTATCGTATTACTTCTCCCGCTCTGCGTGGAGCGGGAGGGCGTGTCAAACTCTTACTGACTAAAACCCACCCGTGTTCTTTCAGTTGCCTCTACGTTGCCGGGGGCCACGGTATCCCTTTTGGACTTTCCCATGACCCCGGCAGGCATCGGTCCTATCGGACCCCGACAGTTCTGCTGACATCTCTTTGAGGCGCGCGTGGAACACAACGCGCCATCGAACCGGGCCTGGTCCGGATTTAATAATTTAAGGAGATTTTATCATAAAGAATTTACTACTCTGGACATTCAATCAACACACACTGGTGGCAGAGGCAGCACAGAACTTTTATCCACATATTACCTGCATTTCCATTATGAGGCAGTTCCTCCTTGAAGCGACGGCTGGAGGATGAAGATGGTGTTGGCGCCATCCATTTAATTTAATTAAGTACTTTATTACATACATTACCAGACTCCCATACAGGAAGTAGACTGTGAAACATAAGTTCCACATGACACAGCTCGAATTCTTGCGACAGTTTACTTTGAACACAAAGTATATACATGTGTCGAGTTTCCAACACAGAAAATAGGCGATATGTAACTGCACCATTTTTTTTTCCGGCTAACGAATTTATAAGAATTTAAAGAAAACTTAATTAGCTAATTTTAAACGTAGCGGGCAGGAGCTAACCATTTCACCTCCGCTTCTATAATTCAGATAACTGAAACGTGTGGTGCAGACTCTCCATAACTTCAGTAGGTTTATCGCTATGACGTCACATAAAGCCTTCCGAAGCGTCATATGAAAAAGTAAAGTTAAATGCTGGCGTGAAATGAATAAATTTTAATTAAAGCGCGTCCGGTTTGACAGCGACGGCGACGGTGACAAACGAGGCGCTCGCTTGACGCTGGACGCTAGTGACGCGATTCAATTGAATCCGCTTTGTTGCTTATAGACCAAATATCTAGTTTCTTGCCACGTTTTATAGAGTGTACAAAGTATTTGAGAGTTTAATTACAGTTTAATAATTAAAACATCAGTATCTAAACCTTACCACAGCTACAGCCACAGGAAACTTCAACAGCTGTGGTAAGGATTAGGATAGTTCTGGGTTATTAAAAAGGTAAGGTAGGTTATTTAAAATTGGGATGGAAACCGGATCAAATCATGACCGTTTAAGATAAAAATAAAATGCATTTGTAATACATATATCTGCTTGTTACAAATCTGGAATGATTTTGGTTTTATTTCATAATTCAGTTTAGTGCAGAACGTAAACTTGTATTCTGTTGCCGTTTCGCATCGCTCTGCAGTTCTACATAATGCGAGTGGCGCTTTTGTTCCAACCTTAGAATTCAGTCAGCATTCCAGTTTTGTGTTTGTGCTGAAACCTTCTGTTTTCCATTCCCCAACACTTTCAGCTGTACACATGCTGCTTTTTGAACTGTTTATTTCTTTATTAAGGTCACAGTAGCGGCTTTGCAACTTGGTGAGGTATTTGGACTCTCACGTCCTCAAGTTTTACAACAAGATTATGAAGAACCGAAAAAAAAAAACTTATTAGTTTTCTTGTGATAAAAGTTAAAAGAATTCTACGTTAAATTAATTAAACTTTAACATCTCAATTGTTTCTTACCTTTCAACGAGTTTTGTGAACTAAATCCATAATGAAATGCTTAGGTTCATATCAGAATCACATTATACCGCACGGGTGGCTTTGCCGGCTGCCCGAGTCTTGTGTTCTGTCAGTGACAGTCGGGCCGCGGTCGTGCCGTGTCCCAATGTCCCCGAGTCCCGAGTGGCCCCGAGTGACCACTACAGCTATGTTAGACGTGAACATATAATAAGATTCGTGGAGACCTGAACTAGATTTGGGTTGGTCAAGCGTGTTTTGAATAGGTATTGCTGAAGAATAAACGGTATTCAGAGAAAACTAGAAAATATTTTTGGTTTAATAGTATTTACAAGAGCACAATACCTGTTGAAAGCGAAAGCTGCGATCCCGATACGCAACATTAACTTATAGTAAATTTTGCTATCACGTAACTCGAATTAAAAATACACATTATCACATCCGATACCCTGACCATCTCTTAGACGCAGGTAATTTGTGTTAGCTTTAGCGCAATTACAAACTAGTCGTGAAGTAGCATTGTGAAGTAGTTGGGGGTCTGAGTAAGGGGCTGTATGCTCAGGTGGCTGGTTGCGAACTTCGCCTGGTTCACATCCCGGGCAGCCATCAGCCTTGTACTACAATTCCAAGGTAAGGCATATGCATAAGGAGATTTGAGTTCTAACTCACTTAAAGGGTAAGGGAGAGTTCTCGGATAATTTTAGATAGATTATTACTAGACAAGATAGGATGGAGTGAACTGGCTCTTGTAACGTTGAAAGTAGACCATGTGCAGCAGTGTACCTAAAAAAACTTGTGTACTACAAAAACTCCAACAAAGAGCTCTTGCTTGTGAACAGCAGCTCTCGGCCTAACTTCACGATCTTTTAATCATTTCTCCTCACGATTAATCGTCAAACTCCTGATATTGGGTTAAGGCCGAGTTAGCTCTGCGGGTGTTGGGTGAACGCCTTTTACTTGATTTGGACTGACGTTATTCAAACTTTTAAAATAAGTAATTTTTTTTGTTCTGGTTTGTTCATTAAAATACTTCACTTTAAAATTAACATTAAAATAAAAGTTGTGGAGGGTTAGTTATTGGGAGCTCAATGCTATCTCAGATGTCCCGCTAAAGATGCGGCACCCAGCAACATCAGCAGCATCTAAGCTAGCTCCGGTACCGGATCTGTGTTATCTGATTTAATAATATAAGTCCTTAACCATTTTGACTATTCCATTTTGATTATTAATAATCTATACTAATAATATTATAAAGAGGTAAGATTTGATTGTTTACTTGTTTGTTTGTTTGTATTGAATAGGCTCCGAATATCCTAGATCAATATAAAAAAATCTTTTACCATTAGAAAGCTTAGTTTTCAGGGAGTAACATTTTTATCCGGGGATAAATAACGGGTCCCGCGGGAAAGACCACGGGGGTGAAGCCGCGGGCAAAGTGATAGTTACTTATAAGATAATTATATAAATATTTGTAATCACGTTCTCGAAAACTGCTCTAACGTTTTCGTCGAAAGTTGCAATGTAGGGGTTTAAGAGGGCGAAAAATCGATCTAGCTAGGTCTCATATCTGGGAAAATTCGTTTTCTCTATTTTCACAGCCTCGGGAATGTCATATAACGTTGGTTTACCTAGATGATATGTTTATCTATTTTCACCCGAGCAGGTACTAACTATTAAACTACCTACCTAAAATAAGGATTTAAGTTGTGCGTCAATCAACGATGTGAATGTACTGGTACTAGGGATGAGGATTTTTTTTGTTCGTCACTTGGATTATTAAAAAAATATTGGACACGTATTTTTTCTTTTTTTACGTAATTTAAAGATTACGGCGATATATTGAGTTAAAATGTGGCTTGACGTCACGCCTACTAGATTTTATGTGACATAGGGAGCCCCCACTCCGTAGCTATAATGCGTTTTATCTACGTATTTTTTAAAAAATATGATAAAAAAAAAAATACGTGTTTAATATTTTTGTATCATCTGACTGACATCGTCCCCATTGCTGCACGTTCCACTGAAGTTATATCTACGTCACTCATCTACCTATCCCACGTGTGCTATGAATTTAATAGCGACTCATAATGCAAACCAATGACTTCGTAACCAGGATAATATTATCTTACGAACACGGTCCACGGTCCTTAGTATTTTGCATAAAACTAAAATCATTCCGTGTTTAATATAAGTACTTGCTGCTGCTAATTATTTAAAGAGAACAATCCAGTTCCTCTACATGGCTCCAGAAATTGCCTCATTTCAGTGGCAATTTTTGTAAAATATCAAGCTTATACGCCATGTTAGGCAAATGATTAGTTCCATCAACGAATATGAAATAGATCGGGAGCTAATTAACAATTTGACGCGGCCGCGATCCACCGCCGATATAATTAGTGAATACATTACGATTTGATACCGACACTCCGACACTCGTAGCCAATTTGCAAATGGGATTCATTAGGAATACATGTTTTTACTTCAATTTGAATATTATTACGGCTTGGCGATGGATTACAAGTGCCACGTCGGAATACTTCGTGCGTGCCGTTAAAGCTAACTCAGGTTTTAAGTGGTGGTAGGCTTTTACTTGGGTTCTCAAAGATTTTTAAGAATGCTGGAATGAGTGTTTTTCATAGCATGTGAAAGATATCGAAATGTTGCAATCATAATTAAACGGTACTAAGGAGGCTACTTGATTCATTCGGAGAAGAACCAACATGAACTATAAGAATTATTTTACTTTATTAGTTAGTAGCTGTTGCCCGTGACTTCGTCTGCGATCCAGGATTTGTATGGTAGCCTTCTAAATCTGTTCAGCTGTTTTAGCGTGAAAGCGTAACAAACAAACAAACCAACTCACTTTTGCATTTATAATAATAGTTAGGATGCATCTAACTTCTGTTGGACACAAGTATACGTTACCTCAGAGCAGGCTAGGTACTCCCAAAGTGATGCAGTACAACAACATGTTGAGTTCAAGCATCCTAGTAGTTCACTAGTACTTTACTAGGTTCTATCTTCCGTGGTAAGTATCCTTACAAGTTGTACCTACGGGACGGGGCCGCGGGGAGCCGTATTATTTAATTATGTCTGTGATTTTTATGGTGTACAATAAAGAGTATTCTATCTATCTATCTATCTATCTATAGTTAACCACGTTTGAATATTATTTAGTACTTAGTACGAAACCTGCATGTTTATCTAGAACTGTTTATTTACTTAACTTTCAACCGGCTCAACATTTAAACATTTAAATTTAGACTTTCAAAATTCCTTTGTCGTCCGGCGGGACTCTTTTGACGCAAACGCTAAAAAGCTTTTTTAAACAAGAAATACAACTACGTAACGGTTTATTTTACCTAACTTTATACTACAAGTATTTTCAAGACATCCGTTCTTATTTCTACATACATAAAGTTAGCGAGTACGCGAAGCACACCGCGCTCCCTCAGTCAAAGCTATCAGCGGAGGGCCTCGAATTGGTATTCAGCGCGCGATTGTGTCACATAATCAAAAAGAAACATTTTGCTACATTATGTGCGTTTGAAGATTACCAACACGAAGGATACAACTGAACAGAACATACAGAAGTTGCAGACAGTTTATTAAACGATAAAAGTGTTGTTATAATTTTACTCTCTTGTTAATCTGAAAAATTGCAAAACTACATTTGGTTTGACTGTCCGTCATCGGAATTTAATTTTAAAGTTAAATGACTTCATTGGAAAATTGCTACTCACAATGGTAGTAGTATCTCAAGATATTATTAAGTGATTAGTCATCACATATTATAAAGAGATACTCTCATCACTGATGACTTATGCCATTGAACTACTGCTTCACAATGAAGCTTAGCACTGCAACTGCAATAATCAGATAGTTCAGCGTCTATCTATAGGTACACACATTCAAAGTTATCCTTCTTTCCCGTATTTTGATGCACGGATGGATGTATTAAGTTCACGCTTATTGAATTGTATTAAACAACGTAATACGTAATTTCAATACGAATGCCAACGGAATTTGTGAACAAGAAAATTGGATTTGATTTTCTTTTGGGGTTACGTAAACCGGTAACGAGTTGCTATGTGTCTTGTTTTTATACCAGTGTAGCATTGTTTTTTTTAAATTTGTAAGCAGAATTGACCGTAGATATACCCAGGTATCTAATCGCTCAGTACTAGTACCGAGCATTCTGTTCACAGAATGACATGAATCACACAGGATCATTTCCTCAGGATATGACGAAATGTAATTTCATTTCGGACAGACATAACTGTTTTTTGTCGATACGGATTCATATTTTTTTTATTATTATGTCATGTAGGTATAGGAAAAATAACACCACGGACGTAGCATTTTTGCAAATATTGTCAAATACTACTATATGTATTGTTTAATTACCTACTACTACTAACCATAACAAGATATATGTAGGCATTCAAGCAAAAAGGATCCAGTAGTGGGGTATTGAGTTAAGACTAGATTCGGTATCTAGAATAGTCAATTGATAGTAAGGATTGAAAAAAATGTCTCGCTGATGGTGGCGAGTGTGTTGGATCATTCGGTTCCCTACAAAATGGTTGAGCTGGATGGTGCTGATCCACGCGTCATGTTCGTGAACGGGCGCCGTCAGTTGAGACTGGTCATCTCTTATCTGCCAGGGCTTATTTTTAATTGTTTTTGATTTATATATTTTTTTTTTTACATTGTTCTCACATATAGAATCAACAAGAGTAATGTACCCAGGATTTTGTAATTTCTATATTTAAAAGAGTGTCCTTGGAGTTTCTTGCCCGTTCTTCTCCATAGAGATCTACGTTTTGGAATGGGCAACTAGCTTCAACTTTCTGACTAACTGACTCTTTGACAATTCAAAAGTGCCTGTAAAGGGTTTAATTGAAATAAATGCTTTGAGTTTGAGTTTGAAAAAAATCCAAATCGGTCACTTTTTTTTTATCTGACATTTAAGTTGAAATGGTTATTATTATATGAAATTGTAGATGATTGAGCATTTAGTAATAATCAATTAAAATCGCCAAATGCAATTTTTTTACCCAACTTTACAAAACTTCTTATATCTCGGAAACTGAATGCCGAGAACTGGATCCTTTTTGCTTGGTCGCCCACATTATGATAATATGATCAACCATAACGAATGCATTTGGCTAATAATCGGAAACCACTCAATTTTATAGGTTACCGTTTCCCGAAATCAAGCAATTAAAATAATAAGCAAAGGATCTTATGCGATGGTAAATACTGATATTGAAGCATAATTTAATTTTTACAAATCACAAGGCACCCGTTTTTATCGCCCAGGTTTTTGGTTTGTGTGGGCTCCTGACCGACATAACTCCTGGAGTAACGAAGGTTCGGATATATGTGGCGGAAGTAGAACCACATGTACGAACAAAGAGGCCGCGTCATGATTTCATTTTTCGCTTTACTAAGCCAAAGGTCACTTGAATTGGAGCAAACATAATACTGATATATCAGTTACAGGTAAGTACATAAAACTGGAGAAAATCTAAGCTCATACAAATAAGGAATATGAAAGATAATATTTCTTTCACTCCCAAAAAGGAAATGGCATCGACATCGGTCGAGTGGTTTCATAGATACCGAGCATAAACGAGTGCTGGCCAATATTTGCGGGGGACATGATCCGGAATGATTCGCACTGAGCGGCACACAATTACGCGGCTCGCTTGTCAAAGCCGCCGCGATGTAATTACACACTAATAAATATAACTACGTACATAAAATATTATGTAGAGCATTTACCAAGTAAATGTTTATACCTATGTGGTGCATGTATATGGAATTCCAAGCAAATAATGTTGGACCAAAGATCAACGGCTATCGAAAGATCGGGAATTGTTATTGCCGCCTTTTGCACTATGAATTGATGGCAAGCCACGCCTATCACAGAAATTAACCCTACATGGGTTAATCACGGGTTATCTTGGTTACATTGGGCAACGCAAGTACGCGAGACTGGTGTACAATAAGGGAGAGTGACGTAGATGTCATGCTATGCCTGAAGATTGTAGATGGAGATGACAACTAGGTAGATAGAAACGTTTGCGAAAACCACGAGCACAACGCTGTAGTTTATCAGCTAGGAAACACTGAGTTGAAAAACAATACTCTAGGAATGGTAATAATAATCACCATACCCATAGCAAAGACAAAATAATAGGTACATTTGCCGACAATACGTACCTTTTACTTAAGGCTGCCCGTAGCCTAACTGTGCCACCAGACAAAGGATGGTCTTAAGTAATTTGCAATGTTACTTACGAACGGTCCTGACGCGATCGATACGGGGTTGGATTTGTTAGCCTATGAGATCAATGACCATACTGAGATCGACGAACCTAGGTGAAGTACAATGAGTCATCGTCATATCTTTGAGCCATCGTCATTGTTTCGAAATTAAGTACCTAAGACATAGATATCATGACGTTTCTGTATGTTAAAACTGAAACAACGTATTAATTAATTTCATTTTAACAGTTTTTCTAATGTTCATCTACCTTTTGTATCTTATTCATCAGTGAAATTCAAGAACATTTTAAGATTTATGAACATACATTATGCCCACTTACTTTGCAGATAAGTATGATGATCCCATGTAGATTTTTTGACGAAGCCCTCAAAAGGCTGATATGAAATTTTCAAAACGAAATTTCAACGAAACGATATGTTCTTTTCCCCGTCAATGTTTAGATTGCATGATGCCTGACCCAGATAATTGAGAAACCCACAAACAAAGCCGTCTCTGAGCCAATAGCCCGGTTCCTTTGGACCAGGCTTGAAGATTGTGTGTCGGCCGCACATTGTTTCACCTACGTGTGTGGCACATTATGTTGGTATGGTGCGCCCAAACTGCATTTACGGTGACCATGTAAGAGGTTTGCGTATTAAATGATGCCGCAGAATTGAATTAATTAAAACATAAGGTGATGTTTGGTTTTCAAAAAATCTATAATGTAGCTTTTTTGTGCATCCTAAACATTTCTAGATTTGTATGTATACGGTTTATCTTGCTACCATCTGGAAAAGAAAAGAGCTTTGCTGTGTTTTACAATTTATTCAATCTTACCATTTGAACTTTTTAAGCATAACCTAACTACACAATTTTTGCCAAGACTATTTTATACTCGTTTATGGAAGACATGAAACCTTAAAATTGAAGCCAATGAGGTATCAAAATACTCACAAACACATATACAAAAACATTGAAACCAGTAGTTAGGTACGTTTTTAGTCGGTGAGAATACGGTCAAATATTTTTTTTATTTTAAGTAATTTTAAGAGCACTTCCTAACAAAGATTCTGTCTTTTCCAGTCTCAAATTTTCTTTGTTCTGGCAATTAGTGATTATGTACTAATATCATAATCATAGTTTGCTAGTTCGCTTAGTTATGCATTTTTAATCACCTGGGTATCTGTATCTAACATACAACATTTTATTGTTCTTGAAAGACCGACTGGGTTTAAAATTTAAAATTCAAGTGAAGCTAAAATTCTCAGAGCGGCCTGAATCCAGTCTGCCACTGAGCAATCGCATGGCAGCAGCACTGCACGTAACTATGTACATATATGAATAATTGGATGCGAGTGGATCGATGACGCCGACATGACGTGAGCCTCCGCATGCACACACACGCAGTGCACGCACACACCCATCCGTTCGTGAGAGGTGTGTTGTGGATGAATGCACAGCCAACTCAAATTGATGACGGTCAAGGCGTTTTTGATCATTTTCTCTAATTGAACTCTTACAAGCTGTGTTAAGGGAAGGTCTACCAGAAAAATATTATATTACCTTTAAGTATAATTTTGCGAGTGAAAACGAATTCACTCGCTTGACCTGATGATACTCGTAATAGTGAAGAACTGACAGATACATCCGAGTATGCTGCATGCTTTTGTCAGGCGTCTATGGTGCGTGAGCTTTTGTGAGCATTCTCTGGTTATTCTATAATGCAGTTTGCCTTAATATCATTACTTCGTTTTGGGCGGTGATGAGATAGTTTTTGTCCCTTGGCAAACTGAACTTAAGCAGTGGGGGAAACGTCGATTTGGGATATTCAAAAAGTCGATGCGCAAATTAATATGGTACTGAAAAATGTTTAAATTAAATGCCAGCCGGTAAAAAACTACCACCAAAATTTTCGTAGTTTAGTATTTCCTATGATTTAAATAGTACTTTATTGTAAACTGAAAAACATTTGTATAAATTATTTTTCGGAACAACAAAAGGTTGTCGATTATGCGGCGCGCGTCATGTGAATGACATAAAGAGTCGATGCGGGCGCTACCTTGCGGAGATAGCAGCGCTTTCGTTGGTTGTGTGTTGTATGTTGAAGATAATAAACTTTAACTACATTGCGTACGTACATAATTTGAGAGCACAGACCAATGTCTGTGCTCTCAAATTATGTACGTACGCAATGTAGAACACAATTGTTCCGAAACAATTCTAAGGTGCCGACTGACCATCTTGGGAACCAACTTTCTTTCTAAAACACCCAGGGTAATCATTGGCAAGAGTGCTAAATCAGGGTCACTTATCCATCTTAAATATTTCAAATCTGTGTCCGTAGACTATGTATTTCCGTTATACTAGCCCTGTATGTGTGACGTAACGAGGTGTTTGCATACGAACAGTGCATTAATCTAATTCACTAGTTCATTACTGTTTATTCCCTAAGTTGAGCTATGTTCTATCTAATCATATATATACAATGTATCAATAGCTTTGTGGCCTTAAATGATTGAACGTTTGCCTGTAACCGAGAATGTCATGAGATATCATTTTATATTTATCCTTTACACACACATCGACACCCGCCTATGGAGATTTGTTAATGTGTCCAAATATAATGCAAATGTCTATGACAGTTGACGTGTTACTTAGAAATAATCTCCCAGTTACTTACTATGAATCAGAGAGATGATAGTGAGCATGGTATAATAACATACTTCGCCAGGTATTCTCTTCCGACGATGGCCTAAGACTACGTCACGATAAGTGTTGCCATTGATTGTCCTTTTCAGTAAATTTAGGAACTTTCTCATTTAGTTAATGAAAATAAAATAAATTACTAACTAGCTAAACTATTTAGTAGCTCGTGTGATTCATCTATGTATTTAGTTTTAAATTAATGAACATAATATTGAATTATTATTTCATAATTGTTAAAAATACATTTTACTCGGGTAATTCAATCACACACAGTGGCCACACATAAAATTGACAAGTGTCATATTGACAGCTTGCCATTTCATCGCTATCGTCGTGTCGCTCATACCTATAGCGTTGTTTCGCTCGGTGAGCAAAATACTGTGGTTCCCAAACATTAGTTACTGTGAAAGGTTTTTTTCTTTTCCCAAAGAAGAGATGCTAACAAATACGTGGCTTCAATATTGTAGACCGAAAACAACAATAAGAACTGGTATGACCTTACTGCATATTATTTCATTTATCTAATATGGTTCGGCTCTGGCTTCAAGGCCTTTTGGGCTTATCTAAAATATTAATCAGTGTTTTTCGAGTGACGAAAGCTGGATTTATTGTTACGATCCTGAAACTAGGAGACAGTCTGCTGTCTGGATGTTTTTTTTTTTTAACCTTTCGTTTGTCCGACCCGCGTACACGAAAATACGTGAAATGTCGATGCTTTTATAGGTTAGGTAAAAACTTTGGGTAGGCTTTCAGAAAAACGAAGATTATACCGTTAAACCGATAATAACAAAGTATAAATTATACCTTCCCGGAATCCTCATTAGTTTTCCTATCTACTAAAACTGCTACATCATGAAATAAAACTGACCTGACTTAGCAGTGACGTGATATGTTTTTATTTTGATAATTTTCGTGCACATAACCTTCACACTTTATCACATTACGTCGAATTCACAAATATATTCACCAAAACTACACTAGAATACGATGGCACATATGTTTACACATTCATAACATACTTCATATCACTACTAAACACACTATTTGCATGACAAAACAACTTATTCGTCAACTGATAAAAATTCCGAGAACGCGCGCCGCCATCCGCGGCGTTCGCCGATGTCAAACTGGCTAGGCGGTAACGTTCGCAAAAAATCTCGAACGAAAATAATTCAATGTTATTATTTTACTATTATTTTCAAGGAAATCTTGTTATTATGATTATTATTGATACATCTTCTGTTTGTCATGTTAATTTATTGTAAATACTTAATGTTATTATTTTACTAATATTTTCAAGGAAATCTTGTTATTATTTCCTTTATTATTGATACATTTTCTGTTTATCATGTTAATTTATTCTAAATACTTAATGTTATTATTTTACTATTATTTTCAAGGAAATCTTGTTATTATTATTATTATTGATACATTTTCTGTTTGTCATGTTAATTTATTCTAAATACTTAATGTTATTATTTTACCGACTTCAGGATAGTAGGAGGTTCGTCTGTATGTATTGTTTATTTTTATGAATGTAGATATTTATGTGAATTATGAACCGATTTATTTATATGTACTAGTTGCCTAGGTGTGTTGCCCTCGGATGCGCTCGTGGTTTCGGTCAAGTCTTTTTATAGCTCATTTTTAGGGTTCCGTACCTCAAAAGGAAATAAACGAATCACTTTTTTGTCCGCTGTTTTGTTGATGTGGCGTCAATCTTGCTTACGCAATCAAAAGATATAGACATTTATGTCACATTTCTCATACATTCTCAAAGGGAATCAAACCTAGGGTGCTTCCCGTTGACCTAGGATCATGAAATTTGGCGAGAAGCAATGATAAAAGCTGCTAAAGCGAAACTACATCATTGTATAATATACAGTGATCTAGTTTCGCTTTAGTGCCTTATTTCAAAGTACAGCAATCTTCCTTTCTCAATGATATCTAAGAAAGGGCTTCGAAAGGTTTGAAATAAAATGCATTTTCTTTTCAAGAAATGTATATATTAAATAATAAAACAAAAAAAAAAAAAAATGTACACAAAAAAAGACATAAGATAGGTACACTTTATTGTAACGGCTAGTATAGTGAAAAGTTCGTCTAGATTTTACTCAGACTTTAGCAAAATATACAATTTTTTTCATACATTTATGAACATATTTATGTTGTGAAAAAATAAGATAGGTACACTTTATTGTAACAGCTAGTATACTGAAAGCCTTGTCCCGATTTTACCCAGACTTTAACAAAATTTAAAAATGTTTTCGTACATATAAGAACATAATTATGTTGTGAAAAAATAAGATAGGTACACTTTATTGTAACAGCTAGTATACTGAAAGGTTTGTCTAGATTTCACCCAGACTTAAGCAAAATTTACAAATGTTTAGAAAGGTTTGTCCCGTACTTATCGTGGGTTTTATTTACAAAATCAGATTTGTCCCGTAAGATATTATTCACAATGCACAAACCCAGACTGATATCTGTCCCGTAAGATATCATTCGCAATGCACAAACCCAGGCTGATATATGTCCCGTAAGATATCATTCACAATGCACAAACTCAGACTGATATCGGTCAGATATCAATGAAGGCGCCAAAAGGCGCTACCACGCTACCGTTTCGTCCCCGATAGCCGTAACGCCCCCGATAACAGCAACGAAAGGAGTAGTAAACGAGATAAATAAACAGTTAGGCGTCCCGTCGAAACGTGACCCTAATGCGAGAGCCCCGGATCACCATCACATTCAAACACAGCCGTAATCCACATCCACACCCCAAAAACGTTTACTCTTTGCGCTTCCGTTTCCGCCCACGTATATCTACGCCTGGGAGCTCTGTTGCAGAATGCCAAATTCTCCAACAGTCCCCAAAACAAAGATATGCGTCACACGTGATGCACCTTGAGTGAACGGCTTTGGATTTCTTCTGCCGTTGACAAATCACACATCTCTTTGTATTCTCACGTCCCATCAAGTGTTCTGGCTCGTGCATGATATTTCGCCTCAGCCTCACGTTTCCCACTGGTGCCTGACTGATCTCTATTGAACAGGGGCGATGCCGTTTAAGTAGAGATTCAGCAAGCGCATAGCGGAACTCACGATGCGTCACAGGCAATTTATCAGTTGTACGTTTCAGAGAACTTTGGTACATCACAAGCGCATTATGTATACTCACATTCAGTAATCTTTTAAACATTTTCATGTACCATTTCACGCCTCTCTTTCGCTCCAACAGATACATGGAGAGTTTTTGATCTTTGAGATCAACACCCCCCATGGACGTGTTGTAATCTTTTACACATACCGGTTTCTCCATCGGTTTACCAGCCCTAGTTCCCATATAGGTATCGGGTCTGTGATAGGTGGATATTATATTCACCATCTTGGAGTCCATCCATGCAATGATGGATACGTCTCCAGAATGGCGAGATATAATAGTCCCCTTCTTCACTTTCTTCGACACCTTTATGTCACTAGGGACGTTTCGACGGTTTGCACGAAGGGTTCCTAAACAATCAAAGCCCAAACTCTTGAGGTATCGTGCTAATGATGGACAATTATAATAATTATCCATCACCACACAATGCCCCCGATGTTCAAGACCTTGCAATAGTTCAAGAACCACTTTCGTGCTCTTCCCCCCCAAATTGACGCCAAGTGATAGATCACCATCGGAACTGTCATCCTTGCCCGTGTAGATTTGGAACCTAGCCATATAGCCAGTGCGGGACTCACATAGCTCATATGACTTGATTCCAAATCGCGCAGCCTTTGACCTTATTGTTTGGGCCCAGGACAAGCGGCCCTTGAATAAGGTCAAAGACTCGTCGATGCTGATGTCAGGTCCTAGGTTGTACAAGGCTTTGAACTTTTTTCCGAGATGTTCAATAATAGGTGCCAACTTACCCAGCCTACGTGACACCCCTGCTGAAGAAGATAGTCCAGATTGAGACAATTGCTGACTCTCGACAGCGACATTGTCCACAAAGTGAAGACACTTATTCAACAGAGTATACCGATTAAAGGACATAATACTCTTGAACCCCGGTAATTGGAGAACTTCGTCTGATGTCCAATATTCAGTTATCGACGTACGCGGGTCGATAGCCATATACATCAACATCGCGAAAAAAACCATTATTTCGTCTGCATTAGTGTCAGTCCACGAATGAAGGCGAGATGATGGTTTCAAAGTCCCTGAGTTACGCATGGTCTCGATTGTCTGATGCGCATATCGGTTAGTTTCCGTGGCGATCAACCTTATGATATCCTCATCCCATATGTCGGTAAAGGCATCATAAGGCGTCTCGTAGTCTTTGATTGGCCCAGGAGTAGGACCTGAGAACTCCCCACGAACACCCCTAAACGAATCAAAGTCCGGTGACCACGTGAAAATAGCCGACGTACCCAAAAGAGAATCGGCAGCGTCATCCATCCCCGTATCAATCTCGTTTACCAAATCTTGTAACGGTTCTTCTAACTCCTCGGTGTCAGGAAGATCCCTCCCGACAACTGGCATGACCGGGACATCGAATTCGTCATCGAAGTCGCTGTCCAAGTCACTGCCATCACACCTAGGCACCGTCTGTGAAAGTGCTGTCACCGTCGAAGTTGATGGACGAACGTCAACTTCGGCAGCGACCGTCACCTCAGAATTGGCGCTAGGCGCGAGAGGAGTAAGAAAAACCGTGTTGCTGTTCGGCGTGTCGCTGGTCCCCGGCGTGTCGTTGGCCCCCGGCCGCTCTCTAACCCCTGGCAGCTCGCTGGCCCCCGGCAGGTCCCGCATCCACCTCTTGACATGCCAGGGATCCGACTCCAGCAGCTCCGCTGCTTCGTCCTCGGACATGTCCAATGCCTCCACACGCTCAACCACATCGGAACTGTGAGTAAATACAATATCGTAAAAATATAACCATATTATCATGTACGTTGCCACCCACGTACAATGGAGATACTCTAGGAAGGAGAGTTAACTTACCAGAGAGACAAGTCCAGGCTGGGTTGCCTGGCTTGCCTAGCTTCTCCGATGCGCAGGTGACCACCTGGGGTCTGCTCGAGCAGCACGGAGTCGCCGCGCACATTGAGCGACCCTCCAGGTGTCGCCTGAACGGGGAGCGCATGGAGGCTAAAGTAAGAAATACAAATTACTCCACTGTAACTAAATAAATATAGTAGGTAACGCTATGAAAAAGAAACTTACCGTGGCGGTGAGGACTGCAGATCGCGGACCGGGGTGGCCCTAAGCCTTTCTAACAGCAAGGCCCGCCGAGCCGCGCTATGCCGGTTCGGTCCGCGTTCTATACCCGCTACGGGGGTCACACTCCTGGACCGCTCCGTAGCGGCGTATTTCGCCATTCTAAAAACAATATGAAACTTCACTAATTGTACATGTCTGATCAGCTAACCCGACCACATTACCGGCCTAAGTAAACAAAAAATAAATAATAATACAAAATAATAACAAAAATAATAATAATCGGGAACATAAACTCCACGTAAGACATTCAGATATAAATCGCTAAGAAATGTTTACGTAATAATAAAAATTCAACTAACATTTAAAAATAATAATCTTTCAAGTTTTTTTGCAGACCGTACTTTGTGCAGCCAACCGCCATGTTAGCGCCAATTTGACGACTTTTTCTCTTTGACACACAATTATGATGTCAATACGTAATGATATTAGTATATATTACTATTATTATGTTCATAGGTAAATATGCTAACTACTTACGTGTATTTCAAACTATTTACGAGAATATTTATAACAAAAACATTGTCATAACACAACGGCCATTATGGAAAAAAAATGTTAAGTCTAAACTTTCGTTACTTTTTTCGCCTGTATAATCATTACTTTTTGAAAAACAATTACTCAATACGGAATCTACACTTATTTATCAGTAATTCTATATAGATTTTTATAAGAAAACTTACCGTTTTCTGCCTCTATTCATCGTTTATTTCTTCTCCAGTCACACACAAATTCACTGACACGGCAAATGTCAAACGGTGGAATGTCAGATGAATTTATTTATTGTCTAGTTCGTTCAAAATAATGTTGCTGCTGTTAAAAAGTATTAAAATAGAGAGTGAATGAACCATTTCTTTCATATAAATGCAGAACGTATTGCTACTTGCAAAAAAACCACAGATATTTAGCGACCAATCCTGACCAAGCCCTTAAGTGTAACAGTCCGACTTAAGACATTTGGAGCATTTTTTCTTATGTCGAACTGTGTAACTTAAGACATTTAAAAGGTATTAAAAAACGTTTATTCATCTCCACAAATTACATCGTTTTATATGTATAGGTTGACAGGTAGTTTGGCAGAAACTTGTAATTTGTGGGAGATCTGGAGTCTAAACTAAGCCTAGGCCTGTATTTCAGAACTCCAAGCCACCCATCACAGCATAAATAGTGGTTGTCAACGTGGAAATAGTGCGAACCTGATGATGGTGTGTATGTGTGTGTGTGTGTGAATAAAATATAAGTACCTATGTATACATTTATTGCATAATAAGTATTTTATGAATATATAATCTTACATAAATAGTATAAGTACGCAAGTGAGTACTACTTAGCCTGCCTACTTGGCTACCTCAAGTAATTTTTTCGTTTCTTTTTATAATTTTATTTAGTTTGTTGTACAATTCACCTCCACGGAAAGGGAAGAATTTTGCGCGAAGGACGTACCAACAGCAGTCGTCCCACATACTGCGAAGTTTCTCCTGGAGAGACCTATGCGTTTTCTCCTGTCTTCGGGTAGGTTTGAGTGTTGGAGAAGTGCAGTATGTACATCTGGCGAACAGTTAGCACCTGTGCTTCCTCGTAAAGAGTTATGGTGTTGAAAAGACGAGGCTTGGATAAACTAACCTTTAGTATCATCCTTTGGGCTCTTTCCACTGTTATCAGTTTTGTTTTACATGCCCCTCCCCATGTGGTAATGCAATAGCCAATGATAGATTGCACTAGAGCCTCATATACCATCTTCATCGTTTGTTTGTCTGCTACGTCACGGAGTCCTTTGAAAATGTAGGTGAGCTTCCGTATTTTTTTACATAGAAAGCCAATGTGGTTTTCCAAATTTAAATTTGCGTCAATTTCAACTCCAAGGTATTTAAGACTTTTTGTAGGATTTAAAGTGGGACAGTTACAGTTTGGAGTTGGAGGGAAATTACATTTATGTGCCAGGATATTGTAAGTAGTGCGGTTGGCAAGTCCAATTTGATTGCGAAAACAGTATAAAATGTATTTGATTGTATCTTCATTTAAAGTGAGGTAGTTACAGGATAGCCAGTTACACACAGTGTTAAAACAGCTCATTCCACGAGTCAGCGAAAAAGGTTAGGGCGGTATCGTCTGCATATGCGGAGATGCGGCAATTTTTAATCTTATGATGAAGGATGTTTCCTTCCGAGGAGTTGCCAACTAAAGTGAAGAGAGGTCGAAGCGTAAGAAAAAAGATGGTGGCCTCGTTCTTCAGAAGGACAGATCATTACGCAACAATTGTTTTAGTGGATCGAAAAACAGTTACTGCAGAGTGGTACACTAACAATTGTTTGCCACTTGTCTTGGAAAAAGTTCGGGAGAAACGACCTCTCATTAGGATCCTCCTTCACCACGACAACGCCTCGTCGCACACCGCCAAGCAAACAATCGACTACTTGGCGACGTCAGACGTGGAATTACTGGGTCACCCGCCCTATAGCCCTGACATCGCACCTTGCGATTTTTATTTATTTCCGAAAATAAAAGAAAAACTTCGAGGAAAACGTTTTATGGATGCCGACGAAGCAGTGGCTGCGTTTCAAAGTGCCGTCGAAGAGACCCCTAAGGACGAGTGGGCTATGTGCTTTTCTCAGTGGTTCCATCGGATGCAGCTATGTATTGATGTAAATGGACACTATTTTGAAAAGATATAATAAAACTAATAACTTGCTAGTTTGTTCAGTTTTGATTTTCTAAGAACTTTCAGTGACACCCTCATGTCGATTTATTAAAAATGATAAAAATTTAGTACCCTTTGTATTATTTTTATCTTTTTCCGCACTAAAAAAGTTTGAGAACCGTATCGCAACTGATGACGTATTCTTAGGCCAATCACGTGACCCTGCTGTCACGGGAAGAGAATACCTGGCGAAGTATGTTATTATACCATGATAGTGAGGAGTGATACGACGTGGCGCTATATCAGTGGTGGAGCTATTTGGTATTCTAAAGTTAAGTAGTTTTGGTGGCTGTGTTGACCAAAAGGGAAATTAAGCTTTCTATTGAATTTTTATTTTTGAAGATTTCTACTGCCTTTCTTATTACTTACGTCAAAATCAGGAAAAAGACTTAAGTTATCACCTATTTAACTATTTTACATGAACAATACTACCTACACGTAAATAAACACAACAAGTAATTATGGAAATATGGAATTACTATTATTTCGCGGCGATTTATAATTATTTATCCTGCAGCAGCATGTTTGTTCGCCGCGGGATTTACACTATAAGCATACGCGGCTCAACAGTGGAGGAATCATAATGCCCACAGGTATTGTATCGTATATTTCCATACGAATACACGAGTAGTAAATAGATCATTGGTTATTAACTATTTGTCCTTTGCCATTTGTCTGTTACAATAGCAATCCTGCAAACAGCTACAACAAACGGGTACGTGGAGACATTTCCATTAACATCTCACTTGACAAGCAATCTACTGAAACACAGTAGTACACAAACAGATAGCGACTTCTTGGTAATGAAAATGTAATATATTTATTTCAAAGAGAATCTTACACGGAAATAAGTAATAATAATAAATAACTAGTATCTAAGTCAAGCGTCACGGAAAATGTGTTTCTCTTTGCATTTCCAGTATTTAGATGTTGTTTTACGTAGGTATCATATTACCACGGTTCGTGAGTCGCGTTATAACTCGATACATTAATATTAACGCAGGCGCTTATTATCAGACCAATGCAAATAACGTTATACGGAATTAATGCTTCGTGCCGATAACGGCTTTCAAACAAATGTGTATTTATTTGTTTAGACTAAATACATTAAATATACCTGTGTATTTTTTACCGGCAATATTCAATGTTCAAACAAACATACGCGATTGGAATAATTCGGTGAGTTTGCTGAAGTTGATTCTGTTGGTCAATTAAAAATGGTAATGTTTATGCCATGTTCTTTATTGGCCATCACTGGAATTTCAGAGTATTGATGGCTTGACGCCACATTTCACAGGTTTTCATTTATTACATCAAATCTGTTCCGTGATAATATTCGTAAGATTCTTCCCAAGATGACATTTACAAGATCTTCATTTACCGCTCAACATAAAACGTTTGCATGTTTAAAGACACTCCTGGTAAAATGTTTTCAACCCTAAGCCCAAACGTTTTGCTAATAATATTTTTCTAAGGCAAACAAGATGTTTCGCAGGAAACTGTTAGATGTTCCGTCACACAATAATCGAAGGTGTATTCGTTCAAAGACTGGCCCTGTGGCAAACCGTATTAAAATGGCCAAATTGATTTAGTACCGACGACGGCGGCGGCGATGCGGGAGACCAGATAGAAACCTTGTTACGATTACACCACCATAATATACGATAGGACGCTGACGGCGTGGTTATTGATGTGTTACTATAGATTCATTACTTTAAAGATGACTTCATAATTATGTTAAGGTCTAGGTTAAGGGTAGTCTAGTCGGTCATTCTTCCATACGAAAGTAGTGTGGTGATTACTCATCTGTTTGACGGTGTACGTTCAAAACTAAACCAAAAATTCAAGACGATGATGACGATACGGTGTACTTTCAAAGTTGAATTGGAAAAAATATTGGTTTGGAAGTTATTTGCGTCGAAACTTCCAAATTTCAACACTAATTTTAACTCGTCTTTGGGTGTGAATAAATGACTCACGTAGTAAAAAAAAATGCAAAAGAGAAACAATACTGGGATAGATAATTTATTCAAAAGTTCTTATAATTTTATTTTGAGCAAATACATTTAGTAGTTTTTTTCTTAATATATAATTATATGCCCAAACGTCTGTTCATGAAATTTACGCGCTCGTTTTCGTTATAAATCATCGTCTATTTCACTAAATTAATAAATAAATATTAGGTCCATACTTATGAATTTGGCGTTTTTTATGGTTATAGCAAAACTATTTTTTAATGTAATTATATTATATATTATATTTAATTAATCAAAGTATATACCATTGTTACCTTATATACTTTTGCCATTGTATAGGTAGTTCATTGATTCCTTTGCTGAAAAAACTGTGGGAGCGAGAATCAATAAAATCCTTGAAGGCGGTTTTGACTGCCTCATCGTAATTGTTTTTTTTTTTCCTTTCAAGAAATTGTCCAAATTCCGAATAAAAGTGGTAATCTGTTGGAGCAAGGTCCGGGGACTATGGTGGGTGTCGCAGCTCCTCTAATTTATCAGTTGACGCGTGTTTGTTGGTTTGCTTCACTGAATTCATGCGGTACCCATTTTTCGAGCTTTTACACTTTTTTAATTGGTTTTAAGTGAACTAAAATTGTTTTTTCACTCAATCCGAAGCCTGCCGCTTACTCTGACGTGGTTTGGGATGGATCAGCTTCCATGATCACTTTTAAATCTTAATGGTCAACTAGGTTCTCCGGCTGTTTATTCTGTAGGTTAAAATTTCTAGAACGAAAACATTGGAACCAAAAAGGTATCAAGGTTTTCACTGTTTTACAGTAGCTTCCCCCTACACAAGACATCATTAATCTTCAAGCTGTTTCTGCAGCGTTGGTGCCACAGTGGAACTCGTATTCATAAATAACGCGATATTTTAAGCTTGCATATTGTGAACAGAACTATTTCAAAGAAAAATAATATGGCGCGAAAACAAATGAATCGCTAAATCCGAAACACAAATACACAAGCCTTAATTTGAAATAAATTTGAATTTGGAATTCATAACCAAACGCCAGATATTTGAGATTAAAGTGGCCAGTTCATCAACTCGCCAATTTCATATGTAAGGACCCAATATATAAATAAATAGCTAGATCAATAAATACTAAATAAATAAAACTAAATAAATAAATAATTAGGCTAAATAGCATTCATATTGGTCTCGCCCACCAATGAGTTCGAGTCGTTGACTAGTGTACCCTTAAGTTTAGTTTGGTGTATGGGTGTAACTAAGTAAGTAAGATTGTGTAAATTGACTTTCACAGCCGACATGGGTGAACTTATTTTTAATTGTCGTAATTAAAAAGACAAAGCATTCAAAAACAAAGACAAAAATAAGAGTAAAAATAAAGAAACATCAGCGAAGTCTTATCCACTCTCAGATCTATAAATTCCATGGAGAATTTCACAGCCAAGTGATTGCTTCGTATCATTTGTGTGTACAGCGCTAACCTAATTATATTGTTGCAGATTATATTACACCGCCCAGCTTCTACGGAGACGCAAATAATCAATTTGTAAGAACATGGGACAAGTTTAACAGAATCTAAAGCACCGACTTTAAAGATGAAAAGAAAGATATTCTTTTATTACCAGTCAATACTTTAATGAATTACCTGAACAATGGCAATTGTAGAATTCAGACCGGTATCAGCTGCAATGAGGCAAAACATTTTAGAGTAAGCAGGACGCGTTAATAACAAGGATGCTAAAAATAATTAACTTTTCGTGAAAACTAGCACGAGCTCGGTCTTCAGAATAAAAACTTTTTTTACAAACATCATATGCTTTTTATAAACCAATCTTCAGTCGCATAAAAGGCTTTTCATTAATCTACATATATTTTGTATATTGTAGATATTGGGATTTCAAAAACACACACCCGTTTAAAACGTGTAAATAACTATTTCATGTATTGAGGAACAAGATAAAACATTTTACATTTTAAATGCGTTAAAATGTATCATATATCATATTCGATACGTTGCAACTATTGTACTATATTAGGGATAGTGGAAAACAAATTGGTAATATTATGTTAAAGCTATCAAGCTACCAACTATGTTTTTAATTGAATTGTAAGACGGCTACTTCCTGATTCGCCACTATAATAAGATACCTACGCAAAATGGCATTTCGTAACTATTTGGACCTCATCATTTGCATGAGGATCCACCAACCCTTAAACCTATAGCAGAGAAGCCATTGTGCTGATTATTTACTATCAGACAGAGTTGTTTGTTTTACTTTAATGTTGGGCTAGAGAGACGCCTCAGATCCGCGGACAGGCTCGCCGCACACGAACCAATTTACGTAAGATAAGGCAGCAGCGTAGATAGTATAAGAGATCAAAAAGGACCCTTGTTTGTTAACGATTTAAAAACAAATTACGAGTAAGGTTAATTACCCTACGGTGCTCGTGAAATATCTTAATGTTGTGTCGTGTCGGAATCATAACGCGGACGTCTGTATAAGAAGTAATCTTTTTTGTTTTCTTAAGACGAGGTACAAAAAGTAGGTAGGTAGATGAGTAAAGTAGCACCTACAGGGTGTTGAAGATTTAGGTACTCGGTTGAGTTGGTATGGATACTAGCAATAAAAACAATTGAAATATTTCTGAAGAAATTCAAGTCTTGGTCGATGACATTTTATTAATTTTTTCAAATGGAGGAACAAGTTCAGTAATATCCCATATAGTGTGGGCACTATAATTTATGGGATATAACTGAACTTAAACTAACACTCAGTATCATCTATTCTAATTTCAGGTTTTTATAGTTTTCACAACTTCTAGTCCACTGCTACTGGCCATTATATTACATTCCCAGATGGACAGCACACGAGTCTTGCTCAAGATGCAATAACCCGGATGTGTGAGGCAACACTATGGCTGACACATTTGGAGACATCCCCCCTTGCTCTCCACCCCGTCACCCCCTCTGCTCTCGGACACCAAGCGGTCGTACGCTCGCGGAACACTTATGTTATTCAAAGAGGTTTAGGGTGCGTTTCCACTGAAGCAGAGATATGCGGCGCTGAGCAGACCTGCAGGAATCGACCAATCATAATGGTTGAAATCCTCTCTTGTCTCGTCTGTGATTGGACGATTCCGCTCGGCGCCACTCGTCTCTGCTTCAGTGGAAACGCACCCTTTCTCTGGAGCTTAGATTAGGTACGTGAAGACTAGATTAGAATTTTAGATTTTGTGGTTGTAGTAAAATTTAATTGTGGGTGTTAACTTTAATGGTGGTTATCATCTCAAAACAGCATCTCATATCAGTGGGAATATAAAAATTTAATGAATGCCATCATTATTCCTTTAAACTTCTAACCTTGATGATTTTAATAGCATAGGTTGAGATCTATTCAATGAGAAATACCTTTAAAGCACAGATAATATAATAATGCGTCTTTAAGGTAAACGTAATTGTAAATCCATCATATAATAACTACGATATTCGTGGTAGAAGGAATTATTATTTACACTGGATTTCTTATCCAGCACCATACAATCAAAGCTACCTCTACCGAAACGTTTGCAAGTAGCTCTGGGAATCTTTCAGAATTGTATTTATTTACACAGTCAATTACAAATATTAACAATATAGATATATATATAATTAAAAACTAACAGACTTAAAATAATACTATTAATAATATGTACAAGTATATATTACATAAGAAGTGGGGGGGGGGGGTAATTATAGGGCATCAAAAAATTCTTCCGCATCGCTGTCAACAGGAAAAGTGCCCAAAAGGCTGGCTGCATTGCCACGTTGAATGGCAATGCTGATTCTTTGGCCAAAGAAAAGGCCAGCCCTTTGGTCACGTGAAGAGTCGACCAACCGCTTGGCGATGTCTCGAAAAACTAAGTGGGCACTCGGACCCCATGGCCCTAGTGTTTCAACCCCAAACGGCTCAAACATATAAGTCCCAATAAGATTGGAGTATTTGCGCCGTTTGAGGTTTTCCGCACCTGCAGCAGCAGCCCCAGCACAGCCCGCCGTGCTAGGAAGATGGGATGGCGCAAGGGTGTCGACGCACGTTGCATTTCTTCTTCTTTCCAATTCTGGGAATTGGAAAGAACCTCGTATTTTGAGAATTGGAGTGAATTAACTTTGACGTAAGTGACATCGATGTAGCTACCTGTAGATGTATGCAACACAAACATTTGGTACTTGCTCCAGTTCATCAGCACCTGGCGACAAACATGTGCCGTGTTCGTGAGGAACGTATGACTCTTAAATGAGATGTTTCTAAATTAAACCAAAAACTGGTGTATGTATATGCTAGCACTTTTGTGTGTATGTTTTGTGTGTATGTTGATAAGATACAGGGGCAGTCCACACATTTTGTTGAAGGGATCCTCTTGGGAGACTTGCTTGTGCTCTGTCAGTTACTGTCGCTACTGCTTGTCGCTTTCATCTGTACTGTAATTACGCATAACAACCTCCTATTAACTCGTAAAGTTGTAGTTGAAGAATTCCACTTCAATTTCACACAGCCAACTTCACTTACCCAAGTCCTAAACTATTCTTTATTGAATCTCTCATCACTATGCGCCTCTTAAGCGTTCTCATTTAAGTAATTAGCATACAACGATTACACTTGTCTCCTCACAGCTGCACTTATAAGCTACCTCGTATTATTCCACTAAGACTGCAGACTGCAGCCTGTCTGTCTGTTTTCACAGAAAATACTATCGCAAGAACGCTTCAGCGTACTCGGAGCTTCCAAAGTGGTCTAATTTGTGAAACTAGGTTAAATTAACATACGTGAGGGGAGAGGGGCTGCGAGAGCGGGGGGAGGTGGTATTGTTTACTCATCGAGTGGCAGTTGGCTGGAATTAACAAGTTTGTTAATAAGACAAGACTTGTTTGAAGAGATGTATCGCGTCGTGAGGATTACGGGGACCTGCGACTTGTGGACGGATTTAAAGTGACTGAAGATATGGGGAGTCACGGTTTGAATTTACGGATCCTAACTTAATATATTAAATGCGAAAGTGAGTTTGTGTGTTAAACTTTTTTTTACGTGTGTGTTGAATCGTTGAGTTCCCTTCAAAATGGTTGAGCTAAACGGTGCTGATCCATGCGTCATGTTCGTGAACGGGCGCCATCAGTAGGGACTGGTCATCTCTTATCTGCCACGGCTTATTTTAATTTTTTAATTGTTTTTTTTTTATTTTTATTACGGACGCTTTTTACGTACACGTCTTTCTACATTGTTCTCACATGTATAATTTCAACATGAATGATGTAAACAATATTTTGTAAGAATATTTTTTTTTTTAAAAAGTGTCTAAAAAGTTTCTTGCCCGTTCTTCTCCATAGGAACCTACGCTTTGGAATGGGCAACTAGCTTCATATTTCTGACTGACTGACTCCTTGACAATTCTAAAGTGCCTGTAAATGGTTTAATTGAAATAAATGCTTTGAGTTGAGTTTGAGTTTGAGTTTTCACGCTAAAACGGTTGAACAGATTTGGATGAAATTTGACAGATGGGTAGACCATGACCTGGATTAGGATATATCGTCAGTTGCAGGTTCAATTGGCGTAACTGACAAAATACGTAAAATGAGTTGAGTATACAGTTTTCTTAGTTTTTTCTACTCTTTTGAATGGTACCTATACTTTAAAAAAATCTAGCGTTAAAAGAATGTTAGTTACACCACACATTTTAGTTGTGAATTTTGAAGATTTCCTTCTAAGTAATGCTGTAACTGATTACGTTACCCGTTTGCACAGGTCAAATTGGTGTATTTCTAGTCCCGAAAAATGCAAAGAAAAGTAACTGTCTTGACACATAGGCATTGCTGTTACACCAATCATAGTTCAAATAAAAAAAGTAACATCGCATACACCAAAATGTCATCAACATTATTTCACCAATAGTTATGTTACGTCAATTCACTCAAACTAGATTTAAGCTTGGTGTCAGTTACACCAATTTGCGTATGGGAATGAAATAATAGTTTGCCTATTACCTTAATTTAAAAACTAATATTTCACCGAATTGCGCGGGTTACGCGTGCCATAATAACACATAGCGCACACGCTCAAACTATTGCTATCGCACTTTCTCATAGTGATAATGAAGATGTTTAAAAGACAAAATGATGTTTACAAATCTGCACGCAGTTTTTATAAAGTAAGAGACCCAATTAGTCGGCGCTGATCTATGTTATGGTAAAAAATACGACTGCAACCAAAGACATCAGTCATGTGGATTATTCACTATTCGCTTTCAGAAACGAAACAACGCATAAGCGTTGTTGTTAATAGTAGCAGTGACAGTAGCAGTAGTATTCTTAAAACTTCAACAATTTGTTTAGATATGACTTACAAATTTTTCAATAATTCAAGTAATAATAATTATTTGCGTATACCTGAAATCGATCAAAGTGAAACACCTAAGACTCCTAAAAAACGAGATAAAATTAACATAGTTTTTGTTGAATAAATTGACGGTGCGAACGCAAAACTAAAAGAATGGAAATACTTTGAACTTCTTTCTAAGGTGAGTTCAAAATATTATAACAAAGATGACCTGTCAACCTTGCCTCTAAAAGAATATGTATCGAAATACTCACTACCGATTGATAAAGTAACGAACGATTACATCGTAGCTTCAAACATACCCAGCACCTCCGTCAGCAACTTGATGGCTTGGGACATACCTGGGTCTCCCTGTGTCGACTTTAAGGCTTCGGACTTACTGGTGTCTCCCTGCGCAGACATTTCACCGTTGACTTTACCTGAATCGCCCTGCGTTGATCTTAAGGCATCGGACTTACCTAGGTCTCCCTGTATCGACATTAAGGCTTCAGACTTACTGGTGTCTCCCTCCGCAGACATTGCACCGTTGACTTTACCTAAATCACCGTTTTTGTTGTTTTTTTTTTTTTCCGGGGGAAATCCTCATGGATGTCCTCCGCCCTGGGGAGGGCAGAGGGGTCTGTCAGACTCTTACTGACTAAAACCACCCCGGTGTTCCGTCTCACACTTGCGCCGGGGAACACGGGATCTAATGCGACTTCCACGATCCCTGGCTAGTGCCGGCCCGTGGAACACTACGCGCCGCCATCTCGGGTCCTAAAGAGTAGGGGGCGATGGATTTCCCCAGATCCGTCGCCCCTGGACCCATTTAGGGGGGCTGGAAGAGGGCGTTATCCGCCCTCCGCCGACGCCCGGTGCGTCTGCTGCGGATCGGGTTAGCAGAAGCAATCTCCCGCTCCCTTTCCGCAGCCTCCTTCTGCGAAATGACTGATTCGCAGAAGGATACCACCGCGTCCCAGGACTCCTCGCTGCCGACCATCAAGTCGACAACGGCCGGCAGCGACAGGTCACTTCCGACACCTGAGATGAGGGCACGGCGCGGCTCCTCCCAAGCAACACACTCTGCCAGCGTGTGCCGTGTCCTCCCGACAGTTGACGCAGTGGTGACACCTAGCGTCCGGCTCCCTGTTTATGCGACACAGGTACTTCCCGAAGCAGCCATGCCCCGAGAGCACCTGTGTCACCCGAAACGACAGGGAGCCGTGCCTCCTCCCGAGCCAGCGCTCAAGCACTGGCCGGACCGCCCCGATGGTGACGGGGCCGGCGGTTGGGCTTGAAAGCCTGTCCCGCCATTCCACCACCAGAGCTGCGTGAAGCTGTGACCGACGCAGCTCCAAATGTCGCTGCGTCAGCCACTCGCCTCGCGCCCTCGAGTCCTCGCGCCACCGATACAGTGACGCGAGTGCCTTAGCCTCGAGGTCCCAGGGCGGGGATCCGGCCAGTACACAAGCCGCCTCGTAGGAGATCGTGCGATACCCCCTGATGACTCTGACGGCCATCGCACGCTGCGGCTTCCACAGAACAGCGATGCTGCCGGCCGTCAGGTCAGCCGCCCAGATCGGGGCCCCATACAGGGCCATCGATCGCACGATCCCCACGTAGAGCCGCCTGCAGGCGGCGCTCGGGCCCCCAGATTGGAAAGCAGCGTTGACAGCGCCTCAGCCGCGCCTAACAATTTGGGCGCCAGCCGCTGGAAGTGGGGGCCGAAATCCCACCGGCTGTCGAGCACCAATCCTAAGTACTTCATGGTGGACTCGACAGCGATTCGAGACCCCCCGACCACTATATGTGATCCCAGCGGCGGAGCCCGCCGGGGGCCATGAAAGACTATGGCCTCCGACTTGTTCAGGGCCACCTCTAAGCCTAGGCACCGTATGCGGGTCACGACCTGTGACACCGCAGCTGTCGCCAGAAACGCTGCCTCCCTGTACGAGCTCCCCCGGGCCGTGACCAGCGTGTCATCCGCATAACACGTCAAGTCCACGCCCGGCTGGAGCTCGCCCCTCAGAACCCAGTCGTACCCGATGTTCCACAGGAGCGGTCCCATGACCGAGCCCTGTGGAACACCGCACGACATCTCACGCCAGCCTCTTCCGTCGCGTCCCGTGTAGGTGACACACCTCCCCGCTAGATAAGCCCCCACAACGTGGCAGAGGTAGGGTGGCACCCGATGGTAACATAGCGCCTCCTTAATGCAGCTCCAAGGCAGGGTGTTGAACGCATTAGAGATGTCCAATGACACCGCCAGTAACACCCCGCCCTGGGACACCGCTTTCTCCGCCAGGACTCTAACCCTCATTATGGCGTCAATGGTAGAGCGCCCGTGACGAAACCCAAACTGGTTGTCGTCCAGGTTCGGCCCCTCTCTGCACAAGTGGCTGACGATGCGGTTTGCGACTATTCGTTCAAATAGCTTGCTCACCTCGTCTAGCAACACTATGGGCCGATAAGCGGATGAGGAATCCGCAGGGCGCCCCGCCTTCCTGAGCAGGACCAGTCGACCTGCTTTCCACTGAGTGGGAAACTGACCCTGCTCAAGGCACTCTGAGAAGAGTCCTCTCAGTGGGGGCTCCAGGTCCTTAAGAGCTAGGACTAGAGCACGGCCAGGAACTCCATCAGGCCCCGGAGCCGTATTCTTAGCCCGGGAACCGCATATCATCATCATCCCTCATCTCAGGTTGTGTCACCTCTGGGACCTAAATCGCCCTGCGTTGACCTTAAGGCATCGGACTTACCTGGGTCTCCTTGTGTCGACATTAAGGCTTCGGACTTACCTGGGTCTTCCTCCACAAACATTGCACTGTTGAGCTTACCTGAATCTCCCTGTGTTGACCTTAAGGCTTCGGACTTACCTGGGTCTCCCTGTGTCGAACTTAAAGCTTTGAACTTTCCTGAACAACCCTTTTTTTTTTTTTTTTTTTTTGGGTGGGAAATCATCAAATGACGTCTCCCGCTCTGGGTGGAGCGGGAGGGCGTGTCAGACTCTTACTGACTAAAACCCACCCGTGTTCCTTCTGTTGCCTGTGCAATGCCAGGGGGCCACGGTATCCCTTTCGGACTAATCCCGCAACCCCGGCAGTTCCTGAACAACCCTGCGTTGACCTTAAGAGATCGGGCTTACCTGGGTCTCCCTGTGTCGACATTAAGGCTTCGGACTTACTGGTGTCTCCCTCCGCAGACATTGCACCGTTGACTTTACCTAAATCGCCCTGCGTTGACCTTAAGGCAACGGACTCAGCTGGGTCTCCTTGTGTTGACATTAAGACTTCGTACTTACCTGGGTCTTCCTCCACAAACATTGCACTGTTGAGCTTACCTGAATCTCCCTGTGTTGACCTTAAGGCATCTGACTTACCTGGGTCTCCCTGTGTCGACGTTAAGGCTTCGGACTTACTGGTGTCTCACTCCTCAGACATTGCACCGTTGACTTTTGTTAAATAAAGCAACAATTACTTTGTTATCTATGGTCCGATGATGTATAACTAGCATAACACAGATAATATATGTTCAAGTGACTTTTGTAATCAGAATTAATGTGTCAATACTCTCTCTTCCGGTTGGGCTGCCATTAAAGATGGACGACATCCTACTCTGCTGTATTATTCTTCCACCACAAACCTGGATCCCACCAACAGGTTATGGGCCCAGTAAAGCAGAAGAGGTTTGCGGTGGACATTAAACGAAGAGCAGGTAAAATAGAGCTGCAGTTAAGTATATATAGGCTGGGCTGCGGTGAAGCGGCAAGTCGGAAGCGGCGAGGTAAATCGCTACACGTGTCGTGTCGAGACAGTGTCCGGTACAGCTTCTTAGCAGGAGCAGGGCGCTAAAGCAATTTAAAAATAAAATGGATTTAACGAATACTTCAGTCGTCTTCGACGGCAGCAACTGGTCAACATGGAAATTTAAGATACGAGTGCTTCTTAAAGCATCGGGCGTCTACGATTTTGTTGAATCTGACAAGCCAGTAAACACATCAGATGCAGAAAAAGAAGCGAAGGCGCAAGGTATAATGGTGACAAGAATGTCAGAAAAAATAATTAATCAGATTTCAAGTTGTGAGACCGCGCCTCAAATATGGCGTAAGTTACATGCTCTTTACGAGCAGCAAGGCGAATTGTCTACTCATCTACTTCAAAGACAGTTCTTTGAATTGAAATATAACAGTAAAGAAAGCATGGCAGAATTTCTGGGAAAGGTAGAGGCAACATTAACCTCACTAAAGTAAGTGAAAGCATGGCTGTTACTAAAATAACGACAAGTTTACCAGAACAATACCAGCATTTCATCTCAGCATGGGAAAGTGTCCCACTCCCTGAGAGGACATTGCAAAAACTATCTACCAGACTTTTAATTGAAGAACAGAGGTATAATTCTAGAAGTGAATGTCAGAGTTCAGAATCAACTGCATTTACAGCAAAATCGAATAGGAAATGTTTTGTTTGTGGTAAAGCGGGTCATGTTAAGGCAAATTGTCGGTTAAAGGGTAAAATAAAATCTAAAAGTGGTGATAATACAGTGAAGTGCGGCCATTGTAAAAAGGTCGGTCATAATGATAAAGACTGTTGTTTTAAAAATAAGACTAATAATAAGTTGTCTAATAATACATTTATAGTTTCAGCTTTATCAAGTAAATGTAATACTTTGTCTAATGAATGGGTGATGGATAGCGGTGCATCGGAACACCTATGTCACAACATCAACTTATTTACTGAATATAATACTTTGCCAAAGCCAAAGGAAATTGTGATTGGTGACGGTACAGTCATTCAATCTGTAGGTATAGGAAATATAAAGGTAGAATCCTAGAATGGCAATGAGTGGGTCGACACTATATTATATAATGTTTTACATGTACCTAAATTAAAGTTAAAATCTTTTTTCAGTGAGTACAACTACAGATAAAGGCTATCACTTGCAAATAACTAGTAAAGTTTGTAAGCTGATGAACAAATGTAACCAGGTATGTGCTATTGCTTATAGTCAGGGTAAATTATATCATATGAAGTTTAGGTATGTATGTGTACAAGCCTGCATTGGTTATATGAATGTATTTCTGAGTGGCACCACAAAATGGCACATCAGAACATTGTTCAAGTAAAAAATATATTGAAAAGGTGTAATTTAGATTATAAATTGGATAGCGAAAACTCAAATTGCATTTCATGTATGAAAGGTAAATTTCATAAACAGCCTTTTCCTTTGAGTTATAATAGAGCAGAGAGAGTAGGACAAATATTACATATGGATTTGTCTGGTCCGATGGAAGCTACTTCACTAGGTGGGGCTAAATATTATTTACTAATAAAAGATGATTTTTCAAAATTCAAGACTGTATATTTTTTGAAAAATAAGTCTGAAGTGTTTGATAGAATAAAGATATTCTTAACATATGTTACAAAAAATTTAAGCCATAAAGTTGAAGTCATTCGATCAGACAATGGAACAGAATTCGTAAATAAAAGAATGAAAGAGTTGTTTGAGTGTTTGGGTATATTGCATCAAACAAGTGTATCATACACACCAGAACAGAATGGTCGTATTGAGCGGGATATGAGAACTGTTACAGAGTCTGCTAGGACTATGCTGTTATCAAAAGAATTTGATAAGAAATTATGGGCTGAGGCAGTAAACACTGCTGTGTTTGTGATCAATAGGCCCAAGTAGAATTGAAAATATCACACCATATGAGTTGTGGTACAATAAACAGGATATGTATGATATAAATAAATTACATGTGTTTGGTTCTGAAGTAGGGGTGCATATTCCTGATCAGAAACGGTCAAAATGGGATTCAAAGTGTGAAATAGGTTTTTTTGTAGGTTATGGAGAAACTACAAAGGGGTATAGAATTTATTATCCACATAAAAATGATGTTGAAATTAAAAGGGAAGTTATTTTCATTAGGGGAAATTGTGATACATTACCTCATTGTTCTAACTCAGTAAAAACTTTACCAAATCATTGTCCCACATTAGAACACAATATTGGATTTGAGAGCAAAAATAATACAATAGATTCAGTTATTGCAGATAATTCGATTTGCGATAGTCATAGTTTTTATGAAGAAGAAGAAGAAAATAATAGGCAAACAGGCTTTGATTCAGAGGCTAATAGTGATGATTTAGTAGATGTGCAGTGTAGCTCTAGTAATTGGATAAAAAGTGATTCAAATCTGCAAATAACCTCAACAGATCAAAATCTCTCTAGTGTAGAAAATCCTGACACTGCAGTACATGACATTCAGATAGAAGATATTAGTGAAACACCAAAATTACCTAAGAGAGATAGAAAGAAGCCTGGATGGATGAAGGAATATGATACAAGTTTTCTGTGTATGGACTCTGAACCTTTAAGTTATGATGAAGCAATAAGTGGTAATAATAAAATTATGTGGTTGGAAGCTATTGACAGAGAGATGAATACTTTAAAAGAAAATAATACATATACAGAGGTGACAGATATACCTCCTACCTGTAATATTGTTTCTAGTAAGTGGGTTTTCAAAATAAAATATGATAACAAAGGCCAGCAAATTTTCAAAGCTCGCCTTGTGGCTCGAGGTTTCCAACAGACTGACTGTGACTTGAATTTATATTCACCTGTTGCAAAGTTGTCAACTTTTAGAGTTTTTGTGGCAGTAGCAAGTAAATTACAGGTGCCAGTTTATCAAATGGATGTAGTAGGTTCCTTTTTACATGGGGATATTGATGAGCTAGTTTATTTAAAGCTTCCCAGTGGCCAATTGAGCAAGGTAAACAAGTCCTTGTACGGGTTAAAGAAATCTCCTAAGTATTGGAACCTAAAGTTTGATAAATTCATGTCCAGTAATTACTTCAATAGGTCTAAAAGTGATTATTGCTTGTATTACAGAAAACAACAGAATAAAATACTGTATGTTCTAATATACGAGTACGTTGACGATATTATTTATTTTGGATCAGATAAACTTGATATAGAAAACTTTAAAGGTCAATTGTGTAATGATTTCAAGATGAAAGATATGGGTCTTGCATCTAACTATTTGGGTATTAATATTAAACAAAATGAAAATAAAATAACTCTTTGTCAACAAAATTATTTGCAAAATATTCTTGAGAAGTACCAAATGTCTAACTGTAATACTATAGGTACTACATTAGATCAAAATTTCAACTTTACTTTATTACAGAGAGAGAAGAGTGAAAGTTTAGAAATTGAACGAAAGTGTAGACAAATTATAGGAAGTTTGATGTATGCAGTGTATGGAACGAGACCTGATCTATGTGTGTCAGTTAACTTCTTAAATAGGTATAATCATTGTGCAAGTGATATGTTGTATATAAAGGGCACATTAGGCGCATGTTTAGTATATGAAGCTCAATGTGTAGGTTTGCAAGGTTTTGTAGATTCTGACTGGGTAGGTGATACCAAAGACAGGAAGTCGACTACAGGTTACTTCTTTAAACTTTACAATTGTGTTGTGACTTGGTGCAGTAAAAAACAATCTAGTGTATCTCTATCCAGCACAGAATCAGAGTATTTATAGCTCTAAGTGTAGCAATTTCAGAGGCTTGTTGGTTATTAAACTTATTAGTAGATTTTGGAATTTCTAATGAAAACATAGTCAATTTTGAAGATAATCAGTCTGTAATAAATTTAGCCTTTAACAGTGAAAGTAACAAAAGGTTAAAGCACATTGACATACGATATCACTTCATAATTGATCAACTAAATAAAAAGTGTATTAGTTTAAACAAAATTCAGTCTAATGATAATATTGCAGACATGTTAACGAAGCCTCTGGGTAAAACTTTATTTGAAAAATTTAGGAACAGTGTTATGAAATAATTGTAAAATCCAGTTTTGGGAAAACTAACACTTGACCTATTTATGCATGTTTTTAAGTTTTATGGATGTTGTCTGAGTAATGTAATAATTAAATAGTATTTATCTAGTGTATTAAAGGACTAAAGGTGTTTGTGACTTGCATTGATTTTGAGGTTAGGTTCAATAACCATGTGACAGATGACAGACTGATACAGAGTAGGTTAGGGCTGTCAATTTATTAATTTTATATAGGGTTGTCACATTGTTTTAATTTAAATACATGTAATGTTTTTCTTTTTTTATTAGTAAGTAACTGTTGAGAGAGGGTGTTAAATAAAGCAACAATTACTTTGTTATCTATGGTCCGATGATGTATAACTAGCATAACACAGATAATATATGTTCAAGTGACTTTTGTAATCAGAATTAATGTGTCAATACTCTCTCTTCCGGTTGGGCTGCCATTAAAGACGGACGACATCCTACTCTGCTGTATTATTCTTCCACCACAAACCTGGATCCCGCCAACAACTTTACCTAAATCGCCCTGCGTTGACCTTAAGGCATCGGACTTACCTGGGGCTCTATGTGTCGACATTAAGGCTTCGGACTTACCTGGGTCTTCCTCCGCAAACATTGCACCGTTGAGCTTACCTGAATCTTCCTGTGTTGACCTTAAGGCTTCGGACTTACCTGGGTCTCCCTGTGTCGAATTTAAAGCTTTGGACTTACCTGAGTCTCCCTGTCTCAATCATAAGACTTTGGACTTACCTGGGTCTCTTTCTGCAGACATTGCACAGTTGAACTTACCTACACTCTCTAGTGATGGTGTAAATGAATATACCTTATCAAAAGTAAAAAAAAACCCGGAAAAGGAAACCTAAAAATAAACCCCTAAAATTAAAAAAGAACATAATGGTTTCATGTCAGATGATGAAGTAGAGGTGAAACTTGCAAAAGAAGATTTTTCTGATGGTCAGCTGGTGGTGAGCTTTGGTCAGGAAAAGAAAGTGACATGACATTATCCGACTCAACCAATGAAACAGGACATGAAAAAAAGAAAAGAAAGAAATTACAAAAGGAGAGAACGGTGCAAAAAAGATACTCGTAGGTTCCTGGATTTATTAATACCAGGAAAATTTCGACGAGCGGGGTATAAAAAAAATCCTCTTTTATTGTGATTGCTGCAGAGGACAAAATCGCAATAAAACCATACTGTCGATTTTCCAATATTTTTTGTCGGTATCTAAAAATATTGAAGTTATCCAAATTAATTACTTGCTGCCAGGCCATAGTTACATGCCAGTAGATAGTATGCACTCTATTATAGAACGCGAAGTGCGTAAATTGACTGTTTGGAGTCCTACGCAATAGCCAAGTTTAATGGAATCGGCACAAAAAAATCCTTGTCCCTACAAGGTATTTGCCCTCGAATACAAAGATTTCATTGATTGGGATCCAGTGACGCAAGAATGTTTTCCCCCGAGCACGAAAATTTTACAAATGTCGAAGGTCAGGATTGACAAACTAAAGAAAAAAGATGTAAAAACTATTATAACAAAACATTCAATGAAAACCAATGCAACAACTTTTGAAATCAAGGTTGATGAAGATGATCTAAAGCAGAAAGGAAAAGGGAAAGGAAAGGGTAGAGTGAAAATGGTTGTCAATGAACCGTCAGTCATTTGAAAGAAGGATTACAAAAATGTTTCAAGGATTGAAACCCCTTCATAAAAGCAGACAGCCTATATCACAAGTAAAGTATAAAGATTTAAAAACATTGTGTGATGACGGTGTTATCCCTAACAGATATCATAGTGATTTTTTAAACCTACCCTTTACCAAAGATGTAAAAGACACTCATAACAAAACTGATCATGAAGCCTCAGTAGAAGAAGAGCAGTAAAATTATAATTTCGTTTAACAAAGTTGATTATTTTTACTTGTAATAATTTTAAATAGGTTATGTGAGACTGAACTAAATAAAACTTATTAGAGGAGTAAGCTAATTAAAACTACTTTTTGGTAATGATTTTGACCGAATATAAGATAAATAAATAAAAATGTTTTTTTATTGATTCTTCTTACCATATACAAATAAATTAAAAATAACAGTAAAATTACCATAATCGACATTAGGTGATTATTTATTTTTATTCACGTTCTTATGCATCTTAACTAAAGTAACATCAAACAACAAAGTAATACACCCATCTCTTACATCAAAATGAATTGCCTTAACTTATTAATTTATAAGCCACACACCATTTCGACCTAAAATATTTTAAGAAATCTTGAGGTCGAGGTGTAACTGTCATAAGTTTGGAAAAAAATTGGTGTAACTGAAATTTATTTCCTTAAATGGAGAGTACCTATATTAACAAAATTCATATTTAGGCTGAAAACTTAGTGAATTTTAAGCAAATCTGTCAAAACATATCGAAAAAAACCACATGAAAAAAGTTATGTTAAATTTTTCACGAACATTTTTTTTAAATGCTTCTACTGAAAAGTCGTGTTTTGTCAGTTACCCCAATTGAACCTGCAACTGACGATATGTTACTTTTTATCTCGATATTCGCACGAGATCGAGACATAATATGCGGGTGAAACCGTGGGGCGCAGCTAGTATTATATAAATTAGAAAAACTTGAGAAATTGAATCATGACATTACTTTTTCCAGCAGATGCGTAGATGATTAAAATAAACTTGTAAATAGTCGCATAAAAGTGGTGACCAATAGGTAGCTGTACTAGTTGGAACTATTGTAAAACTGCATACGCACATAATTATTATATTTTGAAGTTTTACGGAGCATCTACGGCGTATTTCGTGCCACTAATATTATTTTATTAAGTAGTTTCTTCATAATAATACACTCGAGAGCAATGAATCCGGGTCACTTAAAGAATCCTAAAAATCTCGGAAACTAAAAATGCTAGGTTAATGCAATAAATTGTATTTAATAGACAATGTAATACTCCTTAAATGAAGGTATTAAAACTTCTTAGTTATTGTAAAGTTATATCATAAAAAATCAAATTTGAAAAAGGGCCACTTTCGAAGATGGAACTACGAAATTACAGCATTTGGTTTTGCTTTTGTTTGTAATCTGTCATTTATGTGGGTACATAAACCATGTTGATAGTGCTCTATATTCATTATTCAAGCTGAAATTATGTCGCTTACGCCTGAAGAATGCACCAGAATACTTACAATGCTGGAAACCGGCCGGAGTCAGCGCGATACAGCCAGGACTGTCGGTGTGTCGCTGTCAACAGTACAAAGAGTTCTCCGACGTTACGAAGAAACTGGTTCTAACCTACGCAGACCAGGAACGGGCAGAACCAGGTGTACCACAGCACGAGAAGACCGATACTTGGTGAACACCATGCTTCGAAATCGCTTTCTTACAGGAACTGAACTCACAAATCAGTTTCGACGCCTCGGAGGAAGTAACCCAAGTGCATGGACAGTAAGACGTCGGCTTGCTGAATCTAACTTAAAACCCCTTAGACCTGCAAACGGCCCTAAACTGGAGCGTGGGCATCGTATTTCAAGACTAAGATATGCCCAGAGCCACGTAAATTGGAGTATTGAAGATTGGTCAAAAGTTATGTTCTCCGACGAATCAAAATTTATGCTCTACAAGCACGATGGAAGACACAGAGTGTATCGAAGACCAGGGGAAAGATTCAAGCAAGCATGCATCGAAGAAAAAGTAGCCTACGGTGGTGGGTCTGTACTTGTGTGGGCCGGAATTTCTTCTGAAAGTCGCACAGAGCTGGTGATCATAGAAAACGGCTCTTTAACTAGCGAAAGATATGTGGAAGAAATCCTCAATGATCACGTTGGTCCATTTATGGTCAATTTAGGTGAGGATGCTATATTTATGCATGACAATGCCCGACCTCATACAGGTAGGATTGTGAATGACTACCTTCAAGAGATGAACATTACTCGTATGGAGTGGCCAGCGCGCAGCCCGGATATCAACCCGATCGAGCATGCTTGGGACGAGCTAGGCAGATGCGTAAAACAACGAAACCCTCCCCCAATCACGCTTCGTGAGCTCAAAATTGCTCTCACAGAGGAATGGGAGAATATTCCCCAAAATCGTATAAGGAACTTGGTGTACAGCATGCCAAACCGCGTAAACGCAGTAATGGAAGCACGAGGAGGCAATACGAAGTATTAAAATTCAAGAAAATCGTAATAAAGTTCAAAAATTTCATGTTTCCTATTTTTGTTTTAAGGAGAGATCAGCAGTTTTTTTCTTTATGTAATTTTGTGTTAATAAAATGTATGGTGACTCATATTTTTTTTACTTTCATTTAAGGAGTATTACATTGTCTATTAATCTGTCGCGCGCGCAATTAGCAGACACAATAGAATTTTATTGTTATCTGTCTCCAATATGAGACACCAGTATTATAAAGGTTAAATACAATTTATTGCATTAACCTATCATTTTTAGTTTCCGAGATTTTTAACATTCTTTAAGTGACCCGGATTCATTGCTCTCGAGTGTAGTATTTGCAGAGATCGCGACTCTTGCCGCGATCTCTGCAACTGAGATTACGTTTGTAAAGACGGCAGGTAAAGAGATCTTTACCTACCGTATGTAAGTATAAAAGAATATTGAATGGAATGTCTGTATTACAAAACGTTTGAGCTTCTCTTGGTTTTGACATGTTTTGGTCTAGCAAAATCAAGCATTCTGAATTTTGAAAGGTCTAGGAACAGGGATGTTTAAGATACACGCGCTTTATTAAATAACTAGATGTGCACGCGACTTCTTCGTTCGTGCGGATATAGTCAGATCATTGGATCATAGATGACAGAAGAAGCCTAAAGTTCATGTTTTTATGTGTACGTTCTACAAACTAATATAACAAAATCTAAAAATTATAAAATGGGTTATACCTAGTATGAAATTGCCGTTTTATTGTAATACGTACTTCGAATTCACATAGAACCTTCATGGTTTGAGATTTTTTAATGAAACTTTTTTCTCATGGGGTTATAAAACATATACCACCAAGTTGTATGTTCAAGTGGTGCTATGAATAATTTTGTAATTCCTTTTTTTTACTTACACTCGCACACTTTTGTCACTTTTTTTATCTTTTGTTACTAAGTACACGGCTGCGTCGATATCTATTCGTAATTGTTTCCAAAATCCGGAGATTAAAGCTGTTTGGTAAAGAAGCTGAGGTTTTTTTATTTATAAAACGTCCAAATGTATATGTGTATGTGTATCAGACACCTATGAAGTTCTTCTTTAAAAAAATGTGCTACATTCGATTATCGACTTTCAGTTGTTTTTTTTATTCAGTTTAGACAAGAAAGATGGATACTTTGAAAATTCGTAGTATTTTTGATTACGAGTTCCGACGCGGAACTAACGCGGCAGGAAAAGCTCGCAATATCAATGTTGCGTTTGGATAGGGGACTGCTAATGAACGCACCGTGCGATTTTGGTTAAAAAGCTTTCATGATGGAAACTTTGGTTTGAAGAACGAACCACGTGGAAGACCGCCCACACAGGTGAATAGCAATGAATTGAAAGAGATGGTGGAAGCCGATCCGAGTCAAACTACCCAGGAATTAGCGGCACGGTTTAACGTTACCTTACCAACAATATTGACTCATTTGCGTCAAATCAATAAAATAAAAAATATGATAAATGGGTGCCTCATGATTTGACTGATCTGCAGAAAGAAACGCGTGTTGAAACTTGTGTTGCCTTGTTGAATCGATACAGAAATGAAGGAATATTGGATCGAATGTGATGAAAAGTGGATTCTTTACGATAACCGTAAGCGAAAAATGCAATGGCACTTATACACTAAAAACAGTGATATTCACAATGTTAACACTAGAAGTAAGGATAAACTACGTGCTCCCTTTCACCGGCTTCATAAGGTTCATAACTCATTTGTTGGGCTTGGTATAACCTTTTATAACAAGCTACCCTCTTCTTTGCAAGATTTGCCTTTTAATGCGTTTAAAACTAAAGTAAAGTCCAACCTTTGTTCAAAGCCATACTATTCTATCAACGACTACTTAAATGATAAGAATAGTTGGTCGCTGTGATTAACTCAAGATAATGTTTAAACGTTCTTTCTTCAGAATTAGTTTACCTACTGACAGGTTATGTGAGTTTATATAATTGTTTATAATTTTACTTTATAAGTTTTTTTTTTTTTATATTGTTGACGTAATCTACTCATTATAATGTTTTTTTATGAGTTGTATTGCAATGTGTAGCCCGAAAGTCTGACAACCAGTCTTACCAAGGGGTATCGTATCACCCAATTACTGGGTTGTGGAGGTCAGATAGTCAGTCGCTCCATATAAAATACTGGTATTCAGCTGCATCCGGTTAGACTGGAAGCTGACCCCAACGTAGTTGGGAAAAGGCTAGGCAGATGATGATTGCAATATGTGGTTAGCTAGCAACCTTGACAATTATTTATTTTACCTCGATGGTCCTAGTTTATCAATTATAACTTCCAGTTCTTTAAAGCTATATTTAAAGGGGTACGCCCTTTGTGCCTGGAGGCTTTATTATCTTTTTTAAATATTGTTTACGTTTTTAATTATTGGTTAATTTTAACAATGGACGTAATTACATGATTTAAAAACTAACAGACTTAAAATCATAATAATAATATGTACAACTATATATAAAAATAGGGGGGGGGGGGGGGGCATAATTAAAGGGCATCAAAAAATTCATCCGCATCGCTGTCAACAGGAAAAGTGCCCAAAAGGCTGGCAGCATTGCCACGTTGAATGGCGATGCTGATTCTTTGGCCAAAGAATAGGCCAGCCCTCTGGTCACGTGAAAAGGCGACCTCTTGGCGATGTCTTGAAAAACATATAAGTCCCAATAAGATTGGAGTATTTCACGCTGTTTGAGGTTTTCCGCACCTGCAGCAGCAGCCCCAGCACAGCCTACCGTGCTTGGAAGATGGGATGGCGCAAGGGTGTCGACGCACGTTGCATCCCACACCATAGGCCTACCTATCTTCCAAGGCATTATGGTCATTCTGTCTGGTCTCTTCCCATCGTTGCGTGCCAAGCCATTGGGTTCTAAAACAGCTGGCACTCCAGCGATGACAAGAGCACGACGGATGATGTCATTGATGCTGGCGTGCCGTGCTATCCGGCCTGCGCTCTAACTGCAGGATAGGCTATGGTGTCCGCGACAGTCGACACCTTCATCGCATTGGCAGCGATGCGAAGCCACACAAGGAGCGCCCAGACGCAGACAGGTAGCGCGCCGGAAGGTGGTATCACCCATCATAGTGCCTATGTTGGGTGACGGTAACGCCTGAATCCAGAGGCCCGACTCCCACTCACTCACAGCCAGCAGGCGGGCTCGCTCAGCAGTATTGGTGGACGTATTAATAAGATTATTCCGTACCAACCTGCAGAGCGGCTCATCCCACTGCCTCTGGGAAGATGGGTTCACGGGCCGATCTGTATTCGGATTGTTAAAGTTTACGTTTAGTTATTTTTATTTCTGCTTGAGTATAGTTCTCGATGTTTTTGGTTGGTATATTGGCGTGTGCTAGCTGTCATATGGCTATTAATTTATCATTTAAATTATTTTTTGCGTAATGTAAAAACCTTGCATACTATTGTATAGAATCATTATTTTTTTTCTAACTGAACAGAAAGTTGTGCTGCTGGGGAGTTTGTTGCGCCACTTCTTCTTCCCAGCAAAAGCACTAGAAAGTGGTGAAGGGTGGGCGTTTTGGGGGACTGTCTTATGTAATTTTGATGTTCGAAAAGTGCTGATTCTCAGCCTAGTTTGAATAAATGACCCAACTCATTTTTCGAATTTGAATTTTGAATTTTGCTGACCCCAGGTAAAATGCCGCAACAGTGTTCTAAAGCAAAGCTTACCAATAAAAGGGTAATGGTAACTGTTTGGTGGTCTCAGCATGATGTTATTTACTATAGCTTGCCGGCTATAACGGCAGATGTCTATTGTGCAGATAGATGGATAGGCTAGATGTCGAACTCCGAACAATGATAGCAAAACTAGCAGTGAAACAGCCCCGACTCATAAATCGATCTTCACCATTATTGCTCCATGATAACGCGAGACCTCATACAGCACGAGAAACCGTTTTAACTCTACAGGAACTGCAATTAGAAACCATTCGTCACCCTCCGTAATCGCCAGACCTTGCTCCAATGGACTACCATTTTTTTCGTGATTTGGACAATTTTCTACGTGATAAAAAGTTTTCTTCTCAGGAGACAGTACAAAATGTTTTCACACAGATAGATAGATAGATCATTTATTTGTCCAAAACATAAGTATAAACACACACATGGCATGCAAGATGTTACATAAAATTATTGCACAGTCATGTTTTGCCTTAACGGCGTACAGTTTGTCGAATCTAGATCACGAGAGTTCTAATAAATGACCTTCCTATTTAAATGGCAGCAATGTATAGATAATAATGGTAATTATTTTGATTAAATAAAAATTGTAAATTAAAAAAAAAACGATTTTCTATTTTTCAGTACAAATTGGCAATTTCATACTTTAACCCCTAATAATAAATAAAACTTCTCAATAGTTGGGAATCGAACTTACGTACGTTACGTAAAGATTTGCAAAGCAGTCGTGAAACCACTAAGCTGTTTGCTTTGTTAAAAGTTTAATAAAATAACAGCTGTTCTTATGATTAACTGCTTAGCTCCATAAAGGTATAGCGTGATTATAATAATTTAAAAGGTTAAATCGTTTTCGTATTATAGAAGAATAATATTTCATGCAATATTAACGGGTGGCTATCCTGAGATCCAGAACTACAAACTTGACAACAGAGTGACTACCCAAAGTCAATCAATTGCAGGTCTAGCAACCGTAATCTAGCGACAATTATTTTAGCGTAGCGATAGTAACGTTAGCGTACGGAGAATTTATGATTGGTTATTTCGACATCGGAAAAACACTTACCCACGATTTTATCCGAACGCGTAGCGTCTAAGATGATCTTCATGACTATTATGATAATTGTTGCACACAGACCCTGCTGATGCATTGTTACAATTCTATGGCGAATTTCTTTGGAAATTGCAGCTGGCATTAACACGTAAATAACTACGGCTACGATTAATCAAAATTCGAAATTATCGTCTCTGACATCGGCATTTCAAGTGTTCAACTGTCACTATCTTCGGATAGTTTTTCAAAAATAACGAGTATTTAAAGAGCTCTAATTAAATGGAGGTCAATATCAGCCGCCAAATACCTAGATTGAATAAACGTATGCAAGATTGATTTATTATTGACATAAGTCAACCATCAACCTCTATGCATAAGACTATTTCCGATTATTAGTCATTAGTCTTCTTGTTTGCGAGCTTGCGGCTTGAGCTCGTGTTAATCGTGTAATCTCGTGAATGTACAATACTGCAAAATTGGAAAGTTTGAAAGTGGCGAATCAATTAAAGTCAGTGACTGTACCTCATTAAAAAGTTATTTACAATGTATAAATGCCAACATTTTTCCTGATCTAAAAAAAGTTTAAAATAATTCGCAAAAAAAAATTGTAAATAAATACTGATTATTATATTTTATTATAAGTACTTACAACGTTATTGGAACAGCATAATAGTATTTTATACAAAATATTAGTAACATCATTCATTTTGAAATTATCCATGTGAGAACAATGTGGGAAGACGTGCACGTTCGTAAAAGCGTCCGTAATAAAAAGAAAAAAAATAAAGAAACATTCAAAAAATTAAAATAAGCCATGGCAGCTAAGAGATGACCAGTCCCAACTGACGGCACCCGTTCACGAACATGACGCATGGATCAGCACCATTCAGCTCAACCATTTTGAAGGGAGCGAAATGATCCAACACACGCGCCACCATCAGCGAGACATTTGAGTGAGCATGACATACTCACAGCCGCCAGGGCACATTCAAATCAATGAAATACTACATATTACCCGGTAAATGGTAGCTCTTTAGTACATAGTACTCACACCGGTGCTATGCAATTATATAATACAATACATTACATAAACCATCTAATGTAAGAGTGGTTCGTCAGGTTCTGGGATTGGCGGGCTAGTTATGAGCATGTTAACGTTTGGGCCTCTGTTCTGTTCCGCAGTCATAGTGGAGATATGCAGAACTTTTGGGCCTGTCTCAATAACGCGATGTGTCACAAATTCATAGTAAGCATAACCTTTGGGCCTCTCCGTGAAAACGATAAGCAAACGATTGAGCCTCTGTCGATAACAATGTATGGCGAGTGATGGAAATCCGGATCATATCATTAGCGATGCATTGAATCTCTTGAGTTTGAAGCTGTTTCAACATGAGGGTCACTATTAGCGGTCTTTGTTGCTGGCGCTTGTGGGCACGCTTGCTCCTGAAACACTGGTCGGATTCGTGAACTCTAAGTTATGAAACTACTTCAGGGTGAATAAGCTTCAAACCATAGTGGACATGTTATTTAATTACTCATGTAGGCACTCTTATGTATTTTCAGATGATGATGAGGTTATGAGAGATGTATCTGATGTGAATGATAGCCACGTGTGCTTGCCGTATGGCAGCTAACTAACTGCGTATGCTGTGTTGTTTTGATACCCACGTGCGCTTGCCTTGCCACGTGTTATTATAGCCTCGAAACTATGGCTATCTGTTTGCCCCGAAAGTGGGCATTTGCGAGATTTGCCCTCTGGAAACCCAATAGTGTTTGCCAGGCGATGTTGTGGTTGTTTCAGTAATGATTGAGGTCTGAAACCCTTTCATTGGTGATACAATTTACAGCGGCTGCCATATTGGTGTGACTGCTAGAGCAAACGCTTGCTATGTTGCAATGGGTTGCTAAAACTTCAAACTTTCAGAATATGTTGTACTGGTCTTGGCTTTGTTATGTTTTAGGTGACGAACCTACCAACGTGGTTCGACCAAGTGGGAACCAGACAGATGTAAAATCAATGCTAGGGAGCGAAGCTGACGAGGTTGTTCAGCTGTCAGGAGAGGCCGTCTTAGAGGATTTGTCAAGTGAGACGGCAGGGATATCACGCGACCAGGAAGGGGTGACATGACGTTAGAGGCTACGGCCACTTCGGCTTAGGTGCTCAGAAGCGATGGACTAATAATAGGAACTGTTTATTTCAATTATTTCGTTGTCAGTTTCACGTTATAGTGATTTATTTTCTATTCTGTTATTTTTAAATGAATAGTTCTGGGTAGTTTTGCATTTATTTTTAAATAATTAAATGAGCTTCTGATCCATAAGATGAGATTATGTATTATTGCTATGGGAACAAACCGTGTTGTGATAAAATAACAACATTATTGTACACTACAATCATTAATTAGGAGGCATGTCAAGCGGGGTGACTGGCAGAGTGTCCACCTTCTACAGGTTTTTGGCAGAAAAACCCCTTATTACGTTTGCTGAATTTGAATACCCTAAGTTATCCTTTAGAATTCGCAAACAGGTTATTGCTTACAATTATAATTGCACATTAAGGATACAACAACGTTCTGCAAATAACTGAATGCTGTTTTCTCTAAAGCAAAGGTTGCAATTCAAGCGGTGCGAACATTATGTAAATGGCTCGGTTTCAGTAGATCCTGAGGGGCGCTAACGCGCTAAAGAGATCGTAACTGCACAAATTGTAATATGCAACGCGCTTCAATATCTAAGCGCATTAAAAACACTGTGTTTCCGTACTATTATTAAAACCTATCTGCGTTTTCTAGCCCAGTCTTACATTAAGATAATATAGACCGTTCCATAACCTCTCTTTTAGTTTACCTACTCAATAGTCACAATATGAGGACTAAAGATGACGACAAGATGATGTTCCTATAAAGTAAGAAAATTCTAGTTTTCTGAAACTATTACAACTACTTTCAACAAAAACACTGTCAATTGTTCGCATCGCGTTAATTCTCATTAGACATTCGTTTGTTTAGCGCGTTAATCCCACATTAGGTACGGCGTGCACAGACAGAGAGGATTAAATGCAAACGGTGCGAATTGGACAACGGATCATCCTGCTAGCTTCTCTGACGTATGTTGAATAAACTACGACATAAAGGACGATACAAGTTATACAATCTTTTTTCAGAATTTCTTTTCAAGGTAAAGTTTTGTAGAATTTTCTACGTCTTTGTACAGTTAGGGATATTATTTGTTAAGCAAATTGACACACTACATAGAACTGTCAAAGAATCTGCTCTGCTGTGATTTGAATATAATAATATAGTCAATTTAAGTTTGCAGTCAATTTACTTAAAAGTAAATTTCCCTGACTGTACCGCTAGTGTCGAATCGATGGGAAGTCACTCATCTCCGCACAGCTTCGCTCGTCTCCGTTTCAATAGAAACACAACCTTACCGAGAGGTACCCACTTCGAGAGGTACCCACGACGAGAGGCACCCACGTCGAGAGGCACTCACGTCGAGAGGCACCCACGTTTAATTGACAACCAGACGTAAAGATCTGTGGCGAATAAAAGGAAAAAAAGTTAAAATTTTGAGCCTAATTCTGTTATTTGATTTGGTTTAATGATATTAATTAATGCAATCAATCAATAGATGGTTATGTAATAACTGTTCTACAGTTGTGTGATAATTATTGAACAACAAAATTAACAACAAGCAAGCAGCTTATCATTTAATTAGTCATAAAGGTTACCGAACCGCGTCATGTACCTATTCACAGCACATCGCTATTTATGAACCGATAGTAACGTACACAGGTCGGTGTTATTGCGTATCCAACAGACAAAGGAATTAAAGCCGTGTTCCACAAAGCTCGATACGGGTTCAATTGAGGATTTAATGCGCATTCATTCATTTATTCATTTACCTTTATAAAGCAAATATATGAGGTTCACGTAAATAAATTATGGTGTGGGCACTGTGAAACGGTGATTTAATAAAAACTATTGTGTTCCGATACGGAGAATATATTAATTACTAGCTAATTAATTAATTGCTTCCCATGGCTTTGCTTTTCTAGGAAAATAACTTCACACTACACTACACTGTTCAGAGCATCAGCTTAGGTCTCCGTGGCGCAATGCGCAGCACCTACCAACAGCTCAACAGTCATGTGTCCCGGGCGGGCCACGCTTCGCATCGCTCTGCAAAGTGTTTTAACCGGTTTTCCATTTCCGATGTAGATAAAATATCACTAGCTTACCAACGCCAAAGTCATATCCATTACGCCTTTGACCACTCCCTGTGGTACCATTTCTTAAATTATATAATATTTAGGAGTGTCGTGTATGAGAAGTTGTTAAAGTTACCTACTTTTCCTTTTCACGTTCAGAAGTCACGGTAATCATTTAATGTCAACTCAACCCGTTCCTCAGTTAAGATATAACCTTACAGAGGCCGCTAACTCAACCAGCTCTTCAGCTAAGACAAAGCCTTACAAAGGACGCTAACTCGATATTGGCGAGTCTCGCGACTGTTTGCGTTGCTTTTCAGCTCATAACAGCGCTGTTTGTTCGGCAAACTTCGGCTCTTCCCACCTCTTCTATTACGTCACACCTTAAACAGGTGCAGCAGGGTATCGGTTAAAATTCTCACTACAACAGCGAAGTTAGCAGATTATTCCAAAAGATTGTTGAAAGTTAGTGTTGAGATAGAATAAATAGAATTAGTTTGATCTTCTTAGCGGTTTTTCTCAGTTAGGAGCAAATGTTTTGAGAAGGTATTACCTGCTAATTGGAGCGGTAACCGGTAAAATGTTATTTTGAATTTTACAAACGAGAATACTAGAAACTTCATGAAGGCGCTGTCAATACTTATTACTTTGTTTATCGAATTCGGTTTTTACTTTTTTACTACTTCCGAGTACTAACGGTACATTCTGCCTATAATACAAAGTGACTGGACTCAATTATTCAATATTCATTATGTTAATGTGGTCCACCACTCGCTAACACAAACTAAACTCGACCTAAACCATCAAACTACCCACATTATGGTTGAAACAAAACTTCAAAGTTGCACATAAACGACTAGTTTTCGCCGCGTTGATCTCAGGAGAGGTAAGGACAACCCGGAGAGATTGTCGCCTAGCTATAGCAAAGAAAGAAACATAGATTAGGCAGCCAATGTATTCTTGATGATGGCGCGTGTGTTGGATCATTTAGCTCCCTTCAAAATCGTTGATCTGAATGGTGCTGATCCACGCGTCATGTTCGTGAACGGGCGCCGTCAGTTGGGACTGGTCATATCTTAGCTGCCATTGCTTATTTTAATTTATTTTAAGTTTTTGAATGGTTCTTTAATTTTTTCCTTTTTACTTACGCTTTTACGAAAGTGCACGTTTTTCTACATTATTCTCACATGTATAATTTCAAAATGAATGATGTAACCAATATTTTGCATCAATTTTTTAATTTAAAAGAGTGACCGTGGAGTTTCTTACCCGTTCTTCTCCATAGTTAAATGCTAATACGCTTTGGAATGGGCAACTAGTTTCATATTTCTGACTGACCGAATTCTTGACAGTTCAAAAGTGCCTGTAAATGGTTTAATTGAAATAAATGCTTTGAGTTTGAGTTTGATTCTTCTTTTCAATCAGGTACAATCAATCGCATATTAGTTGTCGGTAAGACTTGCACTATGAAAATCGCTCTTACTCCTACAACACAAAGTCGCTGACAGTAACAAATTGTTACCACTGACGTGTGGTTGCCTGTACCTACTACTGGTCCCGTCACGTAAAAAAAAGGTGACCGTTTACCTGTACACTGAGTGATTTATCGATTCCAGCCTATTCCATAGTACTAAGTAGCTAATAAAGTACCTATTATGATTCTACAATAAATCAATTACACTTATAATATAAAACAATATTACAAGTATACTTAATTTATACACCAATACGTATGATGTCACGAAATACATACGTGAAAAAATGCAAACAGCAACAAGAACTGGAGTTAAGTCGAAGTAAAAGCAGCAATCTTGGCAGTAGATGACCCGCACCTACCGCAGTACGTAATTAGTGGATCAACGATATTACACATTCCACCAACAAGCAGACTCTGTTGATAATTGAGTGCGAGTAAGGCCCAGCGACCTAATTTACGACAAATTTATGAAAACACTCCGGCCCACGACAGTATTTAAAATCATTTAATTACGGCCCAGCAATCTAAAATTATGACATGATATTTAAAAGTATTTTATGGTTTAAATAATCTCGCTATCAAAAATTATTAACCTTGACAGCATATCTAGTTTTGACAATGTCAACTTGACATTTTAGAACCGAGAATCTGTCTTTTTGACGTTTCATCTCGTGTGAATGGAAGCCTAGTGGATCTCCACTAGGCTTCCGTTCGTAGTCAGCCAGCACGCTGTACGAAGGCCGGCCACGCACAAATTCAAACATAAGTTGGTCAGCCAAATAGTCACGTAAACGTCAACACAAACAAATAAATATTTACCCATACGTACAGCGAGCTGGCCGATTTGAGTGACACAGTTTCTTGTTAGCGAGAATCCGTCCGACTTTTTTTGTTCGTCCATGATATCTTTATTATCATTACAATATGGTGATGTATTGCAAACAGTTGTGGAAATGTTATATTTTGTTCCCACGCATTTTTTGTCGTTGCAAAGTGATTTTAAGTCCAAAAATAAGGTTGTTGGGTTTTTGTTTGGTGGGTTTCCTAGAAATGAGACTGATTTTTTAACGTAAAATGATTAATAAATTAGTTTTAAAATGAAAGAAGAAGTAATAAAAATATTTTATTACAGTTTTTATTTTATTTCTGGTATAATTTGTAATTCCGTGATAAATAATTGAATAAATTTGATTTATTGAAACTTATATGTATTTAAAACCTAAAAAAGGACAAATAAATTCAACATATTTTTTGCATGAAATAGTTAACTTTAGGTATAGGAAATACCCTTAAAATAATTTAGGCAAAAGCATTTAAACACTTTTTTACTAAACTGAAGTTCTGGGTCGCAACTACTTGCACCTATTTTTAGTACATTGGGTAATAATTAATATCAGGTTGGCCTAACGAAGATAGCTCGCGTGAATTATTTACGCCCTGCTTGCCACACTAGGGATACTAGCAGAGGAGGTTCACGACTTGCAATAAAATTGTTTCTTCACAATGTTACATTATTTGTACGCAATCATGTGTATTGCAGGTGGTTTGGTCTACCGCGACATTGAACCGATGGTTATGATTACTTGCACAACACCACTTTACCTGCCAGGAAAATGAGCCACATACGCAATATAAAAAACGCTTGGATATTAAATACATATTGGTTTGATTGGCTGTTCCTTTTGTGGTTAAACTATTAAATTAGGGTATGTAACCCGCGTGCCAGCCCTAGCAGATTCACAATCCCAATGATGGTTTAAAAATGTTCTAATGGGTTTAGTCCATGTTCTACCACCACAATCTTTACCCCCGACCATGTTGAACCCCTAAATGTTTCCATGTTCAACCTCTGGGGGGTTGAACATGGATTTCAATACATTGGTCATCTTTTCTTTGTCCATATTCAACCCATTGTTGTTAGGTAACTAATAATGACATTAAAGTAATACTGAGAGCAGAAGTGTATTTATTTTCTTTACAATTCTTTTACAGTATAAGTTGCTGATGGGTAAAAAAAAAAATGGGTTTTTGGTAAACTTCTGACTTCCGAAATTAAAGTTATTTTTCACTTAAGTAGTAGTATTTTTTTGGAAGTCGGTTTTTTTTTTTCTAAAAAAGTTTTTAACTCTAAAACTATTTATGGGGCTACATAACTGGGTTTTATATGTGCTTCGGGCACCTGTCTGGGTCGATAGGACCACTTTAGGGGCGATACGACGTAAATTGCTTCAAAGTTAACGTTTAGCTTTGTTATTCTATTTATTTATATATTATTATTTTAAGTATATTACAGAAGGCATACAGACTAATACCAAGAATAAAAAGCAAATATAATAAATATGGGCTTACATACCATAAAACAACATGCGTGTGAAAAGTTTAAAAAATAAATTGATTCAATTTCTCCAGACAAAGATCTACCGTTATTTCACGGCTTATAAAACGATTTACAATATAATTTATCCTCCTGTCAATTTCAATATGTTCTGATCTTCTTTCATTATTTTTTTGGTAAATAGAATCCTCTTCTAAAGTTTTTAAAAACTTAACTAGATTAGAGGATTTACCTAACGTCCTATTTAACATGGCGTGCCAGCCAACCTTCTAACTTATTTGTGGTGCGATGCCTTTCAGCAAAACAACAAACCCTTTCATTAGTTTATTCTCCAACCACTGTTTAACAAAATAATTATTAAATTTAGTTACAGCTTCGTCAGTCGGACTATCTTCCATAATATAGAGAAATCCGTCGCTTATAGTAACAGTTCCATGACATTTAGGCCACTTAACACAACGCCAGTAAGTAGAGCCATTCTTGTATTCTTTTTTCAGGTAATACTGATGGCCTGCTAAAAGTAGTACGCGTCCTCCGCGCTTAGAAGTCACAAATTCAAAATTAAATAAACCGCTACTCGTAGAAGGAATCTCAACCATATTCAGAAATAAAATAACTGTCACTGTCAAAGTCACTTCAATATCCTTTTTATAAATAACTATTAATAAATTGATGCACTTGTAACAACCGGCCAACTACTAATGAGATAGAATAAACTCATTTGTATTTCAAAGTTGTGCCAGAAAGCGTTTTATACCGTTAAAGATTTCATTGAGGACAAAAAGGCTTGGGATTGAGCTGCTCCAATTTATTATTATTTTTTATTTTTTTCATTTTGAATTTTGTTTGTTTTTCTGCTAACTTTAAATTATATACAAAATGACATGAATATTTACTTTGTGAAGTATAATATTATTATTATGATGTGAGGACTATGTGGGTCATATATTTAGCTATATTTTACTTTTTGTTATGTTAATCTGGCAGTTTGAGTACTTTATGCGGCCTTCCCAAATATCCTTTCTTTGGTATTGTTCGTCGATTCGTTGAGCTCTTTTTAAGTTCTGAGTTGAGCTACACGATTACTGACAAATGCGTGCACTGACTGGCCAGGTCCACTCAAATCTGTATGGTTCTTTCCTCAAAAGACCATTTCAGACACAAATCTACATGGTCCTCAAATTGAAATTGAAATGCTCTGACCAAGATTATTTCCGGGTTATTATATACACATTGACATTAATGAATGTTATGTATATTCATTGACATGAATATTTACTTTAAAGTATTATATTATTTTAATTATTGTGAATGTGAAGACTATGCGGGTTATTCCCTTTTTTTTTTTTTTTTTTTTTTTTTTTTTTTGTCAATTAGTTTTTATCATGGTCTGGCAGTTTGAGTAATTTATGTGGCCTACCCAAACGTCCTTTCTTTGGTATTGTTCGTCGAATCGTTGAGCTCCTTAAATTCTGAGTTGAGCTGCACGATAACTGACAAATGCGTGCACTGACTGGACAGGTCTTCTCAATCTGAATGGTTATTTCCTCAAAAGACCATTGCAGACATCAATCTATGTCTGGACTTTAAAAGAGACTGTGACCTCTGAGTTTGTTTCGGCCTTTCTTCTCAGAGTAGTCAGATAGGAAACGCCGACCTCATCTAGTTTTTAAAATATGATTGACGTGTAAAAGTGTTTGTACAAACCTACTTGCAGAAATAAATCATTTATCATTTAAAGTAACTGCAGAAATATAGGGCAAATGAGAGTAGGCAGGCAGACTGAAAATGTAGCTCTAATAGCAATAAATTTAGAGAATAACTTTTGTGTTTTACTGTCCATTGAGGGTTGAACGTGGATTAAATATATTCAAAAATAAAAGTCCATGTTCAACCCCCTGGGGTTGAACATGGACTTTTATTTTAAGTCGACACCATTTAGGGGTTCAACATGGTCGGGGGTAAAAATTGTGGGGGTTGAACATGGACTAAACCTTCTAATGTTTGTTAATTGGCTACATGATGCCAAGTGAGCGAGTACTGTGTACTCTCTCTCTCTCTGTGTATTACACACAATCGTATATGGTGTACTTTGCATACTTATTACTCGGACCCAGATTAACAAAATTATTGAATTCTTCAGTCGAATTCGTAATTCAATCAAAAATAGTCCTTTTTGACTATTTTCTCATTTTATTGGTATCGTCAAATAATTATTGCATAGTTTTAATTTTCAAAGAAAACGTGCAGTGCTTTCATTATGTTTTTTGTGAAATGAATCGGTAGCAGGACACTTGCGCGAAAGACAATTAGGTGAACCCACTTACGCGAATGGATTTTTGCCCTAACGGACTTCTGCGCGAAGGCACACTTGCGCGTTAGACATTTCTGCAAATGGACTTTTGCGCGAAAAGACTTTTATCCGAAGGGACTTTTGCGCTAAAGAACATTTGCGTGAAAGACTTGCGCGAAAGACATTGCGCGAAAGACACTTGCGCGAATCCACTTACGTGAAACTTGCGCATGAAATCTTTTTAAAAAGTTTGTTAGTTTTAGAAGTAGTTTATTGATGATTTTACACCAGCTTTGAGTTTAACTGCAACATACAATTAACTAAGTTTTTAACGTGAATTTGTTCACGTGAGTTGTTCTGCACACTTTATGTACATCCTGAATTCTGAGCCTCAAAAATGTGATTCTATTAATTTTACGAGTGATTCAAAGTTTTATATCAAGACGCGTATTAAAAAAACACACATACCTACTTTAAATAAAATATATTTATGTATTATAGTAATTCTAAGTGACAGCCAGGTATCTGCGCTGCTTCATCTTTGTCGGCGAGGATAAAACGTTAGTTTTTTATTTCATTTCTCGCGATAAAAAATGCATGTTTGCAGTAACGGTATGCAATCAATACTATTTTGAAATGACATAACTGACGTAAATTATTTAAATTAGATATTCAACATAAAGTTAAGGTTTAATTTTGTAATGAAGTAAATTTTTGTTAAAATTGTATGTTTTATGAACAAAACCAATCAATTCTGACCAAACATAAGTGTTTATTGCAAGATGAGAAAGTGCCACTTATCAAGAAAATCAAGTTAGCAAATGACAAGTCTTTATCAGTTCATAGTACTGGGCAGTTGAGTTTAGATGTGTCCAATGATAAAGGTCAGCATAATAAAATTTTGTTTCAAAATGTACTCTTTGTACCAGAGCTGGCAAAAAATCTGCTATCAGTCAGTCAGATCATCAAAAATAGTGGTCAGGTAAAATTCAACAGTAAAGGCTGTGAGATGTTAAATAAAAATAATGTGGTTGTTGCAACGGCAAGCTTAGTCAACAATATGTACAGACTGGATGTGAAATGTGAATAAGCATACGAGTACATAACTAATGTTGACAAGGAAGATGTTTACCTCTGGCATCAACGCATGGGTCATTTGAATTTTCAAGATCTGGAAAATTTTTCAGATAACACTGAAGGATTAAATTATCAAAGAAAAATGATAAATCAACATGTGTAACATGCTTACAAGGTAAACAAACACGCTTACCTCTAAAACAAAGTGTAACTAAATCTTTTAAGTTACTCAAACTGGTGCATTCTGTTAACTTCGGTCCAATGGAGACAATTTCACTGGGTGGTGCAATAGTTATTTATCCAACATGTGAGGAAAGTTCGTTTTTCCTATGAGTTTTGATTTTGAGTCTTGAGCGAACGAAGGATTGAAAAATAGAATCACGAGCGCAGCGAGTGATTATAAATTTCAATCCTGAGTAAGCGAAAGACTCAAAAAAACGAATAGCAAATGAACTTGCTCACATGTTGCATACAAAACTTTTCACCACTCCCAGCAAGAAAGTATTCAGTCATCATAGGTAAATAAATTAAATAGACACAAAGCAAATCAAAATAATTCTTTATTTTTTAAAATATCTTTAAAACTTAACATAAAAAAATCAGGCAAGGTTAGTTTCTGAACGGGATCATTACTTTCCTCACTGTTCAACCTTGCCTGATTTTTTTATGTTAAGTTTTAAAAATATTTTAAAAAATAAAGAATTATTTTTTGGAAGTTTCCCTAAAACAATCCATACGATTGGCAATGAAGAATTTTCCCATGGAAAGAGTGCGTGCTTCTATTGATAACTGGCCTCAACGTTTAAAGGACTGTATTGCAGCCAATGGAGACCACTTTGAGTAAGCTTTTTATATTTTAAATTGTTTTATATTTATGTATTAAACGAACACACTGTAAAAGTAATAAATATTATTTGCAATGAAAATTTTTTTTCTTCTTCGTGACTATATTTATGGCAAGACTAGGTATATTGTGGAACGCAATAAATGATTGAGTATTGAAATTTAAAATAAAATAAATCGGAAACACACAACATTTTAATTAAATCAAAAGGAAGTTTATGAATATAAACTTTACATAAATTCAACCGTAAACCACAATATTTTAAATAAATAAAAAGGAAGGAGGTAACATAATACAAACTCTTATAAATTCTACCGGAAATACAGTATTAATTCATTAAATAACATGGAACTCAGATTAAGTACAAAATAATCAAAACAAACATACAATTAAAATCAAAATAATAGTTTGGCACCCAAAAATAGTTGATCTATTGATGGATTTACGGCCATCATGCGAAAGAAAAGCGCTTCCCTGCTCGCTCGTCTTGGTGGCAGTACCTACAGTATCTTGAGTTTTCGCAGATAGATGAGAGTCTCCAATGCTGCGACATTGGATGAAACTATACACAGATTAAAACATTTACCTAAGTCTACTAACACTAGTATTTAAGACCATTGTTACTAACACTATGGGCGTAGCCCGAAATAAATGCTGTATTATTATTATTATTATATCTTTATTTCTAGTATTTAAATTATGTCTATCACTTATTTTTATTAAAAAGATAGGTATAGATTTTTTCTTACATACATATTATTTTCATAGTTGATTTGGCAAGGTACCATAATATTAATCTTTTTAAATAATTCTCTGGGGCGGTGACGTAGATATAAATGCTTGACAGCTCTCTTTTGCAAATTAAAGATAGATTCAATGTCAGCAGCCCGACCCCACAGTAAAATGCCATACGACTGCTGTAGATGTTGCTGAAATAGAACAAACGCGCGGATTCTGCATCAGTTCACTGTCTTATCTTTCTAACAGCTTAAGTGGCCGAGCATGGCCACCGCGAATTGTAATTTCTCTTCTAGCGAGATTCCTAGGAAAACCGTTTGATTAATAAATTCAAATATTTCTCCATTCAATTTGATGATACATCGCTTCTTCTAACCATAAGTAATTTAAATCGAATGCATTTGTTTATTATATTTAGTACCAAATTATTTACCGTAAATCAATCTTGAATCTGACGAATAGAGCTATTCACGTCACGTCGTCAAGATTTTGCGACCGTCAGTTGATTATGTAGATCAATGATGTGTCATCTGCAAATAACACCATCTTCGGTTGATTTGGAACTAATTGGGGTAAATCATTAATATAAACTAAAAAAAGGAATGGACCCAATATCGAACCTTGAGGAACGCCCATTGCCATTTCAGACCCTAATGAGTTTACGCTGTTTATTTGAACTTTAACCTTTCTATCTTTCAGGTATAATCTTAGTAAATCAAGAGCTGTATTCCTAATCCCATAATGCTCTAGTTTCAGTAGAATTATGGCAACTTGTGCTTCTTCCCAGGCATTAAAAATGTTCTTTATTAGAGTGACACCGGCGTCAGTGGTACAACGCCCTTTGGTGAAACCGTAATGTTGTTCATGAAAGATGTATATTTTATTAAAGTGACGTAACATTTGATTGAACTTCAACTTTTCAAACACCTTACTGAGAACTGGTAGAATTGACACAGGCCTAAAATTGTTGGGTTCTTTACTAACGCCGGATTGGAACAACGAACTACTTTACTGTGTTTCATGAGATCCGGAAAGATGACTTGGTCTGCACTGGTGTTAAAAATTAAAGCTAAATATGGTGCAATGGTTTCGATAATAGATCTACGGACTTTTACAGACACTACCCAGAGATCTTCTGGTGATTTAATTTTAAGATCTTTAAAAGCTTTTATAACAGCCTGGGGGTTTGTATGCTGAAACCAAACTCCAAAGGGCATGCCTTCACATTCTGTCTAAGTAAGGCAGCAGAGAGCGCAGGTGAGGAATTTAAAGCATAAGTAGTTTTAAGGAGAATATTGGAAAAGAAGTCTCCAAATTCCTGAGCTATTTCTACATCTGAGTTGATGGGGCCATGTGCAGTCTTTAGATTTAATTAAGTTTTTTTTTTTTTCCAACCTGTTATTGCTATTTTCCAGGTACTGTTTATTTTGTTGCTATTATGCCATTGGCTGTCACGACTATCGGCACAATGACAGCTGTATCCACATCCCACATGTCGACAACCACGCGAGCCAGGTCAAGATACTTAATCTGCTTATCTTCTTCAGCTTTCACGAGGTTCTCGTCATGCGGGACCGCTATATTAATAATCATTGTGCGACGCTCTAATCGATCTATCACCACTATGTTTGGCTTATTGGTAACAATTGATATGTCAGTGATCGATCCCAATACAACGTGATATTGCCATTTTCGAGAACTGGGTCGGGCACGTACCTATAGTACGGTACTTCCGTTTCCACAAGACTGTATTTCAGAGCAAGTTGTTGGTGGATAATCCTGGCTACAAGGTTATGTCTATGCAAGTAGTCTCCGTTAGCCAGACGAGAACAGCCAGAAATAATGTGTCGGATTGATTCCCCCGGACGGTGGCATGCCCGACAGATGTCAATCGTGCCGTCCTTCACAATATATTTCCGGTAGTTGTTAGTCATCATAACTTCGTCCATAATCGCAAAACCTTCCGAACCTTCCGGTTGTGCAGGGTCCTTAGCATTTAACAAGCCTCGACCTCCGCACTTCCGCGGGGTATACAGTCTCTTCACCAATGCTCGTGGGTGATGCATCTGATTTGCGGTCAGTAGTGTGCAGACCCTCCTATCCAGGGCGTCAAGTTCCGTCTGAATCCATTTGAGTATGACGAAAGAGTACATCAAAACTGGCATGACCCAACCGTTGAAGGCGCGCACCTTATAACCGCCTGTTATAAGACTATTTAATACTTTATTCAGGCGGCCATAGAAGCGCTCCCTCAGCGATTGCTTCATGTCAGTAGCGTTGATACCTAACGCTTCCGACATACCCAAATACTTGTAGGTGTATGGAATCCGAGAGTTGGGTTCCCACGGATTCCACAATCCCCCACGCTTTACATGCATGAACGCACAATTGTCCACACCAAATTCCATCCTGATGGCATTACTGAAAGTTTCAGTTACCTTCAGTAGCTCCATTAGTTGCAAATTGTTGGGAGCAGAGAGTTTCAAGTCATCCATATAAAGGAGGTGAGATATAGGCTGACCATCTCTCCTCAATTGATAGCCTAGCCCTGAATTTGCCAGCAGTGTGCTTAGAGGATTCAAGGCCAGGCAGAACCAAAGTGGACTCAGACTGTCGTCCTGAAATATACCTCGCTCGATCCTTATCGGCTCACTATTCCCCTAGATATGTCGGCATCCTGAATAGCGAAGAACCGTCCTCCATTGCCTCATACATGCCATCAGGAAGGTGCGTAGAGTTGCATCTATTTTATATAACTCCAGCACCCTCATGAGCCATGTATGTGGCACCGAGTCATAGGCCTTCTTATAATCTATCCAACATGTCGACAGATCTTTTCGGGAACAACGAACCTGATGGCTAATGGCCGTATCATAGCTCCTTATCACCGCGGGACCCGTTCCTACATCAATTTTAAGAGGCAGACATGATGGAGTTGGTGTCTACATGTTCGTTAATTTTAACTCTCAAAATGGATGTAAAAACTTTATAGACCGTCGGTAGACAAGTGATCGGTCTATAATTTTGGGTTCCGCAGTACTACCTGATTTATGGAGCAGGTGGTTTATTCCTGTCTTAGGAACTGGGGCAGCGACCCTGACTCTAAGGCTGACTGGAACTGGAATGCCAATCGGGCGTGCGACCTTTGGTACCACTTTATCCAAAAGTTTTGCAGCCCGTCCGGCCCTGGAGATTTCCAATTAGGCAACGGACGGACTGCATGAGCTACATCTTGGGGTCTGATGGTAAGTGCCCCCATAAAAAAAAAATACCAGTAGTATTTGATTGCACTCTCGCTCGATCTTCCTAGTCCAATCTCCTTCAGTGTGTTTGACAGGCACCAACCAGATACTTTGCCAGAATGAACCTATGGCGTCATCATTCGGCAAGTCCGTGTCAATCACACCTTGACCTGGTCGCTCCCAAGCCTACAGGGCTTGGGAGCGACCAGATCTCCAATCCAGATCGAACCCACCTTTCCTCGCTCTGGAATGTGCGATTCTGAGTGTACCGCTCCACCCTCCACCTGTACCGTCGAATACGGTTTGCCCATGCACAAATCTTCTGCTTCAGGAAGTCAATACGCTCTGTGACGCGGGTCGAATAATCTCGAGAACTAATATCAGTCCCCGAGAACGCCCGCCTCTCTCTTTTTCGATCTCTTTTTCTCACAAAGCGCATCACTCTAGGGCGAGTAATCATAATCATAATCATCATTTATTGCATTCATGTAGTGTAGTTTATAAGTTGTTACAATAATATAGGTTTCATACATGAACCCTGCTAGGGCACAGCAATATACATAGTTTAATGTGCTACAGTGTCACAATAACAAAAACCACTGCGCTTAAACAAATATACTAATTTTAACATGTTTATCAGATGTCCATAATTTTTGATTTAAATAAGTAACTGTCATGATATAATATAGAATAGGGTAAGAATAATTAAATGGTCATAATTTCCATTCATAAATTAAAATAAGATAAAAAATTAAATTAAAGCAAACAGAATAATAATCATGAAACAACATAACATAACATAGGGGGGTAGTAAGTCAAAAATTATAGGTGTGTGTATTGTGTACAGGTATGAATTTCAATATCAAGATTTACTTATCGTCAAAGAATTCCTTTAGTGTAATACGATTTTAATATAAGGTAATTTTGTAAACGGTTTTTAAATTTATTTTCGTACTATACATCTTTAATTGAGTATTGTCCTCCCTGAAGCAGATTAGCTTGCCGATGAGTACTCTAGCCTCACCGATACGGCGCTCAATCCTGCACTGCCAAGCTGGTACAGCTGGTTTTGGTCGTGGAGCTCTATCACTGTTCGGAAATTTAACATGAGCTACACGACATGCCGCTACAGCTGCACATTACAAGATCGAGTGGGTATCGGCGAGGTCTTTGCTGCCGCCAAAACAATTTGACAACAACGAGTCTAGAGTACACACCAGCGCTTTGTTTTTCTTGTGCATGGGCAAACGAGGTAAACGTGGTCTAAATTCTGGTGGAGTGGAGCGGTACTCCTGGAAAGCATCCTCCAAAGCGCTCCTCAAACGTGCATTGCATTGGGAACTCACGGATATAACCCCGTCATCATCCTCTTCACCAACGTGGTTGGGTCGCGTTGAAGCACTGGGTGAATTTTGTAGTTGCACTGCAACCAGTGGCGAAGCAGGCGTAATACGGTTATTCCGTGATTCAAAGCGTAGTCGATCAAGTACGGCGTCATCCAGCATATGGTTACGCTGGATGACCTGTACCTGATCCGACAGTCGTTGGGCCGACACGTTTACAGCTGGTTCAAGCACCTGGAACAGATAGAGCATCCGACCACGGTACGCAGTCATGTTACTTCCCCCCTCTGTAGCCCCAAAGTATGCGCGCGTGACAGTTTCGTTGACATTTTGTGTCCACCTCATCCGCTGCACACTTCCACCGGGAGCGGGGCCCTATCAGAGGCCGGTGGGCCTCGGAGTCCTAAACTGGCCGGTGGTCGGCCTCTTCCGCGCCGACGTGCTGGTGGTGGTGACGTCGGCGGCGAAAAGTATTCGTCGCTCGAGCTCGACGCAACTGCAGCGGCCGGTATCACTGGACACGTCTAGAGCAGGATCCGGCAACTGTGAGGCGGAGCTGAGCGACGATCCCGAAGATGTTGTTTGTGTGTTTTTAGTCAGATGTCGTGCCCGACTTTGCCTCAGCATTTCTGTATCATCCGTGTATTGTCATAGTCCATTTTGCATCCTGTTAGTGTCTGTATGTTTCAGTTTTAATGCCATAAGATCTGATTTATTTTATTTTACAAAATTTAAGGATGTTTAATGTGTAAAAACACAAAAACATACCACGGAGAAAAAATTACTTGACCGTCATTTTGACAGTCGGGCCACTGATTATTATTTATTATTATAATCACTGAAAAATATTATTGGGCATTCTAACCACCGAAAGCGACGAGGGCGAACGAAGTGAGCCATAGGAAGCGACAGGTGGGGTAGCTTGAGGTAACACGGTAACAAGGTAGCAAGGTAATATTGAGTTTTAGAATAATAAAATAGAAAAGAATAGGCGCCGAACTAGTATTTTACTGCATTATGTAGGATTTCATTTATATTATTGGGCATTCTACTCAACCAAAAGCGACGAAGGCAAAAGAAGTGAGGCGTAGGAAGCGACAAGTCCTCCTTCACGCCTGTACGCCATCCTACTCATCACGCCTGTCTTATTTCAAAGGTTGGGCAGGGGTGCTAATCATTTTATTATTTAAAGTTTGCACCAGTGGGGCGGGCAGTAAAGATACTCAACAGCGTCTCTCTGCAAGTGGATATCTTTACATATGCTCATTGGCGGAATTCCAGAGGGTGACACAACATATTTTCCTCTGTATAACTCTAATATTAACCTCTGTATAACCGGTACTCAGAGTCGTTAGTTGGGACTTGTTAATTGACTATCCACGTTAATCGACAGATATAATCAAAGGTTGACGGGTAGAAAATGCCTGTGGCATTAAGTCCGCCTCTGTACATTTATGTGTTTGAAGTATTAATAAATAAATATAAATTTTAACCCTGTCAGTCAAAATATGACAGTTTAAAAATATGTTAGTTGAATCGGAATGAATACGCTTCACAGTCACAGTGCTTTTATAATATTATCGATTAATTAAAGTATTATTTAGCTGGATGCCAAATATTCATATTAGTAATTTAAAAAAATAATGACTTTTGACTCTAACCATTACTGGTTAGTAATAAATTGTGGAAGCGGTCACTGTCCCGACCGCTTCAATTTGTTATACATATGAATTGTGTACGCTCGATCCTTGCAACGGGACAATAGTGATTAGCACGGTAGTCCAGTGGTCCAATCACTGCGGATCAGATCAGTTCGGATCGAATATCGGTTAGATTGAATCCCGCGACACGAATCGCCGCGGATTACAACCACTCCCTGTATTATTCAAACTCCTACCGAGGTGAGTGGGGTGTCAGTGCTAGCGGACTTTGATTTCTGTATTTTCTGGTCAATAATTCCAGTATCTAGTTAGCACTATTGCGGTCAGTTAATTCCGGTTAAGTGATAAAACGTGGAATTTGAGCGTTTTGTTACTGGTATGTGATATGCGATGATCCAAATAATACGTGACTCCTTGTTATCTGCTTTACTGTTGGGGACCCATAATCAAAAAACAAAAAAAAGTAGCACCTGATCATAACTTCCAACTTACGGAGAGGGCTCATGGTTTGTCGGATATTCCCGCTGTCACGATCGCGCCACCTAGCGACGTAGCCACAATACATGAATATTCAGAATTCACTCAGCGTGGCGCGACGCTGTGTGCTCTAACAATACGCGACCGACAATAACGTTAGACAAATACGAGTCGCTGCATGTACCAGCAGCCAGACAAGGAAGTAGGCGCGAGAATATACTCTAACCTCCCACGAGAGGGATTTAGGGTAAAAAGACCAAATTCTCTTTCTCTCAGAATCTTTGTTGGCTCGGAAAGAAAAGTCCTGAAAAAAATGGAAAGGTCGTGTCAACCGTAATAAATAAAGAATATGAGCATTAGCAGAGATATCATGAACATATATTTATGTATATATATGCTTCGTAGAGCAGAGATAGAAGGTCAAGAGTAGACGGGTAAGTAGGTGCATAAGTGCCGTGATGCCGTCCGCATCCTGAATATCAAGTCGAGGTCTACAATATGTTAGGCACGCGAAAATTGCGGTGATAAGTCCCCTCTTTGAGGAGTGACTAGTGAGGCGCCACGGCGTCCTTACCTTCCGCCTGTCGCAGGTCCTCATCGGACACGGTTGTTTCGGGAGGTTTGCCCGGCTTGGGTGGGGCACCGCCATGTCCTTGTGAAGGCGATCGGCAGCGGTGATCTCTCGCGTCCAGCCCTGGTCCAGGCCATGCATGGTACGGAGCAAGAGGGCGAGGGAAGCCGTTACCTCCTTCTGCGAATCAGTAATGCTCGCGAAGCAGGAGGTGGAACGCGCGAGGGAGAGGCAAATTTCGCGGCCGCTGCAGGAGACGCCCTGGGCGTCGGGAATTCTAGGCCGATTCCCGGCTATCATAGGCGCGGGTTTGCGGTCGGTGAGCAATGGGTAGCTCGCCGTCTGATAAGGACCAAAGGCCTGGGTCGACGGTGAGTTATGTTCCACGCGCGCCTCAAAGAGATGTCAGCACAACTGACGGCGTCCGCTAAGGCCGATGCCTGTTGGGGTCGCGGGAAAGTTCGAAAGGGATATTGTGGCTCCTGGCAACATACAGGCAACTGAAAGAACACGGTTTGGTTTTAGTCAGTAAAAGTTTGACACATCCTCCCTGCTCCACAAGTTATTTGATAAAAAACTGTGTTTTTGTGTTGTGAGTGAGTGCCTGCGTCATTAATCATGCCAGGGTAAGTACTACAGCGTTTTTAATACCTATAAAGTAATAATTAGAAACATTTCGTACATAAATAGTGATTTCTACAAACATCGTTAGCAGTTTTGGCGCCAAAACGCGCCGCACCGCTACACATTTCGACGTATTACTAATATTAAATGAACTAATATTAGCAAACTATAGCTATGACGTATGTTTATAACTATCGTGTTATTGATATCAAGCATTTAATTTAAGTAATAACGTACTAGATTTGCGTAACATTGAAACGAAAAATACGTTCCACAGCACGTTGCGTCATCACCTCGAAACATACGGAGAATTTGGGTTGAATGACATCGCAACCGCCATTTTTTTGTGCGTTTTCGCGGATGAAGAATTAATGGATGCGACATCCGTGATTTCAATTTGAATATGTTTACTTGACTTAGATTTTTCTTTATTCGTGTTTTTAACCGACTGCAAAAAACGAGGTTATCAATTCGACATTCGATGTAAGAATAGTTTTTTTTTTTTTTTTTTTTTTTCATTTTTTTTTCATTTTTTTCATTTTTTTCCAAAAGATTCTCGTCTAGTGCAATGTTTCATTTCATTTTTTTTTTTTTTTTTTTTTTTACTTTGTAATTTGTATATACTTATAATAATGTTATATGTACTTGTATTGTTACTATGTACTTTATATATATTATAAAGTACAAGTACATATAACATTTTTAACATGTGTTGATTTTTCAAGTTCAGATGTGACAGTATTTGCCGTATCCATATTTGTGTTATTTTTTGTACATCCTTGGTCAAGTACTTGTGCATTTTGTAGTGAAATTGTTTGTTTTGGTTGTTGATTTCTGTAATATTTTTGTTAGGCAACATGCCTATTTATCGTGCTTATCGATTTGTAAATATCTTCAAAATGAAGAATGTTAATTTGTATTTCAAATTTATGCAACAGCATTTAAACTGTGACCCAATGTTTGAGTGGGTGTTTTTTGCGCCCGTTATCTAATGTTGGTTTTGGTTAGCCGATACTGTTAAACTAAACACTTCAAACAGCTGAGACTTTGAATGTAATCAGTAAAAGGACCAAACATTATTATAAATAACAAACCCAAGCCGCTAGGCTTATCGCATTCTCAGAATTGAAGCGTAAACAGACCTATTGTTTTGTTCGGAACGCCGCGCGTTCAAATTACGTCATTCTTTTGTTTTGCTTGTGGCATGAAAAAATGTTTGGGAATGGTGTATTCTTTTGTTTTATTTGTGTGAAATAAGGTGTATTCATCGAAATTAAACAATCACTTTTTGAAATAATGGTTTATTTTTTTAATTATAATGACCCTAACACGAAATACTGGGAAATATTCCCTTACACTGATTACACATTAGAATGACTAATACATTACACAGCAAAACTGGACTAATCTATACATAATCTGTTAGCTAATTTAATAACATTTCCAAAAACATAACTGGAAGAGAGCTACCTATCGTAATTTTAGAGATATCGTCGTTTTAATCACCCGGGTCCCGTCGGGACCGGGACCACCCAAGTCGCGCGTCACAGATGTCAGTTTTTTGCAAAATGGCCGCCACAGTTGAAGGGATAATTTCCCAGAAAAAAAAGTTAATTAAAAAATGTCTGCAATGTGTGCACAACCTTACATGGAGTGCCCGTATAACTAAATTTGAATGTAGGCACTTTCCCGATTGCGGCTTAGACCTTAAGCCTACAGCATTTTATTTACGTATTTACCGACACGTCGTGATGTGATTTGGTTCAAGTAGAAAATGTGTGTGGGTTTCGTAGGTCTCTAATTCGCGCCTTTAATATCAAAGTGGATCCGATAACGTTATCGGTATTTTATTTAAAAAAATAAACAATTACAAATACACAGATATACTTAATAATATTGTTCCAGAGGTCATGCCAATTGAACTTTACATACGAAATGGACGAAAGTTTTCGCAGGGCGAATTTTAAAATAATGAATTTACTTTATCTCTAACGTAAACACATGATTTTAAAATGGCAGAAAACATAATTAGATATTTTTTTTTACCTAATGTCTAAGATTCACAACCGTACAAACACTCCTGTACTGTATGAACATCGCAAGTACATGGATTTGTTACAAAAATACGATTAGCGGAATTAGAGCCGGTATCCGTGCGGTGGAGAGGCACGAGGCAGGGGGCTGAATCGCACGAAACTTTAAATTGAACATAATTCGCGCTAAGCCGCAGAATGCCGCGCCGTACGTCGTCATCCTGCCGACCGATGTGGCGCCGATTGAGAGCCGAGATATACACGAAAAACAACGACAGATTCTGTTTATAACCTATTATTTACTTTTGATTCAAAAGTCTGTTTGTGAACGTAAAGTGAATAATAATTTCCATAAATTATTTTCATTATAACCCATTTATAGTATTTTATTACAGAGTATCGAAAAATTTCAAAGTATTAGAAGCACTGTAGCGGTTACACCACCACATACGAACTACGTATCAAAGACATGACGTCACACAAATCCTGCATCGCACAATTAGAGTTTACCGCGCGAATGACATATAATATTATATATAATATAATATAAGACTATCCAACATCAACAGTTCGGCAGTTGCCCGCCAGACAGAACACCGTCCTCCGTCTGGTCGGAGGATCCTCCCTTTTCTACGGTGGATGAGTGAACTTTACACCCTGTTCCTCATGCCCCTAAATTGGTGATCCCGAGTATGAGCATGAACGCAGCATTCGTGCAACTACTTCGGCGTGACGTCATCGTCATCATCACTCCCGCAAGCTTTCGTGAGGCGAGTCACACAGCCAGCCAGCACCCACGTTTTCAACGGGTATCCTGACCACCAGCATGCTGCGAAGGCGCATTCCTGAGTCATCACCCTCAGCCTCATCACCCCGACTCACTGGGGAATCACCGCAATCATCTCAATCACCGCAATCACCACAATCACCTCAATTACCACAACTACCACAATCGCCGCAATCACCGCAGACAGTTTTGAATCCCAAGATACAAGAAAGCCCACATCGACCTCCGGTCTCCGGAGGGGAGTGATGTAGCGGTTACACCGCCACATACGAACTACACATCAAAGATATGACGTCACACAAATCCTGCATCGCGCAATTAGGGCTTACCGCGCGAACGATATATGTAAGACCATCCGACATCAACAGTCGGGCAGTTGCCCGCCAGACATAACACCCGTCTGGTCGGAGGATCATCCCTTTTCTATGGTGGATAAGTGAACTTTCCACCCTGTTCCTCATGCCACTAAAACCCCAAAAATCTCACAGTACCTCCCTATTAAACTCCTCTATTTAACTCCTTAACAAAGTATTGAACATCCTTCTTATGTTCTATCTTAAAAAAGCAAACTTCTCATACAAAAAATTAAAACGTCAGCCATTTTTTTAAACTCCTCATAATGGATGCAGTTAATCCCTTTACCGGGTCGTCAGTTAGAATGAACGCGCGAATCCTTCAGTGTATAAAATAAGTGTTGAAAGTTGAAATATCTTTGAATCCGCTCGGTTAGCGCGGTATCTGCGGCCGGCAGGCACTGTCAGACACTGATAGAAAGCACCACACAAGAAAATACAGAAGACCTATTCTAACAAAGAACTTGTACATTAAAAGGCACCGCAGTTTAGTTAAATAAAAACGTTTTGGAACCTTTGGATTTGTAAATTGCGTACGTTTTATCCAAAATTGTTAATCCTAATCTAACTTTGACCATTATAAAAATGCGCGAGCTTGTTCTCGCGTATGGATTGGGTCTTCTATTTCTATAAGTTTTGTGTTTGGGAGACTCGCTAGTCAACCAGTAAACGGCGCGAGTTAAGCTTGCTCTGAGTTTACTGGATTTTGTGTTTGAGTTTCTGTGAGGCTGGGTAGTAAGTTAAGTTGGTAGGCAATATAGAACTCACATACACAGTAATTTAATTAATTTCAATTTAAAAAAACAGTCGCGAGGTGTTGTGGGACACCCGGGTCGAATGAAGTTCCTTTCACTTTTGCACGACACTTTGGTTACGTAACAAAAGTAATGTGATGGTCAAAAATTTACAGTTTTTTTGCCCTAACTCTCATTCGCCAAGTGTGCAGAGTATAAAGGGGGATAAGGAACTTCGTTGCAAAAAATAAAAATATTTAGGTACATTATTTGTGAACGAAGAACGTACTTCTTTTTAATGCATGTTTAAAAAAAAGACAATATTTTATGCATAAGTGTGTAATTTTAAGCGAAAAACAGTGTCTTTGATTAAAGTATATTGTACACCTGGTACAATATTCACAATAGAATACAACCAGCCATAAAATAAACTTATATTAATAAAATAATAAATGAACCTTTAGAAGCCTATAAGAGGATTACATTCGATCGGGTTTTGACAAAGCTTACTGTTCATAAAAGAATAATATTTACATATACAAAAAGAGTCCAACTTCCGAAAAATATACATTGTTAAAAGATCGTGAAAGTTACGGGAACATTTTGTCGAGTCTGTGTTAAAAGTTTTCTGTAACTCTGTGGGTAGTAGGTAGGTACATGAATACTTGGTGGTACCCGCGGGAAACGGCAAGTTTGCGCAACCGTTAGTCAGATGTCGCTGTGATCAACGATTATCATTTTATTGCGTTTTGTAACTTTGTATAACAAGTTACCAACTATTACAGGAATAACGAAAGTTTTATTGTGTTTGTAATATTACTTTAAATAACATTGGCACATGTTGGGTTTTGATTCGACAGAAAGCTGCCGTGTTTTTACGTGCGCATGTGTTACAAATACTTAAAGATTACGACTTACACAGTATTTTGTTTCAATATTGAAATGAATAGGAATGGCACCGAAATGCCGCAGCGACTGCTTGTGCCTACCCCTCCAACTAGTTCATAGCTGTTCTGTGCTGCCCGCGGAAGTTCTTGAAGTACTTCTGGAACAGTTATAGGAGCAAGTGTTTTTACAAAGGTTGATTTGCATGTAAAGTCATACCTAAGTGTATAATATACGTGTTAAATTGAGAATGTATGAAGTATCTTGAGCCCAATAACTCTACAAACTGACATTACACAATCAGATCATACCATATAATATAAAATATTGTTCCTCACAAATTCCCGGACGATCGCTAGTGAATGAAATTCATGAAAGTTGAAGCGCATTCCTTTGAAAAGCTTCGAATTCTATTTCCAGTTTGATCCAGTTCACAACGATTATGATTGTATTGGATTATAAGTTATCGCCGGCGACGACTCCACGGATTTGCATTTTAATTTACTTAAAAGTGAGGACGTTGTGTTGAGAGGTTTACATTGAGTTTTAAACGATACTACGCTTTTGTTTATGTATCCAGATAATAACCGAAAATACTCAAGGTTCCGACCAAATAATCAGTTGTAATAATTCATAGACGGATTATCTAGTGTTATTAATAACTGTTATTTTTTTATGAAATGTAATGAAGTATTACCCGATTGGTAGTAATATAATGAAAATCCACTCTCAACCATGTAACCATAAAACATTTTGTAGAGAGTAGAGATGAAAGTAAAAGAAAATATTTGCTTTTAAAATATCATGTGCAAACTACAATCATCACTGAGACTTAGAAAGGTATTACTCAGCTTCCAATTAGCGAGATGAGCAAATGGTATAAAAACACGTGTGTGCGATAAAATACACGGAATTCAATTACAGACAGCGTTTACAAAATATAAACCGTTTTAATAAAAGTACCACTATCAAAACTACTGTTCTCAATACAGCGGTAGTTTTATTCATACAACTAATTATTGCACCTATCGCAATGTGCTACGGTTTATAATTCCAAAAACTGCTAATCAAAAGTCTTCAGCAACGATATTCCTGAAACGACCGAAAACTAAATTCAAACATTTATAAGCACCTACAACCCGGCTGCCTAATTTAATTATTAATCGAAATTCGCACAATAGGAATGAAACAAAGCCACGTTAATCTGTGCAAAACACGGTCTCATATTCAATTATGTCCGAAACAAGCGAATACGAAATGAGGCGCTTACCTATACGAGTGTGCCTATAAAAGTTTAACACGAACATTGAGCAGCAGAGAATCAATTGGCCCACTGGTTTATCGGAACATCTGTGGTGTGAATATTCTAGTCTGTGTCGCGTAGCGGAGCGGTGTATGGCATATCCCGCCATTCGCGAGTTCGTTGTGTAGGCGCGCGGACCTCTGCTACGGCGTAGAGGTGCTACGGCTACGCCATCGGAAAGTATTTCGCGGGTGAACTTTTGTGTTGAATTGTTTATTATGACTGAGTGCTACGGGATGTTAGCTCGAGGAACTTGAAGTTTGCATTAGCGGCGCCGATATCAACACGTTAGCCGTGAGTGTATTGTTATGTTTTGTTCCGACATCTGACTACTGTCCTGTCTGTCCTCTTTACTTAACAAAAATATAACGAAAAAGATTTTGAAGGTATTTCCTTTTATTGGAAAATACTATACACATACTTACACGCTATACACGCTACCTAAAAATGAATGTGATATGATTTATTGTGAAATAACTGCTGTTAATACTAATAATTGTTATAAAAACAAAAGTCAAGTAGCGACTGCAACAGAATTCCTTGGTCTTTTATAAACTTTATTTCAGAACTTTAGCTGATCTCTATTAGTAACACCCCTCGTGGAAACTTTATTCATACCATGCGTTTTTAAAAGAACCAAAACCTATAACACCTACCTTACTTTATCAACTTCCTAAACTCTAATACAAACACTATTATCCACAATTCATCAATCTCCTGTCTTTATACTAATCTATTTGGGGTCAACGCAACTTGTTCTACTGTTATCCACAATTAATTACCAAAAAGGAAGTACAAAGGATTTGGTGTACAAAGTACTTTAGTATTTAAGTAGCAAAGAGTTAACGCGTCCACTTCCGAGTCGCGCGGAACAAAAGACCAAAAAATAAATTAAAGCGATGTTAGTGCGGCCGCCGGCACTTGCCGCGGTCTATTGTCGCTGCTTTATGATGTGGAGGAACCGGGGACACTTGATTTATAGGAGAGAGTTATTTTTTGAGAGGTTGATTGCGAAGAAGTTGAGATGATGATTCGTTTATTTATTACTAGCTGTTGCCCGTGACTTCGTCTGCGATATGTCCTTCTCCAGGTCCCAGGCTACCCTAACTGTCAAACTTCATCCAAAACCGTTTTAGTGTGAAAGCGTAACAAACAAACTGACTCGCATTAATTGTAATATGAGTTAGGATGCTATTATTTTTAAGGACAGGTGTTAAACTGCTGGAATATTTGAATATTATGTTTAGTATGTTAAAGTCAAAATTGCTTTTAAATAGCTAACCTTGTAAAGTTCTAACTTTGAAAGTTTGGTCTTTTGTAGATCAATCATAAATTATGAACAGACATTTACCCGGCAAACGGTAAAGACCAAGAAAAAAAACCGGCCAAGTCCGTGTCGAACCTCGCGCAATGAAGGGTACCGTAGTTGTGATGAATTTATCCCCATGGCATACATCCATATACGTCACGGTCAATTCTGCAACTGTAAATGTAAGATAGTAATCGCAAAAAAAATGCGTTGGCTCAAAAGCTTGACTTTTTTAGAGCTGCAAGAGACCGTAGCCTTACGTATTTAATCTAAATTTCAACTTAATACCTCACGCTTTCATGAGAAAAAGGGTCTGTACAGACTAACAGACAGACGGACAATGAAGTGATCCTATAAGGGTATCGTTTTTTAAAAACAACAACACACTTACAAAATTTCGAGTATAATCGATAAATTCAACATGAGATGTGAAAACCGTAACTATAATAAACTTATTTGCAATGAAATATTGAACTGAATGGACACATCACACAGAACACAGCTAACAACTACATAGAGCAATTTCATGCGCTAGTTTTTCGGACAGCTGAAACAATACATATCAATCAACGAACTGTACCGAAACGATAGGACACGACACAACAGAAACAATTATTCGTATCGTGTCACGTGACATGACACACCATATTAGACGTTGTTCTAGTCTTGACTATGAATACGCGTCGGTTTGAACTTAACGAGACATTAATTGAAGTTGACTAACCGAACACGAGTCTATCGTTTTACGTTGGAGACGTTTATGTCTAACTTTTAATTACGAGATTTACACCTCGGTGACGAGTAATTTCAGAAATCTAGACAGTTTTATTTATTATTATTTATTTATTTATTTTATTTTATTATTTATGTACACACAGAAAAATAGATACCGATAAGACATAATCATCATGAAATGAATTAATTTTATGTTCTTCAAAAGATATTTACTGCTCAATCTATAATTACCTAATGACAAATAGATTGGTAAAGCTGCTAAACCGACCCAAAGACACTTCAAATGCCTACTTGCCTAATTTCAAAGGTCAAAAATCAATCTTAAATATTCACCAAGTCTTACAACCGATTCAAGAAAGTATCAGCCAATAGTCAACGCTATGTAACTTAGCATTATGAATCTTACTGCTTCAAACCGTCCGACTTTATCTCAATTTTCCGACGAGCTTTTAGATTTTTTGGGTAAGTAAGACAGGTGTAGTTATCTAAAAAATCTAAAAGCTTCAGTACAAAGACAGTGGCTATTAATAAATACAGGATCACACAATATTCGTCTTAATAACATCGAAAGTCGAATGATTTTAGTCGTTATTTTATCGCAATTATTTAAATCTGCTTAAATATTTCTCTGGATTACCGGATTCCGTTAAATTCTCTGTTATTTATATTTTGCTACTAGAAATAGCTCAACTTTAATAATATTCTGCCAGATTGGGATAATTTAAAGCTACAACTTAGAAACCGACACGCTGGGATGACAATGACCCGACGTGTTGCTTCTCCAGCAGCCGGAGACATCGAACGTGTTGGATAATTGCATTAATCTTGTAAACTTATGTTGATATAATTTGTTGGCAGGTTGGCTCAACGTTCACCTAACATTCAACCAACATGTGGTCCAACAAGCTGTCAGTGTTGCTTCTGATCATCGTGGCCGGTAAGTCGATACAAAATGAGACTCATTTCATTGCAGGTTGTTTGACTCTCGAAAAGTAAAAGGCGGAAAGTAGACACTTTGAGAATTGCCCTTTGAGCTCTCTCGATGGTTAGTAACATTGTTTTACTCGCTCCACACAGCTTGACACAGCGAAAAGTAAACTTGTATAACTAGTTTTGGGTCAGCAATATAGCGCAACTTTTTAAAAACAAAAATATCAACTTGCTAATTGTATTATTTAACTAAACTATTTTTATTTTATTTATTAAAATACGATGAGCAAGTTTTTCCAAACCGTGACTACCATTGGAAATGTAAGCAATATTTTCCTTAAGGAAACCAGTGAAAATAAAAAACTGACCATAAAAATACAACATCGACAGCCAAAATGGCAGGCAGGCCTGCCTGTCACCATGATTTCAGAACTTTTCCATGATAACTATGACACATTATTTCCCAAACTGCCCCTTGAAGCCGTCATTTGGTCATTCGGTCCGAGTGGGCTAGTTACCAGCTGGCACGCGTCACAGGCGTCGACGGCTGCTCTCCACACAAAATGGGATGAAGGTAGGCCGTGTGGGCAGCGGACCAGTCGAGAGCGTCTAGTGGTATTTTAAGTTTAATTGATTAGTTCATCGGGGGACTCAATTAAGTGCGGAGCTTACATTTTGCTAAGCTAACACTTGTGGACGTTGTGAGGCTGAGCAGCGTACCCACCTTATGTATGTAGCTACATACTAAAATGGTCTTCTTAAAGATAAATATATTAGCACACAAAAATAGGTTAATAAGTAACCTATTTTTGTGTAAAGATAAATATATTAGTACACAAAAATAGGTCAATAAGTAACCTATTTTTGTGTACTAATAACGGGTGATTTTTTAAGCGTAGTTTTTTTTTAAGTCGAATAAAACACTCAATTTGAATCATATATTCAAAAAAATTATTGAAATTGATAACTTGGCCTTTGCCATTTACATTTTAAAAATAACTTCATGTAAATGTTGTCCGTGGCTCCGTTTCAAATGGTCCATTCGGAAGGTTCAATTTTGCGTCACTTTTTCGAGCATTTCGGCCTGTATCCCACGAATTACGCGTGTTATGTTATCCTGTAAGGCTTCAATCGTGTTCGGCTTGTCCACATACACTAACGACTTTACATAACCCCACAAGAAATAATCCAGAGGCGTCAAATCGCATGATCTTGGCGGCCAATTCACAGGTCCATTTCGAGAGATAAGCTGCTCACCAAATTCACCCTTCAACATGTCCATTGTTTCACGAGCTGTGTGGCATGTGGCACCGTCTTGATGAAACCACATGTTAACCAAGTTCAACTCGGCCAACTGGGGCAAAAAAAAGTTGCGTATAATGGCTCGATATCGTTCGCCGTTGACGGTACCGTTTCTTCCACGGTCGTCTTTGAAGAAAAATGGACCGATGATGCCACCAGCCGATAAACCACACCAAACTGTCGTTTTTTCGGGATGCATCGGTAATTCTTGTATGGCATGTGGCTGTTCATCACTCCAGATGCGACAGTTTTGTTTATTTACGTATCCGTTAAGCCAAAAATGAGCCTCATCGCTGAACACAATTTTTCGGTCGTAACAAGCGATACACATTTTTCACAAAGCACGAATTTTGATAATAAATTTCAACAATTTGCAATCGTTGCTCATTTGTAAGTCTTTCCATGATGAAATGGCAGAGTATACTGAAAACTTTTCACTTTGACAGATGACGTTTGGATGCCATTACCAACCAGTGCCGCCAAACTGAAAAACTTAACTCTTAAAAAATCACCCATTATATTTATCTTTTTTACTGCTAATTTGCTGAATAACATTCATTAATATCCATTTCATAATCATAACCGGCTTGATAAAATTTTCTTTGTACCTACTTATACCTTTAAAAGTTTGGTAAAATATAAACAATGTTATTTCTTGACGCAATAACTTCCATTTATAAGTTTAACAATTCCACCCTGAAAACCGAATCATAAAATATTGTATACGTTACGTTAATCTGTTTAATATCCTAAAATTTCACTAACAACCTCTCAGCGTCCATTCTCCTGAAGCGGTCACAAACACGTAACATCACATTTCCGTTGCATCCAACGAATTCATTCATCAATCCTGATTTATAGTTGGACACGCTTTACTAAACAAACTTCTACAAAACTGCCGCAAACGGTAATCAACCTTAATGTCAAGCAATAAAAACGAATGCGATGGCATGAAAAGAGTTTGCTGTATCATCGACAAAGAAATAAGAACTTTAAGAGCATACAGATATGGTTCGATTTGCAGCGTTGGGGTGTTATTGCGGCCATTAAAGCAGCGTATTCATATTGTAATAACTTGGAATTGTTTTTGATAATTCAGTTAGTAATGGCTCGGTGTTAGCCGGAATATTGTCAACGAAGCGATTTACATAACCTTTTGTAATCGCTATCACAATGATGAGGTCATCCAATTTACATTACAGTAGATGTTCAAGTTTGAGTGCTGCTTCAGCTCGTTTCTATGAGATTTGTAACGAAACGATTAATAAGTTAGATACTTAAAAATAAAAGGACATAGGTACCGTGAAATTATTTTTAGGGCAAGTTCTGTTTAATTCAAATTCAAATTCATTTTTTTATTTCAGACCAATCAAGGGATCCATATAGTGTTAGTATGAACTTAGACTATGTTAGTAAACTCCAATAACTTAAAAAATACAACACTATACATTAATTGGCTACATGAACATGTGCACGCACATGTCTGCTAGCCCAGAGCCTGATAAATGGTCCATTAACCTTGTCCGCCAGTGTAGCTAAAATACTGTTAGGGCTACCCCTGAATCGCCGCAACATCGATGCACACCGTTTGCGCATGATGGCATGAAAGTCATCTATTCGGGCTTCCGCAAACATGCCCGATGCACTGCAAAACCGAGGCAGCCCCAACAATATCCTCAGCACATTATTATACTGTACGCGCAGAGCGTTGTAAGCCTTCTGCGTATACCTAACCCACAAGCTGCACGAGTAAAACGACTGGCAGTAGGCTCTGAAGAGCGTCAGTTTTACCTCGTCAGTGCACCGAGCAAACCTGCGGGCAAGCATATTGCATCTGGCTGCCATCGCTCTGCGCTCCCTATCTATATCCTGGTCATCTGTGAGAGAACCCGTGACCACATGACCGAGGTATTTAAATTGAGTGACGAGTTTTAATGGTGTTCCTTGTAACGTCACCGGTGGTATATTCGTGGGTGTATTATTATGTACTTTAAAAACCACCACCTCACTTTTAGTAGCATTATACCTCAGCCCATGAGCCTCCGCATACCTCTCACATATGGCCAACAACTTCCTCAGTCCACAGATTGATGGGCTGAGCAGCACCATGTCATCAGCATAACTAATGTTGTTAATCATGCTTCCATCCACAGAACAACCAACCATAGTGCTACTCAGCTCACCAACCAGACGGTCTATGTACAGGTTGAATAGAGAGGGTGAAGTCAACCCCCCTGCCTCACGCCCCAATCTAGACCATACTGTACTGATTGAGCATCTGACCATCTAACACAGTTTATCTGACTTTCATACCAAACTTTAAATATTTTTATAACCTCAGGTGGAAGGTCTGTTTCATCCTTATATTGTATCATGTTTAACTGTGATACTCCAGGCGTATCGAAAGACCATCTTTTGAGTGCTAAACGACTCCAGTCAACGTTAAATCTTCTTTTTATAACTTGCTTATTTCAAAATCTATTACAACGTTTCATTACTTGTTAGGTTAGCTAGTTATTAATCCATTATGTCAGAAATAGTCTAAATCAATTATCTAAACTACACGTATTTATATCAAGGACGCTCAAACATTACAACCACTTTGGTATAGGTATCATGAAGGTAAGGTGCAGGCATACTCGTAGTATACACAGGGCTTATTATTGAGATGGGGCAGGCAGGGGCCTTAACAGCTATCGCTACAAGAAAATGGCAACAGGAGACTGTCCTTAACTTTTTGAGATATTTTGATCAGCATTCACAGATTTTGAAAAAAAAATACAGTCTGCACGAATGGGCAGTTTTCACAAAAACCCTTTTTTTTATTTCAGTCGGTCCTGTTTCTTATAAGGATAAAAAACTGTATTGGACCAACTGAGCTTTGATTACTAAAAAATTCAGATATCGCCAAAAAAAAACCCATACATTTTGTAGGAAATGGGCTACTCCAACCATTACTGCCCCGTCTCAAAAATCCAACCCGTATATTCTTTTTTTTAATGCTTTATTAGAAGGAACCATGTTCCTACTCATCAATTACAATATAGCCTTTAAGACTAATAAGCAATTTTAATTTAACTTAATTTACTACGTGACAATTATTTTAAAATCTAGAATATAATCATAATAATCTTATATTAATATTTTCAATCAAAACAAATCAAAGTATAATAAGGAAAGAGATATTTCAAATAAGTCTTTATATATTTCAAATGCAACTCCTATCCCAAAGTCATAGAGCAAATCGACATTGGATATCATACATAATTCCGTGTACATCAGTGCAGAATCGTGGACACGTGAATAAAAGATGTTGCGGTAATAAATATTGGCATTACAAGCCGCGGGGACAATCTGCATGTGCATTAGTATATAAAGTAGGTGTCGGCGGCGCGAGACTCATGGCGAGTGCGTGATAGTGTGGGAGTGGCCCGCGGTGTAGGCGGCGGCGGCGGCGGGAGCGGGACACTGCGCACAGTTCGAGGTATACGCTTCAGGGTTGCTGTTGACTGGCTTTAGATTTGGTGTAAGTAATAAATACTTAAACTAACTTATGGCGTTACAGAATTATAAAATTTTCTAATATCTGAGAACCAAAGTCATTTCGCCTATCGGTGCCGGATACACTTTAATAACTATAATAATATACGATACGCCTTTGAATTTACGAAATACTTTCTCATTTGCGGTTTCATTATGCTATCGCCCAGCGCTCATAGCTTCCAGGAATACTTCTAAACCCATGTCACAATCGTGTAGTTTGAACGTGTCGCGAGAGAGATTGGTTTTAATATTAAAGGCTTATATCCGCCTCCGAGGCGCTCGGATTGTTCTCCGGTGAACGGAATGCTCTACATGCACTTAATACGGAGATCCGTACAGAAGGACCACTGAACGATACGTGACAATATAGCACAAACAAAACAATACAACATAACATCACGCCTGTATTTCCCGATGTGGTGAGCAAAGGTGTTTAGTACACGTGGGTGTGGGAAATACAGGCGTGATGTTATGTTGTATTGTTTTGTTTGTGCAACATGTGGATGTTGCAGTTATGTTTAAATCCCAAAATATGTAATAGGGTGTACTCTTCTGCCACCAAAAGCGCTGAATCAAGACTTCGAGCTGCTGCTAAGAAATTCCTGATCGACAACACTTTGCTCTAACTAGGTATCAAACCCAAGTCGTCGCAACACTCGCGGTAGTGACCACTAGACCAACGAGGCAGTCAAGACAAATACGACCGCACAATACAGTTTTCTATATTATATTAAGGCCGAATGGAACTAAAAACACACGAACAAACATTCAGACTCAGAGTAAATATTCTGTAGGCCCCCACAAATATTTGTCTCTTGTTTGGATAGAGCCTACACTTATCAAAAGGTCGACGTCAAAATCACGCATTTCCTCTGCACCACTACGATAGTAGTCCAACCAAAACTGCCATAGTGTGCCAAGGGGTATCGTGTAACTGGTCAGATAGACCATGAAAAAAAATACTGGTATTCAGTTAGACTGTAAGCCGACCACAACCTAGATTGAAAAAAACCTCCTCAGGCAGATGATGACGAAAACATAATAACTGCTATTAGGAGTGGAACTTCTCAATATATAGTCGTTTTGTGAGTACATGTCGTATTTAAGTTTAAAGCTTTTGTTGAATCAAGGGTGTTACGTACGCTTGTTACTCAAAGCTGGGGAGATGCGCTGTTCTGGTTGAAGTCGAAAATAATGGATTTATTCCAAGGATTAAGACAGCTTCCAAGTGAAATTAAATTGATGGGTATCACGTTACAATTCACATTGGTACCTAGACGTTGTCTTATGTTGCATCAGACTTTTGTTTTTCCGTCGTGTTTCGTTCGCGCAAAGTATGGGTTACATAAAAAGGTATATTTAACAAAACTCTTCATTCCATTTATACCTAACAGTTAACTACTTATCGTTTGCAACCAGATATGACCGTATCTTTGTGAGAATCACTAAAATTAATGGCATGTAAACAATTCTTCAGAGACCATCACAAGGGATGGCTTCACTACTGCAAGTTTAACTTACCGTGAATGTTATATGGCTTAGCTTAGAAAAATTGATTATCCCTTGTTTTTGACTACATTTAATAGGACGCATGAATATCGTTTAAGAAAGTAATCTTCATCCACTATTCACACAAACACCAAATCAAAGTCAAGAACTTCACTTTAGAAGCGCATTGATAAGAAGAAAGTAAACGTTAGCTGTAAATAATTTATTTAAATAATATTATGAATCTTTTTACACGATTATATTACCAAATACTATCTATTGCATTTTATTATTTTACATATTATTTATATAAAGTGACATTGATACTACTGAATTATTATATATAAGATACTTAATTGGCAAAAGCCTCCCATAAATGTATATTAATTTGTACGCCAAATAGCAAAACACAGAGAAACTATAGGTAATTATAACATCTTGCTCACTATTGGAATCTATGTTTACAAATAAAGACTATTGATTGATTGATTGATTGACCACGGCGAACCAAAAAGGTTATGATTTTGACCGGCATTTATGTATGAATGTACGTATGTTCATCTGTTACCTCATAACTACTAAACTACTGATCATAATTTGATAAATGAGGTATCGTTGGAAGCGTCTTGATCGTCCGCTGATCATACGTTAAATTTAATATGGCGCCCTCTAGAGGACATAATATAGGTAGGATGATCGTTTTTTTTTTAAATTATGTTATGTTTGGTATCAAATAAAAGGGCTTAACGAGCATATTACAAATATGTATATATATCATATTGTGTTAAAAACAAACCAAAAGTGAGAAAAAAAAATATTTAAGTTTATAGATATACATAATTCAAAAACTATAAATATAATAAATACACCTAATTATACATATATAAATATAAGCGCAAATAAGACAAACAATGGGAAAACATTACCATTGTGATGATACTGCCAGCTTCTTGCGAATGTGCTCGCGAACTTCGAAATTCGTTTTTTATTATATTTATTTAATCAAAATATTTACCATTATTATCTATACATTGCTGCCATCTAATAGGAAGGTCATTTGCCTTTGCAATAGAACTCTCGTGATCTAGATTCGACAAACTGTGTGAAAGCATTTTGTACTGCCTCCTGAGAAGAAAAATTTTTATCACGTAGAAAATTGTCCAAATCACGAAAAAAATGGTAGTCCGTTGGAGCAAGGTCTGGCAAATACGGAGGGTGACGAATGGTTTTTAATTGCAGTTCCTGTAGAGTAAAAACGGTTTCTCGTGCTGTATGAGGTCTCGCATTATCATGGAGCAATAATTGTGAAAATCGATTTAAGAGTCGGGGCTGATTCACTGCTAGTTTTGCTATCATTGTTCGGAGTTCGGCACAGTAGACATCTGCCGTTATTGCTTGACCAGATCGGAGAAAACTATAGTGAATAACACCATGCTGAGACCACGAAACAATTACCATTACCTTTTTATTGGTAAGCTTTGCTTTAGGACACTGTTGCGGTGTTTGACCTGGGGTCAGCCATTGCATTTTTCGCTAACCACTTTTCATCACATGTCACAATTCGATCCAATATTCCTTCATTTCTGTATCAATTCAACAAGGCAACACACATTTCAACACGCGTTTCTTTCTGCAGATCAGTCAAATCATGAGGCACCCATTTCTCATTTTTTTTTTTTATTTGACGCAATTGAGTCAATATTTTTGTTAAGGTAATGTTAAACCATGCCGCTAATTCCTGGGTAGTTTGGCTCGGATCGGCTTCCACCATATCTTTCAATTCATTGTTATTCACCTGTGTGGGCGGTCTTCCACGTGGTTCGATCTTCAAATCAAAGTTTCCATCACGAAAGCGTTTAAACCAAAATTGCACGGTGCGTTCATTAGCAGTCCCTTCTCCAAACGCAACATTGATATTGCGAGCTGTTTCTGCCGCGTTAGTTCCGCGTCGGAACTCGTATTCAAAAATAACTCGAATTTTTGAAGTATTCATCTTTCTTGTCTATGCTGAATAAAAAAAAACAACTGAAAGTCGATTATCGCATGTTGAATATTTTTTAAAAGAAGAACTTCACTGGTACCATGTGAAAAAAGTTTCACTCAAAAATCTCAAACCTTGAAGGTTCTACGTCAATTCGAAGTACCTAATACAATAAAATGGCAATTTCATACTTTAACCCCTATTAATTTACCACGAAATTATAACGCCAAAATAATTTAAATAAAAAGTAGGTTCAAAAACTAAAACCCGACTACCGAAAAATCACGCTCTAAAAAGTATGAAATAGTAAATATTTCAGACAGAAATTAAGACAGGTACATAAATGGTCAAGGTAAATTCGTGGTCGCATGCCTGTACACCTACAAAATTATAATTGCTTGCGACGACGGCTTTACCCTGACCATTTCTGTAACTATGTCTTTATTTTCTGTCTGAAATATTTTTTGTTTCATGTTTTTGAACTTACTTTTTTTTAAATATTCATTTTGTATGCTATTTTAGATTTAATAATATGACAGTATGACATGCCATAATGAAAAGAGAAATAAATGTCGAGACAAAGTGGCCACATATACAGCGGAAGCTATACAGAAAAAAACGTGTACTTTCCACCAGATACAGTTTATTTGATTCTAAATTCAACACAAAGTTCCCAGCAGTTTAAATCCGATATCTATTTCCAGCAAATGTAATTCCATCACGTTAGAAAGATAATTAGGTATGAAGTTATAGCGAATCAGAGACACTACTAGTAATTATTCTTACACACATTTGAGCGACCTCCGAAGTGCCTTATTGCTCAAAGTGAGCAGTTCCTCGAATCATAACGTTTGAACATAGTAATACTCCTACTAAGGTTTCGTTTCCTAGAAAATATAAAGTGGCTTTATAATAAAAGTAAACAAAATGAGGACGTTTCTAATCTCAATTCAAACAACCAATAAAACTTTTTCAGGGAAACCCAGCTGCTAAAATTGTAAAACTTAATTACACTTTTTCCAATGCTTTTTTCAGTAAATAATTCTCCATGAGTGATTAAAACGTTGCGAACGAAATATTCAACATGTGTATCATGTGCCATGAACCGTCACCAATGCATTTGCTGCTGCAGGTGCATCCTCACTACCATTACCAGCTACTACCATTTACTGACACTTGATTAGCATCAGTTTACTGGGCTTTATGGATACTAGAAAGTACTTTTAATTGAAAATCCAGAGCAAAAGGCTCCTCTTGTAAACCCAGTGTGCAATCATGCATCACTTTATTCAGCTACATATTCTGGTCTCGTGTAAACACTCCATATTGCCGTATTACCTCCCATATAAGGACCAACCAGTAATAGGTACCAATGGTCGGACGATATTTAGAAAAGAGAACCACTAATGAATTTCTCTCATTGAAAAAATGCATGAGAAATATAAATTTTAATTCCGACATTCCGTCCGTGCATCAACATATCTATCACGGGCAGCTGGCGCTAATATCAAAGCCTCGCGGTTTCATCGACGGAAACCCCACCACCCTGCATCCCCACATTTCCACAGTGAAAAGGACCCTCCTCTCGTCTTACATGACCGCAACCGGAGCTCCATCAACACTGGTACACACACAGATACGTATGTAACATTGCTTCACTTTTTAATTACATGCATCATACCGCCCGACTGCAATTTTAAAAAGGATTTCGAGGTTTTATGCTTTAAACATTGTGTTCATTTCTTTGTTCCATTTGGAAATATTTTAAAATGTTTTATATTTGTTTAATAACTTTCTGGATTTATTAGCAGAGGATTTAACTTCGGAATTGAATTTGGTTATTCTGGGAACCAATGAAATAAATTAAACCCTATAAATCAATTTATAAGCTGTACCACCGCCACCGGAAGTATTTTCTGAGAGACAAGTTCGCAAAAAAAAAAAAAAAAAAAAAATCAATGCTTGTGAGAAAAACTTAATATGAAAATAGATAGTGTGTTTTTTTTTTCAAACTTTAGCTGCCTTACTAATAAACGTATTATATCAGGTGAATAGTTACACACCGTTTTCTCTCTTTCAGTCGTCAGTAATTTGACTTTCGAAAGAAGAAGACAAAGCGTTGTGTAACTATACAGACGTTATACAACGTTTATTAGTAAGGAGGTAGATGTTTTGATGTATTCTATAGTAATTCCTTAACCTTGTTTAAACACAACGTTACCCAGGTGATAGGGTGACGTAATCACCCTCGTCGCTGCGCTGTCAGTTTAAATGACCCACTCGCACAGACACCCATCATGGCCGCCGCCGCTATTCGCGCCCAATATCTGAACGCCATATTGGCGCTTACTACAAATACAATGGGCTGAGGATTCAAATAGAAATACTGATTGTTAGAAAATGCAGTGGTCTGTTTATTGTTGAATAAAATCCAATTACAATAGTAAAGGCTTATTTTATTTTCTAAAACTCATCTTATATAACGTTTGGCTTTTGAGTTAGTTTTATTATGACTGTGAAATTACGAGTAGATCCACATTCAGTAAAAAACTTGATTTAGAGAAGATTTACAACCATCATACATATGAAAATTACTTTATAGGTATTTGTGTAGCTAGGTAACCTACTTTATTTTATAGTGATCGTCATTTGGAGCAGTGGAATCGAATGCACAACGTTAGCGCGTTCCGCTAACACTCTGATATTGCCGCAACAAGAACGTGACCCCTTTCACACGACCAAACAAAAAGTATGCTCATAATTCCCACACATAACATGCGTATGTAATATAATATGTAACATACATACTTGAATAAACAAATTGCTGAAATTCCCAAACGTCGTGTTTGAGAATTTCATCTATTTCAACTATGCTGGAATAGGTAAACAATTTCGACACTAAACACTAAAGTTATACGTATGATGAAAGCCAAATACTAAAATATAACTCACTACCTATTGATATAACTTTGACCGGCTGACGTATCGCATTCATAAACAATGTTATATTTCAGAAAATAAAAACGCCACTTTTGCTTATAGAAAGAAGATACACCAATATTCATTTGGATGTGAATTTTGTCTTGTAGACCCGCAATTTTCCCTATAAGATTGTGTGGAGAAATTCCTTGGCCAGTCATATTCAATCTGTGTGCACAAATATTAGCTCGGGTCAGCGTGATAGATCAGGAGCGCTGAGGCGAGACACTGACGCGTCACGCTGTTGACGTGGACTGATCGATACTGAGTAGCTGATAATCTCTTGTTGTATTTTGTACTAGGGATTATCTGTGACCTCATCCGTGTTAGCAAGTTATTTGAAACCTACCCAATTCTTATCCTTCAGTATGCTGAGGTTTTAATTGTCATTGCAATACAAATGTTCTGACGAATTTCATATATTTTTTTTACATTACTAAATGTTTTATTCGTTCTCCTACTCTCTGTCGTTTGGTAAAGATGCCAAAATTATCATCTCATCTATTTTAGAATTTCGGTTTAATGTGCATAATTCTTCCATAGCTATACTTAACTAATAAAAGATTAATCCTGCAGATTTACTGCGCTCACTGCTATAATAATGGTCAAAACTCCCAGTGTCCAGCTTCAATGGTCACCTAATCTCCTATATAATCGGGTAGCTCGTCATATTCAATCAATTGGAGCAAATATTCGAAGGGTCATCGACGTGATGGATCTGCGCCGAGAATCGTGATACGACCATTGACTCGCAGTGATTGATGCAATGACCGCATTGTTGACATTACGATTTAAGGGTTAAAAGCATTAAGATTAAGGGTACTCTTGTCGGTCATTGTTCCATACAAACGCAGTATGGTGATTACTCGTCTGTTTGACGGAGTACCATCGAAGTTCATATCTCATATGAAAATCTCTATGAAAATTTCATGGAAATTGTTCTACCGGTGTCGCGTGTAGAAGCCTTTAAGCATATTAAAATTAATAATAAATCAGGTATATTAGATTATAAACACATTGATTTTAGTACGACAATGCGTACGCGTCGTATTTATTTTGGGTGTGCATATTCAGCTTTATACCGCACTCGTGTGTAAAAGCTCTTAACAAAGATGGAGACTGCAACAGATAATTATTTGTGTAATTAAATGGCAGATAACCAGGTCGTTACCATGGAAATCTATGTTTACGCGAAAGTCGACCTAATTGTATTTGAATGTCTGTAAGAAAATAAGCTTATAGTCATATCATGATTCAAATTTGTCGACTGTACTTGTGTCTGTCTTTTAACGCATATATTACGAAAACAAATAAAAAATAATATCAAAAACATTAAAAGAAACATTTCAATAGACGAGAATCTTTTGGAAAAATAAAGATGAAAAAAACTGCAAATTAGGCGTCACCACCACCAGAGAGAAGAACCACTAGAATCACGCTACACCGTCATTTACTTTGAATTTATAAAAAAAATATGAAAATAGACGAAATAAACAAAAAAAAAAAAAACAAACCAAAAAATAATATAATTGAAATCTACGGAAGTCTTATCCAAACATTTCGGTCATCCGTGCAAAATGGCGGATTTTGTGTCGTCGATCGCAAATTCAACGGTCTGTCATGACATCCAAAACAGATTCCATTCGTTAGCGTATTTTTCATTTAAAGGCTACGCAAATTCCTTACGGTAAAAGTAAAAATAAATGCTTAAAAACAATGATAGGATAAATGGCACCATACATATTATCGTCAGTTTGTTATAAATAGTAGAATTATTAATCGTAATACGAGAAATGCGAAGGCGGCCGCGGCAAAATGGCGGCAAAATTGGTAATGTCAAATATACATTCTTGGCAATAAAAACTGTTTATTACTTACCCATCCATGATTGACGCTGATTTATTTCCTTTAAATCTTAATTTCACTCTCACTATAACTTTTATGACTACGCACGATGCTCTCGGAAACGGACTGCGGGGGGCATTCAGAAAGTCTATACCGACCGCAGTTGGCGCGTTTTAGGGAAGAAATATGCAATTTTATGGCATCCTTGTTTAATTCTCTACGCTTTTGTGCAACTTTAAGCATGATTTGTATTAATAATCTGTAGCAATATGGTCAAAACAAATGGCATTTCTGGATGGCACGACAGTTAATGAGGGCCAGATTTGACAGATCTCCAAATAAGATTTTCGACAGTCGAGGGATCATGAACAGACCTATGGGTGTATAGATATAATGAAAATACTACTGGATGTATTTACTCAAAATAAAAATATTTGAACTATTGAATAATTAATCTATCCCTGTACGATTTATGTTTTACCATTTTTTTTTTATTACACTAGTTATTTATTTACGCCCAAAGACGAGTTAAAATTAGTGTTGAAATATGGAAGTTTCTACGCTCATAACTTCCAAACCAATTTTTTTTTCCAATTCTGCTTCCATAAAAAACTATCAATCTGCCTAGCCTTTTCCCAACTATATTGGGGTCGGCTTCCAGTCTAACCGGATGCAGCTGAATACCAGTATTTTACATGAAGCGACTGCCTATCTGACCTCCACAACCCAGTAACTGGGTAATACGATACCCCTTGGTAAGACTGGTTGCCAGACTTTCGGGCTTCTAACGACCCGTAACGACTGTCAAAGATCCACGAATGACAGCCGTGACCAACGGCTTAACGTGCTTTCCGAGGCACGGAGGAGTCTCGGTATGTAAAGATGGTCACCCATCCACAGACCAACCCCGGCAAGCGCAGCTTAACCTGATGGATCGACTATTTAGCCACGAGCTCCTTCTTCGCTTCCATAAAAAACTAAATACAAAAAAAAAGTTATTTAAAAACTAAAAAACCCGACTGCGTTAAAAGACAAGTTAAATAAAACTGAAAAGCTAAAAACAAGCCCATTTAAAAAAAAAAAAAAAATTAGAAGCAGGCGGGATCCATTCCACTTTTCAGTTTTTTAACTTTAGTCTTTTAACGCAGTCGGGTTTTTTAGTTTTTTTTGATACTTTTTTATTTCCAGCTTTTTAGTTTATGCCTACTTTTATTTTATTATAGGTACATATTTTTTTTACTTTATTGTACGTGTTTTTTTTACGATTTGTCACTTCGAGGTACTTTTAACTATATGAGTTGTATATATTTTTGTATTATCCTTTTAAAACTATTATTTTACCATCCCACTCATAGGTATTTGAAAAAAAAAAAATTTGAACTCCACAATATATGGCACCCCAAATCCGCCATTTTACTTTGTTTCAGTGACACTCGCGCTACCAAGACAAATCTAAACATGTATAATTTATCCAAATCCGTTTATTCGTTTAGGAGTTACGAGGGAACAATGAAACGGACATACATACATATTTACATACAGGTCAAACACATAACCTTCCTTTTGGGCACCGCCGCAGTCGGGTAATAATCCTGCTTTCGAACTTCGCAGCAGTCGGGTAATAAAATAAATTGATATAATTTAGTTTTGAACGTACTATCGAAGAACTTCATATCTAAGCAGTTAGAAAACAAAATCCCGTGAACACGATGACCACATCTGTTATCGCCCCGGTTCTACCGACGAGCGTTGCAAGCAGAAATAGTTCTTACGGTGTATAGATATGAACTTATGAAGATATGAACTTCGGTGTCGCGTCGCACCGGCCTGTAAGAGCCTTAAATGTGCTACAAACAAGATTCCGTCATGCTGAATTTAGTTTGCAAAGTTCGTTTAGGCAACAATAAGAAATGGGAAAGTAAAACGCTTAAAATGTAACCACCATTGCTTGCAATAACAGCCAATATTCTTGAACGCATTGATCCAAGGGTAACTGCAAATATCACTTCCTCTCGTATAATCCCAAATTTTGTTGCAATGTTGCTCTTTGTCCTCTCGTTTCTGTTATCCCACATTTGGACCATCAGACCCCATAAATTTTCAATTGATTGATTTAAGTCCGGGGATTTAGATGGCCAGGGAATTAGCGTAACTTCTGGATGCTGGCTAAACCAGCTAGACACAACTCTGGCAGTATGCACTCTACAGTTATCGTGAACATAATAAAAGCTTGGAACTTCTTCTTGCGGGTAAACCATTCGCACTATCGGTAACATAGATCCTTCTAATAAATCCACATAACTTATTGCATTCGCATGAGAAGAAATCTGAACCAGCTCGCCCACACTTCCGGTTCCCATCCAGCCCCACATGTTAGATGAGATACGGCCAGATAATTGATTCGGCACTACGTGATCCTCAGCGTAACGTGTATTATTGTAATGCCACAAGGTTATGCGACCGTGCTGAGAAGATCTAAAAGATTTCTCGTCTGAAAAGATAACGTTAGTCCAGTCACAGTTTAAATATTCACGTGCAAAATTTAATCTTACAATTTTGTGTGCATCTGATAAGTGGACTTTCTTGGCGTGATGTCTATAGTGTAGTGCAGTGGAGTGCAAATGATTTCTTATCGTTTGTAGACAAATGTCGTATCGTGCCGCAAAATACCGAGTGGGAGTAAATGGATGTTCTTCGTAATGATGACGCATGTCATAAAATATTTTCTATTATAATGATGACAAAGGTTAAAATTGCATAGATCTCCAACCCATATTGACATAGCTTGCTTAATATTTTAAACGTCCTAAGTGCAGCATGCACTGTAAAGGAGGGAAATCTTTGTTATGTTGACGGTTTCAAGCGATTTATCGTCAAAGTGGGTCATGATTCAGATTTTTCGACTGTACATAAAACATTTTTAATGTGTATTAATTTTTTCTTGTTCAGATGTGACAATATTATCCGTATCCATTTTCTTTCGTCCTCGTTCATGTACTTGTGTATTTCGTGAAATTTCTATGTTTTGGTTGTTGATATTTGTAATGTTTTTGTTAAACAGAATGCCTTTCTATTGTGTTTATCGATTTTTATATATCTTCAAAATGTAGAATGCTAATTTGTAATTAACATCCAAGCAACAAAATTTAAACTGTTATCCAAAGTTTGACAGCATGTTTTTTCGCTTGTTTTCAATTGTTTGTTTTGTTTAGCCAAAACTGTTAAACTAAACACTTCTAACAGCTGAGACTCTGTCTATAATAAGTATAATGTGTACCAATTATTATTATAAATTATAATCCCAAGCCATTAGGTTTAAAGCGTTCTCAGAATCGAAGTGTAAACAATACCCCTTTTTTGGTTCCGAGACCGCACGCTGAATAACGTTAGTGTAGCGGTTAAACCGCCACATACGAACTACGCATCAAAGACATGACGTCACACAAATCCTGCATCGCGCAATTAGAGTTTACCGCGCGAACGACATATATAAGACTATCCGACATCAACAGTCGGGCAGTCAGCCCGCCAGACATAACACCCGTCTGGTCGGAGGATCTTCCCTTTTCTATGGTGGATGAGTGAACTTTACACCCTGTTCCTCATGCCCCTAAATTAGTACAAGCAGGTGTTCCTCGGAGGTGTAAACAAGAGAGAGCAGTTCTGGCGCTACTTTGCGGGTAACCTGGCGTCCGGTGGTGCCGCCGGTGCCACCTCCCTGTGTTTCGTGTACCCGCTCGACTTCGCGCGTACGCGTCTAGCCGCCGACGTGGGCAAGGTCAGCCCACTATCGACCTCCGGTCTCCGGAGGGGAGTGATGTAGTGGTTAAACCGCCACATACGAACTACGCATCAAATACATGACGTCACACAAATCCTGCATCGCGCGATTAGAGTTTACCGCGCGAACGAAATATATAAGACTATCCGACATCAACAGTCGGGCAGTCAGCCCGCCAGACACAACACCCGTCTGGTCGGAGGTTCCCCCTGTTCCTCATGCCCCTAAATTAGCATGACGTCATTCAGCGTGCGGTCTCGGAACCTTGTTATGCTTGTGTGATGAAAAAAATGTATGGGGAGGTGTGTTCTTTTGATTGATAAAATATGTGAATTAAGTTGTATATATCTAAATCAAACAAAAACTTGTTGAACAATTGGTTTATTTTTTTAATTACAATGAGCTTTACACAAGAAACTGGGAAAATTTTCCTCACCCTGATTACAAATTAGAATTTTTTTAATCAAACATGCCGTTTCGCGCGAGACCACCACCCAGAAGTCGCGCGACAAATAGGCACCTGTCATTTTGGCGTCGCGCGACAGTTTCAACAGTTGAGAGGGTCGTATTTTTGTCTATTTCACTAAACAAATTTATAAATAAATCAATAAAAACTATATAAATAAATAAAGCGAAATAAATAAACAATAAGACTAATTAGCATGCCTATTAGTTACGTCCACCAACGAGTTTGAGCCGTCGACTAGTGTACCCAAACAAAATAGCAGAATAATAGTAAAATCACGATAAAATAAAAACAGTAACCTTTTTTAATAATATTGATAACGTAATAAACTCAAACTCAAAACACTTATTTCAATTAAACCATTTACAGGCATTTTTGAATTTTCAAGGAGTCGGTCAGTCAGAAATATGAAGCTAGTTGCCCATAGGTATGCCATTACATTAGATACCACTTTGGCAGGTTGTCTGTGAAATTTATTACTTGAAGAATGGGCAAGAAACTCCACGGACACTCTTTTAAATCAAAAATTTGATAAAAAATATTGGTTACATCATTCATGTTAAAATAATACATGTGAAAACAATGTAGAAAGACTTGCACATTAAAAGCGTCCGTAGTCAAAATATAAAAAAGCAGCTACATAAGAGATGATCAGTCCCAACTGACGGCGCCCGTTCAGGAACATGACGCATGGATCAGCACCATTCAGCGCAACCATTTTGAAGGGAGGTAAATGATCCAACACACGCACCACCATCGGCGTGACATCTAAGTGAGCATGACATACTCACAGCCGCCAGGGCACGTTAAATTCAATGAAAGACATATAACCCGATAAATGATAGCTCTTTAGTACTTATTACTCACACCTGTGCTGTGCAATTATATAATACAATGGAGATTGAGTTTATGCAATGCAAAGATTTTCATCAGCTCCAGAAGTATTTTCAAATGTTAATCAATTAGTTGTGATTGTGGAGCACGACCAACAATGAGCCAAGTAATTTTATAATCCCGATGTTTTATACGTCTACACTTTACATCGATGTAAATCGATTACAATTATATAGAATGCGAGAGAAACCTAAGCTAAGAAAAAAAACATGTGCAGCAACGAAGTTCCATAGGCGATACTCGCACGCACACTCACACTCGTATATAATAGAGAGAGACAGAGAGAGGTAGAAAGTCACATGGAGGGGGCATAACGCTTTTACGTGACGATTTCTACTAGTCAACTCCTACCGCTAGCCGCGTTAAGGAACTTCATTCCAAAAACCTGTGAACATGTCATATATCGTATATTCACAAACGTGACGTGGATCATTTGAGACTGTTTAGTTTCTTTTATCGAATGCTATGTGAGGTATTAAGCATTTCGCATAAAGGATTTCAATTGCTATCCACAAACTAAAATTGTACGCTAGATATTGAAGTATTGTCCCTCCATCGACACATAGCGTGTCTTTCGTGACGGACTCAACGATCTGGTGCTCCGATGCTATTTTAGCTGAACCTCATTTCTGCAACGATGTTAGATATCGCACGAGATTCGATTCTGTTGCCGCTACGTTATGTCAACTGTTTTTTTTTTTTGGTATCTTCACTCCACGCCCCAACGGTATTTAGTACGCTAAGAAATTCTGAACCAAGGCAAAAATTATTTAAGAATTTATATCAACATTACAAATTACTTAACACTTTACCGAATTTGATTAATACATAATAATAATGAAGCCGCAAATATATAGACAGAACGCGACATGTCTCTACTACGATAAGCCAAGCGTTAATGATGAATAGCCAGGCAAGGACGCTTCAAGACACTGCGACATAGTCCCGTACCCTAATTACGTAATGCAAAATCAATCCGAATCTGAATCGTTTTGAAACAGATTGCTAATCCATTGCTCCGTAAGTTCGAAAAAAAAAACTGCAGAGCAACGTAAATAACGCAATGAATGTTGTTGAACTGTCAAAATGAAACAGATTTGTCTTTATCGTTTACAAAAATATGTTGCGTAATTAGAAAGCCGGTGATGGCTACAGTGATCGATGACATCGACTCGTAGGCGCGTCACTATTTGGACATAAGGTTGGGTGACATTAGAAAAAGCAACGTTATAATAATGAAGCCGTTAGGCAACGAATTTTTGGCAAACATGGAGGCATTGTCACGCTGGTGACTAACAGTGATCAATAGTTTTTGTGATCTCATAAACAATCTAATGACCGAGCATTAGATTGTTTCTTAAAGACGGGATGAAGTAGTTTTACCGTGTGGATTTTTGATATGGGGCAGTGAGGTCAGGTACCTCAACCGTTGTCCCTACAAGAAAACGGTCTTAGGAGACTATCCTTAACATTTTTATTTGCATTAACAGATTTTAAAAATAATTACTGTAAGCGTTTTCTGACTTTTCTAGTACTCAAACCTCAGTTGTTCCCATAGAGTTTTTTTATCCTTATATGAAACAGGATCGATTGGCATCAAAAAAACCTTTGGTGAAAACTGCCTATTTTCTTGCTGACTGTATTTTTTTTTCTAAATCTGTGAATGCAGGTCAAATTGTCTCAAAAAATTAAGCACAGTCGCCTAAGACCGTTTTCCTGTAACTACAACGGTTAAGGTAGAGACGCGAGATGGCGCTGCTATCTAGTGAACGTAAATGTAAACAAGCTCCGTATATTTCCGTAATTAAAATTAGTTCTAACTGTTAATTTATAATTAATTCTGCCAAAATTTTTAAAGTATGATTCGAACTATATGGACAAGTATAAATCAAAGTGAAATAATGTGAAATAGTGAACTTGGAGACATAATAACATGATGATAAATAAAGCTAATAAAGTGCATAAATTAAACCAATATAGAATCATCGTATAAAAAGTATTGACGCAGCTGTCACAAACTAACAAATTAAGTAAAATTGTGACACGATAACACAAAATAAACAATAACATTAATTCAAAACTTTTTCCTGCTATAAACTCTTGTGCAAGTGAGATAAAAAGAGGTAGTACTCCGTATGCAAGCGTAACAAAACAATTTGTGATTGTGAAAAAAAAGTGCAAAAATATCTATTGCATGAGTCATCATAACGACTTCTTAATTTTAAAACAGTTATACGACTAATGTGGAACACTATTACAATCAATAACTTAATTGCACAATTTGGTCTAGTGGCTATGCAACAGTACTCGTTACAATGAACACGAGGTGCCGTGAGTTCAATCCCCCGAAACCGTTTTACTTTGCATGAGACTTAATTTTGAACTAAGTGAATTGATTCAACATGAATTTCTAGAAATAGTGGTTCCATCTAGCGGTGACTAGCGAAACTACTATACTTTCAAGATATTGATCTGTTACATCGCTTCCACATGATTTTAAATAGAGGGAGCTCTCATAAAATATCTTCGACGGGCCGAGAAAATTAGTTACCTATATCTCCTTAAGTAACAGTCTAACAAAATAGATTCTACAATGGAAGAAGATAATGTAACAGTGCGTCGACAAAAATTTATTGCAAATGACTCGTTAGACATTTCCTTCGAATCAACGAATTCTGAAATGGCTAGAAGATTCAGCTTACCAGATTTGTCAACCACAGTATGTGACAACGACATAGAAGTTTTAAAAAGAAATATAAGCCAGCTTAAAGGCGAGCTGGAAAGTGCTCACACGGAAATAGAAAACCTTAATACAGAGAACATGAAGCTAAAAATTGCTTTAACTACGGAAAAGAATAAATCTAGAAACTTACAAGAAATATGCTCAGAAACGAAGAAAACAGTATTTAATAGTAAGAATAAATGCAAAAGAAAGAAAAGGATCTCAAGAAATCTAGATCAATCTTTTACTGAGGAAATTAACAGTAGTTGCATAGATCTAGGGCTCAGTGAAACTAGTGAAGCGAAAATAGATGGCGCTACCAAAAACATATCCACCCTATGCAAACTTCCGGATAAAAACAACATCAACAATGACAATAATTCGACCTACAAGGAACCTGAAGAGACATACCTGCATATAGATGGCAGTACCAGTACCTCAATCGAAACGCCTTTAAAGCAACAACAACAGCATAGACTTTGTTTATTGAGTAGTAATAATACTAATAAGGTATTATCAATAGCACAGAGTACTTTTCCAAATCATGAAATATGTCATTACATCTCCACAAATTCTGGAATCACACAGTTGATAGATCGTCTGCAACAAAAATTGTTAAATTATACAAAGAATGACTTATGTTTGATTTTTATAGGAGAGAAAGACTTTAAGAAAACTGACAATTATTTTAGATTAGTTACTAGGATTAGGAACATATTAATGCCATTACAATATACTAACATTTTACTCTGTTCACCGACCTACAAATTTGATGGATATTGTTCAATGTTCAACTCTAGAATATAAACTTTTAGTAATTTACTATACAATGATATTTGTACACACGACTATGCGATGTTATTTGATTCTAATTTAAATTTGACATATGATGACACAATGTTTTATAAGCGCAGGGGAATTCTCAATAATTACGGCATGAAGAATATTTTTGATAATTTGAAATGCTACTTTGACATGTACATAGTCCCGGTACATAAAAATGGTGAAGAACCATTAGAAAACGGCACTAGTATTGGGGAAAACCATAGGAATCAGTTTTTTCGTTCCCGATCCTGTGATAAGTAGTAGTGATATAACTGCAGATCTCAAAATAGCAGCTGACAATACGACGGCTAAGGAATATACCTGCCTTAATATTTACCTCCAGAATCTATGTGGTATAAGTAACAAAAAAAATGAGTTGGAAGTTTACTTGCAGGACATAAAATGTAACAACCTTTATGTATGTGTAACGGAACATTTTTTGACAATGCAGTCAGCTTGCTGTTTCAACATGGAAAATTATAAATTGGTTTCTTTTAATGCTAGAAAAAATAAAAATAGGGGTGGTAGTCTGATAATGACAAGAAATTATATCATTTGTGAAGAGGTGCCTTTTTGTAAAAAAATATACAAAATTGAATGCTTTGAGATATGTGGTGTTAAAGATGCTAATACTAATATATACATCTTCTGCTGTTATAGGAATCCGGTTGATCTGAACTTTGAAACATTTCTGTCCAGGTTGGAACAGTTACTTGAACAGTTTTTTAGTAAAAAGTGTATTATTTGTGGAGATTTTAACGTTGACTTATTGAAAAACGATAAAAAAGCTATCAATTTTTTAACTCTACTGACTTCCTACAACTTTAGGCCTATAGTTAACGAAGTTACCTTTAGACGGAATAATGCCCAATCATGTTTAGATAATTTTTTAACGAATTTACCTGAAAATTTCATCAATGAACAGTTCGTTGATCATAATTGCTTGGCTGACGGACATGCAGCGTTATTTTGTGGCTTAAAAACCGAGAAAATTGGACTCAATGATAGTCAAAACTTTTTAAACATTGAGATTAGACAGTATAGTGCAAAAAATTCAGAAGTTTTTAGTAAACGTATACTGAATATAAACTGGATGGAAGAAGGTATAAACGGGTTTTTAAATAAATGTTTATGTTAATTGGACAAACATACTGCGCTAGTTTTAAAAAGAAGCAAAAAAGGGTTAATTATAAAAAGTGTCATAAGCTATCCTGGATAACAAAGGGAATAAAGGTGTCCAGTAAAATGAAACGGTTCCTTCTGCAAAGTATAAATAAAAAAACTTGCACAGAGGGTATAAGAACATATACAAAAAAATACATTAAATTATATAGACTAGTCTTAAAAAAAGCAAGGCGGATGGCAGTCAGGACAGAAATTAAAAAAGCAAATATGTCATCAAAAGCTAAATGGCGAGTTATAAATAGACATAGGAATAAAGACACTAAGCAAGACGGTGAAAAAACCATTCTGCTTAAATTTAATGATAAAATCATATCAAATCCCCAAGAAATAGTAGACATTTTTTCGAATATTTTTGACAAAGCCGAGCTAGTTAGTGATACTGACACTTTTGGACAAGCTATAAAAACCTTGCAAGATAATGTAAACAGAGTAAGTGTAGAAATGAGCTGCGAGCAAGTAACATCATTTGAAATGACAAAAATCGTCAATGCAATGGCAAACAAGAAATCATATGGTCATGATGAAATACCAATAAAATTAATAAAAGATCATATCGCCTTATTGGCAGCTCCACTAACACATTTAGTCAATATGTGTATAGATATGAGTATATTCCCTGACCAACTCAAAATAGCCCGAGTTTTACCTATATATAAAAAAGGTTCCCATTTAGATCCCAATAATTACAGACCGATTTCGCTGTTACCAATAATTTCGAAATTTTTTGAGAAAATTCTTAAAATTAGGCTACTAAAAGCATTTAAATCGCAACAAAATTCTGAATCTCAGGCAATTCGGTTATCAGAAACACGTGGGTACAAATGACGCCATTGCTACTTTAATGGAGGAAGCAGTTGACAAAATTAATAAGAAACTAAAAGTTGCAGGCTTATTCCTTGATTTAAGTTCTACTTTTGACCTTTTTTTTTAGGCTGGCAACACTGGTAGCCGGTCGTCAAAAAAACGGTCTCTAGGTTAATTATTTTAATAAATTATTAAAAGTGTTTTAATTTAGTTAAATTAGTGTAATATAGTCGAACCTAGATATTAAGTACTCTATCCAGTAGTTATACAGTGTTTTTTGGCGCAAAAACTTCGTACCAAGGATTTTAAAACCGGCTGTCAACTCAACGCCTCAACGGTGACGGATTTCAAACTATCATCGATCCCGGGGAGTATTTTGTTTTATTTATGTGATTGTAGTTAGTATTTACAGACCACAGAACACCACAAAATACTGCTCAGGTCTCTGAGCTACGTCCATCACACACTGGCACAGTTTATGACTCCTTTTGCTTGACAACTAGTGGAAGCAAAATCGACGACGAAAACATTCGCCCAGACAATAAACACTACATAATTTACTATACAAAATAAGCTCATTACGAGCTCTTTCGAAGTATATCATTTAATCCTGTAATGTGTCACAAACTTCTCATAAAATCAATTACTTATAATTGTACCAAATTTATCTAGTTTTATGATAATAACAAGAAAAGCAGTGTTTTCTATAGTATTTCTCTTCTGTTAAACTTTCCCGTCTCACTCTAATTAACTTAATCTAAATTGTAACAGCTATTTCTCAACAAATTACTATTTTTACTTTTTCCCCCAACTACCCCCTACCTATCCACATATCAGAACATCTTTTCTTGTACCTACTGTTATTTAGTTGCATAACTTCACACATTCCAGGTCACTGACAAATTATTCAAAATGATGACCCGCAGAGCTACAATTAAAGAGATGGAAGCAAAGCTGAGAGCTACTTTGAAGGATCTTGAAGCGTCTCAAGCTGATTGTAAACAACTGCTCCAGGAAAGGGAAGACAGTGAAGTAGAAGTGGAAAACATTATTGCCAAGAACACCTTCCTCAAAAATGAGCTGGCCGAGCTACACACAGATCACATAAACTTAGCCGACCAGTACAGACATTTACAAAATCAAGTGTCAACATTTCAAGAGTGCAGTGACACCCATGAACTGGCTTTGAACCATTATTTCAGAACTTAAACAGAAGTTATGTGAAGCCCATAAGGCCTTATCTATCTCAGAGTCGGTCAAAGTCAGTGAACAGGTTGCTACCACCAATAACCTATTTTATGATTTGGTAGGCAGTAAATCAAAATCAGTGTGTGAGCCAGCTATAACAATAGATTTGACTGGTGACGATACCATACCATTGTGTCCTATTGTTGTGAGTCATAATAAATTAAAGAAATACATTAAATTTAGGAAAATAATTAAACGGTCACAGAGGGCTATTAAAAAACAAAATCTCTTAAAATTAAATCTTTCCCTTAGAAAGGAACGTGTTATCCTTTCAAAAAGTTTAAATAGTTGTACTGTTGAGTTAGATGAATGTAGGGAAAAGTATGATATTGATACTAAGCTCCTTTATAATGATATAATACACAAGGAGCGCTTGCTGAAGGATATTTTTGAGAAATATGAAAATTCACAGCTGCAACTAAGTGAGCGCTTGTTTGAGGCTGGGGAACTACTGGATTTGGTGAAGTGCAATGCTGAGAGGTATGAGTCTTTGACTAATAATATCTCATACAGCTGTGCCTACGAACCACCACCTCCTCAGCCTCAGCCTGACTTGCCTCCTCCAGTGTTGGCTCTTCCAGCAGAGACCTGTGTTAATACACAGATTAAAAATAAATCTATATTTTTCTGTGACGAATTAGGTTCGGGCTTTGGGAAAATGTTACTCAATTACCTTAGCCATAGTTTTACCAATCATAGTTATCATAACATAACTTTCAAACAAATCATTAAAAGAATTGCAAACACAAACCTAGATAATTATTCTACAATGGTTTTGCTATTAGGTAATAGTACTGGTATTACCAGAAAGGACATAGTGGATGGTGTGGACACCTTATTAAAGTTAAATATAGGAAAGCTAATGTTGTGTGCTTTACCTTACTCTGATACTTTATCAGTTTATGAAAATAATTATATTTATAAGTTGAATAGTACTATTCACAGGCTGACATGTTGTCATAGTGACAAATTATTGTTTTTTGACACTAACAAGTTTGTTAGTGGTTTTAAGTTAACTCGAGAGAACTTTATCTCTGTCTTGGGAATGTAGACATATGATTGCTATGTTAATAGCATATAATATTAACGAGGTTATAGCTAATATAACAAATTGTAGTATTAGTGACGAGTCTGTGTTGTCTAGCTATACTAACAACATAGTGATTAATTATGAGGCATCATGTACGAAGGAGGATCCACCTATAATACCAACATCTTTGGAGGCCACTACCAGTCAGATAGGGTATTCTCTTCCTGCTGGAATTCATACAGACATTCTAGACTCTTCCATTGTAGTTGTGGAGGTCACTCCGGATAACTTTTTAAACTAGTTAGTAAGACAACAGAAGTTACCCCTTCAAATAACCAATTATTATTAGAGAATAATAAAAAGGTATCTTCTGGCAATATTACACATAAGAAAAAACCAAAAGGGGGGCAACATACTTTAAAATTATTCAATCAAAATATCCAAGGTTGCTCTTCCAAATTACTGGAAATAGAATTGTTTTTAGAAAATACTAAGTTTGATGTTGTTTGTTTAACAGAACATTGGTTAAAAGATCATCAAGTAATGTCAATTAACTATGATAATTATTATGTAGTTAGCCATTTCAGCCGAAAACGTATGATACATGGCGGATCATTAATATTAGTAAAAAATTCTATTCAATCGAAAGAACGAAAAGACATAATCGGGCTGTCTGTTGAACACACCATTGAATTGTCCTGTGTTGAGCTAGATAAGCATGTTATAGTATGTGTATACAGACCTCCAAGTTACCAGAATCTATCTATGTTTGATTCTGTAATGGAAGATGTGTTAAATAAACTAAATGGTAGTAGTAAGTCAATAATCATATGTGGTGATTTTAATATTAATATATTAGAAAATAACGTTAATACTGTCAAACTATTAAGTCTTTTCAGGTCATTTGACTTGTCAAATGTTTTTAATGAACCAACCCGAGTGACAGCTTCTTCTGCCACTTGTATAGATAATATTTTCTGTAATTGTGATTACTTACATAAACAAATTGTAAATAAGTTGCCATCTGATCACAGTGGACAAACAATAACATTTTGCTCCTACATGCCTTTACAAAAAATTCAAATAAGGTTTAGGCCAATTACATGTAGAAATCTAGAGAAATTAAATAATGTTTTGGCAAGTAAATTATGTATTCAGAGTTTTGATAATATATGTGACCCAAATGAGTTCTACACAGAGTTCTTTTCACTATTAAACAAACAATTCATTGACACTTTTCCACTAAAGACTAAAACTATTTACACAAAATTCTTATTTAGTGATTGGGCGACTCCAGGTATTCGTAAAAGCAGGGAAAAACTTTTTGAACTTTATGGCCTAAAGCAACATATGAATAATACAAGCTTTCATCAGTATGTTGCAAAATATTCTAAAACTTTTAAAAGTGTGTGCAAAATGGCTAAAGCTCTTCACATTAGCAATAAAATAAAATCAGCTGATGATAAAATAAAAACTACCTGGCAAATAATTAATAATGAAACCGATAGGAAAAAACAGCGTAATACTGAATTTAATTTAGAGACTGCACATGGTCCCATCAACTCAGATGTAGAAATAGCTCAGGAATTTGAAAACTTTTTTGCTAATATTCCCCATAAAACCACTGAAGCTTTAAATTCCTCACCCGCGCTTTCTGCTACCTTACTTAGAAAGAATGTAAAGGCATGCCCTTTGGAGTTTAGGTTTCAGCATACAGACCCCCAGGCTGTTATAAAAGCTTTTAAAGATCTTAAAATTAAATCAACAGAAGATCTGTGGGGAATGTCTGTAAAAGTATGTAGATCAGTAATCGAAACCATTGCGCCTTATCTAGCTTTCATATTTAACACTAGTGTAGACCAAGGCGTCTTTCCGGATCTCATGAAACACAGTAAAGTAGTTCCTTTGTTCAAATCCGGTGATAGTAAGGAACCCAACAATTATAGGCCTGTGTCAATTCTGCCAGTTCTCAGTAAGGTGTTTGAAAAGTTGATACTCAATCAAATGTTACGTCACTTTAATAAAAATTCCATCTTTAATGACCAACAGTACGGTTTCACCAAAGGGCGCTGTACCACTGACGCCGGTGTCACCCTAATAAAGAACATTTTTAACGCTTGGGAAGAAGCACAAGATGCCATTGGAATCTTCTGCGACCTCTCGAAGGCGTTCGATTGCGTACACCATGAGACACTTCTGCTGAAACTGGACCACTATGGGATTAGGAACACAGCTCATGATTTGTTAAGATCATACCTGAAAGATAGAAAAGTTAAAGTTCAAGTCAACGGCACAAACTCATTAGGGTCTGAAATGGTAATGGGCGTTCCTCAAGGTTCGATATTGGGTCCATTCCTCTTTTTAGTTTATATTAATGATTTACCCCAAATATTTCTAAATCAGCCAAAGATGGTGTTATTTGCAGATGAGACATCATTGATCTTTAAAATAAACCGACGGTCACCAAATCTTGACGACGTGAATAGCTCTATTGTTCAGGTCCAAGATTGGTTTACGGTAAATAATTTGGTACTAAATAATAAAAAAACCAAATGCATTAGATTTAAATTACCAAATGTTAGAAGTAGCGAATGTGACATCGTATTGAATGGAGAAAAACTGGAATTTATTAATCAAACAGTTTTCCTTGGAATCACGCTAGACGAGAAATTACAATGGGGACCCCATATAACATCTCTCGCGGGGCGGCTAAGCTCGGCCGCTTATGCTGTTAGAAAGATAAGACAGTTAACAGATGTAGAAACCGCGCGTTTGGTCTATTTTAGCTACTTCCACAGTATTATGTCGTATGGCATTTTACTGTGGGGTCGGGCTGCTGACATTGAATCCATCTTTGTTTTACAAAAAAGAGCTGTCAGAGCCATTTATAATCTACGTCGTCGCGAATCTCTCAGGGAACTATTTAAAAAGATTAATATTATGACGGTACCTTGCCAATTCATTTATTCAAATATTATGTATGTGAGAAAAAATCTACATCTTTTTAATAAAATAAGTGATAGACATAATTTTAATACTAGAAATAAAGATAAAATAGATCAACCATTTTTCAGACTATCTAAAGTAAATACATCTTTTATGGGGTACTGTGTTAAATGTTACAACAGAATACCTTGTGATATATTAGAATTAAATGAAAGAAAATTTAAAAATCATATAAAAAGTACACTTTGTAAACAAGCATATTACAAATTAGAGGATTATATCCAAGATAAAAATGCTTGGAAACATGCTGGTCCTGCTCCATAGGACAATTCAGAATCTAGACAAAATCGAACTGGTTGCTAATTTAATTGTATAATTATTATTTTTTATTTTTTTAAACATTTATTTTTATTTTATTTTTGTGATTATTTAAACTCACACACTGACTTATTATTATTAGTATTACTTATTATAATGTTAGAAATATAGTATAATTTTACAATGTTTGTAAGTATGTGAGCACCATGCATCTATCACATAATTATGTCATTCCTTCATTTTTCATTATTTTTACCTATCGTGGTATAGTAATCTTATTATAGGTGCATTGTCTTCACATATAATTATATAATAAGTGTATACAAGATATAATGTTTTTTTTTTAAAAAGAGTAACGGTGGAGTTTCTTGCCCATTCTTCTCCATACGAAAACTACCTTTTGGAATGGGCGACTAGAATCAGTTTTATTATTTTTTGTAAAGTTTGACGTTCAAAAGTGCCTTTTTTGTGCCTAATTGAAATAAATTATTTGACTTTGACTTTGACTTTGACACAGTTGATCACAAGCTACTATTAGCAAAAATGGAACACTATGGAGTTCGAGGACCGGTTCTAAGACTATTTAAATCTTATCTGGAAAATCAAAAGCAATACGTAGAAATTAAAGTGACTAAAGAAAATTGTGAATGTGATACAAATCGGGTACTAAACTAATAAAGAAGGGAGTTCCTCAAGGTTCAATATTAGGGCCAATCTTTTTCATATTGTTCATTAATGATTTAATTAATTATATGCAAAAGCATATAGATGCTGGACTTGTTATTTTTGCTGACGATACGAATGCTATAATAGCCGCTAATGACATAGAATCTCTAACTAGTAAAGTAAACATTGCTCTAGCTCTCTTCCATTCTTGGTTTTCCATCAACACTCTTAATCTAAACACTAGTAAAACAAATGCAATGTTATTTAGAACAACGTCGAGAAATAAGGATACAATTGACATAACTTTGAATAATGATAATATAATATTAGTGGATAGCGTAAAATTTTTAGGTATTTACATTGACGAAAGTTTAAACTGGAAAAAAGAACTGTCAGCCATAGAAAGTTCAATTAGTTCGGCTTGCTATGCCCTTAGAAGTCTTCGAGAGGAGATCTCTATCGAACAATTGAAAGTAGTGTACTATTCGCTTGTAGAGTCTAGGCTCAGGTACAGTATTTCTCTATGGGGAGGTAGTTACGCGTACAATGTGAACACAGCTTTTGTCGTTCAAAAAAGGGCCTTAAGAACTATAGTGAGAATTCCACAATGGGTATCGTGCAAGGAGTATTTTAAATATCTACAGATATTAACGGTGCCGTGTTTGTATATTCTAGTAGTACTCACTGACCTTATGAAAAAACTGAACAGGTTCGAAACAGCAGAAGAAAGAAATAAGCGAGAAGCTACAAGGCGTAAGGACTTGCAGTATGACATACACCCACTTATGAAAGTGGTTACTCATGCGGCAAGTTTTCAATCGATCAAATTGTACAATACACTACCTACGCAATTAAAGTCCTTATATAATATAAACCAGTTTAAGCAGCAACTTAAATCTTTTCTGGTAGAAAAATGCTATTATACTGTTGATGAGTTTCTCAATGACGCTTTTTAGCTGGACCATTATTAAAAAAAAAAATAACATAACATATTTGAAATGCTGACATTAAATAATTTAATTGTGACATTGAATAAGGAAAATAAAGGGATGTGTGAATTTTTAATCATAATGACAATAGTAACTGGTTCTGACATGTTTGAATATTATTAATGTAGTGAATTTTTGATAAAATATTGTTATATTAGATTATTTTGAATTTTTGTGTGTAAATAATATAACTTAGGTAGGCAATGACATTGTATGGAACTTATTTAATTCTGTTTAATTTGTTATTATTTTAATTAATTGTGAAATAGTATTCTTGTAAAACATTCAGACACAATGTAAATTGTTATTGAATAAATGAAATGAAATGAAAAAGCTGCCCTTACTGTTGCATCACAAAAATCCACCCTGTATAGGCAAAGTTAAATTCATGAGTAATGTCTAGCTAAACGGCTATCAGATCTGGTGATATTATCCAGTCTCTCGTGCTTACACTCAGAGATCGACGGCATATCATGACGTCACTATATCTATGACATAAGTTATGATGTCTAATACTTCAACAAAGGCAAAAATATGACCGCAGAGTAATAATTTATGGTTTTGGAATATATTTCTTACATGTCTATTTATCATATAGAGAAACGTCTAAAAGGACGCTGCTGGATTGATTGTCTAACAAAATGTGAAGTTGGTGCTGTAAAAGATTTACTCTATCTTAAAATAAATGTACAAAAAACCTACGTAGCAGAATCAGAAAATTATATTTCGTTAATACTTTCAACAACGAAGTCGAGAACGATGAAGAAGATGACACCATTGACCACAAACGTGTCATAAAGAAGTTCAAAATCTTTTACATGCACACAGAATCCATAGTATCAGTGGATTAATTAGAAATTCAGCTAGCCACGTGACCGGACTGCGAACAGCCGGCTTTGGGCCCCGGAGCCGACACCGGGCCGGCTGATACTTGGGGGACCGACGCAGCCACCCCCGGATTATCATGTTGACTGTGACGCACTTTTGCTGTTTGATAATGTTATTAATTTTGACTGGCGACAGAAATATATTTTGCTTCGTTAAGTGTTGGAGGGATTAGTAGTCTCTGCTTCCTATTTCTTTACTTAGTTATCAGAAGGACATATGCCACCAGTCTTCGTAACAACAAAATTATAACATACATAAGTGCTAGATCTGGGCTTGCAGCCTCATTCGCCTGAAGCGATGTGAGCTTGGTCTAATGAATAATTAACTGCTTCTGAGGAATATTGTTAATTATTTATTACAATATTTTAAGAAATAACCTTGACGTCTTTTGGCAACATTCTGAATTTATTAGCACTTACCTTTCAAAAAGAAAACAGTTCACTGCTATAACAGACTTAAATTTAAGACTAAAGAAGAAGTTACTTCTTTAAAATTCTAAAATCAATCAAAGAGTTAAATTTAAATGAATATGCAAAGAAACTGAAAGACTTTCTTTATAATATGTATTATAATTTAAACGACAATTTGAATTATATTTTGGCTTCCTAATTAAATTGTAATCTTTTATACTTGGCATCCTAAACAAATTGTGTGTTTATGATATTAGTATTAACATACTGATGATAATACATTATATTATATGAAATTGTAATTTTAATTCGTAATAATGCAATCAATAATGTTGATATTCATCTATTCAGTGGTTAATACTAACCTAATAATCTCTATACTGTAATAAATGTATGTACCTACCTTATTACCATTTGCACGCCATACTTGGCAGAATGTGATGATACCATTGACTAATCTTAAGACCATAGAATGTACCATATTCTGACAAATAAATGATTATGATTATGATGAATAAAAATGTTACTTAGGCCCCTACTTCGCAATTAATGCTAATCGAATCAGCCTTACAATTCCTTTTTATAATACATCATCCAAATAGCCCATCAGTCAGTGTTCTGCACACGCTTACATTAGATATCCTCAGCTAAGCGGGCAGGCGGGCAGGCGGGAGTATTCCCGCCGCTCTCTGTTTGCTTTTACAATGGAAATTATTCCGGCAAGTGTAACGATGATGCGTCCCTGAGGACCACCCGTGATAACACTCTGGAGCATGCTGAGAGGCGGCAGCGGCATTGAGAGCGATTTAGGAGGTCGCACGTTTGATTCACGAAATGTCTTCATTCGCTAAGAGCGCTTTGAAAATAAGAAGTTTCAGCACACAGCTATACATATTTTAGATACCTGAGACGTGACAGAAATGAAGAGTATTCCTATATTAGACTCAATGCTTAAGATTACTTGCTGCTTAACGTTAAGTAGTGATAACCAAAAAGAAACTAAACGAATTTATCCTTAGTAAGCGTAATAAATCTATACCTATTGTTCCCACTCCCTCTTATAAGAAAATACCTGTGTTGTGTGGCCCGCGTGGTGAATTATAGACCACCATAATCGGTGGATTATGGTAGTCCATAATCTACCACGCGCACCCGCACTGTGCCCACATGGTGCTGCGGGCCCAGTGCGGGTTGGTGGATATCACATGTCTTCGATTTTTTGGTTCTAGGATAATTATGCTGGTTCCCTCACTATGCTTTCCTTCATCGTTTTGAGAGCAGTGGTTAAGAAATTAAATACACAAAGTAAAGTGGCAGCCTGGGTTTGAACTCATGAGCTACAACTCGTAACTCGAGGCAGATACCACCGAGCCACCCCTGCTCAACTGGGCCACCGCGCGCTGCTCCGTCCTTAGTCATTCTGACGCAATTTTAAAGTACTTTCAGTTAGAACATACTCCACGACAATTTGCTTCATATAACTCAACCCAAACATACACCGTAACTGTTAATAAATTCCCATTCAAGTCCCTCAGCACAAAGAACATTAACTCTATGTAGAGCAGCCCGGCCCGGCCCCGCACTGTGGGGCTTGCCTTATATTTGACTTGCTGATACCAAGAACAGTTTGATGGGAACTTTACAATATCTGGCCTCGGGAGTGCCGTACGGAGCGATCCGTGCATTAGTACCTCTTCGATCTGAGATAGTTGTCTTATTGGGAGTGCGGGTAAAGTTGCGAAACTCACGGATTATGGCGCAGATAGCGCGTTAGGGTTGAAGTTGTGATGTTGGTAATTGAGAGATTGGGTACGGGGCTGTTATGTGGATTGTGACTGTTTGGTTAAGTACGCTTTTAGATATAACGACATTAGGTTTTAAAGAAATTAAAATTAGACGACAGTGAATGTTGACTGAATGAATTAAGTTGCTGTCAAAGATGATACAGGTTGTTTCGTGGTCAATTGCTTGAGTATTGGAACAAAGAGGCAGGGTCTACGCACGCACGTCAGTTATTGCATGTACCCTGGTGCCTTTAACAGTATGTTGAATGAATTATCGTCTGAAAATATAAAAGATACCTAATGAATGTTATTTTAGGGTAAATGATGCTCGTGTGTGTATGTATGTAAATGGCGTTGTTGTATAATTTGTTGTGTAGGTAAACAGAGCCTACGCAGTACTAACAACTAGTGTTTATACTATGTGTGGTTGTACGGCTGGCAACACTGCCAACATTAATATTGCTGTTTTAGAGGCTGGAGGCGAACAATTGATGAACAATCGCTGCTCTATTTGCTGTTGCTACCTTCACTATGAATCTCAAGATATTTTATTTAAATAACAAGTTTGCTTCTATATGTATATTATCTTATACAAATGTGGAAACTCAGGACAATTTTTTTATGCATTTATTTGCAGCGGAAATACACCGTAAACGAGAAACGAGATTATTTGAACGGAACGTGACGTCCCGGTGACGGCGACCGTTTGTCCACTGCAACCAAGAAAAACGGCCTGACGGTGACTAAAGTGGCAACAAAATAAGAAACTTAAAAAATTAATACGTTTTCCTTCTTTAATAAAAATGGAAGATTATTCAGCATAAGTATTTTATTCTAGTCACTACCTACTTTCTTAAGCTACACCATATCAATACTTACAGGACCAAATACTCAAATCCGAACATCTCAACGTAACCATAACGTTCCTTAAGCTAGCCTCGTCATTCCTCCATATTGACGGAAGCCCTGCAATAAAAAACGCTGGCCCGCCAATATTAATGAGGCGATGGAACGATCCCGCCGCAATCAAACCCGGATTACACCGCGCTGACAAAAGTGCTCACTCTTGTTCAACCCAACTTGCATTGTGACTGCACTCACGACCATCTACGTTGATTCTAGTTACCTACCAGAGATATGTATTCCACAGTTATTTGAATAAGAGAAATAGGCTCAAAGGTCGCTCATAAAAGGACCAATAATATTCTATTCCAGGACAAGCATCGCTCGTGATCCCTGTAATCCTATCACATTTTGTAAAAAATATTTTATCTTTATTTTTAAGATTGCTTAGTCGGTTACATGAAACAATTTCTCCATTCAGAAAATTTATCAAAAAGCCATGTAGGTAGGTACCAATCTTTGCCTACGCCATGCAAGCCCACGAGTTTTATGCTTTGTAGGCAGACAGGGAGAATGCAGACCTTGCCCAAAATAACTACCTATGCTCGCAAGGACAATGGTATGCGGCAACAATGACAGTTCGGAGCGCGCACTCGCTCGTGTATGTGTACAATGCCTTAGCCGAAGTGTACCAGGACTGCACGCGGTACCATTTCCAGTATGCATTGCAGACGCAAATATGTGTTCTTGGGTTAAATAGAATTCTAAATTTAAGAGCAAAACAGATATCGGCAAGAATTTTTTTTCTTGAAGTACCTATTTTTTTAAATATTGCGTACTATGTTATTCTAAGATCGATTTTTGAATAAAGTTAGTAAAGATCGAAAAAAAAATAACTTGCCTGCTACTGTTCCACTGCAGCGCAGAGGCCTTCTATCCTACAGAGAAGGCATGCACATTGATAGCACAATGATAGGTAGGTGTCATTTTGGATTGCCAGAAAATATGCGTTTTGAAGTGAAATTACGAAAGGTGTTTAAGACATTAAGTTTACATGAAAACCCGCTTCTGTTCGCCACACCACGTTGATCTCTTTCAAGCGCACAGACCGGGACCCCAAATGAAAGCTAAGCAAAACATGGTGAGGGGAAGTCCCAACATCAACATCTCGTGTCGTCGAACATCTTAAATACGCTGGGGTACACTTACCGCGAGTACTTGCTATGATTTTTAACCTATGTCTAAGTCTTAGTTACTTACCTGTTCAACTTACTAATACGGTCGTTGTGCCGATAGTAAAAAATAAGACTGGTGACGCCTCCGATATCTTCAACTATAGGCCGATATCGCTTGCCACTGTCTGTGCTAAGGTATTGGATAGTCTGCTTAGGTATTGGATTTGTTTTGTTTTTGTCTTGCTCTGGTAGTGAATGGTTGGTTTTTAAATCGGGTACTGCAACCTACAAACAGCTGTCTGAACGCTCACTCTCTGGGTGGGTCTCCTTTAGGTCGGGTTTCGTAGTTTAAGTATTTGGGTCACTGGGTCACCGATGACTTAAAAGACAATGTAGACATAGACAAGGAGCGCAGGTCGCTGGCTGTCCGTTGCAATATGCTGGCCCGCAGATTTGCACGCTGTACTGATTCGGTTAAGATAACGCGTTTAAGGCTTTCTGTTAGTCGTTTTACACATTCAGCCTGTAGATCAAGTATACCCAGCGGGCATACAGCGACCTGCGCGTACAGTACAATAATGCATTCAGGGTGCTTTTGGGGTTGCCGTGGCGATTTAGCGAGTCAGGGATGTTCACGGAAGCGCGCGTCGACGGGTTCGCCACGATCATGCGGAAGCGATGCGCTTCCATGATGGCGCGCTTGCGCTCCTCCTCCAATGGCATCCTGAATGTGTTTTCAGACCGGTGGGACTCTCCCCTCTTACGAAGGTGGGTAAGAGTTCAGATTCACGTCTTATCTAAATAGACTGGTGCACCATTGAACGAACAGATCAATGGTGCATCAGTTATTTATTTATTATTACTAATTTAATACTAACATTAGGTTAAGTTATACTACTACTAACACTATATGGATTTTTGTACTTATCCGAAATAAAATATTTGAATTAGGAACCAGTATTTTGGTCTTACTGCTCCCCGCTCACGACATCGAGCTAAAGTAGGTAGGTATTCGGCTTTGTTGCCGACTTGAAACTAATTAGAACACATAGTGACCGTGATTCATTCATAAATTATCAAAATACTGTCCAAGCAAACGCTTTGACTCATAATTATTTTGAACTAAAAGTCAGGTACATTTGTACAATTCACAAAATGTAGCGTTCACTTATGTTTTACCAGCGTTTTTCCCTCAGGAAATAAGTAGAGTTTCAAGTGGCAAGCCATTAGATATTCAACGAAGCTATAGTATATGTACATTCATTAACTTAACCATGCAGTTTACAAACATACGAGTTCTATTAGAAAAAAATGGTTTTGCAGGCAAGACAAACCAATAACCTGAAATATGGTGTAACTTTTGTTTGTCCCGCCTGCGATACCAAGATTATATATTACAATTGTTTTTCTGTTTTCAGTTAAATCTTTTTGCTTTGGTTATGTATTTTTGTCTTTTTTTTTATAATTGACCTTATTTCAAGCGTTTTAGTTTTATTAATATATTTGAAATTGACTCCTAACTAGCTTGTATCAATACCAATATATTTTTTTTTTTACCAACATTTTAAAAGCCTCCCTTATTTTTATATTTGCAGATGCAATATATAACTAAATATAATTAAGCCTTGTCACTCCCACAATTAAAACAAATCTAATGACACCTCATAAATGTTAAAATCCATCAAGCCGCTCAGGCACGCGCTGTAGCCTATACTACAGAAGTACAGAGCGTGCCCAAGTAATAGACATACATACATTTAAACATACATACTCTCGAAAAACATTACGCTTCTTTTGGGGCAGATTCGGGTAAAAATATTAATTTATTTGTCAAGACTGAAGACTAATACGACGATAAGAAGTGCGATAGCATCAGAATCAGTATTTGCTCTCTCGGCGACACGGTGCTGCATCTACTCAAATACACAAGCTCGTGTCCTGCGTGTAGTCCGCCGCGCCGGTCGCACCACACGACACTGTCCGTCCCCTTGCTTTTATTGCTGTCTCTTTTATTATTATTATTCAGTCGGATCAGTTAGTAAACTACACTAGTGTTGCTTTAACATCCCTATAATATCATATTTTTTATTTGCTTTTACTTACGATTACCATATTATTTATTTTAATTTGAACATGTTGTATTTTTAAATTTGAATAAATATGTAAGCAAACAGTTCTAACTTATTAGTTTTATGTGTTTATTAATTGAATTAAATAAACCCGTGGAATCTGTGCAGAGTTTATCATCATATCTGCAGGACATTCCCGATCAAAGAATGACGTAAAACCTGCTAATAGTCATTCAATGTAACTCATAATGAGATAAGACTTACATTGTAATTTATAAATAATAATAATAAATGAATAACTTATTAATGGTGGTGTTTTAAGGTATAAATTAGGATCTTCTGATTTACCCTACCGAGATAAGAGTTTAGTAGTTTTACACTTTCTATTTTGTATTCTTTCCTTTTATTTTATTTCTTTTTACTTGTGTGCCTTTTAGTCTGTGCTAAATAAATGTATTTTCTTTCTTTAGTTACATTGTAATGACTGACTAATGGTTTTACGTCGATTGTGAATGTCCTACCTTACGGTTTTATTCCAATATTTACAATAGCATCACGTAAAATAGTAGACCTACCTACTTACTATTTTGCGTGATGCTGTTGGAGTAAGAGAACGTCACGTTTCATTCCGCTTTTAATGAGAGTAAATATTACATATGTACCTCCGACTCCATCCGATATTATTTTGTATTGAGCTTGGATTAACAATTAAACAAATAAATTCGCTTGTAGCGATATGGTTTGCGGTGGCCCGCATATAAATTATTTAATAACGAAATTAAACGAAATATCAGCTTGTGTTACGTTTGCGGCAATTAACCGTGTGTCTGTTCAATTATTATGTATTACGATACGTCTGCAATAGACTAGTTTGTAATTATCCCAAGCCTCGTGTTTCTGAACGTAAGGTTTTCTAACGAAATGCAATTACATCATTTTGTTTGTAAATTAATATTTATGCTTCAGGCAGGGATACTTTACTGTTCCAGAAAATATTTTAATAATTAATTTAAAGAAATGTTAAATATGTATTTGATCTATAAAGTTTATTTTAAGTTAGTAGCATTTTAGATAACTGCTACAAGCAACATAACTGTACAGACTGCTCACAATGACGTTCTAATCTAAGACGTCCAGACCAGCAGAGTTCCGTTGTTCATTAATACCCCAAAAGACAGGTATTGCCTACACCTAAACACTGCTCACGCTGCATTACCACGATTCACGGAACGCCAAGCATTAGCCACACCTGACAGACGTCTAAACATGCCCTGACCCACATAGGTGCACATCACACGAAAATCCCCAACAATTACATAGCGGGTTAGGTTTAATCAAAATATCGAATAAATTTAAAGGATCGCGGTTGGCTCAAAGCTCGGTTGCCGGGAGAGCGCGTTTATTAATCTAAATCAATAAGCCCACTCGAATCGAACATGAGTGCTGTGTTTAATGCGATGCCCACTCCACAATTCCATATGAATTATTGTGGACTGACCAAAGTGATATATCTGTATTACGAAGCTATGTTACGTGCGGATCGATGTACAAACGGTGTGGGTATACATAAATGTGTATGCTAGTGTAATACCACCAGCTGAGTTTACAATAATATGAAACTTCAAAGGTACGAAAGGCGGATTCAGTGCAAGATAGAGTCGTGTACATATGTATCACAAACCAGCTATCAAATTAACGTACCACATGAAGAACCGAATGAATATAATATAATATATTTACCATTTAAAATGAAATATTCTTATGAAAAATACATTGGCAGGTGGAAACCAGAATCCGTTCAAAACATTTTCAAATTCCGTATTGACACCTAAACGATATTAAATGCTCACAAAGCGGCCACAAGAAGCACGCAGTCAGGACGTCCGCAATTTGACTGCACATTGAAGCGCCGTACAATAGATACTGCGAACGTATTGTGACTCCATTTGAATGCGACTCTTAGGACCACGGACGCTGGTCCTTCTACGTGTTCAGCATTCAACATTTGTGTCGGTGACTTCTGCTGGCTTGCAAATTGTTTACTCGCAAAGTTGCAGACAAAGGGCTCGTGGAGTATTGAATGTGATGCGCGGGCTTAGAGACAGTTCACACTGTTCTCTGGATATAGTAACTTTAAGTTTTATGCAAAATCGGCTAACTTAAGTCGTGCTTGCTAATGTCTCACCTCATTCAAAACGGATCGATATGCAATCATAATCTAACAAAATGGGAACATTTCCATTTTTTATTTTATTCAGCTATCATAATGACATTGGTTAAACATCTTCATTTTAATTGGGAAATCACCATCCTAATGTAGACTGTAATACATTTGAAAAACGAAACTCCGAACTGCCTGATACAGCACAATCCATACCTGAGTTACAGGTTACAAACAATCCTACATCATATCCTACAATATTTAAGCCAATTTCTCGCCCCTGAACGATACGACGCGCGACGTTATAAGACGAGTCTCTGTGAGTCAAGTGTGTCAATATCTTGAGGGTGATGTTCAGCGCCTGCTGCAATCCAAATGCCAAAGTCCTTTGACGAATTGCCACCACGACCCTGGCTAGATCGAGATTATAGGGTTAACAGCTTTAGAAAAAACAAAAATCTTAAAAGAGTAACTCTCTAACATAGTAATAGTCGTGCAGCATCAGATCCTGTTTAGTAATTGTTGTGTGAGGACTACTTCAATTGATTTTTTCTTTTTTACTTTGGAGAAATTAGCTTGATAGATAGACATCTGTACAGATTTTGGTAAAAACTTTTAGATAGCGGATTAAAAGTACGTCTGTGTGCTTACTAGATTGAATTGAAATGAAACTAAAAACACATTGTTCCAAATAAAACAGCAAACGATGAGTGTAAAGGCGATCTCTTAGCACCTCTGCGGATGCCGCCGGATACAATTGTGCCGAGAAAAAAAATGTCCTTTTGTCTGTTGATTGGATTTTAGCAATTGTTTGTTCCGGACCGTTTCGGACCGAGTGGCGAGGTGAGGCGCCAAATAAAACCGAATTGCGATCAATCATTCGGAATAGATTCAAAGAGCATATAGAAGAATTATTCGATGTTTCTACATTTCTAAAGTATTGGCGCTGTATTGTACATATGTAGAAACAAAATTTTATGTTTCTTACAATGCTTTCCCGAGACTTATAATTATTTATTGTTAGAAACTTTTTGTTGGAACCTCTTTTATCTAACACACGTTTAAGTTTGGCAAACTATAAGCCCAGAAATAACACCGTCTATAGTAAATAAATTGTTACACAAGATCTTGTGGAACCTTTTTGATCGTTCATTTTATAAGATTGCAATTAACTTGAGCCTAGAAACTAGAGTTCTAGAGAAATAGGCTATCTTGGTCTATTTGTAACTAGTCTTAGCCTAAGAAGTGGACCAAAACACATTATTACTTATAATTGACTTTCAAAAAGCACAGCTTTGCCCCGTGTCAAGGGATAAGGTAAATCTTCATAAAGTATCTGGTATCAGTTTAACCTTTATAATACTGGTGTCTCATATTGGAGACAGATAACAATAAAATTCTATTGTGTCTGCTAATTGCGCGCGCGACAGATTAAAATCTGAATAAAAAATATTTTATTTCATGTGAAAAATCTTGCATTACACGTAATTTCTGACAAATCGTCAGTCAACTAGAACAAAGTTACAATATAAGTCACATCGCAACCCTGCGCGGCTCGTGCGACGTGCCGGTCGCCGGACCGGGCTCAAGGCGGCCATTATTACCTGTCCGTCGGGGCCTCGCCGTTTAATGTCATTCAAACCGTTTCCCGACGCTGACAGGGTTACAGTTTGTACGAAGATTTACTGAAAATTCACTATCAAATTACATTAGGATTAATAGGATAGAGTTAGGTATGTCAGTGCAATGTTTTTAAGCATTTAACGAGAAAGAAAATAAAGGTTAGAAAGGAATAGATAAGTCCTGGTATGTAACTACAAATACAGTTCGTAAGTCATTGTATTTAATGCATTTAGTAAAAGCTAAATCTTTTCAATTTATGAGTGGGATGAATTTAGAAACGCTGTTATTATCAGGACGACAAAAATTTAATACCATATTACTATCATTTCGCCTAACGTGGAATTTGATCCCACGACTCTCATTTTTGAAGTAAAAATTTCTTTAGGCGCGTTGAGCGATTTCTGGTTGGTAATAAACTTATGGAGTCACGTCACCTACATGCTCTCCCCGTAGTGCTGTACTATAGAATATAGATGGCGCTAATACCAGTTTAAAGTTTTCGTTTCAGTCGCCAGTTGGTCCCCATGACTGCCTATTTTTTTTTCTTAATTAATTTTTCTAAGTACATGAAAAACAAGGCACAGTTTTTATTTTAAGGATTATTTTCGGTCAAGTAAACTAACTTACTTACTTAGGGTGAGTTACTATAGGCAGGTACACCTCTGCCTAACCCTTTGGGGAATACTGGCGTGATATTATTATGTGTAATGAGAACTAACTTTGGGGGTATAATTACAGTTAAGCTCGGTATCACCTGACTACTAAGGCGATTATCAATTAGAATTGTAATTAACGGCGATCATTACATCGTTTAATTTGCTCTTGTATCGGAATTATTGTTCAAACAAATATCATAATGTGATTAAGTAATGCTAGTAATGTTTAGTTGTATTTTTTTTTTTATTTTTTTTTTTTCCTTTATTGGCCGACCAACAATTGTTTACACTTTTTTTGTAGGAATAAGGAATCAATGATTATTCTACGTTTTTCCAATGAGACCATCTTAATATAAGATAGTCGGGCTTGATATGATCGTATCCTTTTTGCATTTCCGCTGGCATAAGCCAGATGCCAGAGGAATCTCTTTTGTATTCGCTCCAGACGAAGGATGTGCGTGGAGTAATGAGGTCTCCAAATTGTACTGCAGTATTCTAGGATACTACGCACGATACAGTTGTACAACAAGATCTTTGTCCGACTGCGCTTAAAGCCAGCAACATTCCTTACAACAAATCCCAGCATTCTAGAAGCCCTTTTGACAACGCCGTCAACATGAGGTACAAATGTCAAGGCGTTGTCGAAAAGAACTCCTAAGTCCCTTATTTGATCCACCTCTTGGATAATGTTAGGGCCCACATGATACACACTAGCCGTAAATTTTATTTTCCGGGTGTATCTTACGTGGTAGCACTTTTTTACGTTTAAGCTCATTTCATTGTCGTTACACCATTGAACTAACGAGTCCAAATCCCTCTGAAGTAATGTTTTATCGTTTTCAGATTCGATTATCCTAGAGAATTTAAGGTCGTCTGCATACATGTAACATTCTGAAAATCTTAGGCAGTGCGGGATATCGTTAACGAAAACATTAAATAGAACCGGTCCAACATGTGAGCCCTGGGGAACCCCTGACGACGTCCTGTAGGTTCCAGATTGGAAACCATTAACTGCAACAAAGAAGTAACGATTTTCGAGATAAGATTTTAGCCAATTGTAGAGTGTACCGGTGATTCCATACGCAGATAACTTCGACAGAAGTATATGGTGAGACACGCGGTCAAAGGCTTTGCTAAAGTCTGTGTAAATCACGTCAATCTGCTTGCCACGGTCAATGGCATCCGATAACATTTCAGTAAAAGTCGCTAGATTAGTGCAAGTAGACCTAGAACCCACGAAACCATGCTGAGAATAGCTCAAATAAAGTTTGAAGTGTGTCTGAATGTATGGACAAACTAAGGATTCGAAAACCTTGGCAAAAGTTGACAAGATAGAGATAGGTCTATAATTTTTTACGTTGTCCTTCTCATCACTCTTATAAATTGGAATAACCTTTGCTTTTTTCCATAAGTCAGGGAAGATACCTGAGCTAAGAGATTTGTTAAAAATCATTGTTAACGGGGATACCAAAGTGGGGGCACACTTATAAATAAATATTGGCGGAATACCATCAGGGCCAGCTCCCTTACGAAGATCCAATAATTTAAGCTTGGTCAACAGGCTCTCGCGATCAATCACAGGTGCCGTCAGTGGTAGACTGTTATTCTTCATATTATAAAGAAAGTCAGACTCCGGTTCACCATGGGTCACATGCGAATCGCTAAACGCGGTGGAAAAGTTTGACGCGAACATTTCACATATTTGTGGACCATCAGATGTAGATAAGGTTTCGTTAGTCATTGTAGCAGGAAAAGAGCTTGAGCCTCCTTTTTTATCCTTAATGTACGACCAAAAGCGGTTCGGATTTTTGGTGATTTCATTTTCTATGTCTTTTATGTAATCATTATAACTGTCAATAGCTAATTTGGAACAACGTTTTCCCAATAATTTGAGTTCGAGTTCATCCCTAGGGTTCCTATAAATTTTGTAACGAGATCTTATTTTTTCCTTTTCTTTCAAAGCTCTTATCAAGCTTTTATTGAACCAAGCAGGATATTTTTTATATTTAAATGTAGGCCCGGAAGGCTCGTGCATATGTGTAATATTTAGTAGCCTGTCATAAAACATACGAAGCATTTCATTAACATCAGGCAAATCCTCAAATATTTTATCCCAGTTTACACCATTTAGTTTCTCGCAAATTTTTATGTAATCAAGTTTATAATAATTAGTTCTTGTAGCCTGAGGGTTGTAAGGAAGTTGGGTTTCCTCACTCGCTTTAAGCAGGATTTCGATTGGAGGGTGGTGGATATCAATATTGCTGAGGGAATTTAGGGCCGCAGTCACGCTACCGGAAGGTAAATTAGTTAATACAAGGTCTAATATTCGCCCAGACACATTCATAATGCCATTAAGTTGTGTCAATTTATGCATCTGGGTAAAGTCTATTAGTACATTGCTAATGCCAGTAGGAGTATAATTATTCACTGAGTCATTAACCAAGTTCCATTTTATGTTACCTAAATTGAAATCACCGACAATACAGGTGTGCAAGTCTGTCTGTTCAAATATCACATTACAACAGTCCAAAAAATTGTCCAAGGTACTACGTAACACAGGGGGTGGCAAGTAGACTGCGCACAGAGCTATTCGACGAAAATGCTTCATTAACGGCACCTCAATGGTTATCCAAAGATCCTCACATTGGCTTTCCCAGTGAACCATACGTTTTGAATTAATTTTCTTTAATACGGCGATTAATACACCACCTCCATCCTTTTTCCTACCATCTCTATCTCTTCTGTATACAATATATCTACTGTCAAAAAGCTCCGCGCTTAGAACACTACTATTTAGCCATGTTTCAGTCAATACAACAATGTCATAGTTCTCTAAAGATAATTGACGACAAAAATGATGAGTCTTCGTGCGTAGACCTCTTGTGTTTTGGTAATAAATATTAATGTTTAGAGCCGAGAATTTTAACTATGATTAATACCAAAGCAATTACAATAAATGAAAACGAGAACTAAGTTAACTTATTTAAGGTGTCCATGTTTCTAACCATAATGTGCTCCGACTCTTGTACTTTACGCATAAAAATTCTACCACCTCGAATCCACACAAATTTATAACCCAGTTTTCTGGCTTTGATCCTTGCGGCAGCGTGCAGAGCCCTATACGTTGGGGACAGATGTTCAGTCACGAAAATTGCTGTTTTTGGCACAGAGTAGCCGAGATGCACGCTGTTCAGTTTATTGTCCTTATTGTTTTTATTAAAATTAATAATAGACGCCAGGAATTGATCACGAAGTCGGGGGGAAGCCAGCTGTACTACTATTGAACGTGGTCTGGTATTATTTGGGTTGAGTTTGGCAACCCTGGTACAATGCAAAATATCTCTGTTTTCCACTACACATCCAGCCAATTTAGAGATTTCTGAGACGATATTAAAAAGATTTTCGTGTTTCTTCTCAGGTAAGCATTGAATTTCAATATTGTTAGATCGAGTTTGCTGCTCCAGCTGATCCACGCGCACTTTCAGCGAATTGATATTATTGCTCATTTCAAGATTATCCTTCTGCAGTTCTATAATGGTATCCTTAGATAAAGCATGCTCTTTTAGTAGGTCTTCATACTGACTGTTCATAAATTTCATAGAGTCATCCATGGCATCAATTTTCGCATTGATGGGCTGCAACTCTCTGTTCATGTAATGTGATTGAGTGTTACACGAGGTGTTCGCTATAACACATACTCCTGATAATGGAAAACGTCGTAACACTGTGGTTGGAATTTCATTAGATTCCTGTCACCCGACAATCACTTCGTCGTAAACCTTAAGTTAGATAAAAAGCCAGGTATTTTCCGGAACGTCGTGCAGGCGCGCGGCGGTAATGCAACCCTCAACAAAGACGGGCGTTACGCGGCGATACGGATCAACACGTTATTACCTATCGATATCGACAGCATCAACACGGTCGCACCCCTAGCCGGTGGCGCCTGAGAAAAGATTGTTTACAAATTGTTAAAGCGATGCAATACCTTGTTTTTAAAGAAAAGACTTAGAATAAAGGGTTTAATGTGAACACGTGTTGTGTCACCTAATGTTAAGGAACTCTAGACTATCACACCAGAGTAGGATAACACCCAATATAATACGTTACCTTCTGGGTCGGCGGAAGCTTTCCGAACTCCTAATACAATTCTGACCTTCTATCATTTCAGAGACTTCAATGACGTTAATTAGTAAACTAAATACGCTCATTCAGAAATCTGACTGGGTCAATTTTAACAGATTTATTAATGTTTTCGAGGAAAGTTGCTATTGATAAAATGCCAAGAGGATTATCAGAAGTTTTACGAGCAAGAACTTTGAGGGAAGAAGGATATTCCACGAGAGAAATAGCACGCACAGTTCCTGTATCCCAATCCTGTGTCGTGGTCACGTTTCAGAAGTACCACGGCATGGATAATTTAGCTGACAATGATTTGGCTGGCAGTAGTCGCCCAACTGTTCTGACTACTGTTCAGAAGCTCTATATCAGATTGCTGGCAGCCCGTGATCCAATAATCAACGCCACTACAATAAAAGCAGAAGTACGGGCCGCCTCTCGATTTGAAGTTAGCACTCAGACCATTCGGAATTGCTTACACTAGGCTGAACTACAAGCACGGAGGTCTTGGCGAGCACGTCTGAATTCACGGCAGCGTCAGCGAAGGAGATTTTAATTAGGCTCCAGCAAAATGAAGAAGATGAGAAGGAAAACATTAGGCAAAACTGTCTCTTCGTTGACGATTTGCGATCAGTACTCATCCAGATAAACCGACGTTTCCGTGTCTGGAGAAGACCTGGAGACTCTGATAGACAAAAAACTGCCACTGAAACCGTTCAGCAAGGCGGGAAATCAGTGTCCTTTTTGGGTGGAATTATGATTGGAGCTAGAACGCCTTTGATCCCGTAACAAGGCTCCATGACGGCAGATAGGTACAAAACAGTCGCTATTGATGGAATTGTCAGACCATTCCGAGTAAACCATGGGCACCAATTCGTACTGGTCGATGATAAATCGCTCGCACATCGAGCTCAACCAGTCAATGCTGCTTTCCGAGAATACGACATTGCAAGGTTAGATTGGCCTGCCGGCCCGCCTGACTTAAACCCAACTGCTGTTTGGAACCGTCAGCCACCTCCCCAGACAGTGCCAGAGATCAGAGAAGCCGGTATTCATGAATGTGACAGGCTACCGCATGTACTGGTAAACTAAATTCCGTAAGAAATAAGCTACTGAAAAACTTAGGTTCTGCAAAAGGGTGGGTGTAAAAATGCTTAAAAAAAATAACTAGGCAAAACATTTTAGAAAAAAAAAACCGTGGAGAAACGTCTTGTGCGTGCTAGAGAGTGTGTAATAAGTACTAGTGCTTGTACTCTACAGTATTATCCCTGATATACCTACATAATCAATCAATCTGCCTAGCCTTTTCCCAACTATATTGGGGTCGGCTTCCAGTCTAACCGGATGCAGCTGAATACCAGTATTTTACATGGAGCGACTGCCTATCTGACCTCCACAACCCAGTAACTGGGTAATACGATACCCCTTGGTAAGACTGGTTGTCAGATTTTCGGGCTTCTGACGACCCGTAACGACTATCAAAGATCCACGAATGACAGCCGGGACCAACGGCTTAACGTGCTTTCCGAGGCACGGAGGAGTCTCGGTATGTAAAGATGGTCACCCATCCACAGACCAACCCCGGTAAGCGTAGCTTAACCTGATGGATCGACCCGTGCGGCAGTTATTACTTAGCCACGAGCTCCTCATAATCAAAAAAATATATACCTACATAATCAAAAAAATATATACATAAATATAAATTTAAAATTTATAAAAAATAATCCCTTTAACTCTGGTCACGCCATAACTTGAGAACAGCTGCACCAAATTGGATAATTCTTTTTTTGTTGTGTTTGTTATCCTCAGGACAAGGTTCTAGGCTAGGTGTAGGTAGGGTAGACAGGTAGGATAGGTAGGACCTCACATAACATCTCTTGCGGGGCGGCTAAGCTCGGCCGTATATGCTGTTAGAAAGATAAGACAGTTAACAGACGTAGAAACCGCGCGTTTGCTCTATTTTAGCAACTTCCACAGCATTATGTCGTATGGCATTTTACTGTGGGGTCGGGCGGCTGACATCAGTTGCCGCGAATCTCTTTGGGAACTATTTAAAAGGATTATTATTATGACGGTATCTTGCCAATTCATTTATGAAAATATTATGAATGTGAGAAAGAATCTACATATTTTTAATAAAATAAGTGATAGACATAATTTACTAGAAATAAACTTCAGATAGATCAACCATTTTTCAGATTATCTAAAGTACATATATCTCGGGATACTGTGTTAAATGTTACAACAAAATACCTTGTGATATATTGCAATTAAATGAAAGAAAATTTAAAAGTACACTTTGTAAACAAGCATAATTATTATAAATTAGAGGATTATTATATCCAAGATAAGAATGCCTGGAAACATACTGGTCCTGCTCCATAGGATAATTTAGAATCTAGACAAAATCAAACTAGTTGCTAATTCAATTGTATAATTAATAATATAATATATTTTTAAATATATTACATTGATTTTACATTCTGTGCTTACTTACTGACACACTGACTTATTCATTGTAAAATTTTCGGTAATTTCTCTACTTTTACAATATTAGTAAATATGTGAGCACCATGTATTTATCACATAATTAATTTATCTGTTGTTGCTTCATTTTTAATTATTTTTACCTATCGTCGTAAAATCATTTTATTCTAGGTGCAATGGTCTTCATATTGTATAATTATATAACTAATGTTCATAAACAAAATAGGTATTGTAAGACATTTTAAAAGAGTACCGGTGGAGTTTTTTGCCCATTTCTCCATGCGAAAACTATCTTTTAGAAGGAGCGACAAAAATCTTTTTTTTTTTTTTGTAAATTTTATCTTTCAAAATTGCTTTATAAAGGCTTTTTTAAATAAATTATTTGACTTTGACTTTGACGTCGAGACAACGTGCACAATTTCCAATAAAGCTTAATATAACGAAGCCGGTAGAGTTGATTTCTTGCCGTTTGCTGGTATCGATAGCATCGCACCTCTACGGCGTGGGAGAATGTTTACAGATTATTTGGACGATGCAATCGGCGCACAGCGAGCGATGCGAAGAAATAGGGAACGTTGGTGGTTAATCCTTTAAGTTGTGTCCTCATTACTGCGGATTGTGACTACTAATCGATGAGTTGTTTTCATTTAATCCTGCGCTGTTTAGAGTCACAGTCCTTCATTTATTCGTATCGTTTTTCAAAGGATAAGGAAATTATCCCAAGAATTTGTTCTTGGGATGATTTTAACATTGTAGATTTACTTCTTCTTTTCGTGTGGTTAGTGACTAACCTGGTGTCAGAGTTTTAAAGCCGCCCATAGGCCTCTAATTTGGCTTCACATGCCGTCGAGAAATATCTAATAATAGCGTTGTAGTTGAAAAACATGTTCTGCCATACATTTAATTCCAACATCAAATGTTAGTTTGTACGCGCAATATTGAGATATTTACTATGTTATTTTAAGACCATAGACTTCAATACTCAATTTTATTATTTATTGCGTTCCATGTGTAAAACATAGATGCTATAAAAAAGTAAAAGATCAATATGGAACCTGTCGGGCATTAGGAGAGAGGAAGAGGGCTAAGTAACAATTTAAGCAATTAATATTTTTATAAAATAATTATTACATGTGTTTAATTGGCCATTATTATTATTATATATCATTAGGTTTGTTTATTTGTTTATATAGGTGTAATTTTGAAATTATTTACTTCACATTTTATGAATAATGTAGGTAATTATTATTAAATTCTATTATTATTTATGTATTAATATTTTCATATTTTTATTTTTCTTTCTTCATAAAGGTTTTCCTGTAATGTATGAGTAAAGAACATTCTCTGTTTTTTTTTCAATGTGATTGGGTGGCAATGGGGATAGTCAATTGTAATTTATTCTCACAACAAGCCCTTCCATTTGATATGTCACACGGTACAGATTGCAAAACTTTATTTTATTTTAATATACAGAGTGTATAATAACGATACCTGCACGTTATAGGTACTAAGGTACAATTGAGATAATTTCTAAACTGATCTCTAAGTTATCTGAAATAACAGTTTATAAATCTAATCTGAGCGAACAACATAATATTGCCATCGACAAGCTAACAAGAAAAAATACCGTGTTAAAAATCAAAACAAAAAGATAATTGCTATTGAAACTAAGAACACAGAGAGGCGTGGAGGATGGGCTCAAGGCACCTCGACCGACTGGTGTTGTTATGTATCGAGACATTCTCACCTCTGCTCTGCGAGACACAGATTGTTTACAAATCGTTTACTACACGCTGCGACGATGCAATCTCTTCGCTTCGTAAAAGTGAGGCAAAAGGAGATTAAACTTACATTTTGTAAGTAATTTATTTATTTACTATCTCAGAACCGCATGTTACAGAGCGATGAAAGGATGATACAGAACATGGGAGCGGCCCATTCCCACTCAAGGTGTGACTGACGCGCACCGGCCAGATAATGATGCCATGAGTGCTTTTTAGCGAAGCATTTGGTCGGTGCCCGTCAGTCACACTGAAGGTGATTGGATGCATGTTGTGGAGCAGGCGTGTGATTTAATACCAGACATGGAGGCTATTCTCATTAGTCTTCTGGATGTGGCCCGTGCAGTCGGTCCGTTGTCTAACTGGAAATCTTTAGGACCAGACGGAGGCTAGGCAAGTCACACGCCTGCCTTGCAATTCCAGTCATCTGTAGAGACTGTGTCACTACCACTATTCTTCACGACAGGCGTTATCCCCCTGCTCCTTAAATTGGGTAGTACTGCGGAACCCAAAAACTATAGACCAATAACATGTTTACCGACGGTCTAAAAAGTTCTTACAAAAAAGATCTTAGAGCAAAAATCTAAATCTAATATGTCTGTGTCTCAGAATGGATGTAAGAATGGGTCCCACGATACCAAGGAGCTGCTCCTTATAGACATGACCATAAGCCAACAGGTTCGTAGACCCCGGAGGGATTTTTCGACACGTTGGATAGATTATAAGAAGGCCTATGGTCTTCTTCACACGTACCACAACCACACCACGTGGCCGGGCGTATATTTCGTATTGAAAATGAAAAAGACTATTCACACGTGCCACATTTTGCAGTCGTTATTGACCGTGTGTGTGATACTGACCACATCGCAACCACGACGCAACCACCAGCGACACTGCGAACTAGTTGCCGACCACATCGCAAAACCATGAGCTTGGTCGGTCAACATGTGTTTCCGCTATGAAAACCGGAGTTGAACTGTGTCTGCACACCACGTAACCGCATCGCAACTACTGGCGACAACGCAACCACATCGACATTTTGTCGGTACCACAACGCAACTACAAAAAGCTGCAGCGACACTATTCACACGTAGCCACTGCTTGACAGGATTTTGTCGTGCGACGTGGTGTGGTTGTGGTACGTGTGAAGAAGCCCTTGACTCGGTGCCACATACATGGCTCATTAGGGTGCTGGAATTGTACAAAATAGACGTAACTCTACGCATCTTCTTGATGTGTATAGGGCAGTGGAGGACGGTCCTTCTCTATCCAGGATATCGACAGATCCGGGGGATTAATTTACAGATCAGGGTTGAACGGGGATTATTCCCGGGTGATAGTTTGAGTCCGCTTTGGTTTTGCTTAGCCTTGATTCCTCTAAGCGCACTGCTAGGAGGTTCAAGTCTAGGCTATCGGTTGAGAAAAAGTGAAACCGAAGGTTTTGTCTGTGCGATTCTGAATGTAGTTATCGTGACGAATAATGATCGAAAATACATTGTCAAGGACGGTAAGATTGACATCTGTTGGGCATGCCACCGTTCCGGTGAATCTGGTTTCCGGTAATTCTCGTCTTGCTAACGGCGAGAACTTGCACAAACCCAATGTAGTGGCTAAGATTATCCAGCAGCAAGTTGCCATGCAGTAGGTACAACCTTGTGGAGTCCGAAATACTATACCTACTACAGGTATCTGCCCGAACCAGTTCTCCAGAATGGTCTCGCCACATTGTACTGGGATCGATCTATTATCACTGACATAACTTCAATATTTAGACATCCAAATACCTATAAGCGAAAATTATTCAATATAACTTCAATATTCTATATTTTTTATAAAATTATATTTGTTACAGCTGTAGTGGCAATCATGTCAGTTGGTTAAATAGGTTTTAATTTTTAATATTTTATTTTTCTTTTATTTATTTAATTAAACATTTCAAACTTTAAAAAAAGTACAAAGGCGGACTTTTATATAGATTCTTTTCTTTTAGATTTTGTGAATGTGAGAACGTTGTAGGCTTAACAGACTTGTAGATTTGTCGAACATTTTCTATCATGCTAAGTACCTGGTACTTGTTGATAGGCCTACACTGTCCTATCATACCTATTAACACTGTAATTTGAAAACATTGTAAATACCATTTACTTTTAAAAGAGTAACCGTGAAGTTTCTTGCCGGTTCTTCTCCATAGGAAACGACCAATTGGAACCGTGCACCTAGCTTCTGACGTTTCATAAGTGCCCTTGTAGGTTTATGTGAAATAAAATATTTTGAATTGAATTGAATTGACAGGACTATTGCAGCTAATAAGTTTGATATTGTGGTGATAGATCGACAAGAGCGCCGTGCTATAATTGTAGATTTCGCTGTCCCCATGACGAAAAACTTGTGAAAGCTGAGAAAGATAAAGAATCAAGTATAATGACTTAGCACACGAGGCTGTCGACATTATGGGGCGTGGACGCATAATGAGGAGGTTCTTCTCTCTAAAGCCCTGCCCACCGACAGCTTGGACCTTGTTCCTGATGCGGACGGACCATTTTTTTTTAGTTTTTTTTTAAAATTATTATTAAAAAAAAAAATAATTTAAAAATGAAAATAATATGTATTCAAAATTAATTAAAAGGTATTAAAAAAAAAAGTAAAGTAACTGACTCATTCACTAAAGAGTTTATATTATTCGCAGTCCAGTGCACCGCTAATAATGACGTCACGCTTTATGAGGAACCTCAAGCGGATCTTTGATAAAGATAAACGAGCCAACGTTTGTACTGCTCTGACGTCATAAACCGTCCAGCAGGCAATAACGCCGTCCGACTGGACCGCGCATAAACCCTTTGATGCGACCGGACGCTGTCGTACCACAGAACTGATAGCTGCAGAAGGTCAGCTCCATATGACATACATAATATGACATACATATGATATACGTACATATTCAGCCTATAATGTTACCAATGCAGGGACACAGGCCTCCTCTCATCGAGAGGGAGTGGGCTAAAATCTACCACGCGGGCCCAGTGCGGGTTGGTAGATGTCACATATCTTCGAATTTTTGGTTCAAAGACATGCCCGTTTCCACACGATGTTTTCCTTTACCGTTTTTGAGAGCAGTGGTGATGAAATTATTTACACAAACTATAGCGCCTGCGTGGGTTCGAACCCACGACCTACAACTCGTAAGTCGGGGCCGATACCACTGGGCCACCACTGCACTGATATGATATGACATACAAACATACATGTCACCATATAGTTATGAACTTCTTTAGTTTATAATCTAACGGTTACGATTATAAACTGTCGAAAAATTGTGAACTGAGTGAAATGGGCGAGGTTAGGTTAGGTTAGGTTGCAGCGTTGCTGGCGACGGCTGCGGTCTCACAGGTGGTGAGCCGCATACGTCGCCTAGGCCTGGAGGTGGCCCTCAGCAAGTCGGAGGCTATGGTGTTCCATGGCCCCCGGCGGGCGCCGTCACCCGGCTCACATATCGTGGTCGGGGGGGCTCGGATCGCTGTCGAGGGTACCATGAAGTACCTAGGATTGGTCCTCGACAGCCGGTGGGACTTCGGGCCCCACTTCCGACGGCTGGCGCCCAAGTTGCTGGGCGCTGCTGGAGCACTCTCAACGCTGCTTCCCAATCTGGGGGGCCCGAGCGCCGCTTGTAGGCGGCTATACGTGGGGATCGTGCGATCGATGGCCGTCAGAGTCATCCGGGGGTATCGCACGATCTCCTACGAGGCGGCTTGTGCACTGGCCGGATCCCCGCCCTGGGACCTGGAGGCGAAAGTACTTGCGTCATCGTATCGGTGGCGCGAGGAAGCGCGGGCGCGGGGCGAGCGACCGATGCAGCGACACGTGGAGCTGCATCGGTCTCAGCTTCGCGAGGTCCTGGTGGCGGAATGGCGGGACAGGCTTTCGCGCCCTACCGCCGGCCTCGACGTCGTCGAGGCGGTCCGGCCGGTGCTCGAGTGCTGGCTCGGGAGGAGGCACGGCTCCCTGTCGTTTCGGGTGACGCAGGTGCTTTCGGGGCACGGTTGCTTCGGGAAGTACCTGTGTCGCATAAACAGGGAGCCGGACGCCCGGTGTCACCACTGCGTCGACTGCCGGGAGGACACGGCGCGGCACACGCTGGCAGAGTGTGCCGCTTGGGAGGGGCCGCGCCGTGCCCTCATCTCAGGAGTAGGCAGTGACTTGTCGCTGCCGGCCGTAGTGAACGCTATGGTCGGCGGCGCCGAGTCCTGGGACGCGGTGGTCGCCTTCTGCGAGACGGTTGTGTCGCAGAAGGAGGCTGCGGAAAGGGAGAGGGAGATCTCGTCCACTCACCCGGCCCGCAGCAGGCGCACCGGGCGTCGGCGGAGGGCGGACAACGCCCTCTTCCGGCCCCCCTAAATGGGTCCAGGACATCAGGACCCGAGGTGGCGGCGCGTAGTGTTCCACGTGCGCCCCTCTGAGACGTCGCGGGGGGAGTCAAACACCTCACTCCCCCCCCCTGACCCGAGAGGAGGCCCGCGGTGGCGGGCCGGCACCAGCCGGGGGTTGCGGAAGATTCTTTCGTTCCCGCGACCCCCGGCGTAGGTGTGAGTCGGAACACCGGGGTGGTTTTTAGTCAGTAAGAGTCTGACAGACCCCTCCGCCCGCCCCAGGGCGGAGGACATCCATGAGGATTTTCCACCCCGGAAAAAAAAAAAAAAAAAAAGTTAGGTTAGAACTGTGACCGCGCACGAGCCGAGCGAGCGAAGTGAGTAACGGTGGAGTTTCTTGCCCATTCTTCTCCATACGAAAACAACCTTTTGGAATGGGCGACTAGAATCAATTATTATATTTTTTTTTTGTAAATGTTGACGTTCATAAGTGCCTTTTTTGTGCCTAATTGAAATAAATTATTATTAATTTGAATAAATTATTTTTAAATAATTATTTGACTTTGACTTTGACTTTGTGAGCGGTGCCGCGGCAGTCGCACTTTCAAGTTACTATTCCAAGATTCGATCACTACTTCCAAGTTGCTCGCTGCTAGGTAGGCTATTTAATAATACATAGTGTAAGGTAAGTTACATCGCAAGCAAGTTTCATACCAGTTCACACACAGTTGTCAGTTTCCTATGGAATGATTATATAGGTACACTTTTTTCGATAGTTTATGATCAAACGGAAATAATCCCGATAGATTATAAACGAAACTAACGAAGTTCATAATCATACGGTGAGAAATACATACTCTGTTCCAAAAGTATTTGATAAGTCAAAATATGGTTCAGAAAACATACCTCTGGATGTCAATTTGTGGTGTCACTTACAAATTGAGTACCGACTGTGACTTGATTATTTTAATCGGAAATGGTAATTTGAATCACCACAAAGATGTTTTAAATTTTATTACAATAAACTCCATTTTAATATCATTAAAACATTTTTTTTTTTTTAAGTAATGAAAAAAAGTTATAACCACGTAAATACAGTTGAATGTGTTACTAATTCCGTTTAGTGACTGATTGCATAAGAATCTAACCAGAACAGGTTTTGTTTAAAATTCCCTCAAAAAGTTCTGGATTAGACATATACAATCGTAGCGGAATCGATGTCTGCAGCCCGTCCCCACGGTAAAATACCGTTAAGACATGATACTATAAAAGTAACTAATGAATGAAAATGAAATGAAATGAAAATGAAAAATGTTTTATTTGTTTTACAAGTAAATTTAACAACTAGTGATTGGAGCCTCCTTTTAAGCAAAAGCCTGTGTTAGGAGACTCCGCTCTTCCAAAACTTAAAATATTAACATAAAATTACTTGTGATTAACATAAAATTACTTGTTATTAAAATAAAATTACTTGTTAAACTAAAATAGACCAGTCTGGCGGTATCTACATCAGTAAATTGAAGGATTCTACTGACAGCATATGCTGCTGAACTTAGCCATCCTGCATGAGATGTTAAATGAGGACCACATTCAGTCTTCTATTATCGTATAGGTCTTCAGTCTTCTATTATCGTATAGGTTGATATTTTAACGGGCGTCTATGAAGACCGTCTGTCAGAAATACCAAGGCGAACAGCGCAATCAATGAATACAACAAATGATGGAAATTGGAAGTCTATAAAAGCGGATGTAGACACACCCCGAGGAGTTATTATCAGGTGCGAGCCCCTGCAGGATGGCACTTTTTCCCTGGCTGGTATGGTAGGCGCACGGGCATTTTCTCCAGCAAAGGTGGTTTCGTATCTTTGGGCCAACCGCATCCACACCCTAAACAGTGAATCTTCTGTTATTGCTGTCACACAGTAGCAGTGTCGTAGTGTCGTACCATTCCGCTTTACGACCGCACTTCACTGCACTCGAGCTTTGCGTATTCGCGTATTGTCCGGTGATTCGGTTAACCCATTTTCATCTGTTTTTATAAACGTTTGCCCTAGTTTGAGCTTATTTTTTTAATGCGATTTCTGTATAAATATGGTCGGATTGAACGTTGGTTGTGTAAAAGATAATTGCATGCAGTTGTAGTGTATTATATTTCGGTATCCGCACAGAAATATGCAGCTGTAATTATCGGAATTCCACGCTTAATTACCGTTATACAAAATTTACGACAGTACGAATGATCCGTTTCCGAAAACTCGATTTAACAACATTCTGCGCAGGAAGGCATCAATCGAAATATTGGAAGTTTTAATTTGTTCCAGCAATAAATCCCTAGCGTGTAGTATGGAAAAACACCAGTTTCCAGTTAATGAACGCGGACGTGTCGGTTCATTGTGATGCTTCGTGCACGCACGCCTCCTGCGACCTGCCGCCGCCGCTGGGCTACAGGGAGGGTACGGGGACACCCCAAAATGTTGATTTAACTTATTTGAAACACACCCCGAATTGATTGTGTAAATAAAGGAAATTAATTTGTTTTTGTGCACGAGCGATCCTGATTGTCAATTGGTTTAATTGTGTGTTGGGAACGAAGCTGTTTTTTATCGTTTAACTAGCTTTTGCCAGCGTGGATGTGGGAAAATATCCCACGAGTACGTACCACCAGGATTAGATACCTAATACCCGAGGAAAAGGTCATGGACTCCTACCGATGCGCCCGCGTTCTCGTCAACCATAATTATTTTGTTACGCGTAATTTTGAATCTTGACATCATATCATTAAAGTATTCATTTTAATCATATGATGTCAGGTCATATTTTAATCTAACTAAATTACTTGTCCTATTTAAATAACATATTTTATTGTAGAAGGATAAATACAATACCGGTCAAAATAGCTTTGGAATTAACAATGAAATTTTTATCAAATTCTGAAAGATAGAAATGGTTACTGTAGGTCATCCTTATAAGATAGGCATGTGCTATAAAGATAATAGTAGATTTTACAAGTGCAGAAAACGAACCATTTTTATCCAAGACTTTTAGCATGATAGTAATGGCGAGGATAAAATGGTTTTGTGGACGAGTTATAAATTCTGCTTTTCACTTCGATTGCGAGGAAATAAAACAGTAGAAAACATAACATATCTTTGTAATAATAATTTTCTTAAACTAATTATATTACCTAACGTACTTACTTGAATTTAAATTGTAATATATTTTATGTCTTAAAAAAACACATAAATAAAGCAAATAAAGTAAAGTAAATATTATAAAATAACAAATTATATCTATGAACTTCTTAATGTGTTTGGCTGTATGGCTCATTTTCATTGCCTTAATATAGATACATTTATGAGTAAATACGTTAATGCACTAGTCCACAAAATTCGATTTTGTGCATCCTATATACTGCAAAGTAAGCACTTTCAGAGCATGAGAAGTGAAAAGATCATTTATTTGTCCAAAATATGAGTATACGCACACGTGGCATGCAAGATGTTACAATTAAATTAGGTGACTTAGTCATGTTTTGTCTTAACGGCGGCGTACAAAATATTAGTAAGTATAGCTATAACAGAAGTATGCTATAGCAGAGATTTTTATTGAACTTTTTCTATCTACAATTCTGTAGAACATAAATTTGAGGTTTCTCTTACGGCTTACGCGGCACACACCAGTATAGCTCCCAGTTGGCATGATTTTTACCGACATCATCCATAATAATCGTCATATTTCAGCTAATTTACCCAAAACCTTACTGAATTATACACAAAAACCTTTCGCGTGTGTTTATTTATTTAAACTTACACACACTATCTTTACAGGATGACCCCAATACAATAGTGGTTTGCAAACACACAACATAAATTGAAAAATCAACTTACGTTACGGCTAATACTTCAAATTCTAAACTTAAAAAATACAAAACAACACTAAACTCTATTAAAACACAATCTGAAGTTACACTACAGACTACCTAACAATCATCAGACTAAACTGGTTTCTTTTTTATTGCTATAAAATCTTAACCTAAAATACAAAATCGGACTTCACACAGAATATTAATATTTAAATATAACTTACAAAATTCAACAAAACTCTTGCGAATTCACTCAGACTGCACGAGAAATTATATCAATTATCTCATGCACTTAGTTTAGTACACATATTGTGCGGGCTGCCAGAACCAACCTGCTATCAAAAACACCCCGTTTTTGAGAGCAGGTTGGTTCTGGCAGCAGGCACGGCCAGCGAATCACTCCGCCCATTGGTGAAAACCGTTTGAAAATCCGTTCGGTAATATTTGAGTTTATTGCGTTCAGACAGACAGACAGACGTGGCGGAGGACTCTGTCTTAAAATAATATGTTAGGATTTAATGTGTTATTATTACAAAACGCGTTATCATCCCACGATAACGCGTTTTGCAATAACACATTAGGTAAGCAAAAACATATTGCACATTTAATTATTGTAAATTCTACATTCTTGTTGATGATATTTCCTCACAGGGTCATCCCTGTCAGGGCGATGAAAAGATAGTTCAAGTAAGAAGATATAGTAGCTAGCTTATAATACGTTCCAAAGCACAGTTACACAGAGATACATTTCTATCTTTATTTGACGCTAACATCAATTTCTAAAACGAGTTGTTCTTGCTGGCTACTGTTGCAACTGTTTGGTGGGCAGACGTGGTACTGTTGGCGGTTGCTCACATGTTATGTTGAGCGTGTGGTATTTAAGTATTTTATCTTGGTCACCAAGCAGTGATAGCCTAGTTAAGTGGTGTGACCGTCGGACTGCCAAGTCACAGATCTCGAGTTCGAACCGCAGGCACGCACCTCTGACTTTTCGGATTCATGTGCGAAAATTGGTGAAGGAAAACATCGTGAGGAAACCGGCATGCCTGAGAAATATTTCTCGTCAGCATGTGAAGCCAAGTCAGAGGCCCATGGGCTGCTTTAAAACTCTGACACCAGGTTAGTCACTAACCACACGAAAAAGAAAAGATCTTGGTCACCGCATCAAGATGAGAAGTGCAGCGACCTGCACCACGTGTTAATACGACGCGGGGTGAGACGTTGGGGAATGTCGCCCAATCTTGTCTCACAACATTTATAATCGTTTTCAATGTTGTCGTGCGACATCGATCAACGTGGCTCGGTTTCTTCCGGCATGCGTGTCGCGGAAAGCTTTAAGCCTGTCCGGCCGCGCACGGTGCACGATGCATGACCCAAAGCGATAACGCGTTGGTTTGCAGTTGCACGGAAACAAACCATCGTGCGCATCGATATATAATATACTAGCTTTTGCCCGCGGCTTCGCCCGCGTGGATGTCGAAAAATATCCGACGGGAACGTACAATCGGGATTAAAAAATAACCTATAGGTTAATCCAGGTTATAAACTATCTGTGTGCCAAATATCATCTAAATCCGCTCATCCGTGTTTGTGCAAGCCGGAACATACATACAAACAAACAGACCAAAAATTCTAAAAACTATATATTCAACATCAGACTCGAATATTGAATGTAATATTTGACTTCGTTACTATTTTATTTTACGTCGTCTGCGTAGAGTATAAATTATTTTTTTCTAGATAATTATGAATTAGGTATTATAACAATAACAATAGACCTTTCTTCATGGCTAATTGTCCTCTACTACGTGTGATATTTGAGGAATACTGTAAAGAAATACCTGCTGTAAAGGACCGGTATCTACCTAAATCCTTCACAGTATTTCTCTATATACGATGTTTTTCACTAAAGCGGAAGCGGGCACTAAAACAACCAGGCTAGTTGGAGAGCTAACACGTGAGCAAGCCACATAAAATTGGCCGTGGGAGAAACAGTCTTGCCGCAAATCAACTCCAGCAAATTTTAGAGTTTGTCCCTGTGACTTATTAATAGTCATCGCGAAAAAAACCTTGACTGGGAACTGCAATCTTTTAAATTCAAACGGAAGGTCATTTGGTATCAATGGTATACGCGGCACGAATACTGTTTCTCCTCTGGCAGATCCAGTTAGTATTTTCGCCTCAATAACATTGCGGCGGAGAGCTGTTACTTGGAGTCTAGTTCCATTGCACAATTTTGGAGGATGCAAATTTCGGAGTAACATGACAGGAGCACCTACACGCAACATAAGTCTGTGACACGGAAGACCCGGCGGATTAAGAGAGTTTAAAAATTCTACAGGATAATTAACCGACTCGTCCATATCGACCACGGTGTCAACAGAATTGTAAATCATTTCTTCGCCTTCGAATGTATTTATCAACATTTCGTTGATCGCAGCGGCTTGGTCGTTTTTGGGAGTCAAAATGGCTCTCTCGCATAACCACTCCATCGGTTTGCCTTTAATATTTTTAATATCAGGATACATTTTATCTACAAGTCCCTCAACTGTTGATACCACAGTACATAATTCGTATGGTATTTGTATCAACCCATCTATTTGTGGAAAGTTTCCGTTTCCGATTTGAAGAAGAAGATCTGCAAATCTGCCGGCAGAAACTTCACCTCTGAGATGTACTCTCATGTTTCGAGTAAGTTTTAGAACTTTAATTGAAGGCCATAAGAAAGATCTTTTGATGCATGCTTTGATCTCATCTGCGCGCGTACCTTTAGGCACTACCGGTAAAGTCTGTCGAAAATCTCCTGCCAGCAACACCGTCATACCACCCATTATGTTTTTATTATTTCGTATGTCCTGCAAACTCCTATTCAAGGCTTCAACTCCTCTTTTGTGCGCCATCGTTATTTCATCCCATACTATTAGTTTAGTATTTTTAAGCACTTCGGCAAGATTGCTTTGCTTTGGTATATAGCATAAGGGTGTCTCTACATTTGTAAGATTTAGAGGTAGTTTTAAGGCAGCGTGTGCAGTTCTACCTCCTTCTAATAATGTAGCAGCAATCCCAGACGACGCTACAGCTAAAGCTATGTCTCGAGTGCTTCTTACTTTTGCCAAGAGCAAGTTTAAAAGATAAGTCTTACCTGTGCCACCAGGGGCGTCCAGAAAGAAAATTTTTCCTTCACTTACTTCTACACTTGTCATGACTTGGTTATATACAGACGTTTGCTCGGCAGTCAACGATGGCGTATTATTATTTACAAAACTTTCCAAAGCTACTGTATCAAAATTAGTTTCTCTCATATACTCCCTATTACCGGCAACTTGTGGCTTGGTTGGTTTTGGCAAACCGTACATATCTATCGATTTTCCACCTAATGTTAACACTGCTTCTTCAATATCAGATAGACATTCATTTAAAATTTGGTCTTTGAAATTCTCTACATTGTCTCCGATCTCTTTTTGCAGCCTGTGCTTAAAATCTTCAGACAAATAGTCTTTGAAGTCTTCCCAAAGAGCTATTGGGTCTGATATTTGACAAAAGACTAACATAATTGTGAACAGTTCTCGCATTTTTGCTGCTGACTGACAAAGCGCGGCCTCCTCCAACGTCGCATGCCAGTGTAGGTCATCTTCAAGCAAACCTAACATTTTGCAAGCAGCTTGGAAAGTAGGCTGCAACACACCATTCACAGTTTTTAGTGCTTCAAATGAAGTTGGGCCCCGCACTTCATGTAGCAGTAAACGCAGATGATAGCACTCCGTATTGTTGGGGTGAACAGTATAGACTCTACCTAAGGCGTGTTCCTTCATCACACCAGGCCAACCATCAACTGTTACTCCTCTTTTTCGTCTTACAAAATTACTCTTATTCCATATGTAATATGCGGGTACCTCAGAGTAAAGTAGAATTTTAGCAAAGTTATCTGATTGACATAGTTCGAAAAAAGCTAAAAGCGTCGTTTTTGGTGGATTAGCTATTTTGTCAGCGAGATTATTTGAGTTGAAGTAAACTCTCTGACCGTTTTCCAAATGAATTGCTAAATGAACAACTGTGGGGAAACGCTCATGTATGGAAAACCCAAGAATTCGCCACACTGCTTCTGAGCTACTTATGTACCTTCCGCTCTCATAAATCTTCACCTCATCTTTTTCATTTTCTAGTGCAAATGTAGCCTGGTCCGATCCTTTATTAACATACTTGCATACATATTTTATTGATTTCACAGAGTTGCAATACTCAACGTTTATATGTGCGTTAAAAGTTTTTAATAGTACAGGGTTAAAAGGAACTACCCAACGGTTATCTAGATCCACACCATGAATATTAACGGTAAAACCGCCTTCGCTAGGGGATCGTCTCCGATACTGTGGATAGCCATCATCACCTGTTTGTGTTTCCCTCAATAGAGGTCGGGGATATCTTTTAGTGCAGCTCTTGTTCTTCATACAAGGAGATTTATGATTAAAGCTTCCACAAGGGCCATGAATCATGTTCGACTTTACTATTTCGTAAAGTTTTTGGTCAAGTGCAGGGTCAGGTATTTCAGCGCAGATTACTTTGTCGATAGAGTCTGGCTTTATGCTACTTTTCAGCCATAGAAGAATGTGGACATGTGGAAGACCACGTTTTTGCCACTCAACCGAATACATGTAGCAACAAATTTCTCCAAATATTTGTCCTTTAATCAATAAATTAATCAGTTTTTTAACTTTTATATGAAACACTCGAGCAATTATATCGTGACGATCACAAGACTTTTGTCCAGGAAGTAAAACTTTGGTAATGTCGTCCCAGCGAGGGTTGCATGTAAACGTCACAAAGAGATCAGGTCGACCGTAGTTGCGTACATATGTCATCGTATCCTGGGTACGCTCGTGCATGTACCTCGGACCACCAGTGAAAGAGGACGGTAGTACTACCATTTGCCCCAATTGATTGGCATCAGCATCTTGTCGTCTAACTGCATCCTTAAGATGTACGTAATTATCTGCACGTAACTTTGCCTGATTATGTCGTATATAATTGAGTCTCTCAGTTTCTATTTTAGCGTATTGATCTACTAAATACTGACTAAAAAGAGCGATAAAACGCGGGAGAATGTTATCTTCACCGTCTCTTATCATTATACGGAAGGAATAGAAACTGGCTGCCGAAACCATTTTTTTTAGAGGCAATTTAGTTTTGGGATCATGTTGAGGCAAGTTGATAGAATAACCATCATCGCCATAACAAAATATTATGGGATATTGCAAGGCATCGTATGACCGATGCAGTTCACTTATCCGACGTAAAGAAGTACTACGGCTTTCCAATATAATGTCCCGTTTCTCAAATTGCTGATCAACCATCACCAAAGCAGCTTCGTTGGTCGTTGGGGCGTTAAAACGTCCACTATGACCTTCAAGTGGTTTCTTGTCGGCATGAATGACTACTTTAAACGATTCACAGGTGGGGGGAATTTTATCAATGGTGCTTTTGAGGTCTTTAATGTAAGGGTTAACATCATGAAGCATTTTTTGTAACTGTTTAACCAAACTTGGTATCAATCCTTGATAATTTGAGCACCTTAGACTTACTTCTCTATCGTCTTCTCCAACGAAATAAATCTGCAAGAAGTTAGCTTTCTCACCTGGTTCCGGTAAAATTCTTCCAACCAAATGATAGACCTGACCCTGTACTTTAAATGTTGGCATAAAGCCATCCTCCACCACCTGTTTTGCACCAAAAGATGTCATCTGGAAACAATTGTTGTATTTACGAATATTACTCATAAAATGCAGATCCATTACCAAACTGTATAGAGGATCAGGAAGACTATGTAATGCTTCGAGTTGCACCTTTCCACTGCCACAACACATTCCAAGAGTCTCGTCCTTCCATTTGAGTGCATTGCAACACTGACACTTATTATTCATATTGCCTATACTCACCATAGAATCGTTGTCGTAAGCCATTCCTGGATTGTAAGACATACCTGAAAGGTACTTTGAAATCCAGGGACTTGCAGTTGCCTTCGTGTTGTATTGTGACTGAGCTGCTCTATGTACTTCAGGATGTGCCTGCTGGTAATTAGCAGCAGCTCGCCTGTGCACTTCAGGATGTGCCTGCTGATAATTAGCAGCATCTTGCCTGTGCACTTCTGAGTTTTTTTTATATATTTGGATGCCGCTTTCCGATAAGGTGTACGGTTACTTTTTGAATACTTTTTTTGGGCCTGTTTTAGCTGATTTTTTCTCGTTGCTGCTGTATATCTAGCTCTACGCTTCTTATTTTTCTTTTGAGGTATCGAGCAAGTCGACTGATAAATATATACATCAACTGGCTGTTTGGAAGCAAAGTCGGTAGAAAGATCTGAATCAGTTGATGACACAGATATTTTATCGACTACTTCAACACGTCTGGAAGTAATTTTCTTAGCCTTTACAGAGATTGGATTGAGTTTAGAATTTATTTCAACTTCAGAAAATTGTTCCTCATCTGAAACATAAGCTTCAAAATGGCCACCAGATAGATCGCCTGAAAAGCGAAGGCGCTTAACTGGACAACCTTCAGCACCAACCTTTACATATAACTTGCAATTGCGGTAAACCTCAAAAATAAAATTATATATTCTGCCTGCTGCTGTCAACTCGCATAATGTGCCGTAAGTTGAAGACAGAATCATATCAGCATAGTATTCGTCTGATGTAGTGTAGTTATCACCACATCCATTTTCAGAAATCCAGAAAACTCATCCCAGTTTTGTTTTACGTGATCAACAATTTGTTCACGTATTTCGAATGCCATTTCTTCATTTCCGTGCATCAAAAAAGAAAGAGACCTAAAAAGGCAAGCTCCGTCCCCTATGATCGGTACGACAAACTTTAGTACCATCTGCCCATCAATATTTATAATTTCAACAACCATATTTACAACCAATTTCATTAGTCTTAAATAAAGTAAAAAAAATAATTAAAATCTAAAAATAATATTCTTCAAATTTAAAATTTAGAAACAAAGACTAAAAAAATAAACTAATGAAAAAAATCTAAAAATAATATCCTTCAAATTTAAAATCTATAAACAAAGACTATTCAATATTACACCTCCCTAAAAAAAAACTATCCTATTAATAAAATATTATACTTGATACAAAAAGCAGATCTTGATAATTAGTAAATAAATTGCTACCACTTTCTCTGATAAGATTACTTAACCGGATGAAAATCGTACCGTAGGTACGAAGCACTGGGGTACTTATACAATGCGCGGTAACGAAACCATAGCGACTTCTATTTTTTCCACTACCGCCATCTATCGAGCTTCCGAGCAACTTTCTTTCTGTCTGTTGGTCTGAAAGTATGACGCAAAAACTACCGGATCGATTTTGTTCAAATTTTGCATAGATGTTCCCTATAAGTGTGGTCAGTCTGTAGGGTACTTATTATCACGCTATTTGCTATGAGTGATGAGCAGAATTGCATTCTGTTCGTATCCTAACTATCCTAATCTATTTATATCTATATTGATTCGCCCGGAGAAGGGGGTGGAGGGGGTTATCCGGGAGAGGGGCCCGTGGCTAAATAAAAAGAGCCGCACTGGTCGATCGATCAGGTTAAGCTACGCTTGTCGCGGTTGGTCTATGGATGGGTGACCATCTTTAGATACAGAGACCCGTCCGTGCCTCGGAAAGTATGTTAAGCTGTTGGTCCCGGCTGTCATTCGTGGATCTTTGACAGTCGTTACGGGAAGTCAGAAGCCCGAAAGTCTGACAACCATTTTTACCAAGGGGTATCGTATTACCTAATAACTGCTGCGTTGTGGAGGTCAGATAGGCAGTCGCTCCATGTAAAATACTGTAATGTTAGAAACAGTACACGTGTACTTATAAATATTATTTTACTTGAATACAAAATTTTGCGAATGAACAACTTCAATACAAAACTTCATACCCCTTTCAGACCCTTGTGGGTTGAAATTTAAAAAAAAAAACAAATATTTAGGTTGTGTTAGTTTCCAACCATAAGCCGAAATATTAGTGATTTTAAATTAAAAAATAAAGAACTTTAATTAAAAACAAAATTTCATCCCCCTTTTCACCCCCCTAAGAGTTGAAATTCTAACAACACCGTTGCGTTATATAGTAGTGTAGAATAAAATGAAGGATTTTCAACTTTATCCCCCGTTTTAACCCTTCGGGGGTAGAATTATCAAAAACGTTGAGATACGTATTGATTAATTTTCAATCGTCAGTCTAAAATCAAAATTTGAAGATCCTAACTTCAAAACTGACGGACTTTCATACAAACTTCCATCCCCTATTTTTCCCCTTTAGGGGTGGAATTCCCAAAAATCCTTTCTTAGTGGATACTTACTCTTCACAAAGAACACACCCTCCAAGTTTCATGTCTCTAGGACCAGCGGTTTGGGCTGTGTGTTGATATATCAACAGTCAGTCAGTTTCTCCTTTTATACATATAGACATCCAACTTGAACTTGAAGTTGGATGTATCGAATGTAAACTATTCTGTATCGTACGAAAACAAAACTGTTATTGGGGAAGAAAACCCAAAATCCTATGTTTCATTTTTGGTTTTCTCCATCATCTCCATCCAGTTTTGTTTTCTGTGATTAAATAGTTTCTGTGAGTAAAAAAAAAATTTGGTAATTGAATAAAGCATTTATGTAATATTACATTCTAATCTTAGAAGAACTTCGTCGAATAACTGAGTAGTCGGCGCGGGCTTCATGCAATTTTCGTCGGCATCACCCGATGCTCATCACACAATAACATCAACTGTAACCTAGTGCATTGATTTAGACTCGATCATCTCTGCCCACCTGGATTACGTACAATCGTCGTGTTCTATACTTAAGCACAAACCAAATAAAACAATTAAACAAACCAAATCACAACGACTCATTAAAATATGAAAATGATGACATTTCTCATTTGAAGGAAGACATTGTTATATAATGTTGCCATGAAAGCTACATTCTCCAAAAAACAGTGCAACGGCCGCGAAACAGTCAAGCCATACATTTTGACCAAGATGTAAGGTTTGTGGAGTTAAGCTTTGTTGAGTAAGCTTCAGAGCAGGCTTGGTTCTACATTAGATCTGATAACTTTATAACAGTGAACGCACGATGTGAGTTTTGGCAACCTCGTTTACGTGAACTTTTTTGGTGGGATACACTTTAGCGGAATGCAAATTACTTTACCCATAAACAGTAAGCAGGTAAAAGCAACAGTAGGTAGTTGAGTGGCGTGCGTCCCGCGTCAAGGGTAGGTTGAGACTTGCTAGAGGATGCGCACGCGCAGAGTAGATGGTCTCGTCAGCCAGTTTTCTTGAATATTTTCCATTGAGCCACAGCGAGCGGCCAACACAAAATATGAATGTGGTGAAATTTGTTTAATTTGTTGTAATCTGTTTTGGCAACTTTATAGAAACTATGTAATATGTAGGTATATATAATTACCTATGTAAATAATATGTACACATTTCTTTCTTTCCACATACCTAATTACCTAGTACATACTTAGGTATGACTATGTGGAAAGAGAGCTACGCTGTAGTTAATGCACGACTCATAATGCGAAGTAATAAAGAATACTTTGTGATCGAAAAATTTGTTTTGCCTCCTTCTTTCTGCATCTGTTTTTATCGTTACACTCCTGCTAGTACATATAACCTAATTAATACCATTGTATAGATAATTTAATGGATATTAATTATGTATTTTAAAAAAATGCAGCAGAAACGAAAACAACATCAAAATTGTTTTAAACATTTTCCCGTCAATCAAGTGTGTTATGAGGCGTGCACCTTTGGATTTTCAAAATATTTTTTTTAAATTTTCTAATAATTCATTTTGAACATAGACTGCCATACAGTCAATATTTAAAGCTCACGTAGTTCAAATCATCAGTCAAAAATGCCGCGCACACAATCCATGCATCGATCACACCGCCATGCCCACTTCACGTGGTTCTTTGCGAGCGAGTCTGCTAGCTCGGGCACTAGCACTAAACTGTATTGGCGCGCCTCCAAGCCACTAGACACCAGCTCACCGCCTTCAGCTGACTCTCACAACTTGCGGCCTATGGAGCACCTGTTTGAAAGTAGTGTAGAAAACTTTTGAAGCCACAGACTCGCGTCCTTTTTCTAAAGTTTATCGATTCTTGCTGTCACGATTTTGAATTAGTACTTCTTTGGTCTATGCCAAGTGGTATGTATGTATGTCTGTTGAAGCCAGTTTCAACTTGATGCCGGATTCATATCTGCTGTATGTATGCATTTGCGTTATTCACTAAAGAAGCATACATTCATTACACCATGGTATCACCAGTTGATAAGAATTACAAACACAAAGAATGTGACTTTTAAGTAATAAATAGGCACTTCAGATTTTAATAGATTTCTTATAGGATTTGGATACTTTGAACTTCGTTTTCATAGTGAGAATTAATTATATTAAACGTGAAGTAGATATTCAGAGTACGTTGCTTGTTGTTGTGCTCGGTGCCAAATCTGGAACATCGTTACAAACGACAAATGGAATCTGTTGAGCTCACCAACTGCTTTAACACAATGCACTAGCGCGGCAGCGGTTTGCTATTCAACATTCAATCAAAAGGGTCAAGACTGAATACTGTAGCTTTTAAAACTGGGTTAAGCGAATAATAATATCACTACAATTTTTGTGACAATGAACAATTAATTATAATAATCAAGTAAAATATAATATCCAAATAAAATGAATGGTTCGCTTGAAAATGTTAAGCTATGTATACGCTGGATGTCACAACGAGCTATAAAGGCAATTAGTGACAATGGTACGTAGGTAATGGCCTATATGGGCCAATGCGCGATTTGGCACCGAGCCAGCGGCCGACAGCGAACGGTACGACACTACGATAGTACCAACGTGCAACAATGCACAGAAGGAACAGTGATTAGTCATTCAATTAGAAAATTTCGTAGAAAAAGAGAAGTTTAAGGGTAAAATTACAAGTTCACTGGAGTCACTGAGGTCTCTGACACCAGGTAAGTCACTAACCACAACAAGAAGAAGATTACAGGGTATGATTAATTTCATGCTAACATTTTGCAGTATGTCTTTTTGCAAACCAATGACTTCGTTCAAGACAACATGGAATGTGGACAATCTTGACCACCCTGACCAGTTATGGGGTGTTGGTCAATATGTTCCCCTAAATCAAGGCATTAAACGCATCGGTTTAAGTTCCTGTGATATCGTCAGCAGCTGACTATGAGCTGTTTATGCACAACTAACCACTTTAAATAAAGATGACCGCTCTGCCAATTATTGTAGCAGTCTTTATTGTTTGTCATGTGTGCGAGTTTGTTTACAGGAATTGTAAGAAGTTAAACTTCTCGCTCTCTCTATCTATTTAGTAATAATGCCGTCCTTGTCACACGTTAGCGTAGTCATCGGAAAAAAATGGCCGGTATTTTTCATTTGTTTCGAATATCAAACATGATACGCCGAATTTTATTAAATATTTCACATTTGCTGCGTTTCGCTACGTAGAAACGTTCTTTCATAACTGTTTCAACGTTGCATCATATTGTTTTCGCTGTAGTGTAACGGACCTATTAAGTACATTATTTATTGGATTGAAATGGAGTCATATATGTCTCATTGCTTCTCTACTCCAGAGCTCGATTCAATATACCAAATGGCTAAAAAAATATATTCCTTTAAAATATATTTTGATAATATTATACTAGAACTTACATATGATAACGCAAAAAATATTACGATTCAGTTCCTGTCCAAAATTGTACCGAGAAATATCTGGATTTCGCTATAAATAATTTCGAGAAATATCTTACTAAGTAAGATTACGAGCCCATAAAAGTACATGAATATAATAATATCTTCTATCACATTACATCGTTTTCCGTTGCCCATATAAGCGCTCGAGAGGCTCGATATTAACTTAGTACAGATCCCAGCAAAGCGGCTTTACAATGACTGTAATCTTACTTTATTACCGAAGATAGGTAGGGCTTCATTAATACCAGATACGTAGCAGTCGCGCTCGGCGCTCGGCACGCCTACGCCACGCCACCGCCATGCCACCGCCACGCCACCGCCACGCCACCGCCACGCCACCGCCACGCCACCGCCACGCTTTGATATGGAACAACGTGGGACTGGAAAGGAAAGGTGATAAATCTTATTGATACTGTCGCGTCGTATTTTATTAGACTTTTGATTTCTGAAATTGTAGAATTTTTTGAAAATTTAAAAAAAATTGATAGTAATTTTAGATTTTAATGAATTAAGTTTATTATTATTAAAATAATACGTACCCAATCGGTAGGAGAGCAGTTTCTTTATGATAATAAATTACTCAAATACCATTGAATTCCCAAAATAATCTTCTGATCACAATGAAAACCGTAAGTACTATCGAAGAAGTTCATATCTATACACCGTAAGGACTATTTTTGCTTGCATGCCCAGCGCATTGTCTAAAAGGATTTCAAATTAAAAATGTAACGGAATCCATTCCGGGCCGAGCACTTCCGAATACTCCCGAGATTCCCAATAATCATCTCGTGGAGCGTCGAGCCCATCGGCGACGCTCGAAAGCCTCTCGTACACACGTGAGTCGCAAACGTAATAATAAAGAAATTCAAAGAGTTTTACGAGTGTACAACTTGAAGTAAAATTGATTTCGTTTACCTTGTGAGAAGGTCAAGAGGCGTATGTAAAAAGAGGAAAAATCCCGAATGATTGTGAAATTATTTTTTTCAGAATTTTCCGTTAACAAGTGGTCTTGTGAAGTTCATATTATATCTATAAGAATTGTGTTTAAAATATTCTTCATTTGACAATCTGTAGTCGATGCTCGGTAGGTACTCATCCATAGCTATGAATGTTTGAGATTTTTACGAATTTGTTAATTTAAAAATGAATTCGAATTTCACGATAAAAACAGATTAGTAGATTGAGCACTTGATAATAATCTGTGTCGAGTTTAAAATAAGGAATTTGTAATTACATGTTTGTTTCTTGTTGCATCTTGAATTATTTACGGAAAATTAATATTTTAAATCTGAGCGATCTATTTGAAGGAAAATCATTACCAACGCGGGAATAAAACGGAAGTTTGATAATTTTAGCCGACGAGCCAATCCAAGGTCCCACTTTAATCATCTTTAACAAGGAGTCAAATTAGAGCAGTGAATGGACCTCTAATCCTCTTTCAAGACTCCCATTCCGACATTAACGATGTCTGTCGGATTTACTCCTTTATTAAATTCACTGCAAACGGCGAACCGTTCCGAAGTGCAAACACAATACGACACTGTGTAACTGGGTGCCAGATTACAAGCCATTGTAGCATTGTCGACGTGGAGCACGCCTGTTACAAATGTTGTTTTGGAAAACGTTTTTGCTCGCTTTTATGTTGATGTACGCTTTGTGCGACATGATGGGTTGTTTTATTACTTGCTCAGGTATGCTCTTATTGAAATATCCGGGCCTTCAATGGACACTGTAAGCTGAAATACTTAGCTAAAGCTGCATACTAAATGTTTATTTTGGTAGACAGACGAATTATTGATTCCCATATAAAATGTGACATTTGATGGAACTTTGCACTCGATTCGCCTATATTCCACGTTTAAGTCGTAAAACTTAATTTAAAAGAAAACAGTAATTTAATATATTTATTAAAGGTAAACTCCAGCAGCTCTTCGTTTCAGTAAATTACATTTACAGCAGAATTTAATTCTGTAATGCGAGTATCACACCTCTGTGAGAGTGGCATTTAATTTATCCGTGAGGTAATTTAAATAAGTAAAGCAGCCGACCGAAAGGAAGCATTTGGATAAATCCGACTCGGTTGCAGCACAACATCGTCTGTCACGCGCGCCGCATCACTTCGCGACTCACGTGAGTGGCGTCGGGCTCGGCTCCGGCTGTGCTCGTCTGGCGGCGTGTACCCAGCACAATGACGCAATAGATGCACTGACGTCGAACTCATATCGCTCGACAAGAGTATGAACGGTGGCTGACACCGATTGTATTCGACCCTGATAAAAGCAATCTAAAACGTGAATAGCATAAAGTGTTGCACAAGTCTTAAAATATTTTGACCAGGTCGCGGACATCAGTCTTCATCTTACTGGATAAGCATTTTGCTTGCTTGCAGTGTAACTGGCTGTAGGTACTGGGAAAAACCTCTTCTTTAGAGTATTCTGAACGAGTCTGAAAACGATCCTGTTAAAATTGGAGAGAGCTCAAAGAGCCATATTAAAAGTGGCCTCTTTTCTTCCTATGCGCTATCCTACAGTGGACTTGTATAAACGAAGTAAGGTACTGACTGTTCGACAACTTTTTATTATAGTGACAGTTACAAAAAAGCATGCTGAACTTCCCTACGACCCGAAAACATTTTCAGGGAAAAGGAGAAAAACCACTGTCTGTGCGACAACGCAATATAGGACCAGTCTGGCACATAATTTTTATGGTTTTCTGGGTTCGTATTTATATAATAATATAAACAAAACGTTGATGATCTATCCTCTTTCCAGGGTAGAGTGCAAAAAGAAAGTGATCTCGTGGCTTCAAGGCATTGATTACAATGCAACCGAACGCTTATTGAAACCCCTGAGCTAATGCATGGAACGATATACTTACACATACACGAGTTATTTTTCACACTATTTGATTAATACGTGAAGAATAATTTCTCTCACATTCTCATTGACACACATACACACACCAACTTACACGCTCCACCAAATCAAAAATAACCCATTCTTGTCATCTCAAATGTTTACTTTTACTTCTACTTTTATTTTATATTGAAAATGTTTACCCTAATTATGTTTTATTTAATTAATTAATTGATTATCTAAAATTGTTAATGTAATAGCTAATTTTAATTTACTTATTTATGTTAAATTCATCTTGTACGAAAGATTAATGCAGATAATGTCATATAAATGTCCGACGGAGGGTCAGCCTGGTGATCTGTAATACAGGTTTTACCTAAAACAGACACCAGTCTCTTTGTAGTGAACATTGACTTTGTACTGTTTATGATGATCAGAGAAAAATAAATAAATGAATTTGAATTTGAATTTAGTTGCTCCAATGGAAAGTCTGAGTGATCAAACACACGGCACAGAGTCTGGTTTACTGACTTATATAATACTAGTGTAGTGCCCGCGACTTCGCCCGCGAGCCATTTCCTCGTTCGTCAGCGAACATTCCTCAAAAATTGGGCTATTTAGAACAAAAATAATTATTACATATAAACTTTTACCTCTTTATAATATACCTAAATATATATTGTGTACAGGGGCACAGCTGCTGTCAGTACAGTCGCACGTAACTTGGGAAGGCTTTGGCGTATTCGCAGTAAGTTTTTACATGTACACTTAGTGCAACAAAAAAAAAACAATTTTATTGCATGTCATTATTCTATGGTTATTGCCATAATTTATTTTTGAACATGTCTGTTAAGAAGAGCAAGAGTAAAGGAATTCTGCTCATCTACGATTCTTGCGTGGTTCTTACGTGTCGGCGACTATACCTGAGCTGAGTGATATCACAAGCTACTGCTAATGATATTTACGAGATGTCGACAAATGATGATCCGATGATGAAATGCGTTAGGCTTCGTGCCGCCTTAAAAAGGACTTTATTCTGTTGGTGATAAAGAGAGAAAGAAATGATTAATACAGAGCAACAGGTATTTATGACCAAATAAGAAAAATATAGGCAAGAGATATTTTGTGATATGTTGTCCCCTGTCTATCAGCACATGCTCATTACGCTCCCCATTTGCCATTCAACTGAATCGTGTGAGCACATGGTGCTTCTTGGCTAACGTACGAACATTAAAGATCTGCGACAAAATGTTCGCTATCTGTGAATTATTTAGTACCTACTTTAAGGTAGATAAAATAACTTTCTCTTTATTAAATGTTTTGAAAGCAGAATTTTAAAAAAGCTCGACTTTGTTATTTCTCACCTAGCTCGACAAAAATAATATTTAAGCCCAAATGGTTTTATACTTCAGGTTATTTGAGAATGGTTATTTCTATCTGCAATAATAATTGGTTGGTCTGTATGTCGCATTCCATCTGCGAATATTGTGTCGTGAATTCAGAACACAGAAGTTTGTACACAAATTGTTTGGCGCCATTAATCACGCGCGTTGCACCCGCAGATTGCCCCAACGTTGGTGAAACGCTGGCCGACCATATCTCTGCCTACCTCCCGCATAGGCTTCAGTGCTAGCGTACAATACAGTCAATTTTTTTCTAACAATATATTTGGCAAACATTGTTTTGTTGGGCACTATTAATCGCCTGCAGCGCTGTAACCGCAGATTGGTAGACGTTTTGAGCTCAATGTCGGATTGTATTTCTATCCTATATATTTCAACATCCCTGTAAGAAAAACCCAATAATAAAGCAATAGTAGCCCGGAGTCTGGATTTGTGCCCAGTTGATGGCAACAGGCCCATCCCTGTGTGTGTGGGTGCCCCTATGTGGGTGTACAACAGGTACACCTCTGCCCAACCCTTCGGGGAAACAAGGCGTGATGTTATGTTATGTTATATTTCAACATTGATGTTCGCAGCGATGCGTATATCTGTTATATCCAAAGTTTTAAGCTTAGCTAGATACCTACTTCCAGATACCATAGATACTATGATGAACATCGAACGAGCGCCTGTTTAGTTCAACTAGTGGTGCTTCAAGTTACACACTTACATTCATACAAAAATAGTGTTATACTTAATTAGACCACTGAATTTGTAAACAGTATTTTCTACAAGCTACATAATGTAATCATTAGTTTTTCCATTACCTAAATCTCAATTAACCTTTTAGGACACTTCATAAAGAAGAAATTTTAATTTTATTGTAATTAACAAAAAACACAAAATGTTCAAAGTAATTAGCTCCCCTTAAATTAAAATGAAGTGTTGAGAAGAATCCCCGCACCGCTCCGCCAGCCACGCCGCCGACACTCCGCCCTTCCGCTCCGCCCGGCTTCATATAATATTACTGGTTCTGTTTAACTTTAAATTGTTTTCGTGGAATCCTAGACGGCCATTGGTGCCGATTCTCTTGTCACAAATGCGTCTAAACTAGACTAAAATTCACCAAAATTTAGTTTACTCCTGTCAAACGATGATTTCCCATTCTGAAATAGACTAAAGTGGCACAACTTAACTATATTTTAGTTTGACAGCACTAAGATTGTACTGAGATTTTAATTTAGTGAAAATGACAATTTTGCTATTCTGAATTTGACGTTTTTTCCCTAAAATTTTAATTTTCTAACTAATTCTGACCATTTTTAATCGCCACCGAAAATGGTGTGGAATATTATTAGTTGTCATGAACTAAAATTCACACGAACATCTCGACTTCGGGTGCAAAAACAGTACTGTACTGGATTTTTTTCTTTTCTTTTGCTTTTATCTCGAAAATGGTGTGTCCTATCGCAAAAATAATGAAAATTTCGACCCCCTATGAAACCCCCATACCCATAATACTCAACACGTAGGTAATATTTTTTTTAATTTTCCATACAAAAAGTGAAAAATTCCATATAAAACACGTCGAGGCTGCCCCCACTGCGCGCCTCCGGCTCTAAAAAGTATGTACCACGTGGAGTCGCAATTGTCAAATTCGATTTAGTTGTGTCAAAATATTTTTTTTAATTTAGAGACTTTTTACAACAGAATAGCGTTATGATTCTCATAGCCAAAAGTAAGGAATTTTAGTGATAGTTTAGTTAGTTTAGTCCGGTGTACAAGAGAATCGGCACCATTGTGCGATATATTAGAATTTTAAGTGGAATTTCGGGCGGAATGGAATGATAGGTCTAGACGGCAACGCGGTCGGTATTGGACAGGCCAAGTATGCGAGAGATTTGATGGTACATTCTTAATATGTTACATTTGACTGTCAATTTTTAATATGCTACATTTGGTGGTTACATTCTCAATAGTGCTACATTTCTATGTTTTGACGAGAGGTTTTCCGTTTGCTTTTCAATATTTTACATTACCGGTATGAATATAAATATTTTGATACGTTTCTATAAAAGGGCTGTGCCCTCGGGAATAAGTATGAATTGAAATAATTTCGCATATTGATGTGCTTGGGTTTTCCCTCGGATGCCAATGTGTATTAAAATGTAATACAAAATATTTTTTTAGCTCAGCACCTCAAACAAGCAGGTTTTGCTGTCTAAAAACAGTGAGCAAAATTCGATTTTGCTGCGACCGTGAGACAAAGTAACTTTTTTTTCTTTTTTAATGCCGATAACAGTGTTGGGTATAATCACAAAATTCGAAATAAAAAAAGCGAGAAAAATATACGAAAAAAGCGAGATATAGAAACAAGTCGATTCGAAGTTCCAAATTCCATATCTACCTAATAGGCCCAAAAAAGAAACAAACAATAAAACTTTCGAATACACATAAAACCTTAAAATAGCAAATCATCTGTTAAGGTTTTATTTAAATTCTGATTTATTATAATATTTGGAACGAAGTTCTTGGCGGCTTGCGGTAAGAGTGCACTAGCAGAAATCGTCACGCGAAAAGGCGCTTGTGACTGTCTTCTTCTAATTCAAAGAGAAAGAAAGACGGAGAGAGATAGAAAGCGTGAACTTGGTCTATATGAAAATCCAAGATGGCAGTTGCGAAAATTTTCACATTTCTCATAATGTATGTCGTTTTCATAGCTTTCAAGGGTGCTAAAGCCGATCATGAGGTCAAAATGTAAATCCAAGACGTCGGCTGTGAACATTTTCAAATTTTTCTTCATGCGTATCGTTTCTATGGTTTTCAAGGTTGCTCAAGCCGATAGTGAAAATTTTCACATTTTTCGTCATAGGTGTCGTTTTCATAGTTTTCGGGGGTGCTAAAGCCGATAGTGAGATCAAAATATAAATCCAAGATGGTGGCTGCAAAAACATTTAAAAAAATTGTCAAGGGTGTCGTTTTCATAGTTTTCGAGGGTGCTAAAGCTGCAAAATACGAGGTGATGAAGATTATGTAAAAAAAACCTTGTCAGATCCGAAAAGGGCATATGGTACTGCAGTAACATCACAAAAGAGTATTTTTTTTATTATTATTGATGATAAAAAAGTTATTGGTATTTAAAATTCACATTTTTGGTTCCAAAATTACCCCAAATCCATTAAAAATTTGCAAAACTCATAAGTTATGACTTTTAGACACCCCCTAAATTACGGCCATCGCCCGCATCAAACGTAAAATTCGGTAATTTTTTTTCTTTTTTCCTGAAAATTTCCACATAAATATGCTCACAGTACGATAACTAACCTAACAACACCCTCACGGATTGTACAGGGTTCTTTTTTACATGTTGTATGTTCTCGCTGCTGAGGTGAAAAGTTGTATGTGTTACACGAGAGCAAAGTTATTTGTATCTCGTGTCTTTGAATCCTTCGCAGCGCTCAGTATTCTAACCTAGAATCACACGCTACACTCGTGATTCAATTATAGAATCCTTCGCTTACTCGGGATTCAAAATCAACGCTCGCAGCAAAAAACAACTTTGCTCTCTTGTTGCACAAATAACTATTTGTGATTTACTTTGTATCAAGGAATATTAATTCAATTTAAAAACGTTAAAGTATCTGCAACGGTTATAATAGAAACCAAATTCGTCTTCTACATAGTTTCAACACCTTGAGTAGGTAGGTACCCCATTGAATCATAGCACTTGGTTAAACTAAACTAACGAGCCCTCAAAACAAATATTTCACTTTTTTTAATAAGGTTGTTTCTGATTATTTATCCACCACAAAAATGGATATCACATGCGCGTATTTACTCATAAAGTGAGAGTCGTTAATGAGGTGCCCGCGCCTGTTCAATTAATTCCTACCAACTATTTCAATTATTGTGTTTTGCTCGGCCCCGCGACCTATATCAATGGAAAGCATCTGTCAACATTAAATTATTTCATATTAATTAAATTCCTCGAGTTAGTTTCCATTAATCACAATGTAGTTTTGGATTGTAGAACATCGGTCGTGACTAATTTTCAGGTTTTCAGACTTGAATGTAATTCCGAGAGTCGTTTAATAACACGTCGGTATTACGTTACGACTTTTTTTAGTACAGGTACTTCAGTGAACATAATACCAACTGTAGGTATGTATAAAAGTAAGACAATCTCGCAATGATATTTTATAGGGGATTTTGAGAGCATACCCAATTCCTCATACAGTTATAATCAACCCAAATTCAAGTCTATGGGGAGCTGTTAGAATCCTCAACCATCCTTCATAAACCCCCGAACTTTTTCAATATGCGTGAAAACAATCCATTCATTATGTTTATCTTGTATAAAAATAAATGTATTTACCTACAACCACATTACACGTGGAATTTCAGACGACTTAAAAACTTCCATTTATAACGCCACGACGAAATCTAAATTATAATAAGGATTTACAAGGGGTCCGATGTCCCGTCAGTCCATCGTGCGACGAAGAGTAATGGCCGCTGTGACAATGACGACTAGCGAGGACACGGCGCTGTATCGACGACCACAGGATGGGAATATTCTTATATGGTTTGCTATGAGATGGTGGAGTTATAATTGTTAAAGATTTTGGCTGATAGATTCGTACGAGTAAGTGATAAAATAAGTTAAGTAATGGAAGATAACGCTCAGAAATTGAGATGATTATTTTATTTTAACTTTTTTTTTGTTGTTATTTTATACTATAATATTTTATTTGACATTATATGCCTACCTACAATATTCTATATTTTTTTATTAAACTAGATTTGTTACAGCTGTAGTGGCCATCATGTGATTTGGTTTAAATAGGTCCTTATTTTTACTATTTTATTTATCTTTTATATAGATTGTAAACTCAAACTCAAACTCAAAGCATTTATTTCAATTAAACCATTTACAGGCAGTTTTGAATTGTCAAGGGGTCGGTCAGTCAAAAATATGAAGCTAGTTGCCCATTCCAAAGCGTAGTAGGTACCTATGGAGAAGACCGGGCAAAAACCCCCCGGACACATAAAATTGATACAAAATATTGGTTACATCATTCATTTTGAAATTATGCATGTGAGAACAATGTAATAAGACGTGCACGTTCGTAAAAGCGTCCGTAATAAAAAGAAAAAAAAAGAATCATTCAAAAACTTAAAATAAATTAAAATAAGCCATGGCAGCTAAGAGATGACCAGTCCCAACTGACGGCGCCCGTTCACGAACATGACGCATGGATCAGCACCATTCAGCTCAACCATTTTGAAGGGAGCTAAATGATCCAACACACACGCCACCATCAGCGAGACATTATTGAGTGAGCATGACATACTCACAGCCGCCAGGGCACATTCAGCGGTTACACCGCCACATACGAACTACACATCAAAGACATGACGGCACACAAATCCTACATCGCGCAATTAGATTTTACCGCGCAAACGACATATATAAGACTATCCGACATCAACACCTGGGCAGTTGCCCACCAGAAACAACACCCGTCTGGTCGGAGGATCCTCCCTTTTCTATGGTGGATGAGTGAACTTTACCCCCTGTTCCTCATGCCCCTAAATTGGTGATCCCGACGTGATGAACGTGTGATGTAGCGGTTACACCGCCGCATACGAACTACGCATCAAAGACATGACGTCACACAAATCCTGCATCGCGCAATTAGAGTTTACCGCGTGAACGATATAATATACTTATTTTGGCCATAAATACTGATACAATTAAAAATAAGAAAGATTTGAATTTGGAATCTGTCATTTTTATACGATTGTTCATTGAGTTTTCTAATTTTGGCGCCAATACATTGTAGAATATTTTGCGATATTAAAATGGAGTGGGGTGATAAAGAAAACTGAATGGCTGTGATTGCATTACACAAAGTTGGTATGGAGCCAAATGCAATTTTTAAAACTCTCCATACGCTTGGTATTAGTCAAATGTTTAAGTACCGGGCTATTAATATATACAATGAGACCTCCTATGTTTGTGACAGAAAAAGATCTGGCCGTCCACGTAGTGTTAGTACGAAAAAGGTGGTCAAAGCAGTAAGGGAAAGAATTCGAAGAAATCCTGTCCGAAAGCAAAAGATTTTATCTCGGGAGATGAAGATAGCACCCAGAACCATGTCACGTATTTTAAAAGATGACTTAGGACTTGCAGCCTATAAGAGATGCACTGGTCATTTTTTAACTGATCATTTCAAAAAGAATAGGGTGGTAAAATTGAAACAACTACTGAAGCGGTACGCAAAGGGAGGTCACAGAATTTTTTTGTTTACGGATGAGAAAATCTTTACAATTGAGCAACATTTCATCAAACAAAATGACGAGTGCAAAGTGGGCATTATCCGACTTCAGTGATGGTTTGGTGGGGTGTTAGCTATGAAGGAGTGACAGAGCCATATTTTTGTGAAAAAAGTATCAAAACATCGGCACAAGTGTATCAAGATACCATTCTTGAGAAGGTAGTTAAGCCCCTTAACAACACCATATTCAATAACCAAGTATGGTCCTTCCAACAAGACTTGGTGCCGAGTCATAAAGCTCGGTCCACGCAGTCTTGGTTGGAAGTGAACGTTTCGGACTTCATCAGAGCTGAAGACTGGCCGTAGTCTAGTCCCGATCTTAATCCGCTGGATTATGATTTATGGTCAGTTTGAGAGAGTACGCCTTGCTATAAACGCCATGATAATTTGGAGTCCCTAAAACAATCCATACGATTGGCAGTGAACAATTTTCCCATGGAAAGAGTGCTTCTATTGATAACTGGCCTCAACGTTTAAAGGACTGTATTGCAGCCAATGGAGACCACTTCGAATAAGCTTTTTATATTTTAAATGGTTTTTTATATTTATGTATTAAACTAACACTGTAAAAGTAATAAATATTATTTGCAATAAAAAAAAAAATCTTCGTTACAATATTTATGGCAAGACTAGGTATATAAGACTATCCGACATTAACACCTGGGCAGTTGCCCGCCAGACATAACACTCGTCTGGTCGGAGGATACTCCCTTTTTTTTGGTCGATGAGTGAACTTTACACCTTGTTCCATAAATGCCACTAAATTGGTGACCTCGAGTATGAACGTGAACGCAACCTTCGTGCAACTACTTCAGCGTGACGTCATCATCATCATCACTCCCGCAAGCTTTCGTGAGGCGAGTCACACAGCCAGCCAGCACCCTAGGCTTCAACGGGTATCCTGACCACCAGCACGCAGTGAACGCGCATTCCTGGTCATCACCCTCAGCCTCATCAACCCGACTCTGCCAAGCTTCTGACGTTTCATAAGTGCCCTTGTAAGTTTATGTGAAATAAAATATTTTGAATTATGTTTTTTTTTTTTAAATTTTGAATAATTAAGGTCAATAACATTTAAAAAAGGTATGTATCGGAATGGCAATCCAAACGTTTTCATGATTGTTTAGTATATAATTGAAAATTGCATGATTCCCAATTTAATAGAGTTTTGGTTTGTAATACCCGACAGCTTTTCCATACAAAACATTTTATTCATCTCTTTGCAAAATTAATAATGAACTAAAAAGTCAGATCAATTCCGGGAAAAAATGTTTGGTTATAAAAACAAATATTTAAGCCCAGCTGACGTGTTGGCGCATCCCGGGAATTTGGGAACATTCCCTGCTGCAGGACTGAGAATAATGGACACTCAAAACTAATTGCTCTAGCATTTTCTACTCTAATTTGATGGAAATAACAGTGAATGTGAAAACAATTGCCTAAATTTGCTGGATCCTGATCCATTGTAAGACTTATCGAGGCTGACTGCAGCCAGATATTGATTTCACGACGTGACATACTAAACATTTTATGAAAAGACTGAAGCATACTCTAGATTACCAATTCCAGCACCAAAAGAATACTAAGAACCGTAACTGTCTTAAAACTTGTATTTCTTGTTGAAGGACTTCATACAAAACATCAACCCACTGATACAGCGAACTCCTCGCCTCGTCCTAACTTGTACTGTACTAAATTCATCCAGCCCTTTCTTAGCGGAATTATGACGTAATCAAATCACGGGCGGCGAGATTACACGGCCGTGTTTATAATTTTAATTAGTTTGGGAACTCGCCTCCACTTCGGCGCGGCAAGTTGTGACGTCATTTTAACACCGTCTATCTTGATCCAGTGTTTGACTTGGACGAGTTAGTGTTAATTATGTGATTATAATGTTTGGTTGCTGGTGTGTTCTTATTAGCTAGTTTAGTTTTTAGCGTAAGTCATTTATTTGACGCAGATGTTATGGTATTTTAATTTGTTTGTTAATTGCGCTGACAATCAAAACTACTACTACTTGAGAAAATCTTTAAAAACATATTCTTAGATTATTTTGACCAGAATACAAAATATCCTGAGTACCTATAATCGAATTTCTCCCTTTTCTCAACTTCTTGGTAATTATTATATCTGAAAATAGGTATTTACAAATATTGAAGGTTTATTTGGAAATCAGAGTGTGGAGCAACAAAGGTCGCGTCAGGCAGATTGTTAACAAAATAAATAAATTAGAGATTTCCGTCGCAGAATTCACAATTAACGACCGGTGTCGTGCCGCCGTCGTCTCGTTGCCGCATAGTGACGTGAAATTGATGTGACTACTATCTGAGGGCAGTGCCCCCGCCAAATCGAGCAAAAACAAACAAACAAAGGCACAGCCATCCACCATCCTTTCCTCGAAGCCGTTCCGGACATTTTCCACCCCCCTGTAACTTGTCACTGAAATACTCATTCACCGATTATTAAAATTCTAAGGTACTTCTATCAAACACACAAGCACAAATTTTGAACACAAACTTTGTAATAAATTTTTACCTAATAAGTTAACTAACAACATTTCAAATTAGTGTATTAATATTAGACATCTTTATTTCTTTAATAAATAAATAATAACTTGGCCATCGCACACGGCAATAGAATCTACATACAAAAAAATCTATAGAATATTAGCGCTGTGAGCGCTTTATTTAATTGATTCTTATGTGATTGTGTTGCCGTGTGATGCCCACGTCATTCTATATAATAAAGAAATAAGGATGTCTAAATATTGATACGATCACTTTAAAATGTTGTTAGTTTAAACAAAACAAATAGCTAGTCAAATCAAGCACTGTCTAGCTTTGTTGTTTGCTGATAATATAACTTAAAGATAAGCGTAGTGTCTGCAGATACTAAGCTTTTTCAAAGCAACTTAACAAGTATTGAAAACTGGTGCATAGCTAACAATATGACCTTAAACACACGAAACTGTTTCTTCATTCGTTTCTCTAAAAAAGTCATCCTTTTCTACTACTTGCGCGACACCACGTTGTCTACGGTATGTGAAATACGGGATGTAGGAGTTCTGGTCGACGATGAGCTAAGTTTTAAACCACACATCAACGACATTGTTAAGAATTCGGAACAAATGCTGGGTTTTGTAAAACCGAACACCCGAGGCTTCTAAAAAAGACCAGAATAATCTTTGTACAATACTCTGGTGCGAATTTGGTTGGAATACACTAGTGTGGAATCCGTTCTGTTCAGTTCATTCGCAAAGGGTTGAGAGAATACAACGACGACAAAAAAAAAGCATTCACTAATCTTTTATATCTCTCTCGTTAACTGGTTACAGAAAATTGAAATGGAAATACAAGCAATAAAAAGATATAAGCTTAAATATTTTTTTATCATTTCCTTCTAGTCGGAATCATCATCATCCTCCTGTTGTCATACGAATATATTTGCGATTGACGCAGCATTTCATCTCCTTCCCTAAATCTTTGTTAGCCGCTATTTTAGTTATCAGAATGTACAGACATGCCCTTTGGAGTTTAGGTTTCAGAATACAAACCCCCAGGCTGTTATAAAAGCTTTTAAAGATCTTAAAATTAAATTAACAGAAGAATGGGGAATGTCTGTAAAAGTCTGTAGATCTGTCATCGAAACCATTGCGCCTTATTTAGCACTCATATTTAATACCAGTGAAGACCAAGAGCCTTTTCCGTATCTCATGAAACACAGTAAAGTAGTTCCTTTGTTCAAATCCGATGATAGTAAGGAACCCAACAAATATAGGCCTGTGTCAATTCTGCCAGTTCTCAGTAAAGCGTTTGAAAAGTTGATACTAAATCAAATATTACGTCACTTTAATACAAATTCCATCTCCATAGATCCTCAGTACGGTTTCACCAAAGGGCGTTGTAACACTGAATCCGGTGTCACCATAATAAAGAACATTTTTAACGCCTGGGAAGAAGCACAAAATGCCATACTTCTGCTGAAACTAGAGCACTATGGGATTAGGAATACAGCTCTTGATTTACTAAGATCATACCTGAAAGATTAAGGTTAAAGTTCAAGTAAACGGCGTAAACTCTCTGAAAATGGTAATGGGCGTTCCTCAAGGTTCGATATTGGGTCCATTCCTCTTTTTATCTTACATTAATGATTTACCCCAATAACTTCCAAATCAACCGAATATGGTGTTATTTGCAGATGACACATCATTGATCTTATTAATCAACCGACGGTTTGCTACCGTCGGCTGATTAATAAGATCAATGACGCAATCTTGACGACGCGACGTGAATAGCTCTATTCGTCAGGTTCAAGATTAGTTTACGGTAAATAATTTGGTACTAAATATAAAAAAATGCATTAGATTTAAATTACTTAATGTTAGAAGTAGCGAATGTACCACTTTATTGAATGGAGAAAAATTGGAATTTAATATTTATAATTATATAATTAATTTAAACAAGATATTGTGAAAACATTTTAAAAGAGTAATGGTGGAGTTTCTTACCCATTCTTCTCAATACGAAAACTACCTTTTGGAAGGGGAGACTAGTTTTTTTTTTTTGAGTTAATTTTGACGTTCAAAAGTGCCTTTTTTGTGCCTAATTGAAATTAAATATTTGACTCTGACTTTGATCTTCTACTTTTTGAATTGACTTATTTACATAATCCACTAACGTTTCACTTACATTCCGTAACCTGCTGCTATTTTTGGCAGACCCGAAATAGCATGCTATCTGGCGCTATGGCTCCGTAACTGTAGAGAACGCCGAAATTGCAGATCATATTTTCTGTTCTGGTTGTAAGGATTCGATCTAAAAATTTATGAGCCTGTCAAAAATTTACATGATTGTCTCTTCTTGCAGGATGACCTAGACAGGTTCTCTGCATATTGTTTAAATAACAAACTCCAACTTAGCATATCTAAGTGTTGTTGTATAAGTTTTACTAAGAATAAAAACATCCTAATGCATCCATACTCCCTAAATAACGTAATTCTAACAAGAGAAACACTGGTTCGTGACCTTGGAGTTCTATTGGACCATAAACTACACCTTGACGCTCATATTAGTAGAATAGTGAACAATGCCTTCCGCATGTATGGTTTCGTGATGAGATCAGCTACAGAATTTGTCCGCCCATATACATATCTATATCTTTATAAATCGTTGATCAGGTCGCAGTTGGAGTACGCTGTTGCGGTGTGGAATCCCTTCTATGGTAAATACTCAGAGGCGATTGAAAAAGTTCAAAGTAAATTTTTGAAAGCCGTGCATTTCCGTTGTTTTCACACCTATGCATCTTATAATGATCTTTTAAATAAGTTTAATCTACAAAAACTTAATGCCAGACCTCTGTAACAACACATATGATTGTATGGATATTAGTAATAATATTTGTTACGTAGTACCTAGAACAACCATTAGCCGAGGGGTGCGTGCACGACATCTATTTGCTGTATCTTCTAGTCGTACGAACGCAGGCTTACGAGCGCCCCTACGACGCCTTACCAATCAGTATAATAAGACCTTCCATAATATTGACATCTTTGCTGTTTCTGTTGGAAAATTTCGATGCCTTGTTCGCAAAATAATCATAGATTTAACTCCATAATGTTTAAACTTTAGACTGTATTTATTATTTTATTATTTTTGCATGCCTGTTTAGATTTATAATTAACCACATTATGCATACAATTATGATGTAATTGTAATCGCACATCGTAATAATTTTTAATATCCTGTTTTAATATTATGTGGAAAATGTCGTGGGTTATAAATTTGCTCACTCTTTACTTAGCTCTAATTATTTTGTAATATTGTAATGTGTAACCGTTTATTTTCCCAAATAAATAAAATAAAATAAAATTTCTAAACTAAAATTCTCCAGCATATGTTGCTATTACTCGACTTTGGTTTGGATCTTAGGTCCATATTCGTTGACAATAATGTCTTCCTCAAACACCTTAACTACACCAGGGTGGCTAAGTGGCTTTTCCTACGACGAGTGGTATGAAAGTGGACTTGATGCAAGCCTATATGCCTTTCTTAATCCGTGTTAATTTCCTTCGCCAAACCACATTTGCTAACCAATCTTTACATACTCCTCGCTTCTTACACACAATAATAGCTTCATAAAAATCGTTAATAGCTTCATATCCGTTCCTATGGGTCGGTAATACAAACAATCGACTGGTTCACTCAATACTTTTTTTTATTTTAGGGTATTTAAGGAACGAAATATAAACTAGACAAGCAAGTTTCATATAAAAACAAAAATCTGGGTGTGAAAGCAATCACCACTCAATAATTATCATCAATTTTAAAATTATCTTAACAAGGTCGGTACTGGCTGCGTTTACCATATGATTTAAATAATATTATAATACTGAAATAAATACATCGCATCCTCGCCCATATAATATCATAAAACAACTGCGTCTTCCAACACACACTAAGGCGGGCCGCAACGCAACGCATAACAACAGCCGCAAAAATTCGCCTGGCGAGCTACGCACCAGTGCACCATTAAAGAACGAACTTATCGTAATTTGCGCACTTAAATTCATATTCATTTATTTGCTCAGAATGTAGGTATTAAGATAATTACAATAATATATAAAAGAAAACTGAGATTTTTACTACTGTTGTAAAAATCACAGTTTTTTTTATTTCCATTTACACATCATCGAATATTCTAAAAACATGCCTTTTACAGGAATTTAATCCACTCTCATAACGAAGTTGACAACAATTATTGGAAATGGCGAACGTTCCTAAATAATAAGAAAGAAGAAATCCTTAAATCTCCATAGAATTATTAGGGAATAATTGGATTTTCGATGTGGCCCCTTATTTTGTGGCGCGGGGACACCGGAGGCAACCCGAGCAAAGAGATTACTGCTCACAACGATGTGCTTACCTCATCCACGTTGAGGTCAAAGGAAGCTACCTATTTAATATGTGCAAAAGAGGCGAGTGTGTCTGTGGTTTCCTATAAGTCTGCTCCACTGAGTTGTTCCTGAGTGTATTGCAGCGACTTAAAAGAGAAAATTACGATTGCGCATTATTTGGTGTACGTGAAAGTAGTTTAAAGTCAGAGAGAATTTAAGTTTATAAACTATCCATCTGTATTAAAAACTTTATGTTGTTTTAATGTCGATCTACCAACTCAAACTTTGTAGAAGTATTTGTACTTAACAGGTCAAAGATTTCTATTTCAATAGTTTTATCCAACCTTCCGCTTTATAATCTACCAAGTCGAGTCGGGCTCGCAGCTCGAAGGGTTCCGCACCGTATTAAGATCGAGCAAAAATCGCCGAAAAAAATACGTTCTTGTATGTTTTTAAATTATTAACTTTATTTAATTTGTATTATTTTTGTTATAGTGGCCATATTCTGCTTTGTGTGTCGATGGAAAATATAATTTATATTTCCTGTTTGGCCCAGAACTCGGCAATAGAAATACACAATCTTACCTATTATGGTTCATGAGATACAGCCCACTGACAGACAGACGGACAGACCGCGGAGACTTAGTAATAAGATTCAGTTTGGCACCATTCGGGTACAGAACCCTAAAAAGCAATATCGACCATATGGAAATGCTTCAACGCTCGCCTACCTGACCAGTAAGTCGGCCACTAATATGTTTACCAGGTCTCTGTTATCCACAGTTGGCAAGGGTGCACAGTGCAACCGTAGCCAGGGGGAACTACAGTGCGTACTGCGAGTTCAACGTGTGATATTTAGCCGTAGCCCACGGCTGTAATTACAGCGAGCACCAATTACGAAACACTACTCAATTTCTATCACAACGTGTGGCATAAAGGGGTTGTGGGGTGGGCCAAGAGGCAGGAGAGAGCGAGAAATTATCCTAATTATATAAATGACGGTCTTAATAGTGGAAGTTCGTGCTTCAACTTTTAGGACCTAATAAATTCTTCGCCTAAAGTGATAAAGATAAGTGAAGTCGAAAATCTTCTTTTATTTTTACAGATTTCGTGTCTTGTAAGTCGTATATATATAAAATACGAATTGACTATGGTAAATGATGTAACTCTGGTCAAAAGTCCACAATAACAACTTTGGTTTAATAACTCGGTGACGTGTGCTAATAAAATTCTCTAACTTTTAAACTAGAAAGAATATCCCAGTATTTCATACCTCCAAAGAATCTCTATAACTTGGGCAAGTTTTTCTAATACGTGGTCATCTTTCGCTAGTGTAACTATTCCCATAAAATCGCTCATAAATTTAGTTAATTTTTTGCCAGGCCGAAGCCCTTGCACTAAATGTTTTTTTTCTTATTGAACAAATGTTTTCTAGCTACGTAAGAGTATAACCACAGTAAAGACCCACTCCACTATAACGTTATGAAAAAAAAAATACATTGATAGCTCTGTTAGTATTTTTTAATGCTTGTCAAGTGTTCTTTAGCACTATGCGAAGTTATTAAAAAAAAACCAAAATAAGTCATAACTTTTAAACCGTAAAACATTGCACAGACATTCTCAGGGTTACAAAGTTTGGAAATACCTTGCCCGTATTAGATTTGATGTACGAGTATACCTAGACACCCTGTAGATTAATAAAATTTGCTCGCAGCTAGGCAGGCTGTTTACTAATTAGCGCAAGGTGCATTACGTTGCAAACAAGTTGGATACTAGTTTACAACTTATCGCAATTTATACACTATTAATCGGACTGTATATTATGAAATAAGTTAGTTAATTTTATTAGGTCACTACGAAGTATACGCGAGTATTTGCGTACATTATATAGATATAGATTGTACTTATATAGATTGGAAGACCTTAGTAAAAAAATGATTTCCAATCTACACGCTCTCTATAGTTTCACACCCTTACGTTCTGGCTTGTACAGAATGGAAAAATGCAGGACTGGTCCAACAATTATACCATTATTACATATTGAAAATGCATTGCGTAATTTGCCAACAAGTACATAATTTAAGAAAGTGTAAAGATAGCCGCAAGCGGCATTGTATCACTATCGGTTAAAGTGCCACCGCCAGCTTGCGGTATAATAGTGGTACTATCTACACTACCGTAATGAGTATGCACGGTAAAATAACGCTACCGTTTAAAGGGCTGTAAGCATTGCATTATCACTTGTTATTTTAGTTGAGTGTTGAGGTTAGCTCGCTGCCTTTTGATTTGTATTTGTTTTACTGCTAATATGATAATATATCAAAAGTCACTACAAACGACTCAATAAACGTCATTAAAAGATTTAATTCAATATTATTGAAAAGTGTGAAAAACAACTTTTTGTGTATGTACAAAAGACAACGTTACTCTATTACCGTGTGCGGCTTAAAAATGATGTACTAGTATCCCAAAACTGACGGTATTATAACCGATCGTACTATAATACCGCGTGCGGCTTTTAAATTATGTAGGTACTTGTATGCCGCAAGCTGACGGCCCTATAACTGATAGTGATACAATTCTGCTTGCGGCACTCTTTATACTGCCATTATTTAATAAATAAGCGCCAAAAAGTCTCTTCTCTATGACACTGAAAGTTGTAGCTTTGTACTTTACATGCTACACCGGTCGACGTCATCAAGTAAACGACGCCGACGGTTGTCGCTGAAAACCGCATCATTATGCTGAGCGATGGCGTGTTTCTGATATTATTGTCCCCATGTTTGTTTTATTTTTGTCATAATTATTATGCGCAAATAAACTCACATTTTATTTTCTTTCTTATACCATTATGTATCAAAAAAAGTAAAATGGATCCAGGAAACATTAAAAAACTCAGAAAAATAGTTGTTGTTATTGTCTTTATTTGTATGTTACCAAATTACTACTATTTTTCAAATTGTATTATCTCCCGCTACCGTTTCTCACTCAGTCCGCTGCTGATTCCATTGGACGTTATACCTCTATTAGTACGGCAGACGTTCTGTTATTGGTCGGAACGGCCTGCTACAGCTCGGTTAGTGTTATTACCGCGTTAGCGACGCTTATGACGACTTTCTTTGAATACTTCGGCTCATGGCTACTGCTTAGATGGGGGTAGTGTTGCAGTGGCCGTGAAGTAAGGAGGAATGGTGCATGTACTTAAGGAGTTTTAAAGCACCAAATGATGAGAAAATTAGCATTACTTTTATTAAAAATAATTAATAGAGTTTACTTCATTGCAAGTAGAAACTTAGATTTTAATCAATAAAAATATAATAAAAATCGTTTATTTCAAATGTTTTTTGTAGTAACTATTGAGTATATAAATTAAAATTTTAAATAAATATTTGAATATAAATTATAACAAGTAGTTCTGCGAACAGTAGACCGCGCGAGCACATACTTTTTGGCAACAACTAACCTTTAGCTCGTCGGGCCAAAATAATCACTATATTATGTAGTCGCGTGGGGTCTGTGCGACTCCAGAGTTTATTTGTGAAAAAGAAACATAAAATAAGGGCAAATATTTATTTTATATAGGAACTTAAGTACAACATCTTAACATTACAAGGCTTCTAGAAAACAACATAATAAAGACTCGTAAAACAGTAGTGAAATATTACTATCAATTTTATTAATTGGCACAATACATGAATCACAAAGTTTTCTGTGTTGTTCATTACACATAAATTTATTGTACCTATTTACCACGCTTGGTTTTCGTTTTACTATCGTTAAACCTCGCACACAAACGTAGGTAAGTGTAATTAAAATCGTGATTATTTTTTATGTAAACTTATTGAACAAAATTATACTGCACTAGTAGTTGCGCGGGGTCCGTTGGACCCCAAGAACCTCAGTGCAGCACGTGCAGTCAACTTTGCGGCTAGCAGAACGCTGAGAATTGAGGGGCGCGTGAGTTAGGAAGCTACTGGAACGAATAGTCGCGTACGTATAATATTAGCTAAAATATGACAAATAATGTCTTGTGCGGTCCAATGGACCCCCTGTCAGTTTAAAATCCTATAGTTAATATACCAAAACTTACGTTACTAATAAAAATCATAAAATTATCTCAGGTAAGTAGTTCTTCGTCTAAGATAGTTTAAAGATGTTGTTAATATACTTTGCCATTAGCAATATGGGTTCAGGAAAAATAGGAATATAAACATGGCAATGTATGACCTGTTGAATATTATTATGTCGAACGTTGATACTAAAACGCCTTTAAGTGCTATATATACAGATATGTCGAAAGATTTCGATTTCGTCAACCATAACATACTGCTTCAAAAACTAAACGCCTATGGCATTCGAGGTAATATCCTGAATTTTATAAAAAACATATTTATCCGGTCGCAAACAGATGACAGATATTTACAAAATATGTGTAAAGTCTAAATTAGAACAAAAATACGTGTCTTTCAATAGAGAAGTTAAATTCGGTGTGCCACAGGGAAGCGTCCTTGGGCCATTGTTATTTTTAATTTACATTAACGACCTTCCACGCCAGATCAACTATCCCATGGTACTGTTTGCCGACGATAGTACAGCACTCTTAAAATGCGACAGTAATGAAAATTATGAAAATGATATAAACTACACCATTAAAATGATAGTAAATTAGCTAAATAGTAACAAGTTACAAATCAACATACAAAAAACAAAGATAATGCATTTTTACCAAAGACTTCGTATCACTGATCTAAATATTAATTATAATAATAAAGAAGATTATTTTCCGCTCATTTGGAAAATCGTACTTAAAGTTAAGTACCAGGATTAACTCAACTAAACTTAAAAAATAGGTATTAGGTACACGGGTAACGTTAAACCAAACGTTGTTTAAAAGTTATTAAACCAAAGCATTTAAAGAAAAGTTCACCCAATACTTGTTCACAAACTCGAACAAACACAAACGGTGACCAACCCAAACTATTAGATTATTAGAACTATTTGCCCTGCAAACGACTATGGTAGTAAATAACAAGCTGTAAAAGTAAATATTATGTTAAATGTTGGCCTCCCAACTGGGAGGCCAACATTTTACGGGAGTTCCCAACAATGAACGTACTTAATCACCACACTTGCAATACGAATAGGTGACGGTAGTAGGTTGTCTTTAGTGCATAAAAGTATGCTAAAAACTCAAAAGTACATGAAATACCGAAAGTTGATAAAAAATAAACTCATTTTCATACGCCGAATGATTTTAGTTTTACATTAGTTTATTAAACTTTTTTACATATCCCGCCGTTTGGAGTGCTTCACGTCCAAATGCCGGGGGAGCAAGAGTGTCGCCAACTACTCAAATAAATGTGCTATCCTATATTTATATTTTATGTAAATTGGTACGTTAAGTTAGAGTTTCAATTAGCTTAATCATAGAAGTTAAACTATTCACTCATTTAAGTACTCGTAGATGTTACTATCTACGCACATCACAATGTCTTGATCGCTCGTTGTGGGACGGTGGACAGAAAAATAAGCTTTAATTTTTCGGGCAAGTTATTATCTAAACATAATTCATTAAATCGTAGCGAAATCAAAACTGTAAATTGAATATTTTTGAAAAAAAGTTATTGATTCTCATGGAGAGAACATAATATATTATAAAAATATATACCTAAACATCCGAATTTATAATCTCCTCCTTTTTTAGAAGTCGGTTAATAAACACACATTCAGACAAAAATTCTAAAAAAAAAAAAAAAACTGAATGTGTGTTTCAGCATCACGTAAATACTGTCTCGTACTACCGGATAAATTTGTTCAAATTTTAAATATATATTCCCTATCAATCTGGTCAATCTATAGGCTATAAATGATCATGCTATTTGATGTTGGATGAGCAATATTACTTTAGTTCGTATTATTCTATTCAAATTCAAATAGACTTTATTTCTGATATTGTACATTCCATTTAAATTTTTTCACTGTCAATGTGACAACTTTGGTCTTACGTATTATATTAATGATAGTTTGATTTTGTCCCGTAACTTGAAGTTTTTAGAATGCTTCTCTACATTTAATTTATTATTCTATAGTTTTCCAACTGCAAATTGCAAAAAGACGAGCCAAAAGGTTAGAATATTGCAGATAGTTACAAATTTATCATCACGTTATACCTTTATGGAGCTAAGCAAGCAAAAAAAAGAAAGTAAAAAAAAGAAGTAAAAAGTAAGATAGTCAATCATTACATATACAGAGTGGATTTTTGAGATGGAACAATAAAGGCAGGTACAGTCCGTTGTCAACATTATCTGACCCACCCTAAAAACAAACGAATTTGGACCCTCTGACATTCAAATTAAGGTTTATTCAATTTATATGAGCTTAACAGGCTCGGGGCTTCAGTGCTCGAGAACTTGATGAACTAATACAATAATAATACAGACACGCCAATTTGATCTCTAAAATATTAGCATTAGGTTATATGTTATAACTACTTGTTATAATATAATTAGTCTAATAGCTTATTTTAAAAATTGTATTCAAGTAATTCTGATCTCGTGGTCTGTGTCTAAGACTGAGAAAAACAAGTTGCGAGATCAAATCCTGCGACGAACATATTGTTTTGCTTTCAATTTAGAATTTATTCCAAAACTATTTCTTGTATTATTGTAAAAAACTATAGACGGATGATCTTCAAATATAAACTTTCTAAAATTGTAATATTTTCGCATAACTTGTAATAAGTGGGTAGTTGAAAAATAAATATTTGTATTAATTGTAAAACCTAAGGGTATGCAGTGACTACGCGCAAACATATTTTACCTTACCTTACTAAATTGCAAAAACAACGTCTCTTTACAATTTTTTGTTTTCTATTTTATAGGTAGTTTTTTTTAGTATCATGTCTCAATGGAGTGATTATTAAAATACAAAAATAAACTATTTGCACGAGGAGAAGATTGGCTGCTTGTGTTGTGCAAGAATAAACTTTATGAATGTATACTATATGGTTCAAATTCTTTAGAATATTGCGTGTAGCATTACAACTAAGATCAAATTTCAATACTACTTATAAGAGTTGAGTTGGTCTTGTGGTTTCTAAGGTAGTGCGATGTTCATCGTTATCTACGTTCGAACAAAGTTAAACCTAAATACAGCTTCTTGCTCAGCTGTTCTTTTTTTAATTATTTTATTACACTTTTTTACATTTCTTTAATGGACGACGTGGGGTCTTGTCTTTTTAAACGGGCAGTTTTTAAAGAAATAAAACTAAATAATTGCAAGTTTCAAATGTTTATTATTTCATTAAAACACTTAGGTAAGATAAAGTAAGTAAATGCTCATAAATTTCCAAATTAATATACATTTTATATTAGTATGCCTTAATCAAATCTAACCATTTATAAACATTAAAAAAGGCGTGCTTATGCTTAAAAGTTTGTTATCGAGAAAATGAATTCATCTGTGAAATGCTTTACAGATTTAGGTATAGCTGCCTATATGTAGTGAATAAACATGTTATTTAAATAGAAAAAAAACTATTTATAACAATAACATCACCACATAATATGCAACATTCTAATGGTTTAACAATCAATCCATTGAGCATTTACTTACATTGTCATGGTGTTTTTAATAATAAAAATAATAATAAATATAATTAAAATTTAAATATTCCTGGGCAAAACGGACCCTTTCTTCGCGATGAGCAGGTGTCAATGCAATTTTCTGTGCCGGTTTATAATTCCTTATCCCAGCAGCTTGTGCCTTCTCACTGTTTCCACTGAAATATTGTGGTTTATTGCGGTTACACGAATGGGCAAAAATGGATTTTCAACATGGCTTGAACCAATAGCCCGGTGGCGTTCGAATACGGGACTATACTTGATGGCTTTAGCTCCTGGACGAATCCGCTGAATATTTCCATTGTCTCCATAACCTCTTAGCCATAGCTTGACCGTATTTCTCTAAAACAAAAAAAAAAACATTTTTGAAACCGTGTATGTAACTTATAAGGAGTGAATGTAATGGTAAAACAGCCAACTACGCGTTCATTAATCACAATCAATAAAATAAAATAGGTATAAAAAAACACTTACTGCACATACTAAGTCGACGACCAATCTCTCTAATTCCAACATTCTGCTCATGTAAAAATATGATTTTATGTTTGGTATAGTCATCAAGTTGCGATATGATGCTTTTTTACACCAAATGGCATAAAAATACTTAACGAGTTATGTGGAACGATTTACAAATGTGTGTGCGCAGTCACTGCTATTAAGCGTAGTGTAACTTTTGTCACTTAGATGAATTTATTATCTACCTCACGAAGCAAATACTATGTTTTACTTCGTATCCAACCATTCCTGGTAAATATAATATTTTTGAACTTAAAGTTTTTAAATTTACCCACCTGTTTACAAGATAAGTATTAGGCGTAATTCATATTCGTCGTTCTTTAATAATGCAAGCAATATCGTAGAAATGACAACAAATTAAAAAAGGAACTGATATCAGGTGGAATGTTTTCGAACCCACATGTTTTTCGGTGCCAATCCAGCATCAAACCGTTAAGCCACAAGAACTTGTTAGGAATAAGCGAAATTAAAGATTGGGTTGTAATTATGTAGTGTGACTTAAGCTTTTCAACTTTAATGTCAACGAGATAATGATTAAAATAGCTTAACAAAATGATATATAATGCCGGTGGCTCGGACAATGTTGGGTGGGTTTGCCTTAACGTTACGTGTTAAAGATCAAATTTGCGTGTCTGTATTATTATTGTATTTGTTCATCGAGTCCTCAAGCACTGTCTGATTAGCTCATATAAATTTAATAAACCTTAATCTTACATGCACAGGGTCCAAATTCGTTTGTTTTTAGGGTGGGTCAGATAATGTTGACAACAGACTGTACCTTAACGGTCTTAGGAGATTGTCCTTAACTTTTTAAACATTTTGATCTGCATTCATAGAATTTGAAAAAAAAAATTACAGTCAGCAATTAAATGGTAAATTTTCACAAAACCTTTATTTGATGCCAATCGATTATGTTTCTTACACGGATCAAAAAACTCTATAGGATCAACTGAGGTTTGAGTACTTATTAGAAAAGTCAGAAATTGCAATAAAAATCGATGAAGTGTGATGAATAGGCAACGAATATAGCAGATAGCTTTGCAAAACTAAGTTCGATTCCCAACAGTTGATATATTTTCTGATTATTTTTTTTACATTTTGTAATACTATTATGTTATAGTTCGTAGAACGTACACCAAAAAAAATAAGTTTAGGCTTCTTCTGTTATAATAAAAATAAAAATATAGTTAGGTGACTGATATTGAGGAATCCCGTGTATTTACAATCTACTGTTATATTATTTTGGTGATGACTGTTCGTTAGGAATGCAAAGTCAGTGTATGGTTAGGTTAGTGGCTAGTTATGGTTAGGTTGGTAGGTGTCGTTGGGTAGTATATGCAGGAACGAAGGCGTTCATTAATTCACTAAATACAAAAAACTAGCAAGTAATGGGTAATTGCTACTGACTGCGTGTGTTGACCTCAGTACGAGCTGCTTCTCACACGGACAACTGCAGTGCTATTCTGTAACCATCTCACCGTGAAAACTTAGGTGAAGTGAGCTGTCAGTCCCTAGCAGCAGGTGGAATGACAGCTCACTTCACATTCACTTCACCGAAGTTTTTACCGTGAGATTATTACAGAATAGACTGGCTGTACGTCGCTTGCTCCCGCGTCTTCCTGACTCTCCTTATATTTTTGCTGCTAAGACCAAAACTACAAACCTTGTATACTTGGAAGTCGCGGGTTAGTGATGTAAAATAAAACAAAAGCTATTCGCCCAAATCAGCGTGGATGTGGTATTTGAATAAAACGAAGTTTCATATTTTAATTATTTTCTTTTCAGTATATTTATACAGTTTTTTATAATATCCTATGTTATTTACATACAAAGTAAGCATTAGATTCCCGCAGGGTTGAGACTTATCCCACGCCACAGCCAGCCAATCGTGACGGACGCATTAGGCCAAAAAATTGGCAAATATGAACGGATCCGCTCGATATCTGCGCCAGGGGGCCCGGGAGCCCGGGGGCCTGGGGGCAGAGGTGTTGCACACACAACTCAATTTGCAATGTTTACACACCGTATTTGTTTGTGTCAGCTATGTTTATGAAGCATACATGTGCTGAGTACTCTGTTGGCTAATACTTTATTTCAGGAGGCGTGAAACTTTTTGTAATGTTAAATTCTTCTTGACTTTTGAAAAAGTTATAACCGTGCTGAAAATATTTCAAATGGATAAGGTTAGTAACGAGGCTGACTGTCCAAGTTTCAAGTTATATACTTTAAAACTCATCACTCATACGGCGGAAATCGTGATCATTTAGCAAAAGCCCGCTGTGTAGCATTTCTCTTTAGATAAACACCAGGGATCATTTTAAAGAGATGCCATAAATAAATTGTACTCGGCAGTGGATTGTTGATGGCAGATGGATGCTACTACGTTAGTATGTTCATATATTATAGTAGTAGTACTAGTAACCGACACCCAAGGAGGTAGGAGTGAATGACTGTAACTTTACCATATACGAGTAGTTACTACCTGATTCTTTAATTATTGCATTAGTTGCCTCATACTTCGCAAAGACCTTGGACCATCTCACTAAGTTTAAAGACAAAGAAGGATGTTTCGCTTCCCTATCTTATTGACGATGAATTTGCAAAGAAGCATCAATTTAGACTTTAGCGAAACTTTTTGCACAGTAGATTTAAACTGACAATTTAAATTATGCTATGAAACCTACTGTCAAACTGGGTTGCACCAAACTTAATAAGGTAAAGCGAACAATTAATGACTTCCAAGCACGGGCCGCCGTTCGTTTTACAATTTCGGCGCAACGGTATGATATGCACGTTCGGGTTATAGCCAGCCAGCACTATTATTGCAACACTGTTAGATTTATCGCTCGCAGCAACATTGAAGTTATTTGGAGGTCAGGGAGGTTATGAAGCGTGGATCGCCCGGAGGACACGGTGGAGCATACGGTGGAGGTATGCCTGGCTTGGGCAGAGCACCGCCGTGTCCTCGTGGAGGCGATCGGTGGCAAGAATCTCTCGCGTCCAGCCCTGGTCCAGGCCATGGTACGGAGCGAGAGGGCATGGGAGGCCGTCACCTCCTTCTGCGAAGCAGTAATGCTCGCGAAGGAGGAGGCGGAGCGCGTGAGGGAGAGGCAAATTTCGCGCCCTCACGCCCCTAGCCGCCGCAGGAGGAGACGCCCCGGGCGTCGGGAATCGATCGCGGAATCCCGGCCACCGTAGGCGCGGGCTTGCGGACGGTGAGCAATGGGTAGCTCGCCGTCCGGTAAGGACCAAGCCCGGGTCGACGGCGCGTTGTGTTCCACGCGCGCCTCAAAGAGTGTCAGCGAGTGAAGGGGTCCGATGAGACCATTGCCTGCCGGGGTTGCGGGAACGTCCGAAAGGGATACCGTGGCCCCCTGGCATTGCACAGGCAAGAGAAGGAACACGGGTGGGTTTTAGTCAGTAAGAGTCTGACACGCCCTCCCGCTCCACCCAGAGCGGGAGGAGTCATTTGATGATTTCCCACCCAAAAAAAAAAAAAAAAAAAAGGGAGGTTATGAATTATATAAGAGTTAGAATTGATACAAATGATTTTTTATTTAGTATAAACCTTGGTGGTTACCTTGGAGGTCGCAAGATCATGCTTCTTGAAAAGCCTCGGACCTATAGTACTTACTAAGATTTTCGAGAAAAGAGAGAAATCATAGGGAATATCAATGAGTACCTATTATGTATTACACAGGATGAACAATTTAAACTTAAGAGAGCAGAAATTTGAATATTATTATGAAGCTTTGAACGCCTGAAGTGCTAGCTATCGAGCCCTCTTATATCTTGTCAATGTAATACTCCGGACAATCAGCTTTCATCGATATAAATCTACTCATAGTTCGAGTATATTTGCCTGAGCTAGGAGAGATAATGCGGAGATCAAACATGAATCAAGTTTAACGAGGCAATGAGAAAAGAGAAAATGCAGTTTAACGTGTGTCTATTAGACACCTTTATCACATCAACAGATATAAAAATAAAAATCTGTCCATTTCCCCAAACTATTCGTGTGACAAAACTTACAAACACATTAGGCCCTTATCTCGAACCCACCATTATTACCAGCCCTGGGGTTGAGCCTGCAATTTAACACGTAACTAACAATCAGACAGACCCCCCCTCTTTAGCCCCCATAAGGGTGAGACCGGCAACCACTTCACGGATCATTACACCTGTTACAACTTTGTGAGGTAAATACATGTTGGACAACTTTTGGGGTTGTCGGCATAGGTGACAAAAATATTGAATTTGTTGTGGAAGAGATAATTGTCATGATTGTGAATTTTAATTGTTTTGCTATTGATTACAGCTTCTGCAAAGGTAACTGCTGCACAAGCTGAAAAAGTCATACAAAAATCAGTTTCCTCAGTTTGAATAAAAATCATAAAATTGCATAGCATACCTACTAGCAAAAGCTCTGTTTCCCTTAATTTATTCAACTACCCGTTCAATATTTTAAATCGTATATTTTAAACTATAAAAAGTGGGTATTAACATGCAATTATACATTATTCATCGTTCCAAACCATTCCAAACATTCCCGCGCTACCGAAGTGGAAACTACAAAGAAACTATGATCAAAGTGGCACATTTCACGAGCCGGGGGACACGCATCCCAACTGGAGGGGGGTGCAGGGGGAGGGATGAGTAGTCACGTACTCTAGTTTTACTCAGTTACTTTTAATTCATCCGCTCACTGATCTGTTTGGTAAAGTTGGTGGCGACGCACACTGGATCTAAAATAGCGTTCCGAAGACTCAAACTCGACTCGAGCTTCGAAGTTTTAAGTGTTGTTTTTGGTTTGTATTAAGTTTTATATGGTCAAATATGTCTTATGAAGTTTTTGGATTTGGTTTGAAAACTGAGGACCTATCATTTTTTTATGAAAACTATTTATGGTAGATATGTAGGTATAAAAATTAAGGTATCTCTGGAACTGCAACCCGTTATATCCTCACAGAGGGTAACTGCACTAATTATTAACTTTTTATTATTATTCCAATTTTTTTTTTTTCTTATATTTAACAATAGTTTTAATATGATAGACGACAGAAATACCTTGTTTATGAATTAATGATACGTACCATCAATATTACGTAGAATTCTTCTATCGCGCTAGGAATTAATAAAGGAACGAAATAGGACATGAAAAGAAAACATAAAAAATTTAATCAAGCAGTTGTTACTCCTGTCATAAAACTTTAACTATCGGACAGACTACGTGTTGAAGGATCAATGCTCATAAACTGAGGACATTATTAGCACGCTTTTCACCCCCTGGGGATTAGACAGTGGTCTATAATGGTGTTTGTGGTCCATCCGTGATGGTGTTAGGTCATTGCCTTGATTGAGTTCCAATTTTTGAACACAACTGTCAAAACTGTAAATTATCGTGTCTTGAATATAGGCCCTTCTTGTGTTCTATAGGACTAAAAGCAACTAAAAGCAATTTAACGCAGTTCTAGAGAATTAGAGACAATAAGTATCATCTATTATTACTGTTCAAGAGTTCAGAAACTATTGATAAACAAGAGCAAGTATTTGAAATACTTGTGAACTACATATTTCATTTATCTAAATTGTAAGTCGGCGCCGAAGTTCAACCGCGAGGTATTGCCCGCTACACTGCTCTCTCGAGGTTAGGGGAAAACGTCTCCGATTGCCTTTTAAAACTGATAATTTTTGTTTCTAACTACCGAATTGATTGCTAAGCTAATTTATATATTCATAATTTATTAATACAGCTCTAGCAAACTGGAGTAAGTACTACCTAAGTGGAACGGAAAATACAACTTTGTTAATACTCGCTACAATTTACTTCGAAATGTACCTAGATATACGTTAAATTGCAAAGTAAAGCTTCGTTTCCACGAAATAATTATGTCATGCTATTAATTGTAAAATTATTTAGGCGTGAAATTTCACCTCAAGTTTATAATTTACATTCAAATGGTTGAATACGAAACTTACAAACATTCAGACCTTTATAACGCAAGAAACATTTTTGATAAATTTTTCATGCTCCCAAAAAAGATAGATGATTCAGAATATAATAATTATGTCGTTAATACTCGATAAATAACAAACCCACAAGTCAAATTTATCAAGATCATTCTGAATATCGAATACTGCAGTGACAAGCAACATCAGGTGACTTCTAATATCAGTTCAATAAAGTTTCCAGACTAACGCCAAAAAATACCACTTTACTCAAAAGCATCGTAGAACCTGAAAATTGTAAATTAATGACGCTGCAAGCAGTACGGTAATTATAATAATAGCGTATAGCGGTGTACCGGTATACACATCGGGAGTTCATTAGGGAGCCACCTCGCAGAGACACTCATTAGGAGGATGCCGCGGCGTGCTACACACTTCTTTAATTTAGGTTAGTTACTCCATACGCTGAATACATTTTTGAAACAGTAAGTGCAAATACTAATAAGGTAGATATATTTATAGTTCGTGTAAGTATATTTTAATGAGTGAAATGGAACATAATTCTTCGTGAGAAGTACTTGGGACAGAAATAGAAGGGTTATTTTACCGTTCAGTAGAAGATTTTACGTACATATTTTATTAGTTGCTATGTGATAGATCTTTACTAATCTTAATATTAGCTTCCAATTAATCAAAAATTATGTATTTTCAAACAGTAAGTAATTAAATAATAATATGTGTGTTCAGCGGCTATAGTAACTTTTATTAGGTGGATTTTTTATTATGTCTCCGAATCATTTATTTTTAGCGCGAATTGTCTTACATTTTTGTGGTGTGTGTATTTAGACGACTTTCTTTTTGCTCACTTCGACTTTTTTGCTCTGTGTCAAGAAACTCTTCACCCAAGTTTTTTTCTCTATTTCCTCATTTGTTTTACGCTTGACGAAATTCTTGAAATATTGCGCATGTTGACCTGTGGACCGGCAACATGAGTATACTCATTTCTGTTCACTAATGTATAATACTTTGGGCACACATATGGTGCGTGGTACCAACGAAGTTTAACTACTCGCACCTACTAGCTGACAATTTTTACAACCGAGAAAAATTAGAAAGAAAAATGAAAGGTAAACAATCTGAAAAAATGTACCCTTCACAGTTTAATATTGACTTGTTTCATTACTAGCTGCACAACTCAAAGTTTGTAAGGAACACAAAACAAAGTCAATATCCAGAAACTTAGACAAAACTAAGTTAGTCAAAATTAAGATAAATGTCTTTAATAAACTTCATGCCACTAATATATTCAGAGGTCGCCTCCATATAATTACAAGTATAAATTTACTCGAAGCGGTAGGTTAACTTGGTTGTAAATAAATATATATTAAACCACAGCTTAACGCGAACTTTAATAAAGGGAGCTTAAATCTTTATTAAAAGGAACAAATTTTAAAGATCGTTAGGACTGTAGAAAATATTTGAGAAGAATTTCGTAATTAACTCGTCATATTATTTCACGAGACTTTCGTGTTTAATAAAGTTGATGTTAATTAAGTATGGTTGTATATGCTGTTCCTGACAGATGCAGCAGAAAAATAATGATGTTGAGATTTTCTATTCCTGCTCTGTATTTACTCACTTAGGTAGCCCTGTAAAATACTTGGGAACCAATATTGAATATAATTTGAGATCATTTTGGTTGTAAGGCATTAAATAATAACTTCTGAGGTATACAGTCTCCAATCTCTATTGTGGATTAATGTGTGATTCTTTCTAGACCTTTACACGCATGTTCGTTTACATCTCAAAGTTCTTATAAATATAAAGCTGACACAACTCAGCTTCAAGTAATATTACTACTTATCTATTGCAATAATATCCTGTTTATCACGGTCAGAGAGTGGGACGACATCCGCCAGCGGGAGTTCATTTGATTTGACGGCTGATCTCAGCGCGGCCGGCCGGCCGCTGCGCCGACAAATTGGACAAGTAACGTTTTTATACGAAGGAATTACATTCATTTACTGAGAGGAATCCTTATTCAAATTCTTTGCTTCAATTATGTAAGTGCTTTACATTTGTACGGCCTCTGTTAACTCATAATATACATAAATGTACATAACTTAAACTTTAGTTGTCTTTGAAATAATCATCATAACACGAAGTGCTCATACATTTACTTGAGCTAAGCTAGCATTTACTTAGTTTGTTGTAATAACAAACATACGAAACTTACCAGATTAATTGAAAACCTTGTTCGTTGTCATTTTAGGACAGGATAATTTCAACGTATACAACGATCGTATAATTTATAATTCACTGACAACTTAGTTAGAATAGAATAATATTTTTCACCACTCCCGCACGAAAGAAGTGTCTTTCCTCTACGAAAACAGTGAGGAAAGTTGGTTTTTCCTCACTGTTCAAGCAGTGAGGAAAGTAATGATCCCGTTCAGAAACTAACCTTGCCTGATTTTTTTGTTAAGTTTTAAAGATATTTAAAAAAATAAAGAATTATTTTGATTTGCTTTGTGTCTATTTAATTTATTTACCTATGATGACTGAATACTTTCTTGCTGGGAGTGGTGAAAAGTTTTGTATGCAACATGTGAGCAAGTTCATTTGCTATTCGTTTTGTTGAGTCTTTCGCTTACTCAGGATTGAAATTTATAATTACTCGCTGCGCTCGTGATTCTATTTTTCAATCCTTCGTTCGCTCAAGACTCTAAATCAAAACTCATAGGAAAAACGAACTTTCCTCACATGTTGGATAAATAACTATTTCACCACTGTGCACGAAAGAAGTGTCTTTCCTCTACGAAACCAGTGAAAAAAGTTGCTTTTTCCTCACTGTTTGAACAGTGAGGAAAGTAATGATCCCGTTCAGAAACTAACCTTGCTTGATTTTTTTATGTTAAGTTTTAAAGATATTTTAAAAAATAAATAATTTTCATGAATAACAGCTCTTTTTTTTATAATAAAGAATTATTTTGATTTGCTTTGTGACTATTTAATTTATTTACCTATGATGACTGAATACTTTCTTGCTGGGAGTGGTGAAAAGTTTTGTATGCAACATGTGAGCAAGAAGTTCATTTTCTATTCGTTTTGTTGAGTCTTTCGCTTACTCAGGAACTCAGGATTGAAATAGAAAAAAAATACTTATAATCACTCGCTGCGCTCGTGATTATAAGTATTCGTTCGCTCAAGACTCAAAATCAGAACTCATAGGAAAAACGAACTTTCCTCACATGTTGGATAAATAACTATATTTCTAAGTTTACGGTACATTGAGATCGAAAATTAAACATTGATTCACATATACTACCATTGCTGGTGTAGAAAAAATAAATAAGCTTAGTGCCTGCAAATCGTAGACATTATAATAAAAGTTATAAAAATTGATTAGAATTTATATTTTTAATTTGATACAATAATATTGATTCAGAATAATTGAATATTTTTAATGTTAAAAAATTAATTATTAAGTCAAAAAGCATAGAATATTAATTACAATGTCAAGAAGTATGATTTAAAAATTCGTTAACGGAATATAAACACATTTGAATTTATTATTAATTGGTAACATTCTCAAGCCAGGTGGTAACGGTGGAGGTCTGCCCGGCTTGGGCAGAGCACCGCCGTGTCCTCGTGGAGGCGATCGGTGGCGGGGATCTCTCGCGTCCGGCCCTGGTCCAGGCCATGGTACGGAGCGAGAGGGCATGGGATGCCGTCACCTTCTTCTGTGAAGCAGTAATGCTCGCGAAGGAGGAGGCGGAGCGCGTGAGGGAGAGGCAAAATTCACGCCCTCACGCCCCTAGCCGCCGCAGGAGGAGACGCCCTGGGCGTCGGGAATCCATAGCCGATTCCCGGCCACCGTAGGCGCGGGCTTGCGGACGGTGAGCAATGGGTAGCTTGCCGTCCGGTAAGGACCAGGCCCGGGTCGACGGCGCGTTGTTTTCCACGCGCGCCTCAAAGAGATGTCAGCGACTGAAGGGGTCCGATGTGACCACTGCCTGCCGGGGTTGCGGGAAAGTCCGAAAGGGATACCGTGGTCCCCTGGCATTGCACAGGCAACGGAAGTAACATGGGTTGGTTTTAGTCAGTAAGAGTCTGACACGCCCTCCTGCTCCACCCAGAGCGGGAGAAGTCATTTGATGATTTCCCAGCCACAAAAAAAAAAAGGTGGTAAATTATTATACATTGTAATCTGAGGAGGTACTAGCAATTTCCCGGCATTTTTTTTACTTCAGTCTTTGGGAGACATGTTCATTTAATAGGAATAAATGTGGGTATTAAAAAAAAAATAAACAAACCTCAAAAATATACAGGCACGGGAGTGGAATAATTTTTAATTCTTTCAATAATGGCCTGCAATGGTCTTAGTATTCTGCTCCGCCCATGGCTCTAATAATTTTTTTTTGTACTTTGAATGCTCTGCCCACATCCACTGAATTACCCCATATCACTAGGCCGTAACGCAATACTGATGAAACATACCCATGATATGCTTGTGTTGTAGTACTTAATAAAATCATTAACTTTAATACTGTAGCTACCTAGCGCACAGTTGATTTATTTTCAGTATCTTGCTGAACTAAAACACTTAGGAAAACATAAACTCCGTTCATAAATCTACCGCGAGTCACATTAAGCGACCTCCGGCGCCAACTTGTTCCGGCGGGAGTTCACTTGATTTGACAGCTGATCTCGGACCACCTCCTTCATGAGGGTACTTTGCATCATTAATGTTATACTGCCAGGATAATAGGACAAGCAACGTCTTTGAGTAAGAAGGATAATCAGGTTGTAGATGCTGTTAAGCGTTAATGTAGAGAGATTATCTGTTTGGGCTCATTTGAAGAATTATCCTCGTTATAATTTTCAAAATCATTATTAAGACAAGCAGACTTTAAAAAAAAAAATGTGCTGATAGTAATATAATTAGTTAATCATTTTAATTGGCAAAATAAACAATTAGGAAAATGAACGCCCGTGGTTTATTAATTTAATTGAAACAAAAGATTGTTAAAAAACAATACCCTAGCAAAATCTCGTTTCAAAACTCATACACCGTACAGAAATGCAAATTCAATATGAAGTTCTAATCACATTAATCTATCCTGACGCAGACGGCGCGTCGCCGTCGTGACGTGAGACAATGCCGCCGGTTGTGACGCTATCGAAGCCTACAATGAGACAGCTACGGAACACTTCTCAAGATATCTGATGCTAGTGACAGATGCAGGATGATGGTGCTAAGATATTGCACTGTCTTCTAAGGTGCGAATGAATAAGTTGAGATGGTAATATTGGCAAAGCTGGTAGTGAGCTCATTACTTTAGTGACGTAGATGATTTTTAAAGTAATTATAGGTATTAAGAAGAAAATAATGTTAAGTAAGACGGAATACCTAATTTTATTTAAATTGTATCCTTTTATACATACACTAGCTTCTGCCGCGACTTCATCCGCGAGGTTTCCTGAAGCATTGGGCTATCCAATGCAAAATTTCGTAACCTTTTCATTATAAATAGAAATGCTTAAAGCTGGCTATATTAAAATATTGTCAAATAATACCAAAATAGAAACAAAACAAATTCCAAGCAATACGTAATTTTAAACCGGCATTAAATATCCCAGAAAGTGTCTACCGCACGCTCTTTTTGATCTTTTAACAGGCTATTGAGGGCGGCCTCTCCCAAACACGGCTGAATATATCCCCATAAGTGGCCGATAAATCCTTTGTTAAAACAAAACAGGGGTTCCATTGTTCGCCCCAATGCTGGGAGCTACTTCCGGCTGCGGGAAGTATCCGAGACGATTATCTTTAATAGGATCTGCTGCTACTTCGACAAGTTTGCTGCTAAGTCTGATTAACTTGAATACTTTTTAATCGTATGTAGTGTTGTTGTGTGGTACATTGTTGATGGGATTTGTACCGGCACGGCATGAAGTTATCCAAAGCTTATGTAGCTTATTAGTGTAGATATTCACCTACACAATGCTTAGAAAGTACGCAAGTGGTAAAGTAAAGGCATGAGAAGTAACTGATACAATTCAGCTTATTATTTACTATTGAGTCTATCAGTTTTAGGTGATAGGTTACAGCTATGGTAGTTATACTAGTTGCTATTTGTATTAGAAATTGATTTTGCATCAGAAACATTGTTAAGCATTTTGGATAAAAAATTATGACTTCCAAGAACTCAGAAATATACCAGTAACTACATATGACAATAACCACTAGACCAAAATTTCATTTATACTCCTTCACATTACCTGGTACAGTACGATCAACATTTGCTCCAATTCGTTGTTCACAAATGCAGAGGTCACCGTACAAACGCTATCAAAATTTCACATCACAAATAGCGCGCGCAGCCAACATTGAGCAGATTAAATTCAAATGAGATGTCAAATACCAACAGTTGCTTTGAAATGTTAACAATGGCTTCCAAATAGGAATTCAGTTCCTATCGCTTGTTCAAATTTGGTGCTGATAAAGTATTAACATGAGGACTTTAAAAATTGTTCATGTTAGCACACTCAATTTGTAACGGTAATGCTTTCACAGGTATTGGATTGTAATAATTGATGGACCACCTATGTACTCGATTGATGCTAGTGTTCGTTTGGTATTGATAAAGGTATCTGGTGTACATACTGACAGGAAGTGGTTTAGTAGCATGAGGAACAGGGTGTAAAGTTCACTCATCCACCATAGAAAAGGGAGGACAGACGGGTGTTGAGTCTGGCGGGCCGACTGCCCGACTGTTGATGTCATATATTCTTATATAGGTCGTTCGAGCGGTAAACTCTAATTGCGCGATGCAGGATTTGTGTGACGTCATGTCTTTGATGCGTAGTTCGTATGTGGCGGTGTAACCGCTACAGTGGCATCGGCGATAGGGTTGGAGGTTCTCAACCTAATTTATCTGAAATACATATTCATCACTCCACAGATTACCCATCGTAATTATAAACGAAAGTAAATCGAAGATGATGACTTGATAAATACTGAGCTGTGAATTGCAAAAGCAAATGTCCGAATTTATGTTACTTTTAAAGACCTCTAAAAATGACTATGCAGAAAATAACAATAAGCTGTGTCAAGATGTCACTGCCATAAAGAATCAAGTGGGGAACATTAGTAAAACCATTAAAAACATAATAACGGAAAATGCAAATATATAACTTACAGCTCAGTGAGAATAACATACCAAATAACGAATTACACTGTTATAGAACCAACAAAAAAGTCCCTGAAATGTTTCTATGCCAATGCCCGTAGTATAGTTAAACCGGGTAATTTCGGTGAGCTAAAATGTATTATCGCAACCACGCACATTATTGTATTTTCTGAGACATGGATCAAAGTGATGATGAGATAAGAAGACTACAAATGCTATGCTACACTTATAGTAAGATAAGTGACAGGCATAATTTTAACACAAGAAATAGGAACAAATTAGATCAACCACGTTTCAGATTGTCTAAAGTACACACTTCTTTTATGGGGTACTGTGTAAAATGTTATAATAAAATACCACTCGATATTCTTCAACTAAATGAGAAGAAATTTAAAACTTGCATTAAACGCACACTATGTAGACAAGCATACTATAAGTTGGATGATTATATCGTAGATGAAAATGCTTGGCTAAATGTTGGTCCTGCTCCACAGCCACTTGGGCTCACTAGTTAAAAATAAAAAAAATGGTAGAGTTGCTTCCCCTTTTTTATTTTTTCTGACTACGAACTTATTGTTCATTTTGTTTTTTTTTATTAAACTAAGTTTTAATTATTGAATACTCCAATACATAATATTGATTTTCTTTCTTTTGGTGATAAAATTCTTGCAAACTATAGTTTTGTATAACTTACTGCATTTTTATTTTAAATTTTTGTACCATGGAGTCGTTTACTATGTTATTATGTTGATTTTGACTTGAAAGAGCAGGGTAGTTGAGAGTATCAAAGTCAAAGTCAAAGTCAAATAATTTATTTCATTTAGGCACAAAAAAGGCACTTATGAACGTCAAAATTTACAAAAAAAAGATATAATAATTGATTCTAGTCGCCCATTCCAAAAGGTCGTTTTCGTATGGAGAAGAATGGGCAAGAAACTCCACCGTTACTCTTTTAAAATATTTTCACAATATTCTGTATACATTAATTATATAATTATATGTGAAGACGATGCACCTAGAATAAGATTACTATACCACGATAGGTAAAAAGAATGAAAAATGAAGGAATGACATAAATGACGTATGTCATGCTCACTTAAATGTCTCGCTGATGGTGGCGAGTGTGTTGGATCATTCGGTTCCCTACAAAATGGTTGAGCTGGATGGTGCTGATCCACGCGTCATGTTCGTGAACGGGCGCCGTCAGTTGAGACTGGTCATCTCTTATCTGCCAGGGCTTATTTTTAATCGTTTTTGACTTATATATAATATTTTTTTACATTGTTCTCACATATAGAATCAACAAGAGTAATGTACCCAGGATTTTGTCATTTCTATATTTAAAAGAGTGTCCTTGGAGTTTCTTGCCCGTTCTTCTCCATAGAGATCTACGTTTTGGAATGGGCAACTAGCTTCAACTTTCTGACTAACTGACTCTTTGACAATTCAAAAGTGCCTGTAAAGGGTTTAATTGAAATAAATGCTTTGAGTTTGAGTTTGACACGCACTACTATAACTTTAGACAAAATAAAAGAAGTGGCATTGTCTCAATATTCATCCACAACAATCTAAAACACCAACATCATAAACAATACAAACAAAAAGAGATTGGCTAAGAAACTACAGTCTTGTTTAACCAAGTGAAATTTCTAAAATAAAATTTGTGACCTTTCAAAACAATATTGGATAAAGGAAGGAAAAATAAATTATACATGATATTAACAAACGGAACATATCGAGTATTATGTCAAAAATGTAAATCAAACACTTAAGATACGGCATTAAAAATGGAATTTGAGAAAACAAAAGCTAGAGTAGCGTACAACGTACAAAAAACGAAAAATACATATTTCTATAATTGTTTTAAGGACAATATGACAAAACCTCGGAAAATGTAAAAACTGATAAACGATCTATCTAAAAATAAAATTAGAGAAAGACGTGAACCAGAAAAACTCGTAACTGACAATTGTACTACAGATCAAAATTAAATATGTGAAAGGTTCAACTCTTACTTTTCAACATTTGGGTCATCATTAGAAAATCTCATCGCTGTTATATTAAATGGAAACCTAGCTCAAGAACCTGAAATAAGCGACTCAACGGAACTTAAGTGTTTAATACCAGCAACCACGGATGAAGTTGTAAAAGTTATTGACGATTCAGATCCAAATACTAGTTCTGGCATTGGATTGGATTGCATACATAAAAAATCAATCATATGTGTTAAAATATTAATTGCTAATGAACTCACAGCATGTTTAAATCTTTGTTTAGATTGAGGTTTTTTTCCCGATGACTTAAAAATTGCTTAAGTTATCCCTATTTACAAATCTGTAAGTAAGTCTGATTCCTGTACTTTCTGTTATCTGAAAATTTTTCGAGAAAATCTTATATTAATATCCAATCTTAACAGTTTGGAATCATTTCTTGAATCAAAAATATTTTTATATCAAAAACAATATGGATTTCGATCTCATCCAAATACTTTATCGGCAACTATTAATTAAAAAAAAAAAAAAAAAAAAACGATCATAAGCAAACTGCTTTTTAGATAGGTATTTTCATCGACCTCAAAAAATCTTTTGATACAATTAGTACCGATCTGTTATTACAAAAACTGTCTTACATCGGTATAACAGGCAAAGCGCTACAGGTTTTTAAGTCATACCAGCAAAATCGTAAACTAATTGTTAAAATAGGTTAATATCAAAGTACACACAGTAACATTCTGTCACTTTCAGTGTACTTCAAGGCAAAATTTTGGGACCACTGTTATTTACTACTTGTAAGTAGGAAAAATCACTCGTGCGTACCTGAGCTTACTTAGTAACACGACCACCCAGAACAGTTAAATACAGAAAAATAAATATTGAATTTAAAGGTGTTAATATGTACAGTAAAAAAAATATTGCACATGTTATCACCTTCAAATTGAAACCCATAAAAATAAAAGAAGCGAAAAGTATATCTAGTTTAAAAAAAAAACAACTTGAATCGTATAGAATGTGTTAATAACAATAATAATATTAAATACTGGCTTTAGCAAACAAACAAAATAAAAATAAAAGATCCTTTTTCAGTTGGTACGCTGCCATGTATGCTACATCTAGTAATACATCTACTTTTACTTTAGATTCGTGTTAACGCGGTTGGTGGTTAGTTGATATATATTTACTTTTTTTGTCACTACCTTCCTATTTATTTTTATAAATTTACTTTTAACGTCGTTTTTGTACGATCATAAACATTTTATTTAAATTTAGTTCTTTACGAGTAGTAAGTGAATTCAAGTTAATTCTTAATGAGGAATATTAAAGTTCTTAAACGATAAAAGAGAACATAAAAAATACAGGTCATATTTCAAGATGAATGATTTGCCAATAGAGGTCACAACGAGGCCCATTCCGCGATAAAAAAGCGTTATTGTGTAGGTGCAGCTGAAACATTTGAAACTAAGATTTTAAATTATAACGTGACATTATAACTGAAGTGAATGCACTGTATGTTTGTTATGTTTAAATATCTAGCAATATTCACTATATCTGGTCCACAGGCTATATTATATTCCAACTGAAACAGTCGGGAATACACAACAAACACAACTCAAATCTAAACAGCTCTTCACAAAACTTGAAGCACAATACAGATCTTAATTGTGGCGTTGTTTAATGACATCGTATGACAAGAGGCTCTCATGTCTCTTGTTTGTCTGATGCAATGCGGTTCCTCAACTATTGGGACTTTCGGGAATTCGGCCACGTTTGTAGCGCTCACTAATGAAGCCCAAGTTTTGTGCCACACAGTGCCTGTGTGCTCTTAGTGGTGAACTTTGAAGAAGCTGAATACTGAAAGGAAGGTGGTACTGTTTTGATTCCGAATGCAAATGAATGGCTCGTATGCTTTTCAATGTAAGACTTAGGTCCGTTATTAGATGTGAAGTTTTGGACGTAAACTGGGAAAATTCGAAGATTACCAACAATAGGTAAATAAGAACTAAAAGTTACTTTTATCTTCTGAATTGGCGACACACACATGCTGTGACACGGGCACGTTAGAATCGTGGCACGTCACGACAACATGGTCCATGCCCCGCCATGCCACGACGAAGAACGACGCACGTTCTACGTTAACTGTGACAAATACGCGCCCACTTGTTTACTACACAAACTGTCGCGGGGTAACATACGTGTATGTGCAGCGGGGTCTGAAATAAATCAGAGCCTACGTTTCTTAGTGCGGACAGGAGTGAAAATGTACCAAATGTGTGGAATTGATATACGCGTAAATACGAGTATTATGCCTTCGCTGATGTAGTAAAACTTATTGCTTCTTAATTTTGTAAATGACATTTTCCAAACTATATTATCGTGTTACAATAAATTTCATGACATGAATTTAGCTGGATACGCTATAATACACTATGACATTTAAGTTGTCTTAAAAAGAGGGTCCACTCAAAGTATCCGAGATAAAATACCTCTAGAAGCGATTAAAAAACTGTTACCATTAATTAAGAAAATAGGTACAAAGAAACATAAATAATGCATTAGAATTATGAAACATCCTGCTAATAATGTTTATGTATCAAATGGTAGGACATACCTACCCAGCGCAAGTCGAGTAGATCCTTCCATCTCCATTTTGTATGAGACAAAATATCGTAAGCCATTCTAGCATACCTAGTCCATGTGGAATTTCATCCAATTAGATGCTCTAACGCAATCCTTTGAGTACTGCGGCGCAAGCCAAGCCGCACCCCGGGTGAATACGAGTAAGCACTGTTACAGAGATCGCCGTTCCATTATTCCTCGAATCCGCGCTGCCCTTGAACGCAAGGATCGGACCGCGTTCAAGGGCAGGGTCCTACGTCATGCGTCATAATAATTAATAATATTTTACATACATACATAAACTCACGCCTTCTTCCCATGGGGATAGGCAGAAACTACAGAATGCCTGCTACGATCCTTACATACTCCTTTTGCCTCGTTTACGTTCATATATTTTATCTGGTCATACACGCACGCTGGTTACGAGTACTACGCACCTAGTTTAGGGGCCAGGGGATTCATATATTTTTTATGTAACCTTTTTTTATGTTAATAAAATACTTTATACTTATACCTGTCCTTTCTGAAGAACATCACCAATAAGGTCAGTATGTCCTCCTAGGGCGTCTCCTCCCGGCGTTTCCATTCACCAATAATATTTAATTTTTTTAAATTATCCAAATGTTCAATTTATATATATATTTAAGAATGTTTAGTAGTGTGTAGTCATTGAAAACATGAAGTAGGCTGCTTTTGTAAGACGATTAAAATGCCCCGGTGTATACAGACGTGACTGGAAGACTAAGAACTCATTTATTATAAGCAGATCACCGACTCTTTAGCGTTAATACCTAACTTTAATAAACACAATTTGTAATACCATAACTAATAAAGCTCCCTTAAAAAGAGCTGAAAAATCTCCAATAGCGAAAGTCTGACTCTCATATCGCGATCGCAAGATATCTTGCAAGCTTGCTTACGGAGCTAGTTTAATGACGTGTCTCGCATCCATTACTCAGATCCTAGGCGAGCGTGTAAAGCTTGGCTGTGCAGCGCGTAGTGGAGTGGTTCTGTGGATGGCGGCACGATTAGCAATTCCGATGCGCCAGTGTTTACTGCTCTTCAGTCGCACTCAGACATGGCTCCCTATACTTCGTCTGGTGGCTTCAAGTTACAGCGTCATTGCTTGAGATATGAAGCGGCAACATCTGCGTATGCAATATAACATGTTACACTAACTTGTGGTTCATGAGCCATAATTCAAAATTCAAAAGTCATTTATTCAAACTACGCTGAGAATCAGCACTTTTCGAACGTCAAAATTACATAAGACAGTCCCCCAAAACGCCCACCCTTCGCCTTTTCCTAGTGCTTTAGCTGGGAAGAAGAAGTGACGTAACAAACTCCCCAGCAGCACAGCTGTCTGTTCAGTTAGAAAAAAATAATTCTATATAACATTATGCAAGATAATTTACATTGCGCAAAACATAATTAAAAATATAAATGAATAGCCATAAGACAGCTAGCACACGCCAATATCCAAACACATCGAGAACTATACTCAAGCAGAAATAAAAATAAGTAACAATATCTGAAAAAGAAAAAAAAAAGCCTCCAGGCATAAAGGGCGTGCCCGCTTACATATAGCTGTAACTAGACATTATCTATATACAGGGTGTTTGGCAGAACGTTGAACATACGAAAATGGTGGATAGATTGGGTCATCTGCTACTTACTCAGCCCTAATTTAATTGGCCCTGGACCCCAGGATATTAAAAAAATATTTTTTTTGCTTTCTTCTAGTTTCACCACTTTCTTAACTTTAGAGTGTATTTTTTATCACAAATGGATAAAACAGGCATTTTTTTTTTATCGTTAATGTTGGTAGATTCTTATAAAACTATTGCTTTATTCAGATGTTAGCTAGAAAAAAAGTTATAAGTCCTCAAACTTACAGAAATATGTAAAAAAATACTTGAAACTAAATTTCAACTTGCATTTAAAAAAAAAAAAAATGGGTTGAGTAAGTAGCAGATGACCCCACCTATCCACCATTTTCGTATGTTCAACGTTCTGCCAAACACCCTGTATATAAAAGAATGTCGTGTTAGTTACACTATTTATAACTCAAGAACGGCTGAACCGATTTGGCTAAAAATTTGTGGGGAGGTAGCTTAGAACCAGGAGACGAACATAGGATACTTTTTATGCCGGAAGGGTAGGTAGATAACCCTACCTACCTACCCAGGTAGGTAGGAAGCTAGGGTAGGGGAGGGAAGGGTAGGGGAGGTAGGGTAGGAAGGTAGGGTAGGTAGGTGCGCCGTAGATAAGTACTTAGTGCTACCCGTGCGAAGCCGGGGCGGACATCTAGTAATTGATAAAATAGGACCATCGAGGTAAAATAAATAATTGTCAAGGTCGCTAGCTAACCACATATTGCAATACAACTCATAAAAAAACATTATCATTGAGATTATGTCAACAATAAATTAAACTAAATTTAAATTAATTGACTTATAAAGTAACACATATGGCTTGGATGCCGAAGTATTGTATGTGATTCTTTGTCAATGTTTCATTCATTTGTGTTCCTTCCTCCTTGGGAGAACCCTACTTAGCCTATGTACATTGTACGTACGAGTATGTTCGAGTTGTGTTCGTCCATGGAACGTGGTGTGTAGATTTGAGTGCGCCTGCATTAGATTTTCACTTCGAATCCAGTTTGAGGACTAAGTCTCGTTTTCCGGTGCAATGTGCAGATTCAGCATGTTTCTAATTAGTCTCGTAATTATAACGCCTGTGTCAGTTAATTTCTCTTTGCTGAGTAAACATGAAATCTTTTGAAAAGTCGTGAGATGAGAAACATCAGAATTGAATAAATGCGGCTGCAATATAGTGGGTTTCATTGTAGATAGCTGTATAGCTATTTTGTACAGGGAGAACTCATTTTTAGTCAAGTCTCGCCAGTTCCGCGAAGGTAAGCTTTTAATTAAACTTATAAAGTGTATCGTGAGATAGCAGATTAATTTGGAAATAATAGTATGTGTAGTTTGCACCATGTATGTGTACAATGTACAATATAATAATAGTATGTGTAAAATACTGGCAATCCTAGTGCTTATGAGTATTTTAAAACTCAAATAAAAATTACCATTGAATTTAAATAACGACGGTCTAGAAGACGGATGTTATAACAGCAGTTTCAGAAAGTTTAACACGCTATTACACAAAAAAAAAACCGGCCAGGTGCACGTTGGACTCGAAAGGTAGTTTGTGTGGTATCCATACAGAGGTTGACAGCTATCTGCGCGGCGGAACGATGCTACACTGGTTATACGAATTTCCAAGAAGAAAAAAATAACTATGCTAGTTGTCTGTAGAACCTGTCGATGTTAGCGGATGTGAGGCGGCGAAGTATGTTCTTACAGTAACTAACTATTATTGCTTAGTTTTTCAACAGTAGGTACAATCTGTTTGTCAAAGACCTTTACTGAGTGATATTTTGTGCAGTGCTCTATGCCCCCTAGCTTCAAGAGATTGAGAATACCATTTGCTTGATGGTTGTGTAGATGGTACACATACAACATTCAATGTTTAGGTATGTTCTTTCTCCAGTTTTTTTTTTTATTTGAACTTTTTAAATCAATATATTTTAATTAATTGTTGATATACTCGTAATCTACTCTTAACAATATTTTTTATGAGTTCTATTGCAATATGTGGTTAGTTGCAGTTGCGGTTTAGTTAGCGACCTTGACAAATTGGTCATATTATTTTTTGCCTGAGCAACCGACCGGCAGCAAGTTCGTTATGCTCCCTTAGACGTCACTGCTTGCGGTAGCGTCGCGGGTCGGGTTGCCTCCTTCCCTCAAATGTGGCCAAATATCAGAGAATACCCCCCGTATTGGTTGATCTTTGCGTTATGCTTGTGAACGGGTGCTGCTTGTTGTGACATAGTAAATAACTGTTTATTTATTTTACCTCGATGGTCCTAGTGTAATGCCTGGAGGCTTTTATTTAGATATTAAGTTCTATTTACGTTTATTTTTTATTACTGTATGAGTATAGTTGTCGATGTTTTTGGTTGGTATATTCGCGTGTGCTAGCTGACATAATTATGGCTAGTAATGTATAATTGAAATTATGTTTTATGTTGCTTAATGTAAATTATTATATAGAATCAATTTGTTCTAACTGAACAGACAGCTGTGCTACTGGGGAGTTTCTTGTGATTCTTCTTCTTCCCAGCTTAAGCACTGGGAAGTGCCTACCTACTAACGCCAAAAAAACTAATCAAATCAATCTAGTCAAATTAGATTCTACGTAGCAGTTATATAAAAATATTATTATTGAATAGTAGGTAAGTTATTTAACAATATTTGGCAGTTCATGTTCCGACCTATCACGGCCCGGACACGGCCCGGACACGGCCCGCGTTCCGCCTGCTGACCATCGCTGTTCTAGACCAACGATAAGATTTTTTTTTTCAAACAAATTAAATACCTAGTAGTGATGGGCCGATTATAGGTTTTTTCGATCTTTGACTAGCTATAGTGATGAAACTATTAGATATTTATTATTGTACGTAAACTGTGAACGTCATTCTTTGCATATTCGACATAAACATGTCAGCGATCAAAATGGTTTGTTAATTAAATTATGTTATGACGGCCTGCCCGAACAATGCTTAACCTTAAATGAAAAACTAAACAACATTAACATTGATTTATTAAATTAGCTTATATTGTATCGTGCACCTTCATGGACAGGCAGATTCCAAAACTCTGCTTATTAAAGACAGGTGCTTAGTTTTCGGGATGAAAGTACGTATCTTACAGAATTTTGATCTACAGGTTTCCTGAAAGTGTGTAAGATGTATGTAAGTATATCTTACATGCTATTTATTACTACTACTATGTACAAAAACAATTTACTGAATATTCTAGTGATAAAATAATATTGTAATTAATTCAAAAGATTTTGTTGAAATAAAATATGCGTTCGTTCTAAACCTATGCTTGAAGTAAAGCCACGTTATTGGTAGATTCCAGTCGCACAGCGTACATATTAGATGGTACGTACTCATGCATGCGATTCTGTTTGATCTGTGGCCGCTACTCCGATTGATTGATTCATTAGTATCTGCATAGAGCGGGCACTAATCAGAGCTTGCTAGCACTGAAGTCAAATGCGAAATTAATTACGTGCTATTTCATATTTTATACGTGTTCTTTATTGAATCTTGTTTCAATGACGATCCTGTAGTGCAATATTATTTTTAACTTATTATACACGTTCTGTATAGACTTTCATATAACGACATTTTCTTAATTTTTTTGAAAATAACTTAGCTAAAGTTTTTCCTCCAGACTCTCCCGTACCACCTGCCCGATATTTGGTGTTTTATTATGTGGAAAACTTTCCATAATTTCTGTCTCGTTGAGTAGTCAATAGTCTGTAAAAATACCTGTTAATAGGTAAACTTAGTCTTATTACTTAGAAAACAGGTATGTAAACATACCACTAAAACAACCTCTGCCATAAACTACAAAACATTATAGTTATCATGCCGCACGAAGCCAGCCAAATAACCAACATTTTTTATAGCCGGCCGTCCAATGAGCAGCTAGTTAGCGTCCTCGCTATTGTTGTACGAGCCCAGTGCGCAATGTATCGCGTGCCAGACGGGTCTGTTGCAAAATTGATGTGATCTCAGAGCGAGGGCTGGCGCGTGCAAGTTTCATGTCGATGACAGATGAATTATGCATCGCCTCAAATGAGATGTTTTTCGAGGATGTTCTAGTGACCGAGTGGTCTGCCAACCCTAGAGGGTGAGTGATTGATTTATGCTAACTAGTGACTGTGGACCAATTATATAATGTAATTTTATGTGCTGTACCTACCGATAAGGAGACGTGATAGGTGTTAATTTGTAAATAAGTATACAATAACATGCTCAATAAAGGATTATTAAAAATGACAAGTCAAAGGTCACAGTAGAAATATTGTGGCTAGCCACTGTTTACAAAAATATTGCAAGTCTTGTAAAGACCTATTAAACCTACCTACCTACTACTAAATACATTTTTAACCACTAATTTTAAAATATATTTGTGCATCTCGCATGCAAAATTACTCAATTACTCGCTAAGCCACATATTTCCCTGCGATGGCGTCGACAAACAAGCGATGTATTATAGTGAAGTATGCAGGTGTATTTTGTACTGTATGGGCGCCCAGCCCCCGCTGGCGCCTTGCACCCGGCGCCCGGTGCTCTGTGGGGCCAGACCACGCGCCCGGAAAGCAATTAGAACAACTGAGACGTGAAATGAGTGACGCGACGCCACCGCCTCGCTGCGTCTGCGCTGCGTTAATGCTGCGTGACGTTGCGAGACGCTGCGACGGGTAAAGCACCCAGAAAGTATATCCTCCTTTCTTTATTATATCTAAATAGCTTTATAGTGATGGTTGGTTCTGTGGAAATATGTATAACTAAATTTTGGTAAAATCATTACTGAATTGAAGTTCTAGTCAAGTTTATTTTACAACAACGCATTATCCTACAAGAATAAAATGGGTACAAATACTCTTATGCTTTTTCCATCAGTTAAATCCAAGCTAGCTTCGGTGCTACCCCTGACTCCTGCCTCACCCAGGGGAGATCGTAAGCGTGTTGATTTTGCAATAAATTTTCCCAAAAAAAGTCGGTGGAGGTCAAGTATGGAGATTGCCCGCTCGGAAGTTGACCCCTTTTACCGTGAGATGGTATAATTTACTATTAACTCTAGAGTGGGGTTAAGATAAATATTTGCTCTCACTGCTATTGCTTTTAATTTGAATCCGCATTTTTAATTCGATCATCCTTTGTTGTTTCTATGTACTATAATGAATTTATTAGGTAAGTGGTACCTGAGATTGTCTTCATAAAACACGGAATTAAAATAACCATTTTACCACTACGGGTAGTATATAGCTTAATACTAACAGTGCCTAACGAGTTTGTTAAACCCACTCATTATAATAATAGGTATAATGCAGCGCGTGGCTCTTTCGTATTCCCTCCACAATTGAAATTACACACGATATTATCAAAACCAAACCGCTCCAGAGAGCTTATAACAAAGCTCCAAATTGCTGCATTAACTATTTGAGTGTGGTCGCCCAAAACCTTTGCAAAACTACGAATAGTTCAGCACAACACAACGTTACAATTTATTCGAAATATCACGTTCATTATAAAACTTGCAATTAACATAGCGTAATGATATATTTCTGAAGTTGATCCGCTTTGAAGAGAAAGGTTGTTTGCGCTGCAATTTAAAATGTTCAGGGTGGGAGTGGAGACCAGTATTAACATGTAAACTGGAAATATTGTTGATGAATCTCCAGGATTAAAAATAATGAGTGGAGAATTCAGTCTCAACGCGAACTGTATTGCACTGAAAAATAACCTACAGATTGTCACAACATAAAGTTATATAAAAAAGTGCAGTGATAGAGTGTTTATTTTTTGAAACATAATGTAGAGTACTATCTGTATTATCATGCGCAGAAAATAAATATTGCCATAAATTTGGTATTCTGAAGAATATTCAAAAACATTAAAAAATACCGTCACTTACTAGTTTTGAGCATATTGTTTTGGAATTCCGGTGGTCACATGACGTTATTGTGTATTGCAAATAAGTTCGATTACAACGTCACTTATCAGGAATTTAGGGATTATAATAATTAAGACTGGATATTGTGTGCCACCAATTGTCATAATACTATGACCGGAGAGAAGTGGTAACATGTCGTTTGGGGAAAAGTTACAGATTATCCATGCACAAGACCCGAAACCACTAGCATCCTGCTTAGAACCTGGTTGAAATAATTGGTCCCTATTTCTAGTCTATAATTGTATCTTTCACCTCTTTTACTAAAAAGTTTTCGATTTTTCCTCACGTGCATGATGTTTTCATAGATGTATTGATAAGGTACCGTCATGATCAGTTCCCTTAGATAGTGGCGCCTGCGAAATTTTTGGAAAAGTTTTTTTGTAATTTGATTAAATATTTTAGTAATATTCTATTAAGAAAACAAAAAGAAAGAAAATACGTTTACTTATTTGCGATAAAATATGATGCAAGCAAAGAAAAAAAACAAATAAACACGAAAATAACAATTTGGAGCAAAATATGCGTCACATCCACGTAAAACGGCCATCACTCAGCATAATGCTGGGACCCTATACGAGACAAAGCCCCAGCGCTGGTTTTCAGTGACAACCGGCGTTGACGTGATGACGTCAACCGGTGCAGCATAAAGAGAAATAACAAATTAAGACAAAAAAAAAACTATATAATTTCATTTTCTTATGACTCATTTTATAACTATAATAATTCTGTTTCAGCAAGGAATCTTCAGTAAGGTCAATAGTTTTTAAGGAATGACGGTTACAATTATTTAGTATTTATTAATTCATTATTTATGTGGTTAGTTTCTTAGACCGCGTAATTTTTTTTCTTTCTCTAACTTGATAGTATATTAGCATGAACATCTTCAGGTCCCTAACTTTGCTTAAAAAGCCTCTTCATACAAGTTACTACAATTGCAACCATTCATGACCGCCTTCAGTTGATCGCGTTCATCAACAACATTCAGATATTACTGACGTAGGTCTACTTGCTCCTGTTTATAGCTTGAGTTTTAGTTGAAATCTGCACATAATTATAACATCTGTCTTCGAGCTCGACCACCGATATTGTCTTCGAATTTTTGGTTCTAGGCTGATGAAATAATTTACACAAAGTAAAGTGACTGGGTTCGAACTTACTACCTGCAATTCGAAAGTCGCGGCGTTACCGCTGGGCCACTAATATTGCTGCAAAAATATAGGTATGATGCTCAACAAAGCAGAACGCCGGCTACTTGTGAACTGGCCGAGTTTCCTCCCACTCTCAATAGTTTGGTCCAAGTCAAACACTGAAGCGGTTCATTTGAACTCCACGCCGATGAGCAATAAAATGGCTTAACTTTGACGGAAACTCTGTAGAGAACATTCAATCTTGGTATCAACTGTAACAGTAGCTGAGATCAGAATGTCTGTTTTTGCTCGTTTGCTCAGTTAGAAATAAGATGGTCAGTTGTAACGATCGTTAAAAGCTGACGAGTTTTGTTTGCAACGAACTAATCCTTCAGTTATACATAGATCCTATTCTTCTTTTTTTTAAGATATGTATTACAGCCTACGTTTTGGCGATTTTGTTCGTGATTATAATCAATCAAACAATAAGCCGCAACATTTTAAATCTACCAGCACCAACGAAGAAAGTTAACGTATATTCTGAAAAACGGAAACTATTATAAACAAAAAGACTCCGCTAGGTAGGTACTTGTTGGTGGAGAATCCCACGGCATGGTACAAATTGCCCACTCCGCATGAACCATTACATTTTGAGTGGCTTTAATTGCTCCTGAAGAGTGCTAGTGACGTAATTACAACACTGTCACTTAATACTGCACTAAACTGCAGCACAGTAATAAATAATCAATTAATTTAATGTATTGTTAGAAATGAATGCTACGTCGTAATAACAATATCTTTATTCAGTTTTCGTTTTATTTTAAACGTAGAAGAAAGTATATTTGTTGTTTCGTTGTTCTTAAAAGTGAATTTGTTGTGTGGCAGTTTTCAAATCGTTGTTCATCATTAACTTCATAAATTATAGATATAACATTTGCAAGTTCAATATGGGGGCCGAAAGGTTCTGGAGTGCTGATCACGACCACTAGACCAAGTAATTGTTTAAGGGATCAAAGATACCTACTTATCTTTAAAATAAATAGACCTCGCAGAAACTGGATCGATGACCTAATGAAGGCCGCAGGAGTCCGCTGGAAGCGGGACGCACAGAAACAGTCAAAGTGGCGGTGCTTGGGGGAAGCGCATATATCAAGCAGTGGACGTCTTTCGGCTGAATATAATAATCCATTGTTCCACTGTGGGTCAGATGCTTCTTCTCATACATAGAAGAAGCGATCAAACAAGACCTCTAACTTCACTCTGTTAGTGTTCCAAATAGACAAGCATTCCATATTATGTTAAACAACATAAACACAAACCTTAACAAACTAACGCACACTTTACACAAAAAACATAAACAATAACAACAAGTAACAGTAAAAGTTTCGCCCATAACTGCCTGGTGCACGTCGCAGGCTGCAGCGGTTACCGTAGCACCCCGCGTAGTGGCCATTATACGTTTGAGTGGCTGTAATTGCTTTCCAAGAGGCTCCGAGCCTAGGAGCGTTGGTTGCACGTTCACTCGCTAGATACTGGCGAAATTACTCATTTAGAAAGCGCTGTTTATGTATCGTTTGAGATGATAGATGACGGTGCTTATCATTGTGTGCGTGCGAGTGTGTTGGGACTGTATGTAGGTACTTAAAATTAACTGTTTGTACTTAAATTTCTTTTGGAGCATGGATAATAATTATTTTCGTGAAAATATGTCTGTCAAATATTTTAGAGTAATACAATGTGCAGTTGAGTTACAAGTAGTTCTACTCTTGACATAAATATTTAGTTGGTTCTATATCTAATCGGCTTGGTACATAGAGATTCCATCTAATAAAGGACTCACTAGTAATTTACCCTAGTCTGTACAAACTAATATGCCTTAATCATAACAGATAGATGTAATAATTTAGACACGTATCACCTAATATTAGCGATTTAAGACGACACCTACTATTACCATAACGGAGAGACGATGAACACGTCACCACAATTATATCGCGCGGGAACGTTCCACTTGATTTACAACGAAAGTTAAGTTGCCGCTATTTGCAAATATTCATACACACGCGATAATGTATGCATGACTCGACGTTGTTACAATAATCTTGTTTTAGGTATCTTTGCAATGCTGATAGATAGTTTCAATAAATAGAGTCAGTTCATTACGTAAATAATAGTTTGATTTATAGTATTTGTATTTTGTTGAGTTATGATTATTATAATTATTAGACAATTTAGCACTGGGTTTTATTCTGTATACAACAAAAATATTCTGTTGAATAGTTGCAATTTTATGTTCAGAATTTTATAAGTTACGTATCAAAACTATGAGGGTTTCGTGTCACAGGGCTACAAAATACAACATCATGGACGGCGGCCCGCCATAACATTATCATGCAAACAGGCTTCATAAGGTCAGTTAACAACATTGCATTTTAAAGGCAGCAACAGTGCGTAAGTAATAGGCATTAGCTAGGCCATCGCCCATACTACTTTGACCTACTTTCTATATTTTTTACAGAATAACGAATTACTGATGAAATCTCAGGCTAAAAATAGCCAAAGACGTCGTGCCAGGTATCTATTTTTGCAGGTACTTACTTGTAGAGGATCAAGGAGGTATACGTTAAGATTTTATTTTACGTCAGGATAAAAATTACATTACTGAAACTTATCTAAAAATATACGAGGAGCTCAAAGTTCTACTTTATTGAATAAAACTAGAAATGGTCTATTTTTTTCTCACGAGAACAAAGTATAAACTTTGAAAAATATTTATAAGTATGCTCCTGGATATTTTTAATCTTTAATTAATATCGTACGTACTACACTGGCCTGCAAAACTAAGAACTACACTTTTAAAATTTCATTTTTTCCTAAACTATAGAAGTTAGAGATTTAAAATAAAAAATGTTTTATATCAGCTTTCTTTGAAACTATAGTAAATTATACATTAGTAACATTTTTGATCCTAAAAAAAGATAAAACAATAAAAATAGAAATTTTTCGCTTAGTGTCATAAAACTAACATTTACAAGTATGTTTTACATGATATTTATTTTTTAATAACTGGTATTGCCTCCTCGAGCTCTGCTTCGAGTCGATTTGGCGTACTGAAGATCAGGACTTCTTGATGGCCAAGCAATCACGCTGATACTAACCTCCTGAATATACTCTTGCACGACCCGAGTCGTGTGTTGGGCATTATCATGCATCAGCATTGATCCATCATCCATATTTACTAAATACGGCCCTGCATACTCATTGAGAATCTCCTGGGCATATCTCCTCAGCCAGAGTGCCATTTTCTATGGCCACTAACTCTGTGCGACCTTCTGAGTATATGCCAGCCCATACATGTACACTGCCTCCACCGTACTGGACTCTTTCTGAGAAGCAGGCTTGAAAGAATCGCTCACCATGTCGCCTGTAGACACTTCACCTTCCATCAGAAATGTAAAGTGAGAATATCAAGACTCATCTGTAAACAAAATTCTTGACCTTTCTTCTTGATCCCACTGTATGTGTTCACGGGCGGGTCGCAGTCTCGCTACTCGATGCTCTCTCTCGAGTTTGGGGCCACTCGCTGGTCTTCGGAGTTTCAGGTTTGGTTCAGCCAGTCTTCTTCTCACCGTACTGTCACTAATGTAGTCCCTTCGGGTCTGAAGAAGCTGTTGCTGGACAACAACTGCATTTAGGTGGCGATTTCTCACCACAGTGGAAACAATATAACGGTCTTCTCGGGCACTAGTACACCTGGGTCTGCCATTACCAGGTCTCCTCAAATGGTTTCTAGTCTCTTCGTACCTTCGTTTCACCTTCTGGACCGTTCGAAAGAGGCATGATAAATAAGTTTATGTGCTGTTGTCTAACTTAGATTTTGTGACAAGACACATAGATCAAGAAAAAATGTGAAAACAAAAAATTAATGGTAAAATCGTAATTCGAAAAGGATTATTTTTGATTTTTAAGTTTTTTTCAGTAATTTCTTAAAATAGGGTTACTGACTATGAAGTTTTTATGTACGAAATTAAACTCTTTTTCGAGTCCTTTTTGTTTCGAAAGTATATCTGGTGTACTTGAAAGTTATTACAATTTTAAAAGTGTGATACTTAGTTTTGCAGGCCAGTGTAAGTTGATAGGAAAACACCCATATATCTACGCTTGCTTTCTGGAACTATCGAAGGCCTTCGACCTGGTCGATTATAATAAGTTCTGGTCTAAGCTTGGGGAGGTCGGGGCTCCCGCCGAACTCACTAATATATTTTATTTTTGGTATAACCACTAATAAAACTTTGTCAAGTGGGGAAACCCATTTTCTAAAGATTAAGCGTAGAGTGAGGCAAGGGGGACTGACTTTTGCAAGACTTTCAAATGTGTATGTCAATCAGCTGATAGGTGAGCTTAGCAACAGCCATGTCGGATGTAATATAGATTTAACGTTTGCGTCAATAACATCAGTTACGCGGACGACATGGTATTGCTAAGTCCATCTGTCAGAGAGCTAAGGAAGCTGTTAAGTATCTGTGAGGCCTATGCTGATGGTCATGGCTTAAAGTACAATGATAGAAAAAGTGAGTATATGCTCATCAGAGGTAAAAATAAATAACTTGAGCCACCATTGTATCTCAACGGGGTCTCTTTGAGTCGGGTCTCTTGGTTTAGGTATCTAGGGCATATCAAACTCAAACTCAAAGCATTTATTTCAATAAAACCATTTACAGGCACTTTTGAAAAGTTAAGGAGTTGGTCAGTAATAAATATGAAGCTCGTTGCCTATTCCAAAGCGTAGTAGGTACCTATGGAGAAGAACGGGAAAGAAACTCCACAGACACTCTTTTTGAGGAGGAATTATGTAGTGACCGTAACCCTGCATGATGACGCAGACATTGAGAGAGAGTGGAGAGCATTGTCGGTGCGCGCTAACATTTTGGTACTTAGGTTTGCGAGGTGTACAGAATAGGTAAAGATATCTTTGTTCAGAACCTATTGACAAAGCTTTTACACCAGCGCCCTATAGACCAACTACACTAGCGGGCCTACAATGCTCTCAAAGTGCAGTATTACAACGCCTTTAGGATTCTGGTTGCATATTACAACGCCTTGATTTTGCAGTGCCTCGGGGATGTTTGATGCGAGGGTGAAAGACTTTTACGCTATAATTCGCAAAAAGTCAGTCTCAATAATTCGCTGAATTCAAGGGATTGGCGACGGAATCCTAAAGATGATTGCAGATATACTAGAATCTGTAGCTTTGGGAAGGCATCTGGCTGCATGTTACCTGATTTTTGTATTTTAAATTACTAGGTAATTTATTTTTATTAATAAATAATTATTATTAATATATTTTATTAATATTTTTTATTGTAATTTAATTTTAGTCAATTTTCAATTATTTGCTTTGGTGTGTCTTATCATGGAGCGTTGGTAGCTTATAATATTTCCGAACGCTAAAACTACATGGTTCATGGATTGTTCTTGCAGGTCTGCTCCCTAAACACGAAGTCCGACGATTCGGCCGAAGTTATGGGCGTTTCCTACTCCTTATCACATACGGAGATACGATTAGTTTGGGGCCTGATCTAAGAATTAATGTTAGTCTTCAGGGCCTGATGATAGAGCCGGAAGGTGGCCATAGGAATTCCTCAACGAAACAAGTTAGAACCATAGTTTTTGGACTCACTGGACTATTTATTGACTAGGTGCTGTCAAGGTCCATAAGAACTCCTCAACTAAACAAGATAGCCCTGTTGTTTTTGCGGTCGTTGGTTTTGTCTCGCCAAGTACTATAGCCAGGGTGAAGGTGTAGTGCAGGGCCTCATGATGGACCTGGAAGGTCACTATAGGTACTCCTTAACTAGATAAGATTGCCTCGTTGTGTTTAGGCCATTTCGATTTGTTATGACACGTAGGTAGGTTGAGGAGGTGAAGTCTAGGGTCTGATGATAGTGCCTGAAGATGGCCACAGGAACACCTCAACTTTACACGGTAGCCCTGTTGTGTTGGATTCGTTGGATTTATCTTGACAAGTAGGCATATTACAATTTCTAATGCTAGAATAAAATATAAGTAAGATACTTGCTTGCGTGGCGTGAACGTCGTTCTTTCGCTTAAAGTTATGCCTCAAGCTTTTAAGAAAATTTTAAAGTTCTATGTTTACGTCTAGTTTTATTTAGTACTTTTTAGTTCAACAAAAGCTTGTTTAAAAAAAATACGTATAATTTTATTTACACAATAGAACTACTATTTTAGACTGTCAATACCGCTGTCGAACTACCACGACCTTTCCAAGAGGAAACGTCTTGGAGGTCCTTCTCCCCGCGATATCTCTTAGATCAGAATTCCATATAAAAATGTAAGCCCTGGAATTCATAAAATAGGTTGGGTTGTTACCCTGCCGACCGACTGTTCAAATTCAAACTTAAACTCAACGCATTTATTTAAAATAAACCATTTACAGGCACTTTTGAATTGTCAAGGGGTCGGTCAGTCAAAAATATGAAGCTAGTTGCCCATTCCAAAGCGTAGTAGGTACCTATGGAGAAGAACGGGCAAGAAACTCCACGGACACTGTTTTTAATCAATAATTTGATACAAAATATTGGTTACATCATTCATTTTTAAATTATGCATGTGAGAACAATGTAGAAAGACGTGCACGTTCGTAAAAGCGTCCGTAATAAAGATAAAAAAAAAAGAATCATTCACAAACTTAAAATAAGCCATGGCAGCTAAGAGATGACCAGTACCAACTGACGGCGCCCGTTCACGAACATGTCGCATGGATCAGCACCATTCAGCTCAACCATTTTGAAGGGATCTAAATGATCTAATACACGCGCCACTATCAGCGAGACATCTGAGTGAGCAGGACATACTCACAGCCGCCAGGGTACATTCAAGTCAATGAAATACATATTACCCGGTAAATGGTAGCTCTTTATTACATAGTATTCACACCTGTGCTATGTAATTATATAAAACAAAGGAGATTGAGTTTATACAATACAAAGATGGTCTTACAATCTTCAGCAGCTCCAACAGTATTTTCAAAATGTTAATCAATTAGTTGTGGTTGTGGAGCAGGACCAGCAATGAGCCAAGCATCCCGCCCACCAGCTTTCATATTCATTTATTTGCTCAGAATGTAGGTATTTACAATATATGGGTGGTTACAATATGAAGAATCCTTGTACATTCTACCATTTTGGCATGCAAACATTGATGCAGTTCATCATCAAACATTGAACATTTATACATTGGATACTCAACTAAAATTTTTCAGCTAGAAAATCCGATACGGAGTAATAACATTTATCTAATAGAAGGATAGTTAATTTCTTTTTGAAAATTGTTACCGGTTCCTCTTTTATGGAATTAGGAATGTGGTTAAAAATAGCCGGTGCCATACCAAAAACACTTTTCCTCAACAAGGCAGTCCTGTATCTAACTGTGCGTAACAAGTTTTGGTATTGAGATCGCAAAGCTACATCTTGGTACCTGCTTTCCGATAAAGTTAAAAATAGATGTAATAGATTACATTTAACAAAAAGAGCAATTTCTAAAATGTAAAGGCACGGAAATGTCATCAAATTATGACTTTTGAAAATTGGAACACAGCTGTCAGTAACTTTCAAACCAAATAATGCTCGTAGGCAGCGTTTTTGGGCCTTAAAAATACTTTCTCTTTCGGTACAACCTTAAAATGGAAACGACCAGACCATGATATGCTAGTAATACTGTTTTGATATTACCTTTTTTTTAAGATTATAAAGTGCATATAGATTATATTATGCATATGTGCTAAGTTTTTTGCAGATTGCTTCTGTCTGTGGCTTTCATGTCAGTTGACTGTCAATTAAAATTCCTAGAAATTTTGTAACAGCTACTCTGTCCAAATTTTGGCTATTACTGGCTACTGGGAGATATATTGGTCTACTGAGACATCCATTGGCCAATGGACATTTTCAATTTTGTGGCTTAGCGGGGGTTAAGCCACTAAATTGATCAAAGGCGCTGATGTCACTGAACAACTGTACCTAGTCGAACAGTTTCACAGCAACTTGACTCCGTTCAAACGAGGCTTGTAATTGCTTTACTATTGTTGCTTTGTGTGGCTACAGATATCATGTGTGTTTCATCAATCGTAAATTATAATGAAGCATTATACCTGATTGGCAAGCTCGTACATACACAAAAAGAATACATATTTCAGATCTCAGTGAGATTACCAAGTTCTTCAGTCAAGGAAATAAAACGTTAAGCAAATTGACGATTGATTGTTTACGTCAATTTGCCGTGTGTGCTTTTCCCAGAAATTCCAGGAGTATTGTTATAGATCACTTTTGTGGCTTTTGTTATTCACTTGGAAATAATCGCTTCCTTGAAACGGCTACAGATTTAGAAGTTGTTGTAACATGTTACATAATAACACGCATGTATTCCCCGAAGGTGTGGGCAGCGGCTCCACTAGAACTGAGTCTATTATCATTTACTGGACTGAAATCCAGACTCCAGGCTGCTACTTAGAATTTAATTGTGGGAAAACCAAAAAACGTATTGCTCAATCTCGGGGGATAGCACCTAGGGTCCTCAGCGGTAGAGCTTGCCAACCTTTTGACCAACGGGGCAGTCAAACAAACTAGTACCTGGTGAGTCGAAGAGTCGTAGTGTTGTCTGTCATGACTACCACAAAATACAACTATGTCAAAGAAATGGCCCTTGGTATCATCCACTTCATATAAATCATCAGATTGCGATCATCAGTCTGTCTGCCAAGCTTAATGTTTCGGCCGTTTACACTTTTCTCTGTCTGGTTCTTTCATTCATCTCTGGGAAAGGCACGTTCAGAAATATTTTCCGACTGATGTGAAGTATGTATTATGTACGTACTCCACTCGCATGTATAATGGGCATGTGTGTAATCTTGGGACAAGAGCAGCTAGCGGAGCCTAGCTTTTGGACACGGCTTCGCCCACGAGGATGTCGAAAATTATCCTATAGGAACGACGGACGTACTAACGGGATAAAAATCATATCCTAGTCTGTGCCAAATTTCATCAAAATCCATTCAGCCGTTATTGCGAGATTTAGTAAAAAACAATCAAAATATAATATAATATTATAATAGTTATAATACTAAATATTTCAAAAGGAATTGTGTCAATAGGTAGTGCTATAGTTTAGATGTAGCAAGAGTTCTATTCTGTAAGTAATATCATTATCTCATCTCGAGCAAAAAACTAAGTTACCTCGACCGGTCTCTATCGCGGGCAGCTAAGCAGCTAATGTCTCGTTGTCTTTTTGTTGTAGTCAAAGAGGGAGCGATTCTGATAAAACGGAATAAAAAGGAATCTGAAAAGCTCCGGTGTTCGACTCCGCTTTGTACAGCTTGTTCAGTTTGATACACTGGTGGACAGGCTTAACAGTATCCGTATCGGTTAAGCATGTTTATTACTATAAGAGAGACCCGCTACTCATTCGATGAGAGCAAGCATCATCAGTCGCACCAGTGGACGTCCTATCAACATATTACGAGATAGGACCCCCAAACGTTATAGCAGAAATTATGAGCTAAATAAGGAATAGTGTGCTGTGAGACAAGAGATGATTTTGTTTCCTGGTTTTACTTCATCATCATGTTATAACTCCTGCCCTTACCCTTTACTTGGGGTCAGCAACATATACCTTTTTATTTGTTATTTTAGCTTTAATTAAAGATAAATTAAAATCAAGTTCGGTATTCATGAAGCATCATCGTCATTACCTTATTTTTACTTCTTAGAATCTTATATTGCTAGAACCTCATTTTTTTATTTCGCCACTAGAATTAAAGCAACAATAACGGTAGAAGGAAAGAGTTTCAGTTAACAAACTAGAAACTTTTAATTAACTTGCCGGGTTACAATGGAAGTAATGACTCCCCCCGACGGCGACGCGCGAAATAGTTCACACTGAAAATTTTACTTTTCTTGATTAATTGAGACACGAAAACAGTTTAAAATTAATTGGACCTATGTTCTACTACAGTACTAGTAACTGGTATTTAAAGTATTTTAATATTTGTAGGCATATTCCGTACATAAGGGTACGCCAGGATTATGGTGGAGGTCTGCCCGGCTTGGGCAGAGCATCGCCGAGTCCTCGTGGAGGCGATCAGTGGCGGTGATCTCTCGCTTCCGGCCCTGGTCCATGATACAGAGCGAGAGGGCATGGGAGGCCGTCACCTCCTTCTGCGAAGCAGTAATGCTTGCAAAGGAGGAGGCTGAACGCGTAAGGTAGAGGCATATTTCGCGCCCTCACGCCCCTAGCCGCCGCATGAGACGCCCCGGGCGTTGGGAATCGCAGGACGATTCCCGGCCACTGTAGGCGCGAGCTTGCGGACGGTGAGCAATGGGTAGCTCGCCGTCCGGTAAGGACCAGGCCCGGGTCGACGGCACGTTGTATCCGCGGCGCCTCAAAGAGGTGTCAGCACAACTGGTGGGGTCCGCTAGGACCAATGCCTGCCGGGGTCGCGGGAAAGTCCGAAAGGGATACCGTTGCCCCGGGCAACGTACAGGCAACTGGAGGAACACGGGTGGGTTTTAGTCAGTAAGAGTCTGACACGCCCTCCCGCTCCGCCCAGAGCGGGTGAAGTTATTTTGAACATTCCCCTCCAAAAAAAAAAAAAGGGTACGCTGTGATTGCAAAACTAAGTTGGTGAGTTTATTTGGTATTGGCTAACATATCCTTTCAAAATACCAATTACTTACTTAATACCCTTCTAAATAATAAAAGGTTTCGTTTTTGAACTGCTCTTTTTTACGAAGTTATCGGAATGTTAGTTTTCAAATGTGTAATGACCCGCGCGCTGTTTTGTTGCAATTGTTCAACACCTCTTTGCAGTAAATTTTTAGGGTTCTGTAGTAAGTTTCCAATTTTCAAAGCTACATACATAATATAGTCTAGTACTAGAAAGCTACATATTAATCAGGCCGGTAAAGTCGTAAAATAAAATCAAGAAAAAAACATTTTTTTGAGGGGAAACATAACATCCCCACTTTACATGCAGGGATACTGCATGTAAAGTGGGGATGTTTTTCTTTTTTTTCGTTTATCCCACGGTGTGATATCCCATGAAATGATTTTCACACACCCACATTATTTTTGAAAGACCTTTCCAACGACACCCCGTTGGAAAGGTCGTTCATATTGTATTGTTGTTCATATCATATTGTGGGTGTGTGAAAATCATTTATAAATCAGGGATCCGTTTGCGAAAGTTTGCTAGTTTTTGTTAGAGTCAAGTGTGGGGGACGCTTGACTCTAACAAAACCTAGCACTTTAAAGCCACTAAATGCCCTGCCCTGCCAGCTAAATGATTGTACTCGGATTTGTGAAATCATTCACAGCAGTAGTATATATTACGAAATTAAAAGGAAAACTTTCACAGCTAAGTAGGCTTTACAGGTTAACGAGTAATTACTGACCAACTTAAATTTTCAGTTTGAAAAACATGTTCTCCCATACATTTCATATGGGAGAACATGTTTTTCAACTACAATGTTACGTTTGTTATTGGGATATATTCTACGGAACCCTTCAATGTGCGTGGTCCCACACGCACTTGGCCAGATTTTAAGACTAATAACAGTTATTAGTAGGTCTAATCCAAAAAGCCAGCCTTTCCACCATATTCTACTCGGTTTGAAAGTGATCCTGGTCTACCAAAACCACAAACACAAAATTCTTGACACTCAGTTATCACTGATGTACATTTTCCGTTGGTGGCAACCTTAGTTGGCACTTAGTGGCACCGTTTAGTAGCAATTCTCCAGTCATTAAGGAAACGACTTGGATTTCAGATAGCTAACATGAATTTGCGCCTGTATTGATGAACTGCTCGATTTTATTGAAGTCAAATGTACATTGTTTTACAAAGGTAATATCTTGTGGCTGGGGTAAATTAAATGGATTTTATTTACAATCTGCAGTGAATACTAGTTTTATGAACTTAAAGTCGAGCAAGTTGTCATTTACGGTATCGGGAAAATCAATCAATCTGCCTAGCCTTTTCCCAACCATATTGGGGTCGGCTTCCAGTCTAACCGGATGCAGCTGAATACCAGTATTTTACATGGAGCGACTGCCTATCTGACCTCCACAACCCATTAACTGGGTAATACGATACCCCTTGGTAAGACTGGTTGTCAGACTTTCGGGCTTCTGACGACCCGTAACGACTGTCAAAGATCCACGAATGACAACCGGGACCAACGGCTTAACGTGCTTTCCGAGGCACGGAGGAGTCTCGGTATGTAAAGATGGTCACCCATCCACAGACCAACCCCGGCAAGCGTAGCTTAACCTGACGGATCGACCCGTGCGGCAGTTACTACTTAGCCACGAGCTCCTCATTAACGGTATCGGGAAAGAGTTATAATATTTAATTTTGAGTAAGTAGCGATCAGTAGTAAGGACTGCTACTAATTAAGTGACTATGACTAAGTAGGTGCTGTTTGGGTTTTTATTGCTTCTAAACAATGATATTAGAAGTAAAAAGACGTAGATAGGTTACCTACCTAATATTCTATCTTCAAAAACGGCACTATGTCACACTATTATATGACACGTGGAAGTAGGATGGCATGTCGTAATTATCGGGAGCGAAAAAGAGACAAAACGAAGAAAATGTGGCTAATTAGCCAACTTTTGACGTGCCACTTGCGGAACGTTTATAACCTATCTACCTCTTTTTACATACAATATCATTGCTTCTAAATAGATTTTTGCTAAAGTTAAATGAACCTAGTAAGTTACTTAGTCTTCGTACATGTATTACTTATAACTTAATTAAATTCAATTGAAAAAGATGGCTATGAAATTTAATGTGTAGCACTGATGCTCGCTCAACGTCTGTCAATCAACGACGAAAGATAAACACACACATTTTCCTAGCAAAATGCAAAAACATAATAATCAAGCCATCAACCAAGAATAACGTTATTTCGTGGTTATTTCTCGACTGCGAGCCCCCGCGCGGTGGCACGACAGGAAGCCGCCGCCGCAAACATAAAAAAACCGGCTAAATACGAGTCGACCACGCAGAATTAAGAGTTCCGTAGTTGAAATGAATGTATCCCAAAAACCAACTTATCATGGTAGTTGAAAAACTTGGTCTCCTTAACTATATCGTAAATGGAGAATATTTATTTAACGCGTTGACTTAGAAGCTTGATTTTTTCAGAGCTCCAAGGAACCGTAGACCTACGTATTTTCCATACACGTTTTTTCCTTTTGAGGTAGGTACGGAACCCTAAAAAGGCGAGTTTTTCATAAACCGCGCGTTATTAAGGCCGGGGACGCAATATGTGGGGAAAACAATTGTACGCGAACAATACGCCCGCCATTGTACCTGCGAACGGATTAATTTGGCGCTCAGCTGCCTCCGCGTCCGCGCGCTTCAGATGTTCGCGTGTGCCGGACTGATTGTTGTAGGGTTACACTCAATTGCGTAAAGATTGTATACAGATAAACTGTTTTTAATCTTGCTTTTGGCGATCTTAGATAACCTTGAAAAGTCGAAACATTGAGTCAACAATTACGTTTGTTTTGTATCGTATTCCACGAGTATCTAATTATAAAGCTTCAAGACAACTTTACATGGCATGAGTATTTGAGTAATTAACTATTCGCTTTAGGTTTCAGTTAAAAACATATTAACTCTACCAAACTATAAGAGATATCAAAAACAAGACCTTATTACAAAAAATAATTTTAAAGAATTAAAAAGACTACCTTGCCACGATATTCTTATGGCATTGAAATCAGAACATTTTCCATCATCACGTTAGGTCACAAAACGGAACACTATATCAATGCCGAGCTAATAACGAAGTTAAATAACTGTAACACGGCCACTACGGGCTTAGCAATCATAACTTTGCACTTAAGCTGTGGATCCCAAGTTGGGGCCCTTTGCACAGTGTGCTCTGCAGTCTACTTTGCAGAGTAGGGAGTACTCTGCAGCGGTAAGTACTTCGGGGGTAGTGCGCTCGCTGTCTGGGCTTGATTAGCGGGAGATCGAATTACGATTAGCGGTACTAGTTTTGATTTAAGCGGCTGGATTTTGGCTTTTGGTGAGGAAACAATTAGTTACGATGATAGATTTTACCAACCGACTTCCAAAAAGGAAGAGTTTCATGTTCATAGCTTATGTTTTCTTTTTTTGTCTGTCCACCGATTTATCCGTCTATTTTGGACCGATTTTGAAAATTCATTTTTTGTTTGAAAGGGTATGCTTTCGAAGCGGTCCCGTATAATTTTTAGTAACTTGCTTTTTCCCACTTAGTCTTTAAGGATCATATGATATATAACTTCCTGTCACTGTTATTTACATAGCAGGTAGTGGTATTCAAATTTGTGTAGGGTTGTACCATAACTAAAAGTGAAAAATAATTAATTTCGGTCGTCGGTGGTAATAAACGAAAATTCGATACCAAAGACACTGACTTCCGAAATTAAAGTTATTTTTCACTTCGTAGTGTTTTTGTTTTATTTTTTGTAAAAAGTTTTTATTTTATTAGCCACGTCTTTTTTAAAAGTAGGTACACGTAGTGTAGGTTTTATTTTTATTTCATTCCTATAGTACTTTCTGGTTACGTGAAAGACAAAAAAAAAATAGTAATTACTTTTTGGCTTTGCCGGTTTTTTAGTAATAACGTATTTCTTTTCATGACTTTTTTACGAATGCTAAGGAACGTAGTTCTTAGTACACTGTGAACAATTTTAAAGTTCCAAAAATCGCAAGGTATTTGAAATTCAGTTTAATAGTAAAGCAAACCATAAGTCCGTTCTATTTATATTGTTTCAGTGATGTCAAGCGCAGGGTTTTGGCATATGACGTCATCCCGATGCCGCGAGGGACGCCGGCTTGTGTTTGACACATGAAATGCCCACTATACCCGCTATACCAGTCAACGACATAAAGAACCGAGCGATTGCATTGCCGTTGTTCAACTCCGCTTTGTGACCGCTTGGTGCCGTTTCGAGCCGCTCACGTATATATATATATATAAATATGTTCTAATATAATTTTCTAGTAGCGAGTTTTGCTTTATTTGTGGAAGGTTTTATGGCTTAATTTAAGAGTTCAGTCAGTTCTGTGGTTAAGACAGGATATTCTTCTCAGAAATATCAATTAAAAACAAGCGATTATTTGACACTTGAGGATAAATAAAATAAAAATTAAGTTCTATGGCAATTAGGTAATAGATAGACATTTCTGTAGAAAATCGAAAAACAAAAAGGTAAATGATTTTTAAATATTCCTTGTAGGTAATTATTCACTTTGACGGCAAACATTATTCCATTGTAACGTCCATTATCAGTAAACGGTTCCTCAAAGCTCCTCGTCCTAGTGTCCGAACACAGTCCAGTTGGACGTCGGTCCACATTAGGTGCAGCTCGGCACGGCTCAATGTTCGGCGTTTGCAATGCTAATAGAGGCTTGATGCGCCCCCACTAACTCGCTTTGCATCTTATATTGTTTGGAGTAACTAGCTCTTTGAGGCGTAGACGAGGAGATAAGTGAATTGGAATCTATTTCTGTTTTTGTTTTCTGGTAATAAGTTAAATACACAAAACGTAACGCAGCAAAAATCTGCCTTCCAAGTGTAACTGAAAAAAGAACAACCTCGAAATGAACAAGAAAAACATTTAAAGGATTACATTTATTTACTCAGAGAAATTAACTGTTAAGTCAAATTGACACACTGCGTCAAGTTTCCGTTGTATACCTAAATCATATAACTGTAAAAAATATATAGTTTGGGATTTGAGCCTACCAACTTTAAATCCCTATAATTAAAGTTGGTAGTCAATTTGGTAAACAATAAATTTGCCTGACTTAATGATTATATAAGTTATCCAAAATGTTCTAAAGGTTTTAAAAATGTGTGAGAATTAGGTCAAACTACAGAATTAAAATACTAAATTATAAATTACCATTACTATGAGACTGATCTACGTCTACCAAATTATCTCTGCTTATTTCCATTAGAAACCCACTCCTTAAATATTAGTTTGTTCCACAAGCATTAAATACATTGAAAGCAGTAATTCAGACAGTATGCGAGCGAACCTCGTGCTCGTGTGTAAGCACGTACTTACAAAACAATTTCAAGCATGTAACGTCAACTTCGAGTTACTTCGCTAAGAGAAACTGCAACCTAATGCAACCAGCATACTATCGTATCTTTGTATGCATACTCTGTACAGTTGGTGTACTTTATATTTTTTGCTAAGTGTGTGTTGTTGAAGAGAGGTGGGCAGGCATATTATAAGTTGAGGGATTACATCGCTGATAAAAACCACAAGTATTTGATTAACATTTGAAAATACTGTTGAGGCTGCAGAAGATGGTAAGACAATCTTTGCATTGTATAAAGTCAACCTCATTTGTATTTTATAATTTTATAGCGCAGGTGTGAGTACTATGTACTAAAGAGCTACCATTTACCGGATAATATACCTTTCATTGACGTGAATGTGCCCTGACGGCTGTGAGTATGTCATGCTCACTCAGATGTCTCGCTGATGGTGGTGGTGGATCATTTAGCGCCTTCAGTATGGTTAAGCTGACTGGTGCTGATCCATGCGTCATGTTCGTGAATGTTAAGAATATCGTATAATTTTACAATGTTTGTAAATATGTGAGCACCATGCATCTATCACATAATTAATTTATATCATTCCTTCATTTTTCATTCTTTTTACCTATCGTGGTATAGTAATCTTATTCTAGGTTCGTCTTCACATATAATTATATAATTAATGTATACTTACAGAATATTGTGAAAATATTTTAAAAGAGTAACGGTGGAGTTTCTTGCCCATTCTTCTCCATACGAAAACGACCTTTTGGAATGGGCGACTAGAATCAATAATTATATCTTTTTTTTTGTAAATGTTGACGTTCATAAGTGCCTTTTTTGTGCCTAATTGAAATAAATTATTTGACTTTGACTTTGTCATGGTCGTCAGTTGGGACTGCTCATCTCTTAGCTGCCATGGCATTTTTTTTTCTATTTGCTGTACTCGTCCAGAACTTTTAACGTGTACGTCTCTTTTTTACATCGTTCTGACATATAATTATAAATTCAACATTAATGATTAATAATATTAGGAAACTAATATTTTTGTAATAATACTATAATTTAAAAGAGTGTCCGTGGAGTTTCTTGACCATTCTTCTCCATAGGTACCTACTACGCTTTGGAATGGGCAACTAGCTTCATATTTCTGACTGACCAACTCCTTGACTGTTCAAAAGTGCCTGTAAATGGTTTAATTGAAATAAAAGCTTCGAGTTTCTTTTGTTTTTATAACATATTCGCTAATGAGCACATCCTATCATCACAGTTTTTATATCCCGTTATGAATAACACCACAGTCTTAAATCACTTGATCACCATCAAGTATTTGTAGTTCTCTAAAGTTCCAATAACTAGGACTAACAATATATTTAGAGGTAAAGTTTAACCAATATAAATCACTTGAGTTATTAATTCTCGTCGTCCGGGTCGTTAATAATGGTCCTGGGTGCATTTCCTCTCCGGAACTGCGCGACTTTCGCCCCTACGTCGCCACCGCTTTATAATTATTTTAGATTTTGTGTCGTGTTAGTAATTAGAGGAAATAAGGTTGTGGTAGCCATTGGATTACCTCGCATATCTTTTTTTATTAAATTTTCTTCTTTTCGTGTGGTTAGTGACTAACCTGGTGTCAGAGTTTTAAAGCCGCGAATGGGCCTCTGACTTGGCTTCACATGCCGTCGAGAAATATCTCTCAGACATGCGGGAAAGTCCGAAAGGGATACCGTGGCCCCCTGGCATTGCACAGGCAACAGAAGGGACACGGGTGGGTTTTAGTCAGTAACAGTCTGACACGCCCTCCCGCTCCACCCAGAGCGCGAGAAGTCTAGAGCGAGAGAATTTGATGATTTCCCACACAAAAAAAATTCGTAAAATCTAAATCGTAACGTAGTTATTAAATTATCACTTCATTAAGAAAACGGCATAGGATAAATGTTTGCAAAAATATTGGTTGTGGCGTGCGGAAAAGTGCGCGCATTCGAACTTTCAGTTCCATCATGGTAGCTTTGTAGTAAATTTACCGTGGTTTATGGTGAAAGAAAACATCTAAAAAAATCGTGGAAAAACAAAGTGTGGCCAGCAATGGTCGTTGATGCTCGGTAATGTTTGTTGATGCTCGGTAAGAGAAGATCCCTCTACTTTGCATTGACACAACATCAAACATAACACGGATTATTGTGTCGATAAGTATAATCAATAATTTCAGTTACACAATTTTCACGTAGTTCTGGAATGAATTCATCGAGTTCATGTTGACTGCTTACATTACCATATAAAGTGCAAATATTAGATGCTTGTAACACGCTCAAGTTATGTAGCACTGCTCGCTACAGTGATCGTGCGAGTTACTAACTGCAGTCTTACCTTACACTTTAATATAATATTGGAGAAAACCCAGTGTGGTTATTGTTGGTTATTGTAGGTTTATTGAAAAGATTCTAAACTAACCTTAAAAATAACCTACCGGAAAGATATTGAATCAGGTTAGTTTCTTCTGTAAGACTGATCACACAACTGAAAGTATACAATCAAATTCAAAGTCAAATCATTTATTACAATTTTGCATTGTAAATACAGGATAAAAAGCGATAATTTTCCTACGCCCGATAATAGCAATAATTTTACGACGCCCTGGGCGTAGGGAATCTATTGCCGATTCCCGGCCATCGTAGGCTCGGGCTTGCGGACGGTGAGCAATGGGTAGCTCGCCGTCCGGTAAGGACCAAGCCCGGGTCGACGGCGCGTTGTGTTCCACGCGCGCCTCAAAGAGATGTCAGCAAGTGAAGGGGTCCGATGAGACCATTGCCTGCCGGGGTTGCGGGAAAGTCCGAAAGGGATACCGTGGCCCCCTGGAATTGCACAGGCAACAGAAGGAACAGGCAAAAAAAGGATAAAAAGCGATAATTTTCCTAATATTTCATCGCATATCATCATCTAAACATGGTGTTCCAACTATTTCTTTATTGTGGACTTGAAAAAAAGTGAAGCATTACAAAATAATATTCTTGTTTTAATCATTGAAACAATTACACTAACGTAGAAGTACCTTCCAGGCAACTATTCACTTTTATTATCTATATATCCAATCACCCTACATTTGAGTCCTTGTAGAAAATAAAGAACTATCCCCAACACAACAGCTGATTTACCTATTTAAATGACAATGACATACACGTCATTATCTCCCGTACATTGGGACAACACACCGGACAGACTGTTGATCGCTTCGTTTGTATGTGCCGCTCGGGACCACTGCAATTAACTGCAGTAGCCACTGTTTCAGACTAGGGTTGTAACGGTACCTTGCCTTCGCCTCTGCAAATGCGGAAATCATACCACAGTTGTAACGAAGATCTAATTAAGAACATCGGATCCAAAACACAGCGTAGACAAAAAAAAAACAATTATAAAGTAAAATTATGATTTAGATTAATTACAATCGATTAATATTTAATTCTAACTGTAATGTAGAGCTGCCTAATCTAGGTTTATGAAAACCTGGGTCATGAATTTACATCAAACATTTAAAAAAAAACAACAATAAATTTATTAGAAGCTAAATTAAAAAGAAGATATTATATTATGTAGTTTTCTTACCCTTTGATATTATGGAGAAATAACTCGAAGTTTCATGTTTTTGCTCCCATGTCGACGCCACCGCCAGGTTCAGTAGCTACCAAGTATGCATCTCGGCTTCGTCCCTTCTATTGTTATTACTAAAAGGTCCAATATTAGGGTTCCGAACGTCCGAGTGAAAAAACGGTACCCTTATAGGATACTCGTGTATCTATCGTCTGTCTGTCCGTCTGTCACAGCCAATTTACTCCGAATCTAATAGACCGATTATGTTCAAATTTTGAATACATATGAATTTCTGTGACCCAAACACAGACTTGTAACGTAAATAAATTAATTCGGAAAACGGACGTCAGTTTTGGGAGGCAAAAAGAAAAAAATAAAAGTTCTGCAAACTGTACCGTGTGTCATATCAAATAAAAGGGCTTACTGTGTGTCAAACATATTATATTATCATTTTAAAATAAACAGTTATATAGTTATTTAAGAAAATATATGATAACTGACCATCTCCCCTTATCTCCGAAATTAAAGCGCCAAAATAATCACAACTACGGAACTCTTCATTGTGCGTAGTTCGACACGCACTTGTTTTGTTTATTTCTCTACCTCTGCCTCCGTTGACTTCTCCTTATACGGATGTCAAGCTCTTCATCTTTGCTGTAGTGCTGCAGGAAATGTATTGAGAATAATATTTGAGAGATGTTTTTGGAGGTGCCAGTCTTCTGGCGAGATTCTGAGATAAAATTAAAAGGTCGGACGGGATTTTTTATTTAAACTTGACAGGTTTTCTCATGCATTATGTTACAGTGCTATATTTAGTTTTTCAAACGTTCAAGGATGTGAGTGAAGAGTGAGGGAAGAGAGAGTGCACCTGTGTCTGCGCACACACTTGTGCACCATAATATCTCCCGCGCCGAAGGCTAGTCTCCGTTGAGATTGGCCGCCGTGGCCGAAATACGGTCTGGAGGACTATATGTATTTAGTTTTGTATAAAAAATATTAATCGCAATTTTTAATATTCCTGTTAACACCTGTTAATAAATTTCACATACATTAATCTTTTTAGTTCAGTATTTTAAGTATTTTAAACTATTTATATAATCGAAGATATGTGATTTACCATATTACTCACCGGTATTTATTTCAATACGTGACGACAGTAACTAAAAGTTGATGATTTACCCAAAACCCGTGAAATACTAAAATTCAAACACAATTTTATTTCCAGTAATCAACATTCCAAGTCGGTAAACTCCACTAAAGTGGCTGTAAAAAGTGCACGAAAAACATTTTTATTTTGAATACTTATTCGTTTGAAAGAGCCGGCGGATTTTTGTCAACACATACGGACGGTCGCATACCGCGCGTCGTAGTACGTACTGCATACCTACTGCGGTATGCGAGCAAAGTACAACGGGACCCATCCATATACAGCTGTTTTTGTTCAACTACCATATTTTGTTAATTAAAAAAATATGTACGAACGGTTTCGTTTTGTTTAAAAGTTAGAGATATTTATATATTCATTGTTTCACTTGTTTTGGCTGAAAACAAGTGTTATTGTTTAAATGATGAAGTTAACTGAAACATACACGGAATTATGTTTTGTGGATGAAATGTAAGTGACAATCAGGTTGTAAGAATCGCACGACAAGCTACGAGCTACGTGGCTGCGGGGTTTGCATGGCTACTTTCTCGTAGTCTATTGTGGATTGAATATTACTAATGTCACTCGTTCTTTACAAGTCTAGACGTTCAGTATTGCTTTGAAGTATGTTAATTCAATTTCCACAAAGTTACTTAGACAATCCTACTGACACAAATATTACAAGATTGTTTTAAATATAATAATTATTTTTTATTTTCAACGATCGTACAACTAACAAAATATCACAAGAGCTACACAAGCACATATACTGTACATAGCAGCACAATGTGAGTTGCGAACAAAGCGTCAGTGTGCGCAGCTTCCGGCGCGACTCCGGAAGTGATGCGCGCGGCCGGCGACCTCTGGCGGCGCGTAATTAAATGCAAGTGTAATTGCGCCACGCAATTATCGAAGTACGGGGTCGGTGACCTCAGGGGAAATCATTACAATGTTTTACTTTTAATAAATAGCCTCCTGATGGGTTTTCTGGAATGAAACAAATTGTGAAAATAAACGAGTAACTTTGTGACTGAATAAGTGATCTTAAAAAACTTTAAAAGGCTGTTTTACAATGTCCAAATAGGCAGTATGTACAAAAATGTAATTCAACTGATTTTGAAACAACCCTTTGATTAAAAAACAAATGCTTCTCTTATTTTCTTTTGAGTATATTTTTTTTTACGTTGTAGATAAGGAAGCTTGGCAGTAACTCCTTCTGCACAAGGACCAGGGAATCCACATGGCTTCCCTGGTACCATTAACGGCATAATTATGTAAGTGTCTATTAACTGCTCTCAAATTACGTTATTTTTATTTTTTTACATTCTTCCATGACATAACCATCTCATTATTTGAAATTCTAAACCTAAAATTTAATGTCAACTCTTTAAATTAATGACTTTTGTGGACATGATAATTATTCAGATTTGTTACAGTTGTAATGGCAATCATGTAATTTGGTTTAAATGGGTTTAAATTTTTGTTATTTTATTTATCTTTATAAAGATTGTTTTCTATTTTGTGAATGTGAGAACGTTGTAGGCCTAGTAGACTGTAGATTTGTTGACCATTTTATATTTCATTAAGTACCTGATACTTATTGAAAGGCCAACACTATCCTCCCATACCTATTAACACTGTTTTTTGAAAATATTGTAAAGCTAATTACCTATTTTTAAAAGAGTAACCTTGGAGTTTCATGCCGGCTCTTCTCCTTAGGAAACGACCAATTAGAACGGTGCATCTAGCTTTTGAGGTTTCATAAGTGTAGTAGATTAATTATGTATAATATTATGATTTTCATCAAGTTCATTTCGATATAATTCGTTTTACCAATAATTAAAGCAGAACGCGTATTGTGGCGCAAATCAAACGAGTGTTGTGTTAATGACCGTTAATTATGACCGACATTACATCGACGACGCGACCATCTGTTACGTTGTGTACCGTATCGCTAATGAAGGCTCCGATGTGCTAAGTAAGACATATTTATGTTGTTAGAAGATTTGTGTAATAGATTACGATAATACTGGTAGTTGTCCGTTTTCATGTGATAACAAAAAAAAGCGCACTGTTAGATTTCAACGCTTGTCTCAGCGCAGAGAGTTGAAAATCTAACTTGCAATAATATTTCGGGGTCTCCTAGTGTTAGTTACAACGAGATAACTATCCTATTGAAAGTAAGAGGTCAATAAGCCATCTATCTTTAACTGCCTCGTTGGTTTAGTGATCGCGATGGCTGAGCGCAAAGTCCTGGGTATGAACCCAACCAACCAACCCACAAACCAACTCGTTGGTTTTCCTATTCAGAAATTTTCAGTAGCAGCCCGAGTTAGTGACAATGACCTTTTACCTACTACCTACAAAGGGCTTGTAATAACACCTGAAAAATGTGGGTTTGCTATTAATACATTTGTGAGAACACTAGGCACATACTAGAAGTCTAGGTTAAAAGCATTTCGCAGTGTTTGTGTTGGCCGAACTCGCTCGCATAGCTCTAAGATAAACCGTGCCCTATACAAACACATGCTGCCCTACAACCTACTCGCACACACATAATGTGTGTAACTATGTGGTCGTAGGATGCAGAACACTGTACTTATGAATTCGTACCTTAAACAGAAATAAATAGTCATCAAAGTGAATATTATTTTAGCTCCCTTCTATTACTTTAAACTTAACATTGTTATAACTAGTTTATTGCCTGTTATCATGAAAATGTGCATTGAATTCGATAGTTTTTAGGGTTCCGTACGTCCGAACGAAAAAACGGAACCCTTATAGGATCACTCGTGTATCTATCGTCTATCTGTCCATCTGTCACAGCCATTTCTTTGCACTGAGTTTAATGGCCCGTTTTAATAAAAATTTGGCACACATATGAATTTCTGTTACCCAAACACGGACGTGTAACGTAAACAAATTAATTTTGGATATGGAGTCACTTTTGGGAGGCAAACAACTTTTTTTTTATGGTTTGCTTATGACATTTTTTTTTTAAATTATTTTACATTAAATATTTTTACAGTTATTTAAGAAAATAGACGAATATTTGCCGTTCTCATCTCCAAAACTCTTTGAGTATTTTAATACAGAAAATAGTTTCATACTTATAGATTACAGTTAAACCTATAAGAAGATGGTCTTAAAATAACATATTTAATCTTTCAATATTGTACGTACAAACTTACATTTGCAGTTGGAATGTACACTCGAGAGCAATGAATCCGGGTCACTTAAAGAATCCTAAAAATCTCGGAAACTAAAAATGCTAGGTTAATGCAATAAATTGTATTTAATAGACAATGTAATACTCCTTAAATGAAGGTATTAAAACTTCTTAGTTATTGTAAAGTTATATCATAAAAAAATCAAATTTGAAAAAGGGCCACTTTCGAAGATGGAACTACGAAATTACAGCATTTGGTTTTGCTTTTGTTTGTAATCTGTCATTTATGTGGGTACATAAACCATGTTGATAGTGCTCTATATTCATTATTCAAGCTGAAATTATGTCGCTTACGCCTGAAGAATGCACCAGAATACTTACAATGCTGGAAACCGGCCGGAGTCAGCGCGATACAGCCAGGACTGTCGGTGTGTCGCTGTCAACAGTACAAAGAGTTCTCCGACGTTACGAAGAAACTGGTTCTAACCTACGCAGACCAGGAACGGGCAGAACCAGGTGTACCACAGCACGAGAAGACCGATACTTGGTGAACACCATGCTTCGAAATCGCTTTCTTACAGGAACTGAACTCACAAATCAGTTTCGACGCCTCGGAGGAAGTAACCCAAGTGCATGGACAGTAAGACGTCGGCTTGCTGAATCTAACTTAAAACCCCTTAGACCTGCAAACGGCCCTAAACTGGAGCGTGGGCATCGTATTTCAAGACTAAGATATGCCCAGAGCCACGTAAATTGGAGTATTGAAGATTGGTCAAAAGTTATGTTCTCCGACGAATCAAAATTTATGCTCTACAAGCACAATGGGAGACACAGAGTGTATCGAAGACCAGGAGAAAGATTCAAGCAAGCATGCATCGAAGAAAAAGTAGCCTACGGTGGTGGGTCTGTACTTGTGTGGGCCGGAATTTCTTCTGAAAGTCGCACAGAGCTGGTGATCATAGAAAACGGCTCTTTAACTAGCGAAAGATATGTGGAAGAAATCCTCAATGATCACGTTGGTCCATTTATGGTCAATTTAGGTGAGGATGCTATATTTATGCATGACAATGCCCGACCTCATACAGGTAGGATTGTGAATGACTACCTTCAAGAGATGAACATTACTCGTATGGAGTGGCCAGCGCGCAGCCCGGATATCAACCCGATCGAGCATGCTTGGGACGAGCTAGGCAGATGCGTAAAACAACGAAACCCTCCCCCAATCACGCTTCGTGAGCTCAAAATTGCTATCACAGAGGAATGGGAGAATATTCCCCAAAATCGTATAAGGAACTTGGTGTACAGCATGCCAAACCACGTAAACGCAGTAATGGAAGCACGAGGAGGCAATACGAAGTATTAAAATTCAAGAAAATCGTAATAAAGTTCAAAAATTTCATGTTTCCTATTTTTGTTTTAAGGAGAGATCAGCAGTTTTTTTCTTTATGTAATTTTGTGTTAATAAAATGTATGGTGACTCATATTTTTTTTACTTTCATTTAAGGAGTATTACATTGTCTATTAAATACAATTTATTGCATTAACCTATCATTTTTAGTTTCCGAGATTTTTAACATTCTTTAAGTGACCCGGATTCATTGCTCTCGAGTGTATGTGTACCTTTGCTACCTGTTACCTGCCAAAGCCACCATGATCTAAATTTCACAGTCGGGGATCGTTCCTACTGTATTGGGGACATACACGAGAAACTTCAGCTTTTATAAAATAACGAAGGTCTGATCGTCGCGGGCTCTTGCTCTATTAAGTTTTTTCTTGAGATAAAATCATCCTAACTACAGAACCTTTCATTTGCCAGCCAGCCGCGGCCAGTTTTGTTTTATTTACTCCCCGTTATGACAGTTAACTTTAAAAAAGTTCAACACTTGTTTTCTTCTGTGTCATGATCTATATTTTCTTCTAGACTATCTCAGAATACCCTACAGAATTCCTTCAAGCCTATTCTTATAATTTGAACCAATTTCGTTTATATTCTGTCCAATCCCTCGAGAGTAGTAAACTGTCTTTATCGTGACGTGTGAATAATAAAGCTGATCATAAAACCATGTCATCTCGCGCACTGTGTCCGGCTCCGAGATAACACGCTCACGGTGAATTGTTTAACAATCACTTCCTCATTTCATGATACTTTTTGGAAAATAGATTGTTAGAAGGAATTACAACTCCTCATTACTCTGTTTGAAACCGTAATGAGGAGTCATAAAGTTAGTTAGTTACTATTTAACTGTTGAGTAGTAGAAGATACCTGGAAATTCTAAACAAACCACAACACAAACAGACGTATATGATTATTATGAAACTTTTGATGCTGTGCCAGTAATTTCTCATGAAATGATCTCATAAAATATTTATTATTATTATTTATTTATTTATTTACAACACAAACTATCTTTACAGGTTAACCTAAAGTGATAGAGTGGTACAGAACACAATTAAACTAAGATATAATCTTACAACTAGGTACTTAAATCTAACTATACATGCAGATCAGAATAACACAATACTGTGTATATGTAATGTGAGTATGTACAAGTTCGTTTGCCGATTACCTCGTAGGCACATTTCACATTACGCCACGTTTTAAAGCCCATCAAGGCATGTCTCCCATTCAGACAGTATTTATCCAATATAAGGGCGCATAAACTAATTTAATGTCCGTCGTATCGACGAGCGAACACCCGCTTTACTGCTCAACGTTTAAACGTATGGGCGTTTTACGGCCCTGTAGCTGTTACGTCGCCTTTTACGGCCACCCTGCGCCAGTAATACACTCTGACAGTTTTTATAAGTGTTATTATTGAAATAATGGACGTTTTCGGAGGCTGAGCTAAGCGATGTATTGGGGAGAGGGATAAACAGAAAGTATTTACCTCACGAGTCGCAGTTAGAAAAATAGGAAACTTCCCCGAAAATTCTTATTTTACGATATCAATGGGTATTCTTTCCTCTATCTTTCGCCCTTATTTTCCAACTAACGGTTGATGTAGGTTCTCATACTATTTTGTCATCCATGACATAACCGTTCGCTAATTACTCCAAAAACATAACTAAAGCAAGAAATACATCTTGCAGTTGTTGGTCAACTAAGTTTCAGCTTAAACTGAAGTAAAGCAGCGCTTCAGTCATTAACGGAGACAGCCGCCTCGCCAGCACTTAGCCACCAGTCTACGAGTACCTCACGAATGAGAGAAACTGCTGCGAGAAAATATTAAAGATGATTTATACATTAGAACTTAATTTTTGCTATATTTTAATAGACGATAAATTTATGTGGGTGATGGGTGGGAGTTCTCGACTATTTTTAAGTGGGTGTCATTCTAACCTGCAATTTAATAAGGAAGGTTCCTGTGACAATTTGTTCCATTTATCATTCTGTTATTACACAATTTGATACTTTACTATTTTTTCCTGCGTAGGTTGCAAGTTACTTGACGTTACTAATTTATTAGTCTGCTATTCAGATGGGCTTTGTATGCGTACAACTTGACTGTTACTTGTACTGTTAGCCTGCATCGACCCACTGCTGGGCAAAGGCCTCTCTCCATGACTTCCAGCTCTTTCAATTCAGCGTTAAATCGACCACCGGTAGTACAACTATCAAAGCTAAACATACATGTTAAATATAATATGTGTATTGAATTTAAGCTCTAGCTTGAGATATTTACACTTTCATTGCTTACTTTTTTATTTGGTTAAAAGAGATAAGTACATACCTATGGTAATTCATTGTAGTATAATCAACAACTAGGTACATGTTAAAATAAATGCATAACGGCACAGCAAGTGGCGCCGCCTTGTTTTGTTAAGAAGTTACTGGAATCAGAGCATCGCATCGCATCGATGGTTGCGAGGCGGCTGTCTTCTGATGACAGAGGCGATGTCAGAGGAGCTGCTGTCACCTTCCGCCTGACGCAGGTCCTCACCGGACACGGCTGTTTCGGGAGGTTCCTGTTCGGTATAAGGCGGGAGGAAACGTCCGGGTGTCATCACTGCGTGGATCGCCCGGAGGACACGGTGGAGCATACGGTGGAGGTCTGCTCGGCATGGGTAGAGCACCGCCGTGTCCTCGTGGAGACGATCGGTGGCGGGGATCTCTCGCGTCCGGCCCTGGTCCAGGCCATGATACGGAGCGAGAGGGCATGGGAGGCCGTCACCTCCTTCTGCAAAGCAGTAATTAACTTCTGAGAGGCAAAATTCGTGCCCTCACGCCTCTAGCCGCCACAGGAGGAGACGCCCTGGGCGTCGGGAATCGATCGCGGATTCCCGGCCACCGTAGGCGCGGGCTTGCGGACGGTGAGCAATGGGTAGCTCGCCGTCCGGTAAGGACCAAGCCCGGGTCGACGGCGCGTTGTGTTTCACGCGCGCCTCAAAGAGATGTCAGCGAGTGAAGGGGTCCGATGAGACCATTGCCTGCCGGGGTTGCGGGAAAGTCCGAAAGGGATACCGTGGCCCCCTGGCATTGCACAGGCAACAGAAGGAACACGGGTGCGCTTTAGTCAGTAAGAGTCTGACACGCCCTCCCGGTCCACCCAGAGCGGGAGACGTCATTTGATGATTCCCACCCAAAAAAAAAAAAAAAAGGTGAGCTGCTGTCGTAACAGCAACATACAGTGAATTTACATAATCAAAATATTTGGTCGTGTTCCATTCATGGTCCGCAATGAAAGCGATCGCCTGACAATAACCGTTTGTGCCAAGCTCAGCAGCCGGCGACGGTGACCCACTGAAGGTGGGTCTTGGCAAATTTCAATTTGCCTGGAGGAGGCCGCCGTGCATGCATATTGGCATATCAAAGACCTTTTTTGGGACGGAACACGTGACAGGCGTCAGCGATTTGCAGCGTGGCTATTGTTCTATTAAATAGTTTATCAAAATAACATAGAAATTTAGCACAAAGTTAGTACTGCATGTAATATACCCAGTTAACTACTCCTAACTACTCCTACTGCTAAAGCTTTAAATGCTAAAACTTTACAACCACGCAAATAAAACAATACTGAATTTATTACTTACGTACGTCATTCGTAGTTACACCGTGGATATGCAGTTTACCTGAAAAAAGAAAATCTTCTTTTTTTATGTGTCAGACACTTTATAAGAAATATCGCAAAATAATATCAAGGCAGCTGGTTAATTTTACCCATCTTTTCAATTGTCACAAAACGAAACGCTCCCTAACAATTCTTCACTTGAACCACACACACAGTCCTAGTCGACACGGTTTGAAGTTACTGCCTTGTTTAGGGCCCGAAAGGGTTAAACGACGCCCGAATGGATTACGTAGTTATTAATGAGCTGCCAGGGATTAAATTTAACTAAATGGATATAACAATGACCTTTGACCAGCACTCTTTTACTGCGGAATTAAACCGAAGCTCATTAAGTTCTTAAAAGTGGATTCGGAACATGTTAAAATGTATTCTGTTTGACCATTTTGTGTTTTAACTAATGTTGAAAGGATACGTGAGTTGGGTTCTGTCACCACTCCACATTCTGAGAGGTGTACAAGCTTGAATTATTTTCTGCCATTGCAGCATTGTAAGACTTCTCGAAAGTTCGAAATATGAGGTTTTGGTAGTATTGAATCGAATTTGTCCTACTTTAATTTACGAGTACGTCGATTGAGTTTTCTTTTTAATAATATTTTTTTTTTTGAAATATTTCAATTTAGGCGTCGTCGACAGGTGCGATTCGACACCAGTTCTACCGTGAAGTTTTCTTAGAAATTGTTTTGTTAGAGTCGTGTTGCGCTGTCGCATCGCGCCTGTCTGCACGAGGCTTTAAAAAGTTTTTTTAAATTCTGGCAATCGGGAAGATATTCATGTGGCCAGTTTTGGAAATAGGATGGTAATTGGGACATGTTAATTTTAAGTTTTGAGTTTGACAGGCTTGATGTTTTGAAGAAATCTCATTACCACAACGTTTTCGCGCAACAGCTATCCTTTCGCGAAAGTAGATTCGCGCAAATGTCTGTCGCACAAGAGTCCCAGATCCACAAATAAGTACTAAAGCGTACTCTTTCTAATCTAACACACTCCTGTGTGTAGATAAATGCTTTTAGTTTTTTTTTTACGTAGGCTCTGGACAAAAATATGATTACTGATCCTGGTGAACCCGGGGTCATACGTCATATTTTTGGAATCGTCTCCTCTAGACCTTGATTACGTACGTACTAAATACTGTTTTTCAATACTTTACTTATTGTGTTCGCAAGTCCGCCATGTGGATTTTAGCGAAACGTCACCTATTATATTAAGTAACATAACATAACATCACGCCTTGTTTCCCCGAAGGGTTGGGCAGAAGTGTACTTGTAGCATTTACACCCACATTTCGCCAGTTATGTTTAAGTCCCATGTAATAGGGGTAGGCCTATTGCCATCAACCGGGCACAAATCCAGACTCCGGGCTGCTTCTGAGAAATTCCAGATAGAAAAACCCAATAACACTTTGCCCGACCCGGGAATCAAACCCAGGACTAGGATTATATTAGTATATTAGGAATTTCCTTCATAATTCTTCGGATTACGATTGAAAGTCAAGTGTTTTATGCTGAGCGGTCAACGCAAACCTGAAGGCATGTCATTTCTGAATAACTTCGCCTTTCTTGGACTATGGATCTTCGTTTAGGGGCATGAGGAACAGGGTGTAAAGTTCACTCATCCACCATAGAAAAGGGAGGATCCTCTGACCAGACGGGTGTTGTGTCTGGCGGGCCGACTGTCCGACTGTTGATGTCAGATAGTCTTATATATTATATCGTTCGCGCGGTAAACTAATTGCGCGATGCAGAATTTGTGTGACGTCATGTCTTTGATGCGTAGTTCGTATGTGGCGGTGTAGCCGCTACATTCGCATTGCAGTTTACCTCGGTTACTTGGTAACTTGTATCTCGGACCACTATGATTTTTCCTGGTTTCCAACGAAGATTCAACGTTCTATAAACTGGGGCAAATGAATCAGTTGGGATATAATCTTTAGATTTGAGTGAGATTCTTGAAGACAGTGGATTACTCCGCGAACGATATTTTGAATTCCCATATGTCCCTTCACATATTTTTACGACGAACAACAATATGGAGGGCTATGAAACATTTATTATAGCTTCCTAATACATTTTGTTTTATTTGTTTTCATTTCTGGGCCGAGCTTGTATGAGACCGTTATGCATCTCCTTTACAAATACCAATGGTAAACAAATTCGTGAAATTAATCGCATTAAATCAAATAAACGAGCATTTCAGTGAAATTAAATAATGTTTATTCCGATAGGTTTCTGGTTTTTAACCGACTTCAAAAAAGGAGGAGTTTCTGTGTTCGTCTGTATATATTTTTTTATGTATGTTCATCGATATTTTCGTCAATTTTGAACCGATTTTGCAAAGCTTGCGCGGTAGTCCCATATAGATTTTTATTAACTTTGCTTGTTATTTACATAGTAGGTAGTGGTATTAGAATTTCTGTGGTGTAGGTACCACAACAAAAAATAAAAAAGAAAAGGAACTCGTTTTTTTTTTCTTTTTTGAAAAATATTTTTACGCAACTGAAAAAACAGGGTTATGTTTTTCGCACGTATCTTATAAGTATGTTTGTCAATTTCTTTATTACCTCGTATCTTCCAAAAGACTGGATAGATTTCGACAGTTAAGGTTTATATTCGTCTTAAAAACCCACATGCTCTTAGATAGGTGTTAAAAAAAAGCAGCGGATCTTTCGCGTGATATAGTAATAAGATAATGAAAAAATATTAACCAAACCTATCGAGTAGGGTATATAAATAAATAAAATTAAAAGGGGATTACAAAAATCATAAATATATATGCTAAATATGTTTAAATTTAATTACGAATAATAAAATGATTTAAAAAGTTTTTGATAGCGTAAAAATGGGCCAAGTTTGTGTAGGACCAGTTTCTGTTCTTGAAGAGTGTGCCGAAATACTAAAAAGTCTAAAATAAAATAAATAATATAAAAAAAACTGGTTGCACTCCGGGAGTGCCGGCAGAAGTGAAAACTAAACTAAGTGTAAATTAACGTTGTGCATTTTTGATATTTTGGAATGGTTAGGGAAAAATTTTGCACCGGTCTACTCTCCCTCCGAATTTCTTACGAATTTTCGATTAGTTCACGTGTCCTGACGCAAGTTTAATTTTTTATCCCCATCACAAAAAAAATGCACAACGCCGCTAAAGAAGTTTTCACTTCAAAAAATCTAAAACGTAACTGCAAAATCACGTATGTAACTGAAAATAAAAAAACAAGCATTTGATTTTGATTTTTTAAATTATTCCTTTTACTTTATTTTTGTTTTAGTTTTGACTGCTCGATTAGTGAAGCGGTTGAATTATTGGTTTAACAGTAAATAATAATAAATAAATACTTGCATGCCCTCGAAAAACATTTATTTTAATTTCATTCCACGTATGTATATTATTTTGCAAGCGGGATTGATGGCTGTAGATACATGGATGACATAAGAAGCATTTTTAGGGCCACTTACACAGCAAATGACTACATTAACAGCTCGTGTGACTTTTTCAATCCATAAATTATGCACTTTCTGAGTTTGTCTTGGACATTACTGATACGGGTGAAGGAACACATGGCAAGGGAACTAAGACATAGTCGTTTTTAGAATATTTGTCTATTTGTCGGTTTGTCTGTGTGTCTCAATGTACGAGTATGTTCCGGCAACATTCAAATACTACCGGATAGATTTTGTTCACATTTTGCATAAAATATTCTCTCACGTCTGGTCTGTCTGCAGGCTATAACATTTATTTATTTATTTAAAACTCTAAGACTATCATTACAGGAGCTTAAACCTAATGCGATAGCTAGGCCTATTATTATAAAATTAAATGTACAATAAACTATATAAATATCTACAATTAAAACTCTAGACATATAAATGAACACAAAATTAAGTTTAGGTTTTTAAGAACAATACATTATTATTCGATGTATATATTTGAATTAATGGCCAGTTACTTTCTGAGACTCGACAGCAGCGCTTAATTTCGAAAATAATGCCTTTATTTTGTAGGGAGGTAAAAGCAACTAAATAAGGGGGTTTAGGTCACAAAATGCAATATTCTGTGAAACCCTGTTACTTTTCTATGAACTGGTATAAATCAACGCATACGTGATTTAATTATCAATCAGATGCTGTTTCTTATAATAACATTATCTAGGATAGTACATGAAATTTATTGATACAAACTTTCAAAACAACCTACCACAAAATCAGAATTTGGGAAGTTAGTTGGTTTTTGAATTAACCCGTCGATATCTTATTTAGAATGTTTGTTATTAAATTTTAACTTAAAGCTTGCTTTAAAACAACCTACTAGGCTGATTAGCATGACTTGTTTAGATAACTTTGCCCATAATTTCAAAAAACAGTGTAAGACTGAAGTGTTGGAATTTGGTTTATCAGACCACACGGCCCAATTAATAAAACTTCCAATAAAAAAGCTTTTCAAATTTAAATACTGGTATAAAACGGAACGAGATTACTGTACAGAAAACATTGATAAATAATTCAAAATGTGCCTGAATAATTTTTCTTTCTCAGAAATCTACACAACTAAGAACGTAGATAATGCTTATACATATTTCATGGATAATTTTAAATTATTCTATAATCTGTGCTTCCCGCAGAAAAGCTTAATGATGAAAGTTAATTATAAATCAAAGTGGATATCACGCGGAATAAACACTTGTTGTAAAAGAAAAAGATTACTGCTCTGGCAACTTAGACAAAAAGCAACAAAGACGAACAAACAAAATTATATTAATTATTCCAAATTACTGAAAAAAAATATATCACTAACGAAGCGTGCGCAAAATAATAACAGAATTAAAATGTCAAATAATAAATCAAAGACAACGTGGCAAATGATTAATAAAGTACGGCCAAATTTACTAAGAGAACCCATAGATAAAATTTAAATCCAAAATATAAGTATCACAAATCCTAAAGAACTAGCCAGCACATTTAATAATTACTTCGTTGATAAAGTTAAACCAATCTTGGGTGCTGGTAAAAAAGTAACATCCCTAATTAATCACAGACCTAATTCAATGTTTTTAGCTCCAAGCACACCTCTTCATGTATTTAAGATAATAAATGGCCTAAAAAATACAAAAAGTGTCGGATATTTCTAAAAAAATTGTAAAAGAAGTAAATAGTCAGATATGTCATCACTTAAGTCATATTAATATTAACCTGTCTATAACAAATGGCAAATTTCCAAAGGATCTTAAACTAGCAATTGTTAAACCTTTGTTGAAAAAAGATGATAAGGATTTAATCGAAAATTATCGACCCATTGTTCTCCTTTCTATATTTTCTAAAATCTTTGACTTAAACTTATTTTAAACTTATTACAATATAAAATTAAATAATTACTTAGAAAATAACAATATCTTATGCAACGAACAAAAAGGCTTTCGAAAACATAAAATATAAATATTGAATCTTTGAGTTAAAAAAAATATAATGACTGCGGTTGATAAAACTACCCCAGTGTGCTCCATCTTCTGCGATATGACACAAGCCTTCGATTATGTGGATCACAAAATATTGGCTAGTAAATTAGATGCATACGGTATAAGAGTGAACGTTTTAGAACTATTTAGATCTTACTTAACTGATCGAAAACAAATCACACAAATTACAAAATTTAACATAAAAACTAAAAAAGAAGAACAATACCAATCCAAAGTAAGATATGTTAGATATGGTGTTCCCCAGGGCAGCGTAGTGGGACTTACGTTATTTATTACCTACATCAACGACCTCCCTAATGCGACTATGCAACCTATGACATTATTTGCAGACGACAGCACAGTGAATATTACATGTAATGATAAAAATCTATTTGAAAACGACATAAATAAAGCACTGACATCTATAATAACATGGCTAATCAATAATAATCTAAAAATAAATATAAATAAAACAAATGAAATGAACTACAGTCAAAGATCTCAAAATTCAATTAAATTTAAATTAATATATGATAATACTATAATAAATCAAGTAGAAACAGCCAAATTCCTCGGTTTAAAAATTGACAGTAGAATCAATTGGAAATGTCACACGGAAGACCTTTGTACAAAAATAAGTAGTTTATCTTTTGCGATGTACAAACTGGCACCAACAGTGAGTAGAAACGCATTATTCATGCCGTATTATGGACTTGTTAAATCGGTGCTTAGATACGGTCTAATATTTTGGGGTAATCGACAAACACCGACATGGTGTTTAAAATGCAAAAGCGTTGTATACCGACAGCTGTCAACCAATGTTTATAAAATACCACATACTGACACTTCCGTCACTGTATATCTTGGAAATAGCTTCATTTGTTAGAAGCAAACCTCACTGGTTTCCTCTTTTATCAGACACTGTCACTAGAAATAGACGTACTAAATATAAGAGCTTCTTACAGCTTAACTCTGCGAAAAAAGCACTCCTTCATAAAAGCGTGTTTTGTATGGCACCATTAATATATAATAAGATTCCAGAGGTTATTAAAAATATAAACCAGCCAAACTTATTCAAAAGAGAACTTAAGAAATTACTTACTAAAAAATGTTACTATTAATTGTTAAAGATTTTTTAAATTATTATCATCACCTTTACCGTGATGAACAGTCAATCATTTCATGATATAATACAGGGTGATGAGATGATTGAGACGGGGCAATGAAGCAGATACTTTAACCGTTGTCGCTACGAGAAAAAAGTATTGATTTACATTTACAGGCTGAAAAAATTGTATAGTCAGCAAGAAGATGGGCAATTTTCCAAAAAAAAACAAAGCACAGGATGCCCATACATTTCGGAGGAATGAGTCTGAGATCAGAGAGAACACAGTGTATGACAAGTCGAATTATTCTATTACTTAATTGGGCTGAACAGGGAACGAATTGAACCTTTTAAATGATTGCCATAATTATGTTTATAGAGTTAAACAGTCAATCATTACAATAAGAACGGCAATTTTTTGTCAAATTTCAACGAAGCAAATAGCTTAGTAGTTCGACAACTGCTTTTCAAACCTAAGTTCTATTCCCAACAATTGTAATATTTTTTAGTTCTTCTTTACATTTTTTATATTATTCCGTGATATTTCATAGAACGTACACAGAAAAACATTAAGTTTGGCCTGTTCTGTCATCTATATGGCTATAGTAAAAATATATATTATATAGATGGTTAGGTGACTGTTAATGAGAAATCCCGTGTGTTTATAATCTACTGCTATATTATTATTTTAGTGGTAGCTGTTCGTCAGGAATAATCTGTAAGAATGCATCAGTCAGTGTTTTATTTAGTGTTGTTCTATTAGGTAGTATATGCAGGAACGCAAGCGTTCATTCATTCACTAAAAATTATTCACACGTATTTTATGACTTTATCACACTTTACAGGACTGATATGGCAATAAAGTCTCTCAGTAACTGAACCGCTAAGTACTTAAAAGTTTGAATGTACTATAACGTACATTCGAGAGGCTGACACAATAGTATAGCATCCTGTCTTTTGTCTACTGTTTTAAGGACACTAACAAAGACGAACTTCACTTGTTTCTGCCAGTTTTATTAACAAAAAAAGAAATGTCCCAGAAATCTGAGGCTCTATTTGAACGTACAGAAAAGTCTTTATTTGGAAATTTTCTTAAACGACACAAATTAGGGGAGATTCCTGTGACGAATTGCTTGAAGTACCTTTCGTCATTGCCAGATAGGCCTTTTATTTTTACAGCATTGTGATTTCAAAATGATTCATTAAGTAATCTGAATAACTAAAATCATTTATTACACGAACTTATGATTAGAAGAAGGGTTGACCCTTGGAAAACACAAAAAATAAGATAGGTATTTATTATACTTCGATGATCATACATTTAGCACATTATTATTACTACCTACAAATATTATAATAATATTGCTATCAATAAATCGTGCGTTAAAACAGTTTAAGCTGTGTATATTCCCTTACTGAGGAAAAGCGATAACGAGTGTAGGTGCACATTTTTTGAACGGTGTTTTTTTTTTACTTCACTTCTCATGTCAACATTAACAGCATAGGTATTGTGATGTAGAGGATCATGATCTTGATATCAGCCCGTAAACCTTCCCTGAGTTGACTGACTCAATATGATAGATACTGACTATCACCCTCGAGCTGTGAAAGATACAATATTTTACCTACTTTATAAGGTTATTGAATGTCGTAGGAGAAAGTGAAATATAAACCAAGGGCCTCATTGATCGTTACGATCGCGTAAATATAAACTGGTGGAGTTTCGCTGATGACGTTGATTTCCTCTAGTTTTTATCTATTAGGCATAATATCGATAAACACATAGGTAGACCAAGTTACGCAATTTGCCTCAAACTGGAACTCCCATAAAGAAATATCGGAACACCTGGCACTGTGTTTAGTGATGTGGTGAATCGATATCAATTTCCGTACTCGACTCTTTGTTTTTGAAATGATAGTGTTTTCTGTTCTTTATGCAAACGGTTCTTTCAGCATTTTCCCTTTTTCAATAGAGCTAAGTTTTACAAGTTTTCTGTGGATAGATATGTTTATTGTTAAATGGTGTGGAATAGTTTTTACCTGAAACTGAATAAAAACGCACAACTATCAAATGTTTATACATACGTTGTACAACTACTTGACTTCCTTCAAGCTTATATTATCACAATTTAGCATTGTTTACCAATAATTAATGCATAATTTCATCAACAAGATCTTACATACCGATCATCTTCACCACATCTCTATGCGAGGCGTTAGCCCAAGAGCTCGTATATTTTACGTTCGCCTAACACGCTCAAATGCTCTTTTTATAGTCACGGAGACGGCCAGTAAATTTGAGTGGTGGCTGGCCTAAGCCCCTGTAAGCCACACTACGTGTAATTTCGTTTTATTAAGTTCCCTCTCCTACACTATATTACTGTCAGCCTCTTGATATGGATGTTAGTTATTGTAACCATTATTTGTTGCGCGTTTGTTGTGTTTTGTTTGTTGACGGTATATAAAAGAAAAGTTTTAGTAAGGGGTTTTAGTGGGTAATTAATAATGCTATGTGTGAGTAAGAATTATTGGATTTGGTTAGTGTAGATATCATTAAAGCAAAAAAGCAAAGGTTAAGGAGAAGCATTTTGTATAGGACTACAATTTATAACTCAGGTGACGGTCATTAAGGGTAAATACCGAAGAATTAAGATGGCCCCAGGTCTTAATATGAATTTATAGATCTCTCTCGAGCCCAGCTGGGTAGATACTCAAAAATCAACAAACTTAATCTAAATAAGCACGAAGGCGCGGTTGACGCAGAAATATCAAGTCTGGCTAATTTACACAACGTCTTATAAGTGAACATCAAAGGAGTTTCCTCAAAGAGATTCCGCCTTGAATTGTTGCGAGACTTGCGACGATTAGCGTGGTCGCGACAAAGAGACGCAACAGTGGAATTTTAATAAAGCGTTATGTACACCGAGTAACGAATTGTGAGGATGCCGCCCGCTTTGTGTAGAGCCTGTGTCGTGAGATAAAGGTGCGGTTCTGTGCACGCGACACTCATAAATCTGTAAGCCGAAACGTTGAGGCCAGGTGTTTCAGTGCCGTTTGTTAAATTTGTTTAATTATGTTTGGAAATAAATATTTGGAGTAATCTGTCAGGGTGTTTGTGTTTTGTCTCAGTTTTTATATAATTTTGAAGTTGAACACTTCTTTTATTTACTTGACTAACAAATAAAGAACCAAGTTTATCTAAGAAAAAATAAGTGAACATTGTTTTACCATTCTAGCATTCCCTGCAAATGATAACCAAGTTGGAAAAGCAACCGTCTGCAAACACACTACTTCAATATTTACGACCCGCATTTCAACATAGCTTTGACACTTACTGCGACTGCTGTTAAAATGATAGCAGTGATTCTCCGTACGCGCCTACTTATTAACAAAACTGTATTTCATACTGATATCCTAATGAACCGCAGTGCGCGAGAATACCGAGACTCCCTTTGATTCCGTAATCAAAAGGCCCATCCAATAACTCATAGGAGTTCGTACGCAGCTGCTAATTACGTACAGTCGTCGACAACTGACACATGCTGATATCCGCGCGTCCCCCGCACCGCACCACGCCGCCTTCCCGCGTCTAATTGTTTACGCCGTTCGGCTCACATTAATTGAGTTACCGTTTGAAACTCCCTTTTATTTTACTAAATATAACGTTTGAGATGTAGGAGTTAATGATTTTCTGACAAATAATTAAGGAGCAAATTATTAGCAACCTTGGGAGTAATTGTGTTGCTGTAACTATTACACGATCGTTTCAATCGTCGACATTAGGATGAAGACGTATTACGATTGGTAGTTTATGAGCTCCTAAATGGGAAGTGGTTGTAACCTTTTATGTAACTAGATGTTTCAGAGTAAATAACGTGGCTATTAGCACCCTGTTGAAAAGAATTGGATGAACACAAAGAAAGTTTATTTTGAAGAACTTATTTATGTAACTTCAAGTGTAACTTTGGTTTGTGTTTGAAAAAGACATTTGAGGCGTGCAAAAGTTCAATGTATTATGATTGTATTATTTTAGTAATTATAAGATGATATGGCTAGAAAACAGTTGACTACCGAGATGACTGCTAATAGAGATGTATAGAATGATGAAGTATTCTTCTAAAAAAGAATAAAACAAATGTTTGGCCCCGCGACGTTCGTGATTATATGGATCAAATATTTAATTTTAATCATAAATAGTTTGTCGAACGTTATCTTGCTAAACCTGCGTCCAAACAAACTTTTTTATGCGAGTCTCCAAATGTACAATTTCCGATAGAACAAACCCCAGCCGTCGACGTCGACGTCAGTCTTTATCAGCCCATCCACTATTATGTCCTGAAAATGATCAATTGGTGGGCGTGTCACTTTGTAAAGATCAGGGCAGCTGACACACTTAAGCTTAAGGGTAATGGAAGACCACTAATGTAAACACTCACAAAACACTTCATCACCACTTAGCAATTATTAGTAATCGTAACATTTCATCATACAGACGTACACAAGTTAATGCCCTTTAGTCTCATCAGCAATCATTTTCTTCTCTTGAACCGGCGGCACATACTATGATTTTATATTCGAATTTAAAAAAAAATCCTTGCTAGCTACTGCTGACTGCTTAGACAAACGATAAAGGATACTATATCATCACTTTTATATGATATTCCAGTGAACCCAAATGCTCATCAGAACAAAAATGTTTCATTAATTCCTCGCCAATATGCTAGTTAACAGTTTTTTGAGAAACCAATTAGTAATGTTCCATGTGGTCTATTTACCTAAAATTAACAGAGCAAATTTTTCATTTTTGCGGTTACCAAGCGGAACCTTATTACTAAGTCTTGCCGCTATAGCAAAAATAAAGCATAAAGTTAATAAAAAAGGCCGAAAAAAATACGTATCTTGTATGGGGACCCCCATACAAGATACGTATTTGTTTCGGTGTTTTTTGCTTGATTATAATATGCTACTGAACCCTTCGTGTGCGAGTCTCGCACTCGATACTCGCACTTGGCCGGTTTTTATAACGTAATTAGTGTTAACTGTTCGAACCGGGCAATCTGTCATGGCTGATCGACTTAATTTTGTCAAATCTGCGAGTTTTTTTAACAGTGTTGCTCGCACACGAAGTATAATAAATAAATAAAATCATTTTAATTCGGACAATTATGAGATCCATAAATTGTTAGTAACAGGTTTGCACTTAAAACGCTATCGTTACTCGGAGTAACTTAAACTAAAGATGAATTCATGAGAAGACCTCCCATCAACTCGACAACGAGAAATGGAAACTATGGTAAAAGTCTTCTCACAAATTGCCTTATTATGGCCGAGGAAGTATCTGCCGCCACAGCCTTCAGGATGCTATTGCGACTGCCCCTTATTCTGCTCAGAAGTGAGGCCGTTTTATTGTGAATGATGGCATGAAATCCATCGGTATGGTTTACCGCGAACATTTCCGAGGCACTGCAATAACGAGGCAGTCGCAACAAAATCCTAAAAACATTGTTATATTGGACGTATATTAGACACATCGTATAGAACAAGGACAGGATCCTTGGCATAATTATGCATGCCTGCATATTTTAAATGCTCTATAATGCTGAGTCCAACATGCCCAGGGGATTTGCCCTTACTCATACTATTTATCACCAATGAATGAATGAATGAAATAAACCGATCCCAGCGTGGTTTGACCGAAGACTCGACTAATCGAATGAAGCCAAAGATTTACATTATCTGCTGGAGCCTCATGTTTCATGGGGCTACAGAGACCATTACATATAAAGGGTAGACCAGGGGGCACGGTAATGGTAGGAAAGACGTGCCCTTAGGATATGGAAGGATTTGTTAGCCGTTTGTGGGCCGTCGCCACCAGGTTGGTCAGCTCCAGCTTCACCGGTGAATGTTTTAACGGGGTTAAACTGCTTTCTTTACTCTTTTCTATGTCACTGCTATGTTGTGTTACACGTTGTTGTTTCGAAAGTCTTGGTCTGAGGTCTCGCTACTATCCATTTCAGGTTTCTTGTAAATCTGGCTAGCAGCCTTCTTGATCTTAATTCTGTCTTCATCCGTGTCCATCCAAAAAATGATTTGATAAGTCATGTTCCTATTCACATATTTAAAAAATAATAGTCAAAGCAGACAAATAATGATTTGTGTTAATGTTTCCTTTTACAGTTGCAGGTAAATGATTTCCATTTCCGGATTCTTTAGGTGCCTACACAAATTAGACTAAATACTTCTAATTTTGTAATTAAATAATGAAAACTATCACTTTGTGCGAAAGGGACACACTACTAATAAGTGTTGTTCCTTCAAGACCATTCCATTCGTAGGTCTACTGTTAATGAAACGAAAAACTTAAATGTCGAAGGCTTAAAGTATATTTTTACAATTAAGAACACAGTCGTCTGCAAGAATTAAAAGGTTGGCACTATGATTCGTGTTCAATATCACGTGGCTTTATTTTTATTTCTCAAAAATAAACATAATCTAAAATTATTTACAACTAGCTGCACCCCGCGGTATCATCCGCTTATGTCTCGAACCCGTGGGAATGTCGGGATAAAAGTATCCTATGTCCTAACCTAGACCATGTCTAGATGATGGTCTATCCATGTGCCAAGTTTAATCCTTATCTGATTAGCTGTTTTAGCGTAACAAACAAACAAACTCACTTTCACATTTATATCTAATATTATTATTATATTATATTATAAACCGTTAGGCTTAGTAGATTTTTGATATTTTTAGCTCTCGGTCATTCTACAACACAAAATCCATAAGGTATTTTTCTTATTGTAACAATTATTCTTTCTCCCCAGTGTCGTCGTCATCATGCCAGCTGCTGTTCCTGATGGAGCCGCCCCCTCGGCTGTCGTTCTCCAACAGCACGGGCGCCAGAGTCTCGTGTGCGGCTCACGGCACTCCAGTTCCTATCATATCCTGGCTCTCTGAGGATGGCGCACCGGTGTCTGATGTCCCTGGGCTGAGGTAACACTTTTATTATATTATTAAGACGTTATTGTAACTTCAGCTAAACTCGGATTAGTCGCTACAAAAAATTAAAAGCAATCATTATTATTATAACAGTATTAGGTATAAGCCTGTGTTGTCACACTGCAAGGAAAACGCAAAGCGCCCTTCTCTCTTTTTACTTTTCCTGGTCTACTGCGATTGCGCGCCAATTAAGAAGGAGTCCAGCTCATACCGCCATCTTTTTCTGAGCCGGCCGCGTGTGTACTCATTTCTTGCTATTTGGGAGCCACTGCGTGGTAATTTTTGCATAATATCACGATCATATATAAGATATAAAAACCAGTGCGTGTCGGACTACGAAAAATGAAGGGTTCCGAAGTTGGGGAATTTATCATGAAAACAAACATAACATTGTAGTTGAAAAACATGTTCTCCTACAAACACACACACACACGTTCTACTGCAAATGTAAGTATAATTATGCACAATAATGTGAGATTTACCATGTTATGTTTTAAGACCATAAGAAAACTATAAGAAGTCTTCTTATAGTTTTCCTGTAATCTATGAGTAAAGAACCATTCTTTGTATTTTTTTTCAAAATTTTAGACTGTAGTTTCTGAAATTAAAGGATTGGTAAATTTTTATTTTAAAATTATTAATGAAAAAGAAATTGAGATCCTCGCAACAAGCCATTTCATGATTTGCCACGGTACAGTTTTTTTGTTTTTTTAATTACTATTTTTCCCCCAAAAGTAACACCCATAACACAGAAAAACAGACAGACACACGAGTGATCCTATACGGGTTCCGTTTTTTCCTTTTGAGGTACGGAACCCTAACAATATATTCAGAGTTTAATAGCGAGAACCCGTCAGGTACTAAATTCACAATTTTGCTGACTGAATAACACAACTCGAAAATACAATAAAAATGTACTTATTTATAATTATCAGTTTACACTATTATTTATATCACTATTTGTTAAATATTTTTATCTCATGACATTAAAATCAATAGAGGATCTGAAGCTTCACTAACGAGATTGTGGCAAGCGAAAATGCATTCGAAAATACCTCCACCGTAAACTCTAGTTCACACACGAAGGCCGCCACACCGCACTAAGCCAAGCGGTCATCTCTATACAAACGGTTTAAACCCAAATTTATAGCTCGTTAATCTTGTCTGACCCTTCCGCGTCATTGGTTCTGAATGAATTAATGCCTGCCCTCGGCCTGGGATTAGCGCGATGCCTGTCCGACTACGGAACGACTCCGTACGGAGCCACTGATGCGTGAATATTGCGTGACAGATGGCGCACGCCGCACTATGGGACCAAACAGTATTTTCCATCTCAAAAATGGTTTTGTCGAAAGTCGTAAATCCATAGATTGTTTTATGGTTTTATACTCTCAAAAGATGGAACTTACGAATAAATTACAAAATATAAAAAAATATAAAGTTTTACGTTTATAAAATGAACCTCAAACATTGGGCATAAATATTTTCATGCCAATTAAATTACCGTTAAGGGAGTTCAACACATAATTATTCGGAAGTTTTCCAAGGAAACATATTAGTGTTATACATCATTAGATAGCTTAGAATATACACTTTGCAACCACGTTCAGTATTTGTAAAAAAAATATTTTTATTTAATTTTTTAATATTTTTTTAGTGAAGTAAAGAAAATTTAGTTTTTGTTAATTTCAATTGGAGTTTTCGTTGTTGCCGAAAGCAGCCGGTGTCAAGTTAATTACTCTATTAGAGACCTTATCTACTCAGTAATATGAGGATTTAAAAAAAACTTGCGCGTTTTTTGCGCCAGAGGTGATTTTGAAGCAATAATGTCAATCGGGGAAAAATCCTCGAAAATTACGGTTCTCCTTTTTTATTATGAAATATTATATTTAGTTATTATCCTTTGATGTCTATATTGTTTTTTTCTATTTCTATGATAAAAACATACATTTGCAAATTAAAAAACTGCTATTATATTTGAAAGAATCTTCCCATGGCAATTTTGTTTGGGGTGGTCACCTTAACCACAAGTATGATAAACTATATTGCTGCGGAAGTTCTATTTATCTGTTGTGGTAAATAATTACAATCAGTACTGATTACACTATTTCGATGAGAACTGTTATAATCAATTGTCCCATGGTTTTTGCACAAGGCACTAAAATATTAGTCCTTTAAATACCCGTGTATGTTCAGCATACGATTCATCAAAGTGTTCAGATACTTCTTTTCAATAACAATTAACGCATAAAAAACATTATTATCTAACAATGAGTGAATTCGTTTGTGTTCGACGCGATCTTTGTGATCAAATAATAAAAGGGAAAAGTACTTCAGACCTCAAAAAATATTTATTGGAAAATTTTCAACTATCGGAAACTGACGTTAATACTGTAATAGAGAGTATTCAAAAAAATCTAACATCGAGTTGCAACCAGAAATGGACCAAAGCTCAAAGAAAGCCGGACCGGTTCGAGAGCCTATACTCAAATTGGTTAAATGGTGAGTTTAAAGTATCATTGAATTCTTGCAGTACCTCAACCACTGTAAATTCTGGTTTGAATACTTCTGGTGAACGTGGAAGACCAACAAAACAATATGACGAGTGCTCGGAAAACACAAAGAAACGAAAAAATATGGAGCTGGTCCAGGAGTATGGAATGGGACATGTCCGTAACGCTTATGTGCAAGGTTTAAGATCCATGGGGGAAAATGACGAAGCGTCGATTGTGACTATTATCAGAAATAAGGAAAAAGAAGAGAAAAAAGTTATTCTACAAAACATACTCAATCCAGATAACGCACTTTCCTTTACAAAAGAGGAAGCATTGAGTATATGCATTGAAACTGATTTAACCAAAGCATAATATGCGTACCTAAGAAAAAGGCTCGTTGATAAGAATTTAAGTTCTGTATTGCCTTCGTATCAAACACTAAGTGAAGCAAAAAAGGCTTGCTATCCGCCTGCATCCAGCATTACGGTGACAAATATAAGCGCAAAAATCAACCTGCAAGATCTCTTAGACCATACAGTCTGCCGTATTATAAGGATAACCCACTTACAATCGTCTCAAGCTTTTCACTAAATGGGGATGTGATGGATCCTCCGGGCAAAGTGAGTATAAACAAACTCTACCGGAAGAAAACGAACAAATATCGGACGCTAATTTGTTTATAGTGTCCCTTGTACCACTGCGACTAGTAGACGAAGAAACTTCTACGGTCATATGGAAAAACCCTACTTGCTCATCTGTTAGATATTGCCGACCAATTTCATTAGAATTTGCAAAAGAAACTCCCGAAAAAACTACAGCGGTTGTCAGTGAAATTGAAGCCAAAATTAATCAATTGATTCCAACTCTTGTGTCAATAGAAGACAAAGTCATCGAAGTTAAACATCAACTGTTTATGACAATGATTGATGGGAAAGTTGCTCAAGTGTTGACAAACACATCATCCAGTGCTACCTGCACTGTTTGTGGAGCAACTCCCAGACAAATGAATGATCTTTTAAAAGTTACAACGAGAGTTGAAAATGAAAATGCGTTTAAATACGGATTGTCGACGCTACACGCATGGATAAGATTTATGGAAATGATCCTCCATATTTCTTACAATTTAGGTTTTGAGAAGTGGTCTGCAACAACTCCAGAAAACAAGCAACTTAAAGAAGACAAGAAAAAATTTGTCCAAAAACGTTTCCGAGAAGTGCTTGGCTTGCATATTGATAAACCACGTCAAGGTTCCGGTAATAGCAATGACGGTAATACGGCAAGGAGATTTTTCCAAAATTACCAATGTTCTGCAGAGATAACCGGAATTGATGAAGAATTAATCAAGAGACTATATGTAATTATTCAAACTATGTCATCGGGATTTCCTATAAACGCAGAAAAATTTGGTCAGTATACATTGGTAACCGCGCAATTATATGTAAGCAAATATAACTGGTACTACATGCCATCTTCGGTCCATAAAGTACTTATACATGGTGCTAAAATAATAGAGCATTATGCAGTTTTGCCTATAGGACAATTATCCGAAGATGCCCAGGAAGCTCGAAATAAAGATTATAAGAAATATAGGTTACATCACGCTAGGAAGTGTTCCAGATCAGCAACAAACGAAGACGTTCTGCATATTTTGTTATATACATCTGATCCTTATATATCTAGCTTAAATAAACCAAGTTTTCTAATATCCAAAGAATTATTTGACGAAGCTAAAGAATTGTTGGAAATAGAAAGTGATGAGTAGGATAAGTTTAAGTAATAATTTTTTTTTGTCATGTAACTGTTTGTTTAATAATAATAATTTAGTTTTAAACTTATTTTAAGCATAAGTGTAACTTTTATTGCTATTTTAATATAACTGTATGATTTTTTGTATGAAATTTCGTATAACTTTATCTTTGTCATTTTTTTTTCCGAAAAATTTTTTTTTTTTTAAATGATGATGTTTGATTTCTTTTATTGCCTAGATATTCACAAATACGTGAAAAAAAAATCAAGGAGATAAATCACAAAACAACAGAGTTATCGATTTTTGAGATGGAAAATACCGGTTGGTCCCATAGTGCGCCGCCTCATTTGCTCGACCACGATAAACTCGTGGAGGTTCCATTGATACATTAGCCGTGTCATCGGATAGGTTACGGGTTGTGAGGATTCAAAGGAGGTTATATTCAAAACGATGATAGTGGAAAGCGAATAAAAGCAGTAGCTGCGTACTAGCCGTGTTGAAATTCAATAAAACATCGGTTAAAAAATGCAGTTAAACAAGCTCTAGTTCAACTACAGGAATTGAAATCCCAGCTATTGCTTTTTATCTCCTGAAATTAACAACAAAAAGTTTATCAGATTACATACAAGCGAAATCCAATTGAAACGAGAATTAAAAGCGAAATGCGATGACGTCAGAAAGAGGCTTAGATATCATAAGTTGACGTCATATCGCATTCCGTGTGCGTTTAGCGCTCAATGTCCTAGTAATCCTGCGGGCCAGATTAATACTCGCATCGGCTCTTTGCCGTCCGTTCGCTGACTGATAGGCTTTTAGCAAAGCTTGCCTCAAGCTTATTAATTTTTCAGATAAGGGGCTGTGCAGGGTTATTTGTTTAGGGTTAAACATTGCTGTTGCTTTAGTAGGATATTAATGATTTGTCACTTGGTAAAACATTAATATGTTACGTGTTATACTGCGAAATCGGTACCCAAGCTTTGGGTTAACTTTCGTCGATACTTACGGTAAATATACGAAGTCTCTTTAAGAGTATTAACCCTGAAACGAGTGGTATCTCCGCCAACACATCAGCCACTCCTGCTTAACCTGTGCTCAATGGGCCGATCATTGCGTCACTTACGAGTATAAGCTTCGCTCCAGTGAACACTCATCAATTTCAGTTTCGTAGAACCGGGGTTCATTCATTTGATACTTCAGAAATTGTACTTCATCTAACATACCTGCTATTTTAGAATTTAAAAGATAAAGTTGACGCCTGCTTGAAGACCCTTTGCTTTGAGATGCGATATTCTCATTTAAGAGCGTTTATCCTGAAAGTTGCCAACGTCGCAAATAGCTGTCAAAAAATTTCCCGGTTTGGTTAATTTGCCAATTATTATTATTATAGCCTCTTTATTTCCATAATGAATGACTTATAAAAAAAAAACAATTAAATCATGATTCCTATTACAAAAATGTGCATGCATAAAATAACAAAATGATTACAGTTCATTTCATGATCAATCGCATAACAAATAATTTTATAAATTAATACAATCATTTCTTTCTTCTTTAATAAGAATTTTTAAAATATTAAATAAAATCATTTTTATTTTGCCAATATAAGGAAATAAGAAATGTGGCTAACTAACAAACTAGAATATTAAGAATGATTTGCAATGAATTTGATGTTGTGCCCGTTTTAGGTGTAAAAAAGGCATTTGGAAAGTTTCCAAATACTTTTTTTTACATCTTTAACTAAGTATTCGGTGTTGTGATATTAATTATTGCATTTCATAATCAATATTCTAATTCGCTAGATAACCACATTTCTTATTTACTTTCAGTAATATTGTCAAATTAATCAAATCAGCGAAATATTTGACATCTATTTGCGTCGTTGCCCACTTTCAAAATAAACGATCATCGCTAAACATATTTTTTATCCCGAAACAGTGATATGTGTCCTTATCGTTTGCATTACCATTTTGCTTTCGCAAACATTGTATATCACAAAGATGCTTACTGAATATGAACACAGGAAAAAACAAGCTGACACACAATTTCCACATCACGTTGTCATTAGTTCGCTCACTGATCGATTTTCTGTATCAATTTTCAATTTTCATTAGTGTCCGGCCATTTTGGCGCAACGCTCTGTAGGGACTACAGGGCAAACTTGGCGTACAGGACAGACTCGGCGCGGTCACTGCGTGATAAATGATTGATAAATTATGTACCTATATGAATGGTGGATGGGAAGCTGTGAAGCGGAAGAAGTGAGCGAACTGCTAGACCGCCTTTGAGATTGAACTATAAGAAGAAAATTTTTAAGTGCAGAAAGTATTCACATGAAATGTTTAATTTACAGATAATGTTTTTCACCATGATTGTAATGATAGATAGATGGATACTATACGCAACCATCTGGCCGAACAATATTCTTAAGATACAGGCCTCCTAGTTTAAGAAACAGGGTTTATATTTTTGTTTCTATCGATTTTTGTAGCCTTTTAACTTTTATACAAACATTTGTGTATCATTTTAATATCTACCACAATCTGTGTATTACTTCGGATAAATAAACTTTATTTATTTTTAAATCCAGACTCCGGGCTTGTTTCCCCGAAGGGTCGGGCAGAGGTGTACCTATAGTACACCTACATTTCACCAGTTATGTTTAAGTCCCATGTTAAAATTTGTTTACAACAGCGGTAATTTCATGTACGACCTCTGATACGCAAAAGATTTCTGATCAGCAGTCTGCCACAATTCAGAACTTTTATAAATCATAGGAGTAATAAAAGTAAAAAAAAAAGAAGTAAACATATAAAGAGAAGAGGAAGGTAAGCAATCTATAGAGATTGCTTAACTTCCTCTTCTCTTTCTATTTTCGGTAACTTGATTATTTAAAATATACTATCATGTCCGAATTCCTTCTATTTGTGTATAACATAGGTACTTCACGTCGTGCTAATCGTCTTGCCAACCTCAACTTTCCGCTGCCTCGCAAGACTTCTTCCCCCCATGGCATGCAGTTCACATTCGCGTCATGCCGACCGTTTGTCTTCGTTACGGTAATAACCTCCTGACGTAATAACCTCGTACCTCGTCTCCGGAATACAGCCGCGTCAGCTAATGTCACGCTTACACAGGATATTTAGTGTTATTAGCTGTCGCACGGAAAATATGATGGCACCCGATAATTATGCGAGGCACCATTATTTACTGAGTTGAAAAAGAAATACCGGTAAAGGTCTGAAGTTGAAGTTAACTACACGTCATGTTGGTATGGATACAGTTATTTTTTTCAGAGTAGCAAATCTATGTTTACTTTGTAAAAATAAAAAGTTAATAAGGCACAAGCAGTTTAGTGCCCAACCTTGAAATTAACATTTTGCCTTGATGGATAGGCCCATCCATAAGGTCATGGTCTTCTCAAGTCTTCCGTGATTTGCCAAAACACAGCAAATTATAGAGCCCATTGACCGTTCATATTTTTTCGCCATCGCCGTTACATTACCCATCATACCTCGTACGAGGTCGGCGTGCAAAAACTGTTCCCGACGAAATATTACAACTAAGCCGGGGCGAGTTCACGTAGGCGCCTCGTTTGTCTTCGTTCAGCTAATAATGTGCTGCAAGCCAATAATTGTGGATGATGTATTTACCTACTAACCATCTCATATCTTCATCTCCTACATCATCTGTGCCAACGGAACAAGGTGTATTATCCTCTGAAGCAGTGATATCGTTAACGTGGTAATATATTCAGTTACCAAACATACCTAGTTAAATTCAGTCGGTGAATGGTCCTTCGTAATGTTTTTCATTTGCGTTTTTCTTATGATTTTTGCAATTTAAATTTCAGTCGGTGAAGTATTATTGGATTCGTTATAACCACATTGGTTAGGTGTTAGCTTTTTCAGGAGTAATTGTTTAACATCGGTTCTATTAAAAGGAGTTTTTGCTTTGAAGGAAATAACTTTCAAGAGTTCTTAAAGAACTCATAAGCTCGACAGCTATTGAGACGGTAAGAGCCAGAGTACTCGTGACCAGTTCTTAGTAATAGAATATTCGGCTATTTATTAAAGACATTTCTTTTTTATTATCATCATTATAGTTTTGTAATAAAACCTAAACCAACGTCTAGTTTTGCTCTAGAAAATCCTTACAGAAACTTGCGTTCCCACGACTTCATAAGTATAAGTCAGGCGTCGTTATGAATCAGAAAGCCAAAGTTCGAATAACACGATAGTGCCTTTCTCTCTCTGCCAAACCCAAACCTTTTCGACGACATGATGCCAAAAAGGACGACAACTATTAACCCTGTGAAGTTTCCCTTAAAAATATTTAGTCGCCCAACAAACTTCAAAAGCTCCACACAATGCCAATGGCAGCCAACAATAAATTCACTTACCAATAATTTCAACCTTGATTTGCGAGTCCCTACAGAATTTAATCGTATTCGCTAAACAAACTTTCAAAGTCACGAACTGAACAACTTTACGTGTGCATACGTTAACTCTTTATGATAGGGTAAATAGGGTTTATTTCTCTTTTTCGGGGTGTGTGGTAATGAGGTGGGAATGCCGTCATATTTCAGTGGGTGGCCGTCTATTGAGGCGTGAACCGCGATAAGGCCGACGTCTCACTAGCTGACGACACTTTTGGGAACAAAATGTTGCGGTGTTCCTTAAACGCTGTTACCTTGAGATTTTCTCTTTAATATAAGCACTCTTTGCACTTCATTAGATACGTGTTGGGGTTTACACAGGTTTATTTTGTGATTTAACAATGTGAAAGAAACTTTATAAAAACGGGAGTTTGAAAAATCAATCACAAAACGATATCTTAGCAGAATACTGTTTGTTGGCTGTAGAACTGATACTAAAATTAAAATTGATTTGATAGCGTTCAAAAGGAAGCTTAAAACTATGCACTCTCAATATTTTTCTTACAACAGGAAGGTATCAGCACAAATTACAACACACTATCATTAACAGCTGATAATGTCATCTTGCCATTTGATCCGAAGCATAAAAGTGCTAGTTAGTTCCAATACTGAAGCAAACTAAGAGCTTCCGAGTGATTTAGCTGAGTAAGTAACTACTGGTCCTTTGTGGGCGCTACCGAAAGTTGAGCAGGAGTCATAAAATACAGTGATGTGAGTTGAGTTGTCATAAAACATAGTGATATTTATGTCATCCGATGGCGACGTCGCGGCTATAGATGGCGCATCTATTCAATAAAAAAAAATTACGAGTTTTGGAAGGAGCGTCACGAATTATCATACATGCGTAATTCATTCATATGGATGAGGAAATGTGTGATAAGATGGATGTTGAATTAATTGGATTGGATGATTGTATGGGAAAGTTTTGCTTTGGTATTTTTCGAAAAGTATTGAGTAAAGTTGGTTGCGTTTTTTAGCTAAAGTGTGTGTGTAAAATTAGTAAGAATGAAGTTCTGGTAATTTACCCGAGAAAGTGCTTGTTGATATCTTTTAGAATTGACATTAACACTATGTGTTTAGCTTTTACAATATTTATTGAATTCCTATTATCTTTAATACTGGCATTACATGATTATATTCATGATGTTATTTCAGTAGTAACACATCTTCCAGGAAGCGTTAGGATATAAGCTAGTGATACATAAGCGTCACGTCCCGACTACTCTCGATCTAAACAAGATCGCTGGTCGGAGTAAAATGAAATATATCTGTAAGCACATCTGCTTTGCAACTAAACAAGATATGTTATTTAATTTATTTTACAAATATTTACTGTGATGTTTCCAGATAATTTTCTTTCGAGATTAATATTATTACAAACCTACAAACTCAGTGAGCTATGTTACCATGACAATCTTTTATAGAAATTAATTTATTATGAATAGAACGGCCTTGTTCACTTGAGCATACATTACTAGTAACTTCAAACAAAAGGGCTTAGTCTAGTCTGAGCGATCAATGCGAGCTCAAAGTAAGATTTATCGATAATCCCGGTTCTCTCAGAATAAGCATACATGAATTTCAGGGCTACATAATTGGATAAAATATTTTTAGCAGGTAGTCTTGAATAAATTTAATTTTACGCACACACTTTTTTAATAAAATTATATAACAATACAGTTGCTATATTGCTACTGCAATATGAGCGAAAACAATGGACCTTGCACATTACTGCACATTGGACGGAAAAAAAACAGTCTACCCGTCGTTCTGCACGTCATACTATAGTCATCAATATTTCCAGGATATAGGCCAACAATTACACATCTACCTACGAGCACAGCTCTTTGTAGGCAGTAAGTTGGTACGCGTTCGATCGTCGAATGAATTTTTACAATTTACATGAAAATTGGCGTCCGGTGACGCGTGTGCACAATTATCGGTTCGGACGCCGGACGCCGGTCGTTCGGACAGCGGTCTGCGCTGTGCTTGGTGTCACAAGAAATGTTGGTTCTACGTTTTTTGTTTCGTTGAAGTGAAAAGTGGATCAAGTCAGTTGGCTTTTTCTTTGTTCCCTGTTACGGAGAAAAACAGTGTATGTACTTTTGATAAAAAAAGATAAAATCATCAAACGGCAGCCTTGATATGACTACATAAAATTGGATTAGGCATATAGCATGTGAAAAACCAGACATAATTATGTTTTCCTGAAAATAATCGAACTAGTCTATAACAAGAAACACACATTATTCATTTGACTTAGTATAAAAATACATTTCACAGATATGTCCACAACAGTGACGTCTCGCTCGCGTGTCACCCGCGCCGCGTTATACATTTGTGATATCGTGCCGGGTGCATGCCCACCGGAACCTCTTCGTCAGCTGACCTATCTCTGCCGCCAATATTGACGTTTATTATGCTTTGTGGTAGTTTTAATATTTGCTCTCAAGTGTGCTTTTTGGAAATGAAGAAAAGATTGCAGATAAGAAAGAGATTTGAATACGTGTTGACTGCAATTAATATTGTTAGGAACAATTTATTTTATAGTTTGGAAAGAAATAACCTAATGAAAGTTTTAGGGATAAACTTACTACTGTTGTGATGGCGTAAGTAGCATTTAGCAGACTTTACGAATTTCTTGAAAGTTTAAAGGTACATTTTTATAATACCGTCAAAATTTTCCAACTATAACCCAATTTTAAAGCAAGTCCATAGGAACAAATTAGCGTGAGTTTGTCCGAGACGATCAATCATTGCAACTGTAGCGTGTATAACTTTTGACGTCATTAATATAACACGAGTGTGTCCCGTGACGTCATTGGCCCCATACATCTCTGTCAGGCCGGCATCGCGGTACTGGGAACTGGTAACCGATTGCTGTTCGCTTGTTTCATTTGAAGCGGTTTAGTATCGGATGAGATTATAAGGTCGCGGTAAACATGGATTTTGTCAAGGGTTTATTTGAAGTGGAAATAAATTATAGAAATGTTCAAAAACTAAAGCGATTTTGGAGGCTTTTTTCTATGACATAAATAGCTCAAACCCCTGAAATTCTCCTGAGAAATTTGGTTACAAATAAGGAATGCAAGTCAGACTGTTACGGTACAGTTACCGCCGTCACTTAGTAATCAACATTCAGGGCGCAACTGCCGCCACTACTTCACGAGGGTTGACTCAAGCTATTAGGTGTCAATCGTAACTACCTTGTAGAAACCTGAATGTTAAAACGTTCTATCTAATCTCATTATGTAAAATAGTTTTTATTCATTTGTTATTTGCCAAAATTTATTTGTTGATCATGTCTTTAATCATGATCTAAAAAAATAAAAATACATGAGATTATTGCAGAATTCTAAATGTCGTTTGAAAGTAACAGCCTGTTTCCCTATCACTTTTACTAGATATTTTAACTTCCTTTAAGACCTATGGTAAATTATCCGATAATGTTGGGGCAAATCATTATACCTGTAGTCTCACACTGCTCAACGATCCCTCTGTTAGTTTACAGTTACCGTGGCATTGCGTCGCAGAGTTCCAAAAATTCCTCGGTAGTCAAAGTATCTTCCTCCACTGTGAACATGGGTTCTCTGCAAAACCTTGCTTGTGAAGTTTTGCGTACATTTCGCGAATATAGTTAAAAGTTTTCGCGTATTTTGAGTTAATGTTTATCAACCGCAAAACAAAGTTCTACTATAGAATATTACGACTGTGGGCTCTGGTAATTTTCGTTTAAAGTGAGTCTTGTTTCACAACAAGGCACAATATGTGTTATGTTTCGTTCTGTGAAAATTCACGACGCTCTGCTGCATATTTGAAAATAAATGTTTTCTTTCAACAAACTTTCCAAATTAGTTTTGGTCCAAATTCCCGGGACATTTCATGCATTTATAATTTACCGGCTGTCTGTTACATAAAGTTGGTTACCACGATTCCTATGATAAAAACTCAGGTATTTCTTGAAGACGACAGCTAACGATAAGAAGGAGGTAGTTTATTCTCTTTTAATTTACTACTACTTTCAGCGTCATATATTTCATATCAGGAAATTATTATGATTTACTGGTTTAAAAAAGCCTGTAAGTGTCTCGATCTCATCGCTTCACTGGTCGCATCTCTGGTGGCTGGTCGCTCACCACTCGTTAGTGATGGACGCAGTTTGTTTTACACGCTCATGTTCAGCGGATCTTGTTTCTTTGTCATTTTTGTCGATCAATCAATACATGTATAAGTTGTCGTTTCCTTGAAATACCTCGTTAAATATACTTTCGGCAAAGTCATCGACATAATTATTATTTAAGGCTTAAATCGAAAGCGTCAAGATAGCCAGCGAAACTAGTGTTTTGCAATTTGTTTGTTGATCCAAATATGATTCGGGGCTGTGTCAAATGTTTATTTATATAATTATAATCATACAACTCTCTAAGTTCATAAAATCCTATTGAATGACTATTTCATTAATAATGTGAGGATGATATTAACATAAAGTTGTATTGCTGATTCTAATGATTATAATTCTGTAAAACCATATTTTTTACGGTCGCGAACCATATTTTAATCAACATGCAAACTGACACTGACCTACAAATTGCAAAAAAAACTAATGAAATATTGAATGTCACGGGCTACCTTTTCGCATTCCCCTTAAAACGTAAATTGTAAATATCATTTAATTAATAAAATGTTTGCTCAAAGTCTAAATTCCTCAGCCATTTCAATTTGAAGCACATTTTATGACTTCTCACAATCTTTCATTACCCATGAATTTTCCAGCATGTGCGCGTTTATTAGAAAAGTTGGTACTACTCTGATTAGTTTCCGAAGCGAGTAAATATGACTGCTATATTAAACATTTATGAAGGTGGGCGTGGCTCACTAGCGCCGCGTCAGGGACTTAGTTCGGCGTTAATCCTTAGGCTATTTATATTACCTATGTAAAATTACGGGAAACTTCGCTTCACGTTCAACGTTATCGCTGAAAGTCAGAGATCAATTTGTGTTATCGTTTAGGCGTTAACGTTTAAGCTATGTTTTACTATTAAAAAAAATGTTCCATGGTGAAGATAGGTTGAATTGATTACTAAGATGTTAGAAATTCTGATCTATTTTTTTGTAACATAATTCATAATCCTTTTGTAAAAAAAAAGTCATGCTTAGAAGTGAACTAAGTATTAAAGAAAGAAAAATAAATCAAATATTAAACACAAGAAAGTAGGAGAATTAATTTTCGTTTAATAATTCAACGTCAGAGGCATGAGGGGAATATTAATAAAAGAAAAAATCCGCGAACATAGAGCAGTCACACGCTATAGACAGCGCCTGTTTGGACCTCTAATTTAACTTTTATTTCTGTGCCGGGCCTTAATTTTAGTTGTGAAATCTGTTCCTGCGTGTAATTCATGCGGGCTTCGTTTGTTATTTGCTTACATTTAAAGTACTGTGACGTTGAGTTTTTGGCAAAGAAAATAACTTCTACAAGAGCTATGCTGTGTGGGTTTCTCTGGGGCTAGCGTAGAGTAGGTAAACTGGTCCAAGATATCAAGGATTTGATTACAATCTGGAAAGTGAAAATGACAATACTGCTTCTTTAATTGTATAATTGAGTGTTTAGAAACGTAATATTTTAAGATTTAGAACCAATTGCAATAGCAGCGTCGAATAGCAAAGTTAACTTTGGTTTATCTCGCAAACAAGCTTGTTCCCGAGCTATTCTGTGGCATTTATGTGTGACTAGTTTGCGCATTACTGTTGAAAAGATAAAGGAAGGCATCATTAGTGCCTGTAATATTTCTTACAATTCAACAGCGACAATGTCGATTATTATGTAAACGTGATTTGCAGCAGTCAGGGCGTTTTCATACAGGGCGATTTGTAATTTGACGTATTCCTTCCAGGACATGAAAGTGTGATCCATTGGCAACAATTAAGCACCATATAAAGCCTAGGTGAAAATTCATGGGATTCGGGAAAACCCAATATTTAGGTATTTTTGAAAATTTCCCTGATTTCTTCACAAAATATCAGTTTCCTCTAAATTATCAAATTGAATGGCCCTCATTGCTATTACTTTTTCATGTTACTAAATTTACTAAAACATCAAACAGATAAAGGAAGAAGTTTATTAACCATTTTTAAAATTCATCTACATACATGAACTTGGACATCAGATAACTCAAAATTTTACTACGGCATTAAATATCATCATCATCATAACATCACACCTGTAATTCCCCGATGGGAACAACATCTTCATTTAATCAGCTGTCGACCATTTAAAAAATATTTGGAGGTGCCGATGAAACAGTCGATAATGCTGGCAAAGGTCGAATTTACAAATTGTTGTAATATAAATAATTATGTGTTAGTTCATGAATTCTCATCGAATTCTAACCTCCAAGCAGTCAATCACACATTAGGCACCCGGGTTGTCGTGACGTCCTGGAAGGAATACGTCAAATTACAAGTCACCTGTATAATCCAGAGCAGTAATCGAAAATCGCCACTGAAGAGCTGTAAAAGTGAGAAAACTTCTCCCAGAGCGTAATAAAAGGATTTCCAGTTAGATTTTTCTATAAAAGAGGATTTTATTGCGTTACGATTTATTCTTCGCTGCAATTTTGTATTTTGCTACATTATGTGTTGGTTGAAGAGCAATTGTTATTTTATTTTATTATGGATTTAATCAACATATATATTTTCTTGTATTATCAACATTTAGTTGTATGGTGGAATGGTTCGATTTTTTTTCTATTTATTTTTTCAGTGCCCGAATTAAATGTTTTGTTATTTCTTATTTGAAACTTTTACTGTGGATCTATTTATGTTTTCAGATTTATAAAATAACCTACTGTTTTAGCATTTGGTAATTTCACTGTTAACATGATTATGTAAATCATAAAAGTTATTAATATTTTATTTTTTTACATTTGTGTTGTGAAAGAGAATGTTTCTCAACATTTTGTTCATTTTTCGGCGCATATACATTGCTTATCTGAAGATGTTTGTAGACATAATAAAGGAACACAGCCCAAAATAATCTCAAAATTGTTCTCCGGCGAACCTTAGTTAAAATTCTTTTACTTTTTCTTATCTCGCCACTTCCGTGCGAATATCGTCACGTAATCTAGAAACATTGTTGAACCAACAAAAGATAATTCTCCATTAAAATTAGCTCGTTCAAACTAATCTTTTTTTATTAAAGACGGTTGCTTTTCATTACGAGGCTGTGTCTAAAATACAAGTACATTCAAAGTGTTCTCAGTCGTTACCCCGGTAGGTAATGGTCGGTGTACCCGAGGGATTCCGTCGGAAAATTGTGCGGACAAAAGATATCGAAGGATAAACCGTCCTTGTCTCACTATGTACTTGTGAGGCGAAGAATTTCACTCACACATGCACAGCATTTTCGGGCGGTTACAGTTAGGGTAGTCACACATTGAAGATTTTCATTGTGTGTGTTAAATCCTCAGGTTGAGTGAGGTAATGATATATTGCAAGACAATGACGTTCAGTCCTACACATACATTTGCATAAAGAAAAACATACGTCCACTAGTACATTATGATCGTCTTACGTATGTGTGCGTGACGTCATTATGAAAAGGTGTTTCTGTGTATGTGTGTGTGGGTTGATTGCGATGAAGTGGACGCTCTTCTCGGAACCAGATTTAGGTTTGTTAAAAATAATGTCTTGCGGTATGAATCCCTCCCTCCATTCCACGTCTGAATTCTTTTGTCCGGTGCCAAATTGTTCGGATTCGAAACGTATTGTTATTTTTTTTCCTTTCATTTTAATGATTCCTGCTTTTCAATTGGAATACCTTTTTAGTAAAAAATAATAATGTTAATGACGGTAGGATGTTTTATACTTTATTTTGGAGTATTCTCTGTAAGGCTTCAAATAACATATGTACATTATTTGAAATACGAATGTTATACCTAGATCCGAATTTAATCATCCTATTTAGATAGGCTTTGCCCAGTTTTATTTCGATTCGGATGGTAGCGCTTATTTTGGAAGTATATATATTTTTCTGAAATTAAACTCGCGAAATGTGGGTGTACATACTTAGGTACAGTGGGTGTACATACTTAGGTACACCTCTGCCTAACCCATCGGGGAATTACAGGCGTGATGTTATGATGATGATAATGAATATGTACAATTTCATTATTCATTATTGGTTCACCTTATCCAAACTACGTTGGGTTCAACTTCCATTTTAGCAGACGTGATATGTTTCAGTATAATACCGCCTCTGCAACTAATTTCTACGCTATGCCAGATTTTTTAAATTCTGACTACCCGTTATCCTGTCATCTCGTATCACTGGTTTTCCTATAGACAATTGGGGAGGAACCTACGTTTAGGTGGTAGTCTCTAAAGCAAAAAAACGTTCTCCGCGGCACATACTACAGCTTGAGCTACCTACATAACAATCAGGCGTACAAACTGGGCTAAATTTGACGTATTATCATAACATTCAAGAACCTTGAAGGCCTATAATAATCCGTGGATTATCGTCAACGTCCTGACGTCATAAGCCGGGCCTACACTCGATAAACTCAGGCTAATATTAATAACGTTGGCTTTACATACAATTGTTTCGTGCGCTTTTGTCGAGCAAACAATCAGCTCTTTGGGTTCGCTTGTAAAACCGGCCTCCTCCTCGTGCCCTACACACTACATTTTGTGTATCGAAACTGGCAAGGGCTGGCACAGATGAAAAGCGTAACAAATAGACTTTACTTTTTTTTTACTTACTTTAAAACTTTCATAATTATTTCACACTGATATTATATGAGAACACAATTGTATAAAATAAATAAATCTCTTAACACTACATAAAACATTTCATACTTAATCCCATTTGTGTCAAACTTTCTGCTTGCATGCTTCCACACAGAAATGTTAGTATTAATCTGCGACTTTCAATACCTATTTTTCTCATAACTGACATAATATTCGCCCCTCCCCAAAGCGTTGCCACATGGAGCGGTCGGATTTCCGCAACTTCCTTACATTCCGTCCAAGAAAGACATAAAGCAACACATGTCAACACTCAAACAGATAATCTCACACCACCCATAATCAATCAATGCAACCCCATCACACTGCGTCCTACAACAAACACGCTTTGCCCAAGTTCCGTCAAATACATATTTGCGAGCGCTAGTTGGAATTGCCCGCACCTTGCCCACTCCTAGCCCGGGCTTTGCCCCCGCCGCCTTCGTTACACCGATTGATACCCTTGATGAATTTGTGCGGGCATAGTCGTCACGGCGCATTAACAACTTTTGGGTCGATTTGAATATAGGACCCTTGTTTGACTTTACATGCTTAGGGTTAAATATGTATTATTTATTGTATAGTTCTGTTGGAGTGAATGTTTTGTTTACCTACGACTATATTGTGTTCCTGGAGTAGAGGGTTTTATGTATTTTAAAGCGATATTAATATTTGCAACAGTTTATTTGTATTGTATGCCGTACAATCTTATGTTCTGCAAGGCATTCAAATGACTGAAATTTAGTATTAGTACAACATCATGACTAAATCATGTCATGGACTTAGCCTAAAGGGTTCGTAATTTTTTATTTTGATAAGGCTTGCAAGAACACCGAAAACTACGCAAATGTCATGCACGCAAAAAAAAATCGAATAATATTTGCATGTCCAAATATTATTCGAAAAAAAATGTTGAATTCCTTACCACTCGCAAACATTCCCACATACCCCCGCATGATGGAACATTGATTACTATTCATTATTCACGTGTTGTAATGAAAGCGCGCACACACAGTCATACATACTGACGCGAACACATTTCAACTCAGGGGATTATGTGCTGTGACACGATGACTTACGTCTCATACTTTTGCAGAACTATGGAACATGCGTACGTTCGTGTCTATAGTTATACCGCACCGTACATAACCGTGTATAACAAATAAATGTTTTCATTCATTCATTTATTCGGTCATACTGTTCTAGAAACTTGCAAATATGTAGTTGTACAAGGATCTATTATTTAAAAATATAAAAAATAGGAGCCCACCGGTATCAGGAACAGGGTCCAAGCTACCGGTGGTCAGGGCTCCTGAGAGAGGAATCTCCTAACGATACGTGCCGTGTCCAGGACTACCGCTTTCTGGATCAAGCCCTTGATCCAGCTGCCTAACGAGAGCCTCCTCAGATATTGGTCAAGGCTCTTGGCTATTATGCCATTGGCTGTCATGAATATCGGCACAATGATTGCTGTATCCACATCCCACATGTCGACAGCCTCGCGAGCCACGTCAAGATACTTAATCTGCTTATCTTTTTCAGCTTTCACGAGGTTCTCGTCATACGGGACCGAATAATAATAATAATAAACATTATTATTATTATTATTCAAACTAGGCTGAGAATCAGCACTTTTCGAACGTCAAAATTACATAAGACAGTCGCCCAAAAACGCCCACCCTTCACCACTTCCTAGTGCTTTAGCTGGGAAGAAGAAGTGGCGCAACAAACTCCCCAGCACAGCTGTCTATTCAGTTAGAAAAAAAAATCTATATAATAGTATGCAAAATAATTTACATTACGCAACACAAAACATAATTTAAATTATAAATTGTAAATATGACATAGTCTTAGAAGAAGTTCAGCTCTGTAGAGCGTCGCCTCTATCACTTACACCGTGTCAAGACTCCACGTGTCTTATGTATGCGCGAGTGCTGCACGATATTGAGTAGTGTCACGTTCTTTAAAGCACAGTGAAAATGATATTCGTTTTGGAATTTTAATTATTTATCCTGGTGAAAATTATTGATCAATCAGTGGACGCTTAAAATGCACATAATTTTCATTTATATATCTTAACACTATTTATATGTTTAGACGGCAATTGGAAATACAGCAAAATAATTCTGTCATAGAGCCATTTATTCAGCTATCGGAGAATCTACATTCTATAGCCCATTCAGAACTAAAGAACGGTCCTAATACCGGCCGTCTAATCCCTTAATTCCGTTGTAACCCAAACTTCGCACAGTCGTACCCCACGGTATTCAATATTCCGTCGTGAATAATTCATGTATTACCGACATACGATTAGGATGTACATCAGATTTTATTTCCCTTTCTGAAGCGAATTACACTTGCAAATGTTAGGATGACAGTTTAGGTATTTATGGGACAGGGCACTATTATTGTTATGGGCTCCTGAGAAACTGCTGACAAAATTAATGGATTGAAGTCTTGTAGTATTTATATTTATGCTTGCTTTACAAGTTACTAAGTTTTATTTTTTAGCACAATTTTATTTATAATATAAACCTCAAAAGATATTTAAGTAATTGAACGAAATAACGTTTATAGTCATTCGACAACCCACAAAGGAACATTGCAAAAACAGCATTGGTACCTATAATAAACCAAATCGATAACAATGGAAAATAATAAACAACAAAAAAATACATGCGTAGCGACAATTCAGCAGCGTACACATTCCGTAGCAAATAACAACTTACCACGAATAAGCGTAGTCGCTCCGGCGGCGTAGCAAATCGCGTAGGCGGCTACGACACAGCAAATCGCGTAGCGTGTAGACAGCATTTTTTGAAAACACGAATTAAAATTCAGTACGACTGCATCAGCAATACACAGATCACGTTATATGACATCACAATTTTTTGCTGATGTTCAGAACAGGATGTAATAAACAATTTGGTTTGTATTCATTATAATTTAGGTGAATGTTGTATGCAAATGATTTGCAAAGCTCACAGCTTGAGGTCGCTAGGCAGTATGTTTATCAAAGCCTTCGGAGCGTTAGTGACAGTAACCGGGAGTTACTTTGACGTGCGCTAATTGGGAAGTAACAAATGTTAAGTGATGCGCTTAATGTTAGTACCGGGTGAATTTATCTTTAATGTTCTCAATCGTGAGTTTTTGCGAGATTTTTCTTTTAAGATAGGTACATGTATTTTTTTGTGTAGTCTGGATATTACTGATTTTTGGAAAAGTTTTACATGGCTTAGGTATTTTCAAAGTTCCTTTTGTTGACATAATGGGTTCTTACTCAACGTCATCTATCTAGTATAAGGGGAACCACCAGTCTGTGTACACATACTATAATCAGCCTATCAATTTGATAATAATTAATACACGTACGGCTGACCTTAATACATTGCTAACTATAGCCCGCACAGTGTATCGGTACTCACGTGTTAGCTTCACTGACGTAGGTACATGAACATAGGTAGGTAGGTACTGTTGCATCATTAGCAGCCTGTGGATAAATAACGAGCATCGATATGCCGACAAGTTTTACAAACAGTAGATATAGCTACTGAGGCAGTCAATGTAAAACAGCGTTCATTGGGTCCGGGATAGCTGCGAGTGATGGTGATAAATCTCAGTCTTAAATGCGGCTGTGGCAGACTGGATGTGGAGGGTTGAAAACGGGCTGTGGCCTAACTTGGAAGAACTCGTACCATGTCCAGCCTGCAGTGGTCGGTGATAGAACTCGTACCATGTCCAGCCTGCAGTGGTCGGTGATAGAACTCGTACCATGTCCAGCCTGCAGTGGTCGGTGATAGAAGTCGTACCATGTCCAGCCTGCAGTGGTCGGTGATAGAAGTCGTACCATGTCCAGCCTGCAGTGGTCGGTGATAGAAGTCGTACCATGTCCAACCTGCAGTGATCGGTGATTGAAGTCGTACCATGTCCAGCCTGCAGTGGTCGGTGATAGAAGTCGTACCATGTCCAACCTGCAGTGGTCGGTGATAGATGACGTACCATGTCCAGCCTGCAGTGGTCGGTGAAAGAAGTCGTACCATGTCCAACCTGCAGTGGTCGGTGATAGAAGTCGTACCATGTCCAGCCTGCAGTGGTCGGTGATAGAAGTCGTACCATGTCCAACCTGCAGTGATCGGTGATTGAAGTCGTACCATGTCCAGCCTGCAGTGGTCGGTGATAGAAGTCGTACCATGTCCAACCTGCAGTGGTCGGTGATAGATGACGTACCATGTCCAGCCTGCAGTGGTCGGTGAAAGAAGTCGTACCATGTCCAACCTGCAGTGGTCGGTGATAGATGTCGTACCATGTCCAGCCTGCAGTGGTCGGTGATAGAAGTCGTACCATGTCCAGCCTGCAGTGGTTGGTGATAGATGTCGTACCATGTCCAGCCTGCAGTGGTCGGTGAAAGAAGTCGTACCATGTCCAACCTGCAGTGGTCGGTGAAAGAAGTCGTACCATGTCCAACCTGCAGTGGTCGGTGATAGATGTCGTACCATGTCCAGCCTGCAGTGGTCGGTGATAGAAGTCGTACCATGTCCAGCCTGCAGTGGTCGGTGATAGAAGTCGTACCATGTCCAGCCTGCAGTGGTCGGTGATAGAAGTCGTACCATGTCCAGCCTGCAGTGGTCGGTGATAGAAGTCGTACCATGTCCAGCCTGCAGTGGTCGGTGATATACCGAATAGATTAATAATTGGCTTCACCGCTTGAAGGCCAAAAGGTTATTTGCTAAAAGGTTCTTTGCTAAACTTTTCCAGATAAACTACGTTACGTTATTGCTACGTAAGCCCATTAGTAATTGAGCTCCATGATTACTAACAAATGCTTGCACTGACTGGATAGGTCCACTCAAATCTGTTTGGTTCTTTCCTCAAAAGATTATTTCAGACACTAATCTACATGGTCCTCATATGGCCTGACCATTACTACTGACTAATCAGGGTTAGTCAGATAGGAAATGTTGACTCCATCTTAGCTTATTTTTAATTTTTAATACACACATAAACTCACGCCTTCTTCCCATGGCGGTAGACAGATTCTACAGAACGCCACCTGAAACGATCCTTGCATACTCCTTTTGTCTCAAACTCAAACCATTTATTTCAATTAAACCATTTACAGGCACTTTTGAATTGTCTAGAATTCGGTCAGTTAGAAATAGTCTAGTTGCCCATTCCAAAGCGTAGGGTACTATGTACCTATGGAGAAGAACGGGCAAGAAGCTCCACGGCCTCGTTTACGTTCATACATGCACGCCGGTTGCGTTAAAAAGTTAATTTAATTTTGTTAATTTTTTAAGTCCTCCTAGGGCTTAATTTTTTATGTGACTTGTAAATGTGAATTTGATATCCTGTTTACAGAATAAACAATTTCATTTCATTTCACTTTTATTTGTTTAGAAAAAGTTTATAGCAGTCTTATACTTGAACCATGCCCTTCAAAAGTATTTTCAAAGTTTGTCTATGTGATCATGAATAATTCCACTACTAGGTACTAATGTTACTACCACAAATATCACTTAACAACCTCTAACACAGACCTCGGTACTTTGCTACGTAGGTAAGTACTACTGACAACGTAATGAAAACCGCATACATTTCGTCACACGAATATTTCGTGGTACATAAAAAGTCGCATCGTCATCGTTACTATACACCACCTCCATTTAGGAACACAGCGTCGATATGCCAAAATAAGTCCTTACCGAAATAAACAAGACAACAGGAAAGTAAATAAATTATTAATGTTAAACTATTTGTAAATTAAATAGTTTCTTGTAAAGGTGCCTTGAGAAGACAATTTTATTTTATTCAACCATTATGGAATGTTAAATTTATAATTTAAATGGTTTTTCACGTTATTGATTTATATTAAAAGTCATCCGTGAAATTTAGAACTGTCAAAGCGCTTCAATCTTCCCTGTACCACATCCACTTTGTGTCCTTACTCCGTGTGCGCGACATAATACTGCCGCCATGCAATATTCATGCGCGATGAGTCACGTAAACACCTCCATGATTATTTTATCGTGACCTTACACTCTTATTGGGTCGACACGACTCTTCCACCGGGAGATTGATGTGGACTCGGCAATATGGCTCTCAGGTTGACCTGGAAATATTTGAGTGGGTCTAGAGTGACTGTTCTCTGCTGCTACTTTATTGATTTCAATTGAAATGATATTGTGTGAAAAATAAATTAGATAGCAACCAGAAACTTGAGAACATTTTTTTTTTTCCGAGGCCATGTGGGAGCACAAGATCACGAATCCATCGTTTCTTTGCAATCTAGACAACCATCCTGCAACGCTGCTGTGAAAATAAGTATAAAAGCACTATAGTATACAATATTATTAATAGAGGATAGTGTACTGTAGTAACTATAATTTGCCTGAAATTGATCATCTGCTCGAAATAATAATGATGTGTGTAATAACAGCTGGCAGGTCACGAGTGCGGCTCAGTAATAGTTAGCGCTCATATAATTTATTTTTAATGACGTAACTTTATTTCGTTTAAATATAGGTTGTTTATATTCACGAAACATGTAATCAACTTCGGCAACTGTAAAGTTATTAGAAATATTTATTAAAAAGTTCTAAATTATTATCGGTTCTGTGAAATCAATTTTAGATCAACATTCATCATTTATTAGAGTACAATTTTATCAATATTGAATAGGAATAGTCATAAAACGATAACAATTGAAGCAAATTGGGAATTGAAAATATTGTCAATTTCTTTTTGGAACAGAATTTGTATAATCAACGGTTGGATCGGGCGAGGTATCCGAAAGACCTCTGCAAAATAAATTAGTTTCAAAAGCAGATTTTCAGTTCATAATTAATATTGGAGGATATTTTATTTCTAATTTGTAACTTGTCAAGCTTAGCTAGTAATTAAAGTAACTGAATTACTTAGTCACATGAAAAAAAAACATTATTACTGTTGCTAAACATTTTAAAATGTTTCTTGCCCATTCTTCTCCATACGAAAACTACCTGTTGGAAGGAGCGACTAGAATCAATTCTATTTTTTTGAAAATTGTGACTTTTAAAAGTGCCTTTTATGTGCCTATTTGAAATAAATGATTTGACTTTGACTTTGCTTTAAAGCCTGATTTGCGTAAACTAACTAACTAAAGTGAAATAAACAACGTTAAGGTATAGTGTAGTGAGAAATATTTAAGAAATAAAAGTAAAACTACAGAAATACTTGTAGGGACAGTCAACCGCACATCGCGCCGCGTGGTAAGGACTCGCACTACGCCCTTATGGATACGATATAACGGCGCTGTCATGACATTTTTATACCACTGATGTGCGGTTGACTGTACAAGCGACGTCGTGACCACTGAACCTGCCTCTTGGTACTATACAAGCAACGTTGCGACCAATGAACCGGCCTCTTGGTACTTGTGCCACTAAGCAAAATTGTATAATTTTAAAACCGTTAAACTTGGCTATCTACAAAACCAAAATAACTTTTTCAACCAATTACTCTTATTTTTATAAGCGCTCAAAATTTAAGAGCTACAATAAATCTGGTGCCAGATCTATAGCCCAGCAAGTATAACATACACTATCATTTTAAAGGCGACTGTTATAAATGGCGCGAGCCAGAGTCCGACCCGACTTCCATTCAAACGTTATTTTTCTTACATTCACCGACATTTTTTATCCAAACCAAAAATCGTGGCTCATTTATCTTATTCACAAACCCGCGGATTCTATTAAAAAGATTTTCTTATTCAAAAACGCCAAGGAATTGAATCGGAATGGAAAGGAACAGTATCTGGGCGATTAATTACGAGGAGAATTACAAAAGTGAGTGTTTTGTTTCAAGTTATCATTTGTATTCAAAGAGATTATTCAATGAAAAGTTTGGATTGACACTATGAATAGGACCGTGTTTGAAGGGCGCTAAGAAAAATCGTTTTGAATTTGAATAATTTAAGTGTTGAAATGAGTCGTTGGTTTAATTACAGGGGTTCAGGGACTGGCTTTCGTTATTATAAAACAGTTTCTTAAGTAAATTGTAGAAGGTTATGAATTGAAGCAGCAATCTTGAAGAAGTATCAGTAAGTAATTCTCTATTTAACAACTACATAGATGTATCTAGAATTTTAAATTATATTTCGCCCGTGTTGCAATAGGCATGGATATCAGATTGAGTTCAATTTGAACATGACATGACGTATCTAGTTATGTCTTTGAAATTCGACTTCCGAATCAAACTGAGCAGTCAGTGGCTTTGATTGACTTGACGCAAATATACCATTTTATGTCAGTTAAGTAACTTTCGAACGTGTTTTTGTTTTGGTTCATTAATAAAGTAATGTTTCACCAAGTATACGAGCTACACAAAATAATTTTGCGTTTGATAGCCTAATTGTTGAGGAAGGTAGGCTATCTAGCATTAATATAATCATTACGCTTAGGAGCCAAGCAAAAAGAAAAAAGTAAAAAAGAACGTTAAGTGAAATCGAAGTTATAGCGCGGGCAGGCGATACGATGCGACACGGTAGGTCGGGGGAGCATTTTCACGCGGACGAAGTTGCGGGCAGAAGCTAGAACTATACAATCTATTCCATTCAGATCAACTCACAGTGCCTACTAGTCCTACAGAACATCATTGCAGCCGAATGAGGACATAGGCACCGCCACTTGGACCGGTTCTGTGCTTCCTGTATCCAGCACAGCTATTCTATAGGACAAACAACTTGGAAAATTCTCCTGATGTGAGAAAGTACATCGATTGGATTGAACCGAATACGACCTATTAAAAAACGAGACTTTAAACTTTTCAGTGTGATCGCTACTAATTTTCCTAAGCTATTCCGATTTTATTTTAGCACGTCGTCTTTTTAACCCACCTAGGTTATAAATACGAGGTGCTAAAATAAGATCTAATATCAAGTAACGATACTCCATGATAACTGAAACTCAATAAACTCTCGCTTAACAGGAAAAGTATAAAAATTGATGACACTCCTTTTATGAGTATAACGTAACTCAGTGACTTACCACAGCGAGGTCTGAACCGATCTCAAGTTATTACCTAAAATAAGGTCTATCGTAACTCTTGGACCTCAAAAGTCGACGATAGCCGTTAAACCCATGATTGAGGAACCTACTCCGACCTGCGCACGTACCAACCTTTTTTATCTCTCGTAAATTTTATATGCCTGGATTTGGAACGTTTTTTCAGCTAACTACAAAGGAGTATTTGGTTAAAGGAATAGTTTTTTCGAATTGGTTTAGGGAGGCTCTGCAAGGCTTTAATAGATCAAGACCTTTGTCTGTCTAACGAGCGGTCATTTTTACCTGTAATACCGTGTAATGGCTGTGAGTCTCCTTTATTTATTTTTCCAACATGATGCAAAATTTCTGCAACACTGCATAATGATCTAAACTAATTCACTACTTTATTTTTTACTAAAAAAAGTTGTAAAATGTCTTTCTACAGCCAATTACTGAAACGACAAACAAACTTGCTATATTTAGCAAACAAAGACAAAACAAACAGCAGAAAAAAACTATTAGTTAGCCACAACATTGTTCCCAGAAGCTACAATACCTCAAAGAAAGTAACTTCGTAGGAAATCTTTAAGTTTTTGTAACTCTCGAACATAACTTCTTTTTAAACATTTTAAACACTCTCTTCTCTTTGGTCTCTTAATGGGCGACTGTTCGTGAAGGAGGACGTCTGTCGTTAATAGAATTAAGCCTTTTACTGAAAAATGCAGATTTTGATCGTAAAAACGAGCCGTAAAGTTGACGAGGCGTTAGCGGTTAACTTGTTAGTATGCTTATCGGTAGAAGTCACGCGAGGTAAGGTGAGTATCCTTTAGCTAATGATAATAACCTAACTGAAAGGATTCTGTATTTTTTGTAGAAACGCTGTGATTTCTGTTTTGAATTTTGCTGTTTTTAGTCAATGTAATATACACAGTGACATTTGCTAGAACAAACGTTGTTCTGACCATGGTCTACTACCATTTTATAGCATCCAATAAAAAAAACGTCATTGGTTTTTGAAAAAACACAAAAAAGACAAAGTAAAAACGTCGGGATTATCGTAACTCCCTAAAATACAGTCACTGCGGTGCGGCGCTCGCGTCTCAAAGTAGTTGCGGCGCGGAGCGCGGCTCTCGCACGGGCCACAGCATTGTCTACAGGGAAATGTATATTATTTCCATAAACGAAATTTTGTAAGCACTTATTTTTCTACAGAAAATACCAAAGTTTAAAGTTAACTGCGGTAGATATTGTATCACTGATAAGTGGCTACTTAAAAACAGATTTAAATTATAGCTTGGTATGGCGAGCTTTGGTAGGTATTTTCTGGCTATGCACGATTGCACGACGTGACGCACCGTACCGACGACGCGGCTAGGTGGCTGACCTCTAATGTTATCATTACGTTCTAGGTGCGAACTTACGGTAGGTACTATGACATGTTTTTAATTATTTCCTGTAGGTACTAGGTACGGGTACCCATTGTAATTAACTTGACATTATTAGGTATTATATTTTATTTATTGGGATATTACAGGAACAAGACAAAAACAAAACTTACCACAAAACCGGCTCAGTGGTGGGTCGACTTTTGGGTTAGCTCCGTGTGCACCAAGACAACATTGACTCCAAGTACACGCACCTAGCTTCCGCCAGATTGTCACCAGCAACTGAGTTAAAACGCACTATATGCAACCACTTCACTGCGAATAGATAGAACTCATTTTCACAAAAAACGCGTGATGTGTGCCTGTGACGGAAGTACATCGGATCCATGTGCGTCGCTCACTCAAGAGATTTCGGTAGTCTGGCTACCGCCCGGGCAACTCAGGTGGCAGTCAAGAAAAGAAATGGGTGTAGCTGTACTTCGCGCGATTGCATGTCGTTGGCTAATGATTTATTTGTATTTCGGCCCTCATTGGCCGGACAATCTTGTAGTCCACGTGGACTCGTCATTACTGTTTTGAATGCCATATCGCTACCGCGATGAGTACTTTGATGTTGTGGTAAATGTTTGAACTTGTTTGAGCATCATACGAAAAATTTGAGCCTACGCCTAGTTTATTTTGTTTTAATAACATATCCATATTTGATGCTATAGAATGGTGTAGACCATGGTCTGAACAACGTTTGTTCTAGCAAAACTGTGATTCAAATGTCACTGTAAAGTCAAGTAAATTATCTTTTAATAATTAAGGTACTTCGGAATCAGTTACCTGACAAGTAATTTGGTTACCATATACGAAATAAAGACAGAGGTACGAGTATCAATTATATTGATGGTATGTTATTTTGTTCTTCCATCATTTTGTTATTCCCTCACTTAGGTAAATAACTATTAATTGCAGCACAATTATACTCACGCATGCTGTAATTTCAGTTTCTTTTCAGTTAATAATATTGATCCCGTGCACATAATTTTTAAGTGGCGGGTAGTAACATCGAGTAATAATTTTCAACTTATTATTTCGTCCACTAGTCATTTGAAATTGAGTACCTATCGTAAATTCGTAACCGATTTTTTTTTTTGCGGCACTTTAGGCATTTTGTTTTGACATTATTGAAAAACGTAGTAAAATGTAACATAACATACCTAACAGACGAAACATCGACCACTTATACCAAAAAAAGTAGACATTACCAGCAATTTATGTGCTGGCCAACAACTGTTGCTGAGAAAATGTCTGAACCAGTCGCTTAGTCCCGTCGCACAACTTTTATATTAAGTTAAAGCAAACTAAGTCTCTCTCTCGCAACAGGTGACCTGTTCCATGGTGTGTTTCTAAAAAAATATAGCTAAGCAAATCGTCATGAACACGCCAATGTTTTAACCGTTTCTTTTAACTTTAATTTTACACCAGCTGCGAATTGCGAAGTTACGAAATTAAGAAGGAACCTTCGATGCTGTTGATGAAATAATTATTAACTTACTGTGTACGATACGAATATTAGCCCTTACTTTTGTAGATTTTTATTTAAAATTCTAATATCTCGAAAACGGTGTGTCCTATTGCATAATGTAATTTGAAACAATTGAAATTTTTCATGCTATCGAAAAAAAAAACACATACGGCATCCGGAATTCGGTTGGAAGTCAAAGCTTGTATGCGGCTCTCAACAGAGCTACTCCTATTTCTGAATGGCAATTTGTTATTGCTTATAATTTATTGTAAGGCGTATTCGACGGAGCCCCTCTAAAATTACCACGAAGATGGGGATGGCGGGGTCTTCCAGAACCCGCCATCCCCATCTAACCTAACCTGCCCGAGTCGGGGTGCCCAAGTCCCGAGCTCGCTTCGCTCGCTCTTGCATCCTAAATTATCCTAGTACACTAATATTGCATTTTGTACCGATCCCTTCGACATCGTTTTTACGACAAACGGCTGGTCGGAAACAAAAAACACCAAGACGCTTCTGGCCTTATATTTAGGTGTTAAATACGTTTGAAAAAAAAAAATTAAGTCTTTTTTCCTCAGTACCCAGTTACGTACACTCTAACCGAAACACCAAATTTGAAACATAATTTAATTTTGTCGTGTTAGTGTTTTTTTGTTTAAACTAATTTACTTATAAATATGATTTATCATTATTATCTATCAGTTGACGAAAAATTATTCAGTCCTAATTCACAAAGCATTCCGCATTAGCACATAGAATGTTTTAAGCTAAAGTTCATGAGATTCTAAAGAACCGTCCATATTGTCCACAGGAGCGCCCTCCCGAACGGCACGCTGTGGCTGGGCGCGTTTTCCGCGGCGCAGTACCGCAGCGACGTGCACGCGGCGGTGTACCGCTGCCGCGCCGCGAGCACCGCGGGGACTATACTGTCACGTGACATGCGGCTTGAAGCAGGTGAGTAAGAAAACAACCTTATTTTTCTGCACCTACTTATTTGTTTTGTGATTACTTTCATTTTTCGAGGATTAAGTGCCTTAGAATAAGATCTACATTCTGAAACCGTGCGTTTTGACTTTTAACAATACTTAAGTGCAAAAAACCTAACTTTTTATGCTCGGTTGGTAAACTACCTATTACACCATAACACTAATATTACCCCTGTCACTCATGTATACTTTAGTTATATAAACAGCGCGTCAGTTTATCAATAACTAAAGGCAATTTTAACATTTGATTTGTTTTTACACGTAAATAGTAAATGAGCAAGCAATATTAAACTAGTAGCGTGTACCGACAGACGTGTCGCGACGACCACAAACGTGCGAACCTCTCGTAGCGTGACATTTGCGGTCTCATCGCTGACGTGTAGGTACGACTGTTTGCTTGGTATCCTATACATGAATAGTTTCATTATACAGGTATTACGACGAACTTAAATGGTATTCGTGGTAATCTCGAGTAACATCTAGTTAACAGCATACAAATTAATATCGATGCTGTAAACCAGTTCAGATTTACAATTTACTGTCCGCATAAAACACTACCCTTATATTTTAATTACACACATTCTCACACACATGTAGGTATAATATTGTATACTGCCCGCTATATGGCAATAGGCTCGCCCCCTATTACATGGAACTTAAACATAACTGGCGAAATGTGGGGTAGGTACCTACTACAGGTATACCTCTGCCCAACCCTTCGGGGAAACAAGGCGTGATATTATGTTATGTTACATACAAATATACAATATGTTGACACGGTAAATCATAAATCATGTTATGGAAACACGCGTAACGCTGCGGTGCGCACAGCTGCACTGCGGCATGGCACATTTAGATTTAGTCAAACCTATTACATACTTATATAATTATCACTTGCTCAAAAAACGGTGAAGGAAAACATCCTGAGGAAACCGGCATGCCTGAGAGATATTTCTCGACGGCATGTGAAGCCAAGTCAGAGGCCCATGGGCGGCTTTAAAACTCTGACACCAGGTTAGTCACCAACCACACGAAAATAAGAAGAATACTTTATAATCTTGTTTTATTGTAGTTATCAGTTACGTGGCTACCAACTAAGCCAGTGATCAATCAATGACATTGTTGTACACCTTTAGTTGAATAGTTGTATACTAGTTTATTGTACTACCTTTATTTTGTCAATAATTAAATAAAAAACATAATTGAATTAAGAACATGCACGGGTTCAAAGTAATAAGAGCTAAATAAAACTGCTTTGATAATTCGATCAAACAATCCTTTGAGTATAAGTTGGTACCTACTTTGATGAAAAATTGATAAAAAAAGAAAGATAATATTTATTTGGACACAGTTCGTGAAACACTAACAACAAAATAAAAAGTGAAAAAATAATCTTATAGCAATAGAATACTGTGTGCCTCACGGCTGCGCCAAAAAGGTTCATTTCAGCATTAATGCCCGACAATTGCTTTCTGACGCTGGTTTTCTAATGAAAACCTATGGACAATTGACAAGAAGTACCAACAGTTTAAACATACCTAATACATAATTTTTATACCTCTAAATAAATAAATACACCTCGTTGGTCTAGTGGTCGCAAGCGCTACTGCTGAACACGAAGTCCTGGGTTTGATTCCCAGATCGGGCAGTGTCACTGGGGTTTTTTTTCTGGAATTTCACAGTAGCAGTCTGGATTTTTGCCCGGTTGATGGCAATAGGCTCGCCCCCTATTACATGGGACTTAAACATAACTGGTGAAAATATGGGAGTACTATAGGTACACCTCTGCCCAACCCTTCGGGGAAATAAGGCGTGATGTTATGTTATGTATGTTAAATAAATAAATAAACTAGTACTTAATCAAATATGAATTAAAAACAAAGAAAAAACAACAAAAAAAACGAAATCTACAGGAACGGTCTAAGTAAAAACCTGTTCTTAGCGATGAGCTAAAATAGTGCACCATCCGTGCACTCATAAAGCGCAATAAGCCGCTGACCGCGGTGGACAGATACATAGTTTTAAGACAAGAAAAAAAAATTGATAACTACCACAGATATAGATAGACATAGATAACGCAAGAGCAACTACTTCGCTTGCCCAGCTTATGACCAAAAATCATAAGACACTATTTTCGTGCTCAGTCTGCATCGGTGTGCGCGCTACTCGGACGTCAGTAAAATAAATTAAAATGGTCAATTGCGCTGTTATAAATTGTAAAAAAATTACAAATGCGAGGAGAACAAAAACAAGAAAAGTTTCCTTCCATCGTTAAGTCATTTTGTGATGAATATTATGCGTAATTAATTTTAAAATCAATTATTTTTAATCTTATAGGTCTGGTTATACCAAATTTGAGAAAAACATTGGTCATCAAAAGTAAGCTTATTACATTGCGGCTTTTACTTGGAGCGGTTGATGCGACTTTTTGTTTTAACAAGTGATGAATATTGAAACAACTGATACTATCGTATATCACTTCGGTGTCGTAGTACAGGTGCTTTTATCATTTTTCTGTCAATTTTAGCGATTAGTGCTGTCATCCTATACAACACAAATCAATTCCCGAGAATCGATTTCGGAAACAAAGGAATGATTTTGTATTAATTTTATCTTTACTTACTATGTAGACAATATAATAAATAATCGAAACGTTTCGTGGTTTTTTTTTTGTTTTCCACATGAACCCAATTTAAAAGATAACTGGCTCATCAATTGAAGTCCGTGACTGTATATTTATGTTTAGATAATATATTTACCGACATACTCGAAATACCTATTAACAAAAAAAAATAAGTTTACTGGATTCTGACCACTGCGGACAACTGATTACATTTAGTAAACTAGTTAAAAAATGTGGCTAAGAGAGATATCACTGTAGTGCCAAAAACTGCAGGTTGCTTGGAGAGTTTTAAAAACAAACTTAATAGTAAATTACCCTACTTACCTTATTGTGATGATCCTAATGAACTGTACAATTCCTTTTTTGCCATGTATTACAGTACAGAATTTAACTCAACATTTATACCAAAGCAGATCTCAGTTAGGCCCCTCGCCCACGGCGACTTTTTGTAGCGATGCAGTCGCGCGTTTAGCAAACGGGCGACAGCATCTCTTCTAACGCGTGTTAGTCGCATTTGCAACGCGCTACAATAGCGATGCCAACGCGCTACTAACGCGCTAGTGCATCGCGATTGTATCGATACAAACGCGCGACCGCGTCGGATGACATCGGTAGAGAGAACGGAGGGAGGAGGGAGTGTGGCGCGGCGCGTGAGTGGGAACCGGCATCAGTGTAACACAGATAGGTCCAGAGTGCGTGCTGTTGTCACAGGTGCAAAATGGAGTCATTTGACACTGAAACGTTTATTACGGCAATTCAGGAGCGTCCTGTAATATGGGACTCACGTCTTCGTGAGTATTCGAATAAGATTGCAAGGTATTTTTGTGTCGTAACTGCATCGCGACCGAATCGCGTTTGCATCGCGACTGAATCTGGTCCCGTGGGCGCGGGCACACAGCTAGCGACTGCTTCGCGTCTGTATCGATGCTACGCGCGAGAGCATCGCGACTGCATCGCTACAAAAAGTCGCCCGTGGGCGAGGGCCCTTAATGGTTCTGTAACTTTCAGTGAATGGGTAACTAAAGGTATTTAACAGAATGAAACTCTTTGAACTGTACGAAGAAATAAATAAGAATATAATAAAAGTAAATAATTTTATCAATATGTTAAGAACTTGTTGTGACTTGTTTAAATAATTTGGAATAGTGCGAAGCTATGTGTCAATATTTAAGCTAAAAAAAATCAAATTGACGAAATAAAATAAAAAAGACTTGGGAAATTATAAATAATGAGACTAGAAGAGACGGAAAGCGTAGTAGTGACTACAGCCTCAATAATTACAATACAGTTATTAGAAAGGATTTAGAAGTTGCCATAGATTTTGAAAATCTCTTTGCAGTATATCCAACCACTATATCTTTAAGTTCTTCACCCACTGTTGCCGAGTCCCTATTGAAAGAAAATGTAGCGCCTGAATTAGCAATTGCAAGTGGTGTAATTCCTGACTTATTGAAGAGTAGTAAAATGATACCTTTGTTTAAATCGGGCACCATATCAGACCCCACGAACTTTAGACCAATTTCGGTGCTTCCCACCTTTAGTAAAATATCTGAAAAGTTGATGCTAGATCAATTGCTAAGACATTCTAATAAACATAAGTTATTAAACAGTAAACAATTCGGTTTCACAAAGGGTCCCTTGACTTCCGACGCTGGTGTTGAGCTTCTTGCACATATTTCTGAGGCCTGGGGGAAGTCATAATGATGGCCTAGGTGTTTTTTGTGACTTATCTAAGGCTTTCGACTGTGTTTCTCGTGATACATTGGTCAGGGAACTGCATCACTATGGTGTTAGAAACACTACCATGGATTTTCTTATTTCTTATTTGGATAATAGGATCCATAGAGTAGACGTTAACGGCAAGCAGTCCCCGGGTTAAATTTGTCACTGTGGAATATCCGCAGGGCTAAATTCTTGGCCCTTTTAATTTCTCGTATAAATATTAATGACCTACCTTGCCTTATACTCGTATAGAATAGTCATGAACTAGTGTTACTTGCAGATGACACATCACTTATATGTAAGCTTAAGCGACAATAGACAGTTACTGACGGTGTAAATAATGCTCTCTTTATAATAGTGCATTTGTTTAGGGTTTATAATTTACTTTCGAACGAGAAAAAGACCAAATGATTTCTGATACCTAACGGTGAAAACCAATGTACTAGTAAGTGGGGTAGAATTGAATCTTGTAGACACCGATGTGTTCTTAGGTATTACTTTGGATTAGAAGCTTCAATGGGGCCCACATATAATTCAATTGTTGAAGCGGCTAAGCTCTGCAGCCTACGCGGTGTGTGAAATCCGTCATTTGACTGATGTAGAAACAGCTCGATTATTATATTTTAGTTATGTCCATAGTGTAATGTAGTACGGCATTTTGTAGTGGGGAAATGCAGCCGACATTCAGGCTTTAAGTATTTGTGCTACAGAAACGAGCCATTCGAGCAATTTATAACCTAAGTTGTAGGCACTGAGGGACATAACATAACATCACGCCTTGTTTCCCCGAAGGGTTGGGCAGAGGTACCTATTAGGTACACCCACATTTCGCCAGTTATGTTTAAGTCCCATGTAATAGGGTGCGAGCCTATTGCCATCAACCGGGCACAAATCCAGACTCCGGGCTGCTACTGAGAAATTCCAGATAGAAAAACCCAATAACACACTAACACACTGAGGGATAAATATAATAATCATAATGACAGTCGCGTCTCAATATGTATTTGAGACCCTGATTTAGATAAAAAAGAATATAAATCTATATTCTAAACACAGCGACATTTATACCATAAATACAAGAAACAAAGATTTATTTATTGTGCCTAGGACTAGGCTCCAAAAAATTAGTAATTCATAAAAGTGCCAAAGTATACATTTCTACTTCCAAGCCATGTTAAAGAACTGAGTCTCAATAAATTGTAATCAGAAACTATGTCAAAAAGGTTTCTATAAAGTTATAGATTACATATACGACAAGACTTGGGACTAATTTAAGCTACTCCAATGTACCCCCACCCCCCAAGCAAGTATTTTAGAAGCAACGACTGTCATTGACATACTCTATTCATTACAATGTTTTTATTTTACGAGTTGCAATATGTGGTAGTTCAAGTTTTTCCAACTGTACAGACAGCTGTGCTGCTGAGGAGTTTGTTGCGCCATTTCTTTTTCCCAGCTAAAGCACTAGGAAGTGGTGAAGGGTGGGCATTTTTGGGTGCAGTCTTATGTAATTTTGACGTTCGAAAAGTGCTGATTGTCAGCCTAGTTTGAATAAATTATTTTTAAATTTTGAGTTACGTCTGTCCTGGTAGTATTTACAGCCACAGTAACCTCATAGTTAGATAGGTCTACCCAGGCCCACATGGCCCACAATTGGTCCGATTGCAACAAATCATTCGGGCACGATTAGAGTCCGGCCATGTAGGTCACGGGGCGGCTGCGACGCGCCACCAAGCGATGCCTTTAATTCTGTTTTATTCAATGTTCAATGGCTCTTTGTTTGTACTTCTTATTTCGCCTCTTGGTTTGGTTATATATAGCCTATGTTCTGAATCGGAATCTAAGTAAAAAAATATGAAGTCATATTATTATAGATAGTGCGATTCACAACGACGCACCCCACTCCGCTCCGCTCCGTAATAAAGTACGCTTACAGTACAGTAATAGTGGAGTGAGGCGCGTCGTCGTGAATTGCACTAGCTATATATCCAAAGTGTTTTGAAAAACTTGTGCTAGGTACCTAATTAGTTTGTATAGTTGACCTCGTTGTTTTACCATCCAAAGTTTGATGACTTGCAAGTCATACCTTGTCAAGGTCTATTTTAGATTTAAGACCAATGTGACAGTTGGATAGTTTTAACCTCGGAGAAGTTTCAATTGAGTGCTATTATTGGGAGTTGTTGTTAAAGGTACATAGTAAAGCAATTACAAGGTCGACTATACATTTTATTTCGTTTAAATTGACGGTATTCTCCCGTAGTTAGATACTAAAGGGTAGAACTATTTAAAATGTTGTAATATTATATTCAACTATAAATAAGTTCTCATAAAATAGGTACTAAGATTCTATTGTCACTCATTTAATAAAACTATTCAAAAACAAACATCACAATCCTCCCCTGACCTCATTCCAATATTGGAAAATAACACACAACACCAAATATGTGTGGGGTCCAGTTAATGGGAATACTTGAGACGAATCTGCGAAGTTAATCTGGTGTCACGCGTCACCCGTCACGCCTGCTTCCCGCACTTCCCGCCTTACGTCCGCTTGTCACGCCGAAACGCGCGTAATCCGACGCCGCCGCCGCCCGCTCACCGAATACTTCGCACAATCTCATCGAGCACAGATTATTTGATAGACACGACGGGTTTTCTTGGAAAGTACTATAATAGTGTCAATATAATGTGTCACTAAATAATCCGCTTGATTAAATCTTTGTTCAGGGGGTCACTAATTATTGTTTAGGGGTTCTCTTTCTACTTGTGTGCCTTTGCTTGTTGTGCCAAATAAATGTATTTTCTTTCTTTTTTCTTTCTTTCTTTCTAATTCCTTTATTTATAAAAGTATTTTAACTAAAATAACAAAGTTAGTCTCCGACTAAAACAGATTCTGTCATTATGAAAAAGGATGCCTCTGGGAACCAATTAGTTGATTGGCGTTTCTACAGTCGAATTATTATTATTGCGTAGTCAATATTTCCAAAAGAATATTTGGTAGTTGCATTGAAAGCCTAAATTAAAGTTCTGCCTCCTGCTTAGTTTATGTCCCCATGCCGTCATGACGTCACTCTCTATTCCATTAGGGACGTTTTTCTCCCAATATGCACTTAAGCGAGTTTAAGAAGCACATCGTTGGTAAATTGTATTTCTCTGAAAAACTTTTAAATCATCTATAAAGTTAAGGTTAAGGCACAAATGCAGATGATTCACTCCGCATTTTAGATAAGAAGCTACAAGTCCGCGGCGGGCTCGACTTGTTGGGCCAATTCTGTGAGTGTAACGTCACAAGATCTAAGAATTAAGCAATAGAAGGAGAGGCAACTTCTAGATGAATATAACTGCAGGTAATTAGCGCTGTGCGACCTGAATTTCACTTTATTGTGTCGTTAAAAGAGTAGCTTTTTATTTAAATGATTTTGCGGAGTACACCATCTGTATACAGGGTGTCCAGTAAATAGCATGACATATTGCAGGGGGTGATAGCTAGGGTCACTACCTATCAATACAACACAATATATGTTCAGCAAAATCTTACGGATTTACAGTTTTACAAAATTTTCCGAAATACCGAAAAATCTCTACCTTGAAACAGATTTTTAAGCATCGCGTAATGAAAAAAATCCTTTTCTAGTACTTTTTTTTACATCAAATTATTCGTGAATAGTTACTTTACTCATTGATAAGTCTTTTTTCTATCAAAGACAAGAATGTTTTCAAGAAATACTATTTTTTGTTTAAATTTTCACAGAACTATTTTTTTTATCACTTAAGTTTAACCTACAGTGGTGAAAAAAAAAAGTAAGATTTTGCTGAACATATATTGTGTTGTATTGATAGGTAGTGACCCAAGTTATCACCCCCTGCAGTATGTCGTGCTATTTACTGGACACCCTGTATATGTGGTAAGGGGCAGGAAGTCAAATATTTTGAGACTCGAAATTTGGAAATTTCAAGGAATATTTAGATGAGTTTTAAGTCAAATAAAGCTTAAAATATTAAAGTTGGTATTATTTCCTTGACCAAAAAGTGAAGGTACAGAATCATGTATCTTTTAATCCCAGCTTAGCAATAACGGAAAAATACATGCACAAACAATTCATTTATCATTTAAACACGTTTCAATTGAATCTACAAGCTCCTTAGAGCAGTAAAAACTGCGTAAAACTCTCTTTGTAATGTTACTTAGTATTTCCGATAGCAGTTCGGAATACTACAAGAAATCCTAATGTATTCAGAACGTGTTGTTCAAAGCGCTATCGAAGTTAGTTTTGTTTCGCTTTACATTGCCGGCTAACCAGTTCAACGATAATAGCTGCCAATATAAAAACGGCAATGGACTGGGAAATGGAATTTAATATTTAGCACGGGTTTAGTGTAAATCTTTTCACGTAATCGGTGTGAAAAGAATTATGGTAATTCTTTTCACGTGTAGTTTTTGCGTGACAAATATATTAGTTTGGTGATTTCATGTTGCCTTTTCTTACATGGATAGTAAACGGTAACTGAAGAAAAAACTTAATTCATAACCATAACTATAAAAAAAAACAAAAATCTAGCAGCCATTACACCAATGACGCATTTTTAGCGTCCCATGAGATCCTCCATAATAACGTGACACAATGCCCAAGTATTATCGAATCAGCTCCCTTCAATTTATATTATATTTGATTACGTGCACTAAACGGTTAGGACCTTTCTTTGTCATGTAGAAAAACACGTAGGAACGTGACTTGTATGGTTATATTCAATTTAACGTATAAAGGGACCGAGTGTGACACGAATGTGAAACGAAGTCGCTCGGAAGATGAAAACTGACTTGTGGACTGTGGGAGCGCTCTCCTAAGAACTACGGAGCGATTCCTGCAGTCATTGGAACTTTGTCGAAGTAAAGTTGTCGTATGGCGTGCAAGTTTGTTTAGAAGATGCATATAGGCGACGTTGTTGCATTCTTTGAAGTTTAGCTAAGATGTTGGGTAGGGCGTTCAGTTATGAGTGTTTGCATGACATAATAATGTGTTGTAGCGCAAAAGTGAGAGGAATTATTAGGATGTGTAATTAAAACAAGAATTATAATGTCGTACTATAGTGATTCGTATTTTTCCAATCATGATAATCTTAATCGGATAATATTCGAGTTTTGCGAAGAAAAACAAAACATCCGACACCATCGTTTTATTTATCTACAATTACTGTCAAGATCTTCTAACATCGAACCTTTGACCTAAGCACCACTACCTACAAACGATCCTCAAACACTGGCCTACATCACCTCCTACTCAAATAACACCCTTACCCCCAGCTAATACGGTTTTAATTCCCCTGTAAATTGCGGCCCTTGACCTCCAGTATTGACATGCTAAAGTCGGGATCAATCTCTCAGCCTTCGGAATGTAAATACAATTCTTTATGGAGGAGGACTGGAGGGCCGCAGTAAACCTTTGAGATTGAGGTCTGTGCCCCTCAATATTCCCGCTTTGTGCAAGGCGCGAAAAAGGTCCGTTAATGGAATAAGGCCCGCGAAATACTGACGTTTCTTGAACGTCCAATTTTCGCCGGGATTTTTTTGATGTTAAGGTATAGGAATTAAGCGGCTTCGAGGTTCGGGTTCGACGATTTTTTGTTGATGGGATGGAGATAATGGCTTATATTGTTGGATGACGTCATAACCTTACCCACACAGGGTAAAACTTATAAATATACGTTTTGTTGAAATATTTTCAGCTTTAGGTACCTAAGTAATTCCGTATGTTTGAATACTTTTACATAGGTTTTTTTATTCGAACCCGACCACATAAATATATAGAATATGGCGAAACGAAGCTTTTTAAAGCTCAAAAAATCTTTAAAAGGCAATCATTGAAGTGGTACAGACCTTTGTAAGTATCGGTACAATTGTACAAGAGAACTACTTCACTTATTGACTTGGTTTTCTATTTCTTTTCGATTACACAATACCCACCCTCATCTCTTTCTTCGTTTTTTAATCATCATCTTCAGTAGACTTATACCACCAAATATATAAATGTATACCCCATACTCAATCGCCAATCCGTGTTAAACCCCCGCATAGTGCACCCATAACAGCATCTACGAAAACCCGGTGGCACAATCTCCAACGTCAGCTTTCTCGCAACACTTATCGGTGGCTCTTGTATCAGCCGATTTGCCACTCGCGGTATCTCGACGACCACTTGACGGCTCTTTTTACTCAGCCGAACAATGGCGGCCCACAATGGCGATACGGTGTAAGCTCCGCTTTACAACCCGCATCGGAGATTGAACGCTGTTTTGTCGTGTATGGCTATACAAGTGAGGATTTCTTCCGCATCTAGATTGTGCATGTTCAGGGGTAAGGAGTCTGGCAGTGATTTAATTTGTATGGGTTGAAGAAAAAATATTCAATTTAGTTAAGTAATACTACAACTAAATGAAACGAAATTTAAATCTTGTATAAAACGCATACTATGCTGCCAGGCATATTATAAGCTTGGGGATTATATCGCTGACAAAAATGCTTGGCTTAACGCTGGTCCAGCTCCACAAGGGCGCATAAACTAATTGATTAGCATTCAAAAATATTGTTGGAATTGCTGAAGATTGCAAAAACTATCTGAATTGTATATCTTCAATCTCTTTTTTTATTGTATAATTGCATAGCACATGTGTGAGCACTGTGACCATGTACCTTCTATAAAGCTACCATTTACTGGGTACGTCTTTCATTGACTTGATATGCCCTGGCGGCTAAGAGTATATCATGCTCACTCAAATGTCTCGCTGGTGGTGGCGTGTGTGTTGGATCGTTGAGTTCCCTTCAAAATGGTTGAGCTAAACGGTGCTGATCCATGCGTCATGTTCGTGAACGGGCGCCATCAGTAGGGACTGGTCATCTCTTATCTGCCACAGTTTTTTTTTATTTTTTTATTACGGACGCTTTTTACGTACACGTCTTTCTACATTGTTCTCACATGTATAATTTCAACATGAATGATGTAAACAATATTTTGTAAGAATTTTTTTTTTTTTAAAGAGTGTCCGTGGAGTTTCTTGCCCGTTCTTCTCCATAGGAACCTACGCTTTGGAATGGGCAACTAGCTTCATATTTCTGACTGACTGACTCCTTGACAATTCAAAAGTGCCTGTAAATGGTTTAATTGAAATAAATGCTTTGAGTTTGAGTTGAGTTTGAGTTTAAGGTGAAAGCGTCAGGGTATCCAAAAATTGCAAAAAGCGTAAGAAAATTTGAAGTTCGCGGCTACCTTAGCGCTTCCCCCTTCATTAAGTTTTATTAGTTCGAAAAACAAAGTACCTACTTCAAAAATCAATCTGCCTAGCCTTTTCCAAACTATATTGAGGTCGGCTTCCAGTCTAATCGGAAACGGCAGCTGAACACCAGTACTTTACAAGGATCGACTGTCTATCTGACCTAAGCCACCTAGTAACGGGGTATGGGTAATGCTTCTTCGTATCGATACTTCATATCCATATTCAAATTTATGTTTTGGCCTCGCACAGGTCGCTATTATTTTGCTAGTATTTTTTATGCCCATTTTTTATTTTATTTTTTAAATTATTATTACTGTTTGTATTTCCTGTGCGTGTCCCAAATAAAATATTTTTCTTTCTTTTCTTTATATCGATACTTCTTGGTAAGACTGGTTAGACTTTCGGGCTTCTGACGACCCATAACGGCTGTCAAAGATCCACGAATGACAGCCGGGACCAACGGCTTATCGTGCTTTCCGAGGCGTGGAGGAGTCTCGGTATCTAAAGATGGTCACCCATCCGCGGGCCAACCGCGGCAAGCGTAGCTTAACCTGATGGATTGACCCGTGCGGCTGTTACTACTTCGCCACGAGCTACAGGAGTATCTGCTTATTATAAATACTCCAGAAACTGTTCAAAATTCGTGTAGAAATCTAAAAATTTAATTAGGTATAGATCAACGAACGTACCAAAGAAACAAAAACCAAACAAGCAAAGTACTATAAAAAGATTTTAATTCACATCGGAGCTAAATGTAAAAAATAATTCTTATATTCCTGAACAATTTGATTGACACTACCAAAATTTTATCCGAAAATAATTCAGTAGTAGGTAAATCAAAGCGCTTTAACTTGGGAGTTTATTGAAATTAAACAAAACATAATCCCGCTTTATAACCGGGACTAAACAAATGAAGTTGAGCGTTTTCCAAAAGTCCTTCTGCCGAGAGTGGAATTAATGGCCCTCGAGCAGTTGAGTAAAAAGGGCTTTTGTTCCGTGCTGGGCTGAAGGGCGGCGCGCACTGAGTACTGAGCAACTGTCACGTAAGAGCTTAGGGCCGATGTCTCTAATGTATAGATGCGGAGGCTGTGGGGATGAAAAGTCATTTCGTGATTGTATAAGAGTAAGGACTTAATGAGACTGGCCTAGTTTTCCGCGGGTAAGGCAATATGTGGATGTAGAGTAAATGGTACAACCTACCTTTTAGATGGAAGTACTTTTAATTTCTAAATAACACCTGAAAATAATTCAGTTATATTCAATCAATCAAATTTTCAACCATCGTGGGTTTCGTTACAGGCAACCAAAGGACTTTTTGTGGACAGTAGCGCGCGTCCTCCGGTTTTATCATAAGTCCACTATGTCTAACAAGCGTGTTGATTATGTTTGAGTGACAAGTACCATCAGAAAAATAATGATGACCTAATTCTGAAACAGGTTCAGAAAATACCAAAATGTTATAAGTTCTAAATACATTTCCTTAATACAAGGGAGGAGTCGATTGAACAACATAAGTAAGTCAGACTGGTGCATGCACGATTATAGTAAATAAATGCAACACTTTACTACTTATGTAAATTGTACTGCTTGGAAATATTCCAAACGATATCCGGAGAGAGGAAATAGCATAAACATGAAATGATAGTTTAAAGCTTTCTTATGTCGTATCAAGCCATAACGTCGCAGATTGGAGTAAGCTCGTAAGTTGCTACTTGAGAGGACGAATAGTGATCCAATGTAATATGAAATTGTTCGTTTAGGCACCGGTTATATCCTCTTTGGGTAGTGTCGTTGTAGACCGAGGAATCACGGTTCATTATAATAAGACCCGTGTGTACCAGTGAGGATGCTGCTCATCCCTTTTAAATGTAACTATTGATAGGAATTAATAAACATTTCCGGAACTGCCATTATGAAGTAAAATAAAAGAGAATCTGCAAAACACTCTTAATTCACTGACCGCACATTTCAACTTTCTATTGAACTTTTACAAAATTTATTCCCGAGTGAAAAAAAATGTGATTAGAATGTTAAGTGGAGTTTTTGTAACATTTCTCCGAGGAAAGTTAATTAGTCGGAAAGTCGACGTCCGCTGTAATGCACCGCAGATGTTCCTTATTGCTGCTCGCTTTACATATATAACGATGTTTGCCTGACCAAGTTTTTGAGGTAAAATGTAGTATTGTGTGTATAGCACCTTATTTTGGCTTTTGTAGTCTTGATTAAAGTATTTGTATGCAACCTCTGTGCTGGTAAGCCGTACAAATATTGGGAAATCTTTTCGAGTTTTCAGTTGAATAGTATTTGAGTAGGTATGTATTGTATAGGTATAGGTTTTTGATCTTTGTTTGGGAAAACTAGAAGGCCCAAAAATGTTAGTGAAAGGTAGATAGAAAGGTCTACGAGTTTCATGAAATTTTCAGATGCTAAAGTATGTTTAGATTTCATTATAATATGAATTATTAAGTAAAGAATTTATAGATTAAACCTTTTAGGTGCTTGTATGTCAGTTAAAAAAGCTCTCAACCAATGTTTAAAACTCGACTAATATTATTAAAGCTTGTTAACTTATCTTCTTCAATTATTTGTTTGTGCATTAACTGAAATATCTAAGCATTTTCTAATTGAACTATAGTCGGTACAAACCTTAATGCCCTCGTATCGTAATGGAGTACTTGCACAAAGTGAAGGGACAACGCTATAAACGTTCACAATCCCATAAGATTATAGAAGTGGGGCCGGGCGATACGCATAGCTTTGAAAATGATAAAAAATATACAAAAAAAACACTACAAAGTGAAAAATTACTTTTATTTCAGAAGTCGGTATCTTTAGTTTTGAATTTTGGTTTTTTAGAACCGACTTCCGAAATTAAAGTTTACTTTCACTTTTTAGTTGTGGTACCTACTAGAGATGAAAATTGCCGAATGTTTCCGAAATTTACTAGGAAAGTTTCCAATATTGCCGGCAATGTTGACCAATATTGCCGGAAAGTTGCCAAAGTTGCCAGATTACATAGGTTTTTTCAAATGCCATTTTTAATGTTTATGGGCTCATGAGGTTTTATGTAATGGTGTAATTATACGTATTACTAGTAAGCCTGTATGGTATATTGTTAATTATACTTAATTTATAATTATCAATGCAAATATGTGAAGATAAAGTTAAACTAGGACATTGGTAACTTCGTGATAGCTGAACCCATAGTTTTTTGAGAATTTAACTTATAATTTTTATAAACAAATACAGAGGGTATTGATACCGAATTAAATAAATTTAAATCATACAACTGTGTAGCGTTCTTTTGTAATTTTTTTGGTAACTTCATCTGTTTGTATTAACATCGATTTTCACCTATTTCTTGAAGTCTGATAGTGTTGAAATTATAAATACGTCAGTCTGGTGAGAACGCAATATTATGATAATACTGTGCCAGCCTGATGATGGAGTTAGAAGGTGGTCATAGGATCTACGCTCTGATATTCGTAAATCTACCGAGATTAGGGTCATTTGATTGGTCTAGGAGAGTACGTGAGTTTTAGATGTATTGTGTCTGCTGTCTACCAAATTTAACGTTAAGAATGTAATTATTTAAAACAATTAATATGCAGACATTTGATAAAAACTTTTTTTTTTTAAATTTTGACTCTCGTGGTCGCCACTGTTTTGCTGCAGCGTACTGCCCATGACAATATGCATGGCTTCATGTCCTCTCTCCTCACTCAGCTTGTAACTTGCCTTCGCTTTGCCAAAAGAAAACTGATAACACTCGTGCACATAATCTAAATTTTCTGCCTTCGCTTCTGGTGTCTCTTTGAAAGATAAATCAGGGGTAGAAGCATTGGGATCGATCCTATAGGCGATAAAGATATTGCGGCTGATGTTTTTGGTAATTCTTCATATTATGTTTGATTGGCGTCTAAAGATTCGTCACTAGAGCTTTCTTCACTCTCTGGTATATTTAATAAATATAGCTGAATACAGAAGCAAAACCATGTATTTTTCTCAAGCACCCATTTGGGATGAACAATTTTTAAAAAGAAATGATGCAGGAATATGGTGGACAGGGTTTTGCGATACTCAAATAATTGCTTCAATCGCAATAGATATTTTAAGCATACCACCAACCTCAGCAGCTGGTGAAAGGAATTGGTTGTTGTTTGGCAGAACTCATACACTAGCCAGAAACAGATTACACCAGAAAAGTTGTCAAAACTGATCATGGTGAGAAAAAAATTAGGGCTCGTTGACGGAAATAAAAAGACAGCCGAGAACATTGAAAATTATGAAGCAGATGACGGTTACATTATGGATGAATCGAAAGATGAAAATACAGAAAACTATAATAATATGGATATAATAGGGGTTAATGTATGAAATTGCCGTTTTATTGTAATATGTACTTCGAATTGACATAGAACCTTCATAGTTTGAGATTTTTGAGTGAAACTTCTTTCATATGTATGAAGTTCTTCTTTCAAAAAATGTGCAACATTCGATTATCGACTTTCAGTTGTTTTTTTTTATTCAGCTTAGACAATAAAGATGGATACTTCGAAAATTCGAGTTATTTTTTAATAAGAGTTCCAACGCGGAACTAACGCGGCAGAAACAGCCAGCAATATCAATGTTGCGTTATCAATGTTAGCTAAACTAGCAGTGAAACAGCCCCGACTCATGAATCGATCTTCACCATCTCCATGATAACGCGAGACATACAGCACGAGAAACCGTTTTAACTCTACAGGAACTGCAATTAGAAACCATTCGTCACCCTCCGTATTCGCCAGACCTTGCTCCAACGGACTACCATTTTTTTTTCGTGATTTGGACAATTTTCTACGTGATAAAAAGTTTTCTTCTCAGGAGGCAGTACAAAATGCTTTCACACAGTTTGTCGAATCTAGATCACGAGAGTTCTATTGCAAAGGCATAAATGACCTTCCTATTAGATGGCAGCAATGTATAGATAATAATGGTAATTATTTTGATTAAATAAAAAATAAAAAAACTAATTTCAATTTTTCAGTACAAATCGGCAATTTCATACTTTAACCGCTAATATAATAAATAAGTGAATAGTTTTTAATCAAAATCTCCTTCAACAAAAAATTAAAGAAACATGCAGACTACCCAGATACTCCACTTTTTTTGTTCACATTACCTCTTGTACCCTTATTTTGATTTACGATAACTTAAATGTTGAATACTACGTTGGTACGTTACCTCACACTAGTCGCTTAGCCACTTGACAAATCGTGCCCTCAAAAGAATTTTCAAAATCGGATCAGTAGGTTTTGAGAAAATCGCGGACATACAAACATACATACATACGGGACGAATAAAGAACCTCCTTTTTTGAAGTCAGAAACGTCAACTTGTTGTTACTGATCAAATCGTTTTGCAAGGTTTGACTCTTTTATATATACAAGTATATGTATAAACATATACATGTATATACTTTTTTACATACAAGTGTGGTTGGATAAAAGAAAGTAGAAGAAAAATATGATTTCTCTAAAATAGTTATGGTTTCATCACCAAAGAAGTATCGTGGATAGCCTGTTTCTTTTCTTTAGTTTATCAGTAAGAAATTTAATGCAAAAACTTAAATTTTCGGTTTTATAATGTAGGTAAGTATAAAAACTAGCACCCTGCAAACCGCAATTTTATGCTACTATTCAATTATATAAAGTAAAATACGTTTTCTATTTACACGTTTCTTGCCAATGTTGCCGGCAAGTTTGGAAACATTCCCGGCAGTTTTGGCAACTTTCGCAATATTGACGGCAATTTTCATGCCTAGTACCTACCCACACATTCAAATACCACTACCTGCTATGTAAATAACAGTAGCAGGAAATTATTATAACATCATTCACAGACTAAGTGGGAAAAGCACGTCTATTACGGCGCTACAGTTCAGTAATTACAAATATATCGCGAAATTAGGCGGACGCAATCAGATATAGGAAACGTGGTTACCTAATTCAATATAGGATGGCAAAGGGAATGTCTCGCACGGGCGTCTAGATTAAAGAAGTGCGTTGCTTCCACTCCGACGTCTCACCTTCACATCTACAAACATCAAAAATATCAAATGTCAATCGACAATTGTCAGCCGTCAACCCAGTGTTGCCACTTCCTATATTGACCTCACCCAAGTAGGAACTCTACTTCACGTTTCCAGATCAATGTTGACGCTCCGACATATATATATACATACATAAAGTCAAACATAGAACCTCCTCATTTTTGGAAGTCGGTTATAAAGAAATAAGAGAAACGAGTTTAAGTATACTTATGTAAGATTTTTATTACGAGCATTAATAAAAACAATACACACTCACTTAATAGCTATAATACGTCCTCATAACCTCGTATACCTAATTTATTCTCAGCTAACATTCATCTTGAAATAAAACACGACGTTTCTAGAAGAAAACCCCTTCTAAACCTTCATAACAAGCACTTCACGCCCACAATAATTCAATTTCCTTCCGCCCAATAGGGATGATGCCTGGGTCAAAAAAAAGAAATTCTATTTAGTCCGTCAGTCAGATAATAAAAAAATATTAGACACGTATTTTTTGCTTTATCATATTAATAAAAAATGACTCAAATACAACGCATTAAAGTTGGGGAGTGGGAGTTGATACGTCACAAGTATGGATAAAATCTACATACAAGTGACTTCATGGCACATTATAACTCAATGTATCGCCGTAATCTTTTGATAACATAAAAAAAGTAAAAATACGTGTACGTTATTTTTTCATAATCTACATTACGGACTAAAAACATTTTTTTAGTCATCATCCCTATTGTTTTCCCGAAAAAGAGCCCAGTAAATATTATGAATAATTAAAAAAACCGCTGTTCCTTTGCGGGCAAACTGCTCTTACAAAATCTATTTATTTCTTATACAAAAATTAATCGAGTCTGTTTATGGAGGAAATCTTCAGAGAACGATAGAAAACACGTTTTTAATTGACAAACAACTAGGCGGCTTTGATGTCGCATAAAAAGAAATTAATTAAAGAAACCGATTTCGCAAGCTCCATTTAGGAAATGAAGTAGGTATATTGAATTTTTATCCAGTAAGAATAAATCGCAAAGAGCCGATTAGAGAAAATTCCAATTTCGAATCTGTTCGTTCTTTTTTTTCTGGCGGCAGTTCGATGTTTATTCAAACTTGGTTGGCGAAAGATTAACACTTCATTTCCACAATTTGTAATAAAATCAATTGATTACTGGTTCTTATGAAAGAAACATTCCTTGCTCATTTGAACGACTGAAAATTGTTTTGAGACGCTGTTTCAACTTCGTGAATATTTCAAAATTGTTGTGCTGCAAGACTCTTCTTTAAAAAGTTATGTTTGCTTCATTATTAGAACAAGCGAACAAATATCTACCACACCTATGTAAGATATTGCCTCTATCTAGTTTAACATTATATGAGCTTTGTGTAGCTTTAATCATAAATGAACTAGTTCCTATTAATCGGCCCATGATTCTAAAGCCATGCTTTTTAACAGAGTCCTTAAATGACATGATAGTGTCATAAACCAATTACAGCGTTCGTATTTTTGTAACGTTGGCCCACTAATCTCGCAAAGTGACAGGGTTAAAACACCACCTCTATTCCAGTATCCCACACCCATGATAAAAAGACGAGTGATATTTCGCTCCCCAAAAGGGAGGCGTCTCAGGTGCTCCCGCGACAAAGCTATACGTCTCGTAGTCGTAAACGTCAACCGCGGAAACAGCTTGTTATTATGTTAACCCACAGCAAACATGATGTATGTACATTCGTGTTCGGGATAAGAACTGTTGTAAGGAAAATCTTTAAAGGGGTTATCCTAACCAATCCTAATCCTAACTTAATAATATTATAAATGCGAAAGTGAGTTCGTTTATTTTGTTTGTTTCTTACTCTTTCACGTTATAACGGCTGAATGGATTTGTATGAAATTTGGCACATGAGTAGAGCATGACTTGGGTTAGTTAATTTCCAGGGCACCTACGTGTCTACCCATGAGTGTCTCAAGGCTCGCCACTTGTGTATGTCCACACAAGTGGCGAGGGGCGCGGGTGTGGCGACGGTGTGGCGCGGGCGTAGTTGTTCGTCATATTTCACCCACGCCACGCCCGCGCCATGAGCGCGCCATGCCCGCGCCCCATCGCCTGTGTATGCCCCGTGCCTCATTTTCTCAGGACGTAAAAATTGACGCGACGCTGCTGCGTCAATTTGTATGATAACTTCCCGGTAATTGTTCTACTAGTGTCACATCGCACCGTCGCAAATTCAAATTCAAAAGTCATTTATTCAAACTAGGCTGAGAATCAGCACTTTTCGAACGTCAAAATTACATAAGACAGTCCCATGTAATAGGGGCGTGTCTATTGTGGTGATAATTAATGGACCTGTTCCTTCAACAATGTCAGATATTAAGTTCGAAGCGCTGATAAAGTCATAAAGAACAGACAGTTTGAATAAGTAGGATCTTCTTCAACAGCTATACGTAGGTACACCTCACAACGACCGCCCAGAGATCTACCTCGTAAAACGAAACAGCTGAAAGTTCCACCGCAGCGATAATTGGCTACAATACAGTATCATACTCATTTGCTTGACAGACTAATGCTTCGGTTAACCAACATTTTGTTTGGAGCCATCGGCGGCGAGGGAAATCAGAGTCCGGTGGATGTTTATTATTCAAGGCGGACTCGCCGCGGATTTCATTACTGGCGTATCTGCCGCGAGTGGCGGCTGACATCTTATCATTTTTGACTGACTACTTTGTTTATGCGGGTATAATTGGGTGGGTATAGTGCAGCTGGTGCTTAGATACTACTGTTGCCGGAACGTTTTCTCAGTAGGTAGGTGTTTATCTTGGTTCTTAGTGATTTGGCTTTTTAAAGTCATCAGCCTAACATCCTGCCCACTTTCCCGAAGGTAACATATAGTCAGGTGGTCAAATGTTTGAACAAACTTACTGATCTAATGAAAAGGGAACCTATTGTGTTAATTTATTTAGCCATTGCATTGAAAGGTACGAGATATCAATAGATAGATGGGCTATTTTTCCTTGTACTAATAACGCTCAGTTATTTAGAATACTGTGACTTCTATCTTGGTAACTGTATTTTCCACATTGCCTTCATTTCAGGCCGCGAAGATAAACAAACAATTCTTGTAAAACCTTGCGACACATTTTAATGTATAATTTGCTGTCACTCCTCATGTAACCTCCTGCTTGATAAGGGGTAAATCCTGTGAAACCCCCCACTAATGTGCTACCTGATTGCTGTCACCTTGTCTACACAACACACACTTCTGTTAGCGTTTGGAGTTTTAATTAATTTTATGGTTTCTGCTCCGTTTGGGAGAGAATTAGGGTAAGCTGATTATGGTTTGTGGGGAAGAGATAAGACAGTTGGGTTTTGAATGTCGCATTGTAATGTTAAAACAAACAAAGGCAAGACAATACGAATACCTAAGCACATATAGTATGTGTGTGTACGTTTTCACAATTCCTTGAAGCCACTCTCACACGACTGTGCGTTTATTAAAATAAGCAATGTCCAAGTCTTTGTATTTAGGATTTATGTAAAGAATGCTAATTTAAATTGTTAAGGTTTCTTAACAATTTAATACCATTATACATTCTAGTTGTATAACTATTATTACCTGGTAAAAAATTTGGCTTTTATCTGATAACAACAAATCGCTTTACTTTGAAAATCCAACACCTTAAATGACGAGTGAACAAAACAGACACAAAAACGGAATCAGAGTCACAGGCCGAGAGCCCCAACTTTATAATTGGATTAAAATTGAACCAGTGGAATAAATCGGATTACCCCGAGTTACAGATTTTTATAACTCGCTTTTTAGTAAAATGTTTGAATCTTTCTTGGAATACCTATCACGCCGTTAAATTTCCGCTCAGTGAATTGTATTTTATTTATTATTAAATGCCTGTTTTCATTCCAATGCGTGGCAAATTATTCTACATTAAGAGATAATAAAACATAGATCACGTTGCTTGCTCACTGTGGCGTGGCGATAATTGAAAACAAGTAATGATAATGACAATCTAGCTAGATTTTTCCTACAGAATTCAATATTTGGAATAATTTATCTCCGGAATAACAAATGTCTAGTATCAGGTGCTGGCGCCGTCTTATTTATTCCCGAAACAACTGAAAAACTTTGTAACCTTTGATACGTGACTAGTATTTATATTCTACCTATAGAATATATTTTCAGGGTCAGAACGGTTTTATCTTACGTCCTTTGTCAGCAAACCACTGAGTTTTTTTACATTTAAAATTATGTAGAAGTCATTAGTATTGAACAGTGTGTGCAAGGTATTTTGAACACAAATTGAATTAAAACAAACTTTTTGTTGAATTTTCGTCAGTCCAACCACTATTAAACAATAACTGACCCAAACTTATAACCGAATCTCCAAAGCCCAGTACAATGGGCGTCCAAACTACACATAATTGATGCATGCAGTAACCACTAACCCAATTCCGCTGGACGTGGGCCCGTTTAATTAATGACGTCACTCGATGTCATGTCATCATTACGGGGGGTTGCGGGGGGAGTGGATTGAAGGGGGGGTGGGTCAGATAATGAGTGACACACTGATCTAGGCGAGCTATCGAGCGAAGGATTATACTGATAGAGTTTGTGTAGGATTGTGACGTAATGCGACCATCACGGAGTTAGCATGAAGGGTCTGCGTCGATTTATAATGAAATACATACATACCTACATATCATCACGCCTGTATTCCCGAAGAAATAAGCAGAGTAAGTTATATAGTACATCCACATACCGTCAGTTATCTAAAGTAATGACTAGTCAGGATTCGTGTTCGGTTTATAGCAATAAACTCGCCTAATTATAATAGGAGCGAACTTATTTATATAAACGGAACAAAAAGTCCGACTCCGGGCTGCTACTGCACAATTCACGGTGGAAAAACCCAAAAACACTTGATTGAACAAGTGAGAATGTCACTCTTGTTCAGCAATTAGCAGTCGCGCTTGCGACGAAAATACACAATACATACGACAAAAATAACAAAGCACATGACATAACTCACGTAATCACTTGAACAGGAATAGGTTTGCGTTAGTTACGTAAAGACATAATATACATGTAACACTAATGAACTGATTGGTTAATTCCAGAAATTAATGAATGATTCTGTTAAGCTTATAATTACGATTGATTTTACTGTGAATCTCACAAATGAGCCAATCAAAATGTTTGGTTGCCGAAATACGTTTGTGTTTTAATCAAATAAATAGTATGCGTTACCGGTAACTCAACCTAATCCTAAAATTAAATAATAAAAAGCTTTAAAATAAAAATAATACTGCTTAATTTCAGCATACAATCTTCCAAATCCAACCTTGACATCACGTAATTAAGATAGATCTTCTAGAATATTCTAGATCAAGCAGTCCAAATCATTAATTTTTCAATAAATTTATGTAACCACGTTCAGCATACATTGCTGGCTCAGTTACAAATGCTTGCCAACAACAATGCGTCCCTTTCTATTGCAGTAATGGACGTGCCGTGGGACGTGCGAGTGCAGTCTTCGCACGGCGTGGCCGGAGGGGCTGCCCTGCTGACCTGCACCGTGCCTTCCATCGTGAGGAACCATGTGACAGTCGCCAGGTGGTTCAAGGACGGCGATGTAATGGCACCACTGGCGGCTGAGGCTGGTAAGCCAATTTTTAAAATTTAATTAGCGACTTCTATAATCACAATGCGTATGTCATACCCTAAATACATACCTACGGGCCATGAACCTGAAAAGATTCTTTGCATCAAAGTATAGTTGCAAGCGGATTTGTGTTCAGCTTAGCTGCACAAGCTGCAATCATAGACCTTTTATAGAACCATTTAATGTAATTTAGGTATAAGTGTGTACTGTTTGCCGCGGAAACTGGTAAACAAATTAATTATTTAGCAAAAAGCTGAAACTAAAATATAAGTACAAATTACTTATTAATCATATTACATAATTACAACTTACCTAGGTACAGGTAAGTTGTAATTATGTACTATTATGATTAATTTATAAACAATTATTTTCCCGATAAATCTATTTAACACTAACTTATCTATTACTCGCAGTGAATTATAAAGTCAAAGTCAAAGTCAAATAATTTATTTCAATAAGGCACAAAAAAGGCACTTATGAACGCCAACATTTACAAAAAAAAATATAATAATTGATTCTAGTCGCCCATTCCAAAAGGTCGTTTTCGTATGGAGAAGAATGGGCAAGAAACGCCACCGTTAGTTACTCTTTTAAATTTTTTCACAATATCCTTTATACTTTAATTATATAATTTTATGTGAAGACGATGCACCTAGAATAAGATTACTATACCACGATAGGTAAAAAGAATGAAAAATGAAGGAATGACATAAATTAATTATGTGCTATATGCATGGTGCTCACATATTTACAAACATTGTAAAATTATACGATATTCTTAACATTTTAACAAGTACTACTAATAATATGCAAGAAAGAGATAGAAGATAGATTTTACTGTGAAAGAGTGAGAAAACAAATTTTACCTCTTTCTCAAATAACAGTTCCGCAATAAATATTTTTTCATTAGAATTTGGAATGTAGTTTTATGTGACTTGATTCACAATTCTAGCGAATTCACAAAGTTGTTAAAATACTTTTATGGCATATGGCACATCATTAGAAAGAGGATAGACTGGAGAATTAATAAGGGAGTTGCAAGATCCCGGTCGCTTTTGTTTTTTTTTTTTGTAGCCTTATAAATAGCTGTAACATGTACAGCTCTAATTCAAGTTTTACCTTTGCGAGTGAATTAAAAAAAAACTAGGTGACTAATATCACTAATTTTGTATTTAAAAGTATTCTTAAACAATACACATCGAAATAAAATTAAAATTCAGTCTACCCCTTATATTTTTTTTTAAATCTGTATTTGAATGTAAAATTTGGGTCTTTTTTTTTGGAAAACAATAAAAAGTCGATAAAAAAATCCACAGAGCATGAGGGGTGTTAAGGGGTCTGAATGGCTAGCGGATGACCCCTTCAGTCGACCATTTCAATTTGGAACACGATCCACCAAACACCCTGTATATCTCAAGAGTATTTTTTTTAATTTAGTTAAGTTTTTTTGTAAATTCAGGTAATAAATCATTATTTCACGTAATTATTTATTCAATCCAAAGAAATACATATAAAATAAAACAAAATTTGTACAATATTACAAACAAATTAATACAACAGAAGTATTTTACACAAAAAAAGAAATTATAACATATTGGATTCATTTTGCTGCTCGCTATCCGAGTCTGGTTCTTCGGGATATTCTGGCCTTAGCATGTTTATTGTTTCCGGGTAAAATGTTCAGGTGATTGATCTCTTCTTGGGCCTCAGGCTGCTAATAAGTGGATCCGAACTCAGTAGTAATCTATGGTACTACATTACAACATTACAATTCTCCCTGGAAAATTTCCTGCGAAGTTTTCGCGATATACACGGAAGTCGGTAAATTTTCATCTTTCATAATCTGATGAAGGTATTTCCGAGTAACAATTTTTACACCTGATATGCTTGAAGTATCTAAAACAACGAAAAGCTAAGATTACTTAAATAGTTAAAAATGGTTATATTTTCATATAAATAATAATATATTAATAGTTAAAAAGGTCTCCCGTTTTGTCATCTGCACTCTTCCGCAGTTAGTTTTTGTATATTATTTTAGTCAAAGGATTGTACTTTAAAATAAAAAAAAAAGAAGATCGTATCTCACCGAAAAATACAAAAAATTGACCTTTAAAGTTCAAATTATTTCAAAATTTGTCTAAAACAACCCATGTGTTTGAAACCCCCTAATTATTTGAATTGAGCATTTTGGGTAAGTAAACAATAATAAAAATAAAGATCCTGTACCTGTGTTTTTGGAATCCATCACTTTCACTTCAAAAACTAACACAGTTTTTTTTATTATTAATGTTGTAACTTTTGTTGTGTTTGTAACTTTAAGCAGCAAAAACGAGCGCACGACCAACCAAATACCGACTACCTGAAAGCGGTCGGGGTGTATCGCAGGTAGGTGGTGGGGCTCAGTTAGGATTCCTGGAACTGTTTTCTAGCTCTGTATGTGCCATTTTATGTGTTTACCGTAAGTTTTTAAAATTCAATTTTGGCCGCGTAAATGTGGAACATTGACGTATGTGCGACGTGTCGCTAGCGATGGAAGGTATTTCATAGAAATACATAGAAACGACGGCCACTGTCAGATACGGAATGGTACCTTTAATGCTAGCCACACACGTAACGATTTAGTTGCGCAAGTAAATCGATACGTGTGTTGGAAGAAAATTGCGCAATTTTTTTCACGACACGTTAGACGTGTATGGCTAGCATAAGATTGTCTTTGACATTATTTGTCTCAATGTCAAAGATAAACTTTGGCATGTAAACAAAAAATAGATTCCCAACTTGAATCCTTACAAAAAGTATTTCATTAACCAATTGATCCAACAACTTCAGGCAACCCATCAAATATGATTCAGAACTCAGTAGAACTTTTTATCTTCATTGGAAAATTATAAGTAAGTTGAGTAATCACCTTCGTTTTAATTTACTTATGGGAATAGGTATTTACAGTTCCAGAATCTTTTTATTGATCCCAACTATGAATTCCCTTCTGTTAAACATGTTTTTTAAACGTAACCTTCCTCCAGTCCCAGTAGATACGTCGTCTGGAAAGTTTCCAATAATACCGACTCTGGACCCTATAAAATCGAAAATAATTTTCGCGAACGAGCCAAACGGCTGATTATTGCTTTCGAAAGGAGAAAATTAAGAATTTTTCGTTAATCCAAGAGTAGGAAGCGGCTGTCGGCGACAGGAACAAGGGCGCTGAACTTGCTTTATGAGTTCCGAGTTCTCTATTAGAACCAGAAAATTCGATTAATGTTTTCATTTACGGACGCTTCCGCTCTTTTTCGATTACTCCTCGAGGTAATGACTCATTCAACTTCTTGGACATTTTTCTGGGAGTTTGTTTGTAAGCTCAAGTTTATATTCGTTTGAAGAACTTGTTTAATGTTCGGCGGTTTTGGTATTTTCTGTTTATCATACTTATTTTTGTTCATTTCGGTGCACACATTGAATCTTGAAGGAAAAATGTTTCGGACTTCATCATTCTATCATATTTTCTGACGAAGAGGGCAAAAGCAATTTACATTGTTTTCTTTGCTTGCTCTTGAGTGCACTGTTATGAATGTAAACAATTTCCTTCTGTTGGCTGCTACAATTTCCGCCTGATAATCTAAACAGACACCAACTCAATTTTATCTTGAATGAGCAACGAACAACTGATTCGCAAGAAGGCCACTAAAATACCCATTGAAGCCGAAAAGCTAAGATAACCGCGGAATGAGTGGTGCGTAACACAATTATCGACGGGATCCGGCGGTGCTTCAAACGTCTTAATTAATACAAAACCTCTTAGAATTGTCTGAAATGTAGGCACAATACTAAAATGGTGTTCATTTGCTTCATTATTAAATGAACCAAATTAAATTTTAGTCTAATTGAAGGTATTTTCCCTAACATTGTCAATATATTCATGGAAATAATAGTAATTCATAATTATGTAAAAGTATGGGGGTAATGGGACCATGGTGTTGACTGTTGAATAAATAATTGTCGAGAGATGACGTAACGTGTCAGACGTGTGTTACCAATTCCTACAGCCCATTGAATTTAGTGGGTTTGGTCCTTGAATAAAACGTAATCCCATATGCAGGCTCTTCTATACGAGGCAGTTAGAAAGTGGTTGGATTAAATTATGACTTGATTTGATAAATCCTAGTTATGGTCAATTAAATTCCATCGAAAACATAACATCTAAAAAAACAAGTTTCACAACTGAACTGAGTTGCGAGACCTGATTTTTTTTAGATGTTATGTTCTACCGCAAAACGTTGTGAAATTTAATGTAAAACCAAGTCTGTTAATTTATTCAGTACTTTTCTATGGGAGCAACTACTCAACAACTTTGTCATAAATACACTGGATCGAAAAAAATCCAGGTCGCTAATAAAAACCGTGATATCTCCATAAATTACATACCTAGATCGCTAGAATAAATAATATGTAGTAGGCAGGTTACTAATGCTAGTTCTAGATGTCTAAAGAGGTTTCATTTGTACAACGCGCCCCACTCCGCTCCGCTCCGAACTAAAGTACAGGCTTACAGTACAGTAATCGCGGAGTGGGGCGCGTCGTCGTGGATTGTACACTATCTGTAGTAAAATTACAACATTTTAAAATTACCGTACTACTATTAAACATCTTAATTTCTTGAATAAATAGAATGACTTGGCCATCGCACGGCAACATAAGAATAATCTACTATTATTAATAGTCCTAGTTAAATAAAGAGCTCACAGCGTTAATATTAGATAGTTGTATGTACACACGGCAATAGAACCTTATATTGCCGTGTAAGATTGCCAAGTCATTCTATTTAGTAAAGGAATAAAGATATATAATATTTATACGGTCTCTCTAAATTAAATTTGTTCAAAATTTAATTTGATAAGGAAGTTTGACCTGCAATAGTTTTTAACTATAGGTTCAAATTGAATATAATTTGGAAATATACCCAGTTAAACTAAGCTCTTTTGGTCACTGAAAATTCAAACTTCTAGCTTTATCCACAACGAATTTACAGGTGGTCGAAAATGTTCTGAACGGCTTCGAGAAAATATGGGACGTCTGTGCCTTTGTTTGTTTATTTTTCTCGACTTGGCGATACAGATAAATACATAGTGTTTTATTTTATGCAGTTTTTCTTTTCAGCGTAACCTCCTCTTAAACAACTTTTGAGTTATTTTTTCTTCCTGGATCTGCTTTGTAACTTTATCATTAATCTCACCACATGAAATTAGTTTCAACAAAGGTCCCAGCAATAATTAACTTCACCCCAACGGCAAATACAGACGACTTGCTAATCTGTCTCCCGAGACTGCGAATAAGTTAGCTTTTTCTTCCGACAACTTGAACGCACAACAATAACCTACTTTCCCGTAATGGAGTCTGAGTGTTTTATTAATCGTTCTTTACTTATTTTTTTGGCTTTTAACCTTAACAAAAACATATCAAAACATTACTACTGTTCTATTCTTTTGCTGAGATCTGGCCTTCCAAATTTACATAAATATTAATTCTCCGCTGAACCAAAGAATGCATTGTCTAAGTCTGCAGTTACTGCAACATTACCATTTAACGGTTCTATCTGGATTCTTTGCACAGTCGTTTAATAAAGAAGAACAGTACAAATTGAATAGGGAACTTTTCTCAATAGTCGGTGCACAGCGGCAATAAGATTCAAACTTTACGTAAAGTTAAGCGTCGCTAATGCAAGTTTAATGTTCGTCTTTGATGCAGTTGCGACGAATTACCACTCTTTGTTTAAACAGATAACTCGCGAAGCTTATACTGGAAGTGATTCATTAGGAATGGCATCTTTGGATTTGGTACAAGTTACTGGTCCCAAAATCAAAGATGCCATTTATCAGGCTCATGAATTAGCACATTGGTGTTAGACAGACAAGTCTACAGTGTTAGATCAAAATTTAATTTAATTTAATTTAATTAGTTAAAAGCTTACGTTAACTTTAAGTCTAATCAAGTAATAAGCGGCACTTTTCCTGAGCATAACTTAATTATAATGTTCTCTTAAACTGTCTCCACCAGCCAATTTTAACAAAGTTCCCTTCTATTTTTCTTTGTTAAAAACTAACGCAAACTTTTAGAAGTTGAACAAAAAGGGTTAATTTGCACCATCTAGTGATCCGCAATGGATGCATTTAGCTGTCGGCGGTAGCTGGCGTTTCGCCGCCGTTTATGCAGATTACCCGCGCGTTTGATTTAATATCCGCCGCCAGTTTGAGGAACTCACTGTTACAGCTTCTGAAACACGCCATTCTTTACATTTAATTAATGTTTGTCAGTTGTGGTTTTGAATATTGTCTTTAGCTAGCGGTAAAGTACCTAGGAATGTAATATAAACTTTCGTCAAAGAGGAAATGTATACTTACTTCGATCGTCAACTCAACTTAATTGTAATGGTTTGATTGATATAATTTGATGTCATGTTCCCTATACAATATGTGTGGGTGGCACTGCAAAATTAAGGTCAAATTAATTTCGCCGTTGTAAGACGGGTGTAAACTTGGCAATACGTCATGAGCGTGCACATTTAGCACAAGCGTCATTTAGCTCAGCTCGCTCAGCTGAGTTTTACTGCTTTCCGGAAAATAAACAGCTAATATATTCTACATGTATTGCTACTCAGACGCTCTCAGCGTTAGAATAATACGGATTGTCATGTAAACATGTTACCATTAAAGAAACCAGGCCTTACAGCAACAAAACGGAAATTATTTAAAAAAACTTCACTTACGTTTGAACCTTAGAATGTTGAGTTTTTCAAAATGTATACTATTATTACATTATTATTGTATTTTTATTGTTATTATTCATGTCACATTCTTAATGTGGCACTGTGGTAGGTAGTTATTATTTCTATCTTGGGCATTATCTAATTTGTAACACAAACCATTTTTCAATCTAATCCTACCTATATTCAAAACACTTTTAAGATCCTATTTCCGTTTCACCCACCATAAACTCAGTTTACATAACTCAAATTAAAAAGGTCACATCTTGCTTTAAGTGTGGATTGTTAGCGACTCTTATCGAGCTGCGACAGACGTTCCTCCGGCTTATCTCGAGTCACCCATCAGCTAAACCACCCCGCGATGCCTCCAACTATGGTATAAATGTCACAGTCAAAACCGTAAATCCATGAAAACCTCTTTTGACTGCAAAAATCAGTCAAAACTATTTCTAACCAGTTAATTTTAACAATACTACTACTTCATTTACTTAAAACCCTATTAGTTCGGTAGGTTTTTCTGACCCTTTTATAAACATTTTTTTATCGTAGTGATTCTAGCTAGAAGAGATTAAAACTAAGGGATTCCGTAAAAAATGATATTTAATACAGGACACGGAAAACGTTTTATGTAAATACCTGACTGAACCACCTAAGACTGGACTTGACTGAAACCAGTTAAGACTAGTTTCGACTGTTTGCGAGTTACTTATGCCTGTAACATGTAGGAACATTCATTTAACAGCCCCGGCATTCAGTTTTACGGTTATTTGACTGACGTTCATAAAGCCGACATAAAACAAGTTAAGGCCGCGATAAAGGATCAGTTAATTTCTGGACGAGGTTCTTGTGTTTAAGAGCCTTTTGCTATTTTTTTGGGTCCATATGGAAAATATTTTAGAAGGCCCGATCACCATGGACGTGGACGTGTATGTATATGATATGCTTGCTGCTTATCTGTGATCGGGTGAGTTGACCTACCTTGTTGTGTATTTTGGGAAACAGATGTTTACTTTATTTTCCGAAAAAAATAAAAGTTTTTTAATGTATAACGGGCACATTATGATCTTTTCACTATTTTTAGAACTTTTTCTAAAAATATTTAAATTTAATACTCAAATAAACCCGAAATAACTTGATTTTTAACTCAACAACGGCTATGGAAGATAAATGACATAAATTTTAATCTTACATCGCCGACAGTGCCTTCAGAGACAGATACTTTACAAATTTTACCATAAATTACTCTCAAAAGTAATTTAACAAGTATCCAAATGAAATTAAAAGTAAATCAGTCTTTCTTATTTTATTCAAGAGCGAGTTCTCTTGTTGTTCATAGCCCACTTCTGACTCTGCTAAATTAAATTTCTTCAAAAGAAACTAATTTAAATAATAAATTGATATTCATGATTCTCTTTTAGTATTAAAGAAAGTAATTGTAACAGGTATCAGATACCGTGATCATAATATTTCCACGCTACTTGCTTTCTCTTAAGATTTTTATTAAATATTATTGTGATTTTAATTATTTCTTTAAATAAATGGTAAGCAGTTCTCGTAGAGACAGCTTTTACTAGAATATAACAGCTGCTAGTAATATTAACCTACGTCGTAATTACTACTTGTATCGATGTTCCCAGATTTCATATTTCAAAAGTAGATGGGGACGCGGTGACCCGCATGCGGGCATTTGGTATTTCATCGGTTTTACCTCGCCAATTAAGTACTTACCTACGTATGATAGTGCTCAAAATTAAGTACGTACCTACTTAAGAGAGTGCACAAAATTCCATTGTTAAACCAAAAGAACACAAAATAAACTAAAATATTCAGACATTCTTAACTCTATTAGAATAGTCAATTCACAAGTTAATTTTATTCAGTTGACAACCGACCATATTTTGGCACAAAGTGCTCAAAAGGGCGTTAATTAAACTTCGTTATACTGTTCCGCGCCGACGGGCAAGGCGACATGTATTGTGACGTCACAAGGTAGACAACGACTCACTGTATGTTATTCATGAAAACAAACGTTGCAATTACTGTTTCAGTGTTGTTGTGGCAGTGCAAATCAAAATAAACTGTGTGTAATTGCAGTTGGTGCTATTTCAACAGGTGTTATTGCAATAGGTATTATTTCAATGAATCGATTGTCTTGTATCATATTGATGTTATTTTTTCAGTAGAGATATTATTTAACCCTGCAAGTTGTATCTGCATTTCAGAAATGAACAGTAATGTCCGATGTTTCAATTTGTCGGTAATTGCCGGTAAGCCAAAAATGACCTTTTTTTAAATATCTAATAAGTATTATGTTAAACCTACATATATAAAAACACCCTCCTACACATTCATAAAGCAAAAACGCTTAAAACTCAAACAAAGTAACAATAGTATCGACTGGATCAGTTAACAGTCGACAATCGTGAAACAAAGCGCCGGAGCACGAAGGGGATCCCGAGGTAGTCGCGCATTTAGAATTCATTGAAAAACTCCCGCTTGAAAGTTATCTGATCGTAAACGGTGACGACCGGCGAGACGCCGCCGCCATGCCGGTACGCTTCCACACACAAGCGTTTTGAAACGGGGAAAGGTTTTGTGAAACGTGTTGAAGAGTTTACTGCTAATTTGTTTTTGTGTGTATTTATTTGTTGACGAAGTATTGGTAGATGTTTGAATAATACAATTTATTAGACAAAACATTATATTGCATTATTCAACTTATGAAACTTTTTTAATACCTGAATTACCAGAATTAGGATTTGTCATAGCAAAACGTTTCAGTTGTACCTTGTAAACGATTAAGCAAAAGTCAGAATGTTATCAACACAAAATAAAGCTTGTAAAAATACAAACGATTTCAACTTTAAACTTCTCTAACTCAAATTGCTTTTCCAATTCTTTTGTCTGTGTCGCAAAGCGTTATAAAATTTCTATGATGTGACTTTTCGCACCGACTATCCAACACAAAGAGTACGTCTCGTCGGTCAAATGGTGTCACTCCCGCGCTATAAATGGGTAAGTGCACTCGATCGAAGTTGTCTCCTAATTTCAAAGTCATGAGCGTTTTACTACCTCCACACATAAAATGGTTTCAGTAGCACCATCCTATAAACCGGAGGCAAAAATTCATACATACATAGCAGTGAACGAGATTAAAATGTAGTCAAAGTTTGTTGTTGATCAGCAATATTTTCTTTATTTTTTTACGTTATATTTTCCAATAAAAGTGTTCGTCTGCAGTTAAGTATGAGCTAACCTCCTTATTAGTACCCCCCCCTACCCCCCACATCATAGTCTATGTCACTTCAACTTCCTAGTTGGATGTTGATGGATGTACCGAAAGGGAAGGCTGCAGCTCAATCAAATAGAAAGCTTGTTTGTGTGCTCAGCCGTGCTTTGACCTGCACGTTATACTTAACGTTGTTACTGGTACAGATACTTTACGATAGTCCTTTAATGTATCTGTGCAGATCAGCGGTAGTGCCAGCCTATTGTTGAAAATGTTCAGTCGGAACGACAAAAGATTTTAGATTTCTGAGGCAGCTAAGAAAATACTCGTGAAATCAGTACAACTTGTCAGTATCTGCCCGTTATTGTTTATAAACATAGAAAGCTGAAAGTAAATAAAAGCAACACTGACAAATAGGTTAATTCAACTGACAAATAAAGATACTACTGTCTGATATTCTTTAGACCCCTAGTCTCCTTGAAAGAGGGGAGAAATACAATTTTCTTCAGGAAAATGTTATTTACTCCTACTTTTGACATCATACGAGTATCTCGAACCAAAATTTCTAACACAATTGTCTTGTGCCAGGTGGTCGCTACATAGTGGGAGGTAGCCGCAGCGACATCTTGGTGGTCCGTGACGCTCGCCCTGATGATGGCAGCTCGTACTCCTGTGAGGCTCAGCACGCGCTGACTGGGGAGAAGAGGCGGAGTCCACCTGCTATGGTCACTGTTTCACGTTAGTATCTTTATTTTAATTAAAAGTGTAATTAAAATAACTGAAAACCTCTTAAGTGGTCATTATACTCATAATTATAGACAACTTTAATATAGAATCAAAATGAAAATCACGAAAATAATAATCTGCTGTTCCTTACGTTTTTTGGTCGAGTTATGCCAACATAAATGTATGGAGCAGCTGATTAGTTATCTTAGATTATTGTTATTATCATGGAGGATGTTGCTGGTATCCTTTTTTTTTGGTTAGGAAATTATCAAACATCTTATCCCACTCTGGGTGGAGCGGGAAGGCGTGCCAGACTCTTACTGTTGCTGTGTGTGTGGCTGGTATCCTTACGTTAGGATGATATCAATCTGCCAGCTTACTTTTCTTTAAAGAGACTGCTAGAAGGCATAACTAATGGAACTTTTTCTTGCAGACGCATCATCAAGCATGGCGCCGAGAATGTTGACGGTATCTGAAGATGAAATGGTGCCTCAAGGTGGTGACATCCGATTGGTATGCTGTGCGATTGGAAGTCCACCACCCACATACAGGTACTTAGTGAGATTACATCAAAACTTCCAGCGAGTTTACTTAAACTACGAGTACTTACGTGAAAGTTTGTCCCACTGACTCCTACATTTTGGTACTGCGGCGCCATTGTTTACAGTTTTACTAGATGTGAAATCTGTACATCATTATTCGTTTGCTCGAATAATTATTGAGAATGAAAGTGCATTACATATATATTTAGTGATGGATTGTTGCAATGGGAAGCCCACTTGGCTTCGTTCCCATTATTGCGGGCCAGCTGTTTAGGCAGGCCATCCAAACGGCCAAAATGCTCACGGGGTCCGTCACTGAAAAGACTGGAATTTACAATCATACTAGATTGGTTATTTCGCAGGTCTATCGTGATAAAACCTATAAGCTTTGCAGTCTCAGAATCTATTAAGACGACTTTACATTACTATTTTACCATCCGCGTGTGAGTAATTATACGACCACTGATCCAACTAATTATTACGTTAAATTTTAATGAGATTCAGACCCTAAATAACCCAAAACGGAGATGTACCTAATTATTTTAGAATGAGGACATTGAACATGTTCGTTTAATTTTAATAATTTCACTACGGATAATGGCAAATTAACTTTGGTCAAATTCGAATTGGCCTATCCACTTCTATGTACTTCTTCCTATCCGGTAACAAAACATTTTATTTCAAATAGGTTTCAGAAAGATCCGTACTTAAACTTTCTACAATTTCCAGCTGGTTTCGTCACTCCAACGGCCGCCTGAGCCCTGTCTCCAACAGCATCAGGATCTCGGTGTCAGAGCAGGTGCTGATCATCAGACGCTCGCAGCTGTCTGACGGAGGCGTGTGGACCTGCAGGGCGCACAACCAGTTCGGCGAACAGAGGAGAGACGCCAGGCTGAGGGTCAGGTCCAGGCTGGTTGTCAGCGTGCATCCACAGCTACAGGTGCGGACGTAAATTATTTAACTAGGACTTCTATTTTTGCTTTTGTTAGCAAAGACTAAACACCTCGTGTACCTCCTACTTTTTTGTTGTTGTTAATAATGAAATAGAGAAATTCAAGTGAAGTGGGCTCTTTTTAAAACTAGCTTATGCTCTCAAAGAATGCATAGCACTAACTAAAATTTATTTACGCATCTTATTATTTCAAGTCTGTCGACACCCAATTATTTTCGCACTCGAACATTTCATTCACAACATTCAAACGTTTTCTTCGTACAAAAGAATGTGACCAATACGCACAATTTGATCGCATTTTTTCGAACTTGTCAGAAAATAAACAGCGTACGTTTCAGGCCAAGGATAATCTCCCAACGTTTTCTTTTTTTATCATAAAGAGGGCTAACAGAAAACACAATTGTCCCAAATGTCCCGACATCAGTATTTGGACGAGCGGCTAAATTCCCGTCAGCGGCGGGTGACGTTGCAAAAATTGAAAAATAAGTATTCAGATCACAGAGCGACGAGACACATCGCGCGATGTGATCCTAGCGGCGCGCTCATCGAATATAGACAAGATGGGGCGAGGTCGTTGTATTAGCGGGACTGTCTGTTTGTTCTGAAATTTCTTCGTTTCAAATTGAACCGGGGAATTTGGCTTTTTTTATGTCTAACGTTAGACTAAAAAGATTGTGTTTACCAGACTTATGACCACACAATATTGAAAACTTAGAACTGGAGCCGAGTATTTGCGATTCAGTGCCGAATATAGGTACGCGATTCAGTGTCACCGACCCGAGCGTGACGGTTCAGTTTCGTTCAGTGTTTAGAGAGGCGCAAAGTGCGCCTAAGCAAGTTTTCACTTAAAAAACCACGTTAATAGAAGCGCGTGGTTCAAAACATGATTCTATATTACACCGTAATAAAATCACATAATTAAAATAATGGTAAACTTTATCATGGATAGAGCAGTGGCAACCCAGTCGTAACGTCCAGGTCGAAACCGACAAGTTCTAGAACCAAAAATTCAAAGACATGTGACACGTAGCTACCAAAGTACCAACCCGCACTCGTTCCGCGTGGTGGATTATAAATTTTTGCTAACAGTTATTGTTCTAATAAATCATATCGCTTGAAATCGCACCTCGTGTAAACTTATTTGACTGTATTTAGAGAGCGTAAAATAAAAGAATTTTCCGTTTCGACACTATTATGAATGTTTTGATTATAAAATGTAGTCATTTCAAGCTATTGTATTTGTTATGTGGGAGATACAAAATTGACAACGTTTACTTTGTACTTACGGCAGTTTGAGGAAAAGTTTGTAGCCATAACTATCACCTTCTACGACCCTTCGCCAGTGAAGGCAAGTCGAATATCACTTTCAAAATCACCAACCCTATGAACAAATTAATCATTTTACGTGATAAATTCGTTTTCTGCAATGCAAACTGGGAGACAATAGTAGCGCAAAATCCTCTCGTCCATGTAAAAATACGGAATATTTTAAATGTTTTCAATGTTTCGTGCTGGATGACTGCGTTACTTGCACAGCACTGGAATTCAATGACACGCTTTACTCGTCTATTTCATATTTTCTAGGAAATGTTTTGAATGGATTTTTTTTTTAATGGTAGCTTGACATTCCACGATTGACTAACAATGGAACTGAATAAATAGCATTGAATTTTTGTACACCACAATGAGATATAAAATATAATATTTCAGTATAGTTTAAAATTTATATCAATATACTTTAACCAAATGTTTACCACTGTAATAATATTTCAATCGAAGTAAGAATATTTAATCTCTCAAACGCTCTTTATTTACTTTTTTCAACATTGTTTAACCTAAGATGACATCGCATTTTATCTCGTAGAAGACAGTTTTCTGAATGTTGATCACTTTGACAACTAATTAATTACATGAAAAACAAATCAGTCTATTTTCAAATGGCCTTGCCAGCAGACAGACATCTATTGTTTCAGACATAAATCGTTTATTCTGTTTTTAATTAATTCTGAGATTCAGCCCATCAAATTTAATAAAGCAAGCTTGATTCGTTGTAATTTAATTCACAAGTAAATATTGCTTGTACATAATTTGATTAAGAACTGAACAAAAGTGTTTTCATTAGTTTATCCTTAGATCAGAAGTTTGCTAATAGCTCTTGACACGCGAAATTGATAAATTTAGAACCAAGTCTGTTGATTTGTTGTCTACCCATAGTTTTAATTAACTATTCTTTGGAAACATAATAATGCTGTAAACAAAATGTTTATCTTACTTTTGTCAACAATCTGTTGTTTATCTCCTGCCTTAATCTAAAATCTATTTTATAGATAGGATGCGGGAGGCACAGAACCGGTCGAAGTGGCGGTGCTTGGGGAGGCCTATGTCCAGCAGGGGACGTCTTTCTGCTGAAAATGATGATGATGATAAAACAAAGTCGCTGTTCGTGTTCGTCTGCGTGACCGCTTAGATCTTCTTCTAACCTACCCAATGGATTTTGATGCGACTTCCGCATGATTTAGTCTTTATTTCGAAAGGTTATGTGTATAATACATTAATATCTAAACTTCTGTGCTATATTGAAAGCACAAAAATGTCGAAGTTTTCACCCGTGCAAAGCAGGGGCGGGTCGCCAATTTCAATAAAATGTTTGGTCATCTTTTCTCGGTTTTGATTTTTCCCAAAGTCGGCTAATGAATATTTCTCCACAGCCTCATATGTACATAGGTACCAATTCCCCGAGAGTATGTAACAAACATATCTTTGACCATAACAATAAATTATTCACGTACATGTTGAACAGCGTTCCTAGCTATCCCTTGTCATAGGGTTGTTGCTGTACCGGACATGTCATCGATATAAGCCGTTTGTGAGCATTCTCAACTATCAATAGACCGCTCTATCACTTCCTTATTGCTGTGTAGCTTCAGACAGAGATTAGGTGACCGGCTCTCGAGCCCGGAGACGTTGTAATATGAAAGGGATTACATCAAAAGGACGGGCAGTATTACTAGGTATACAAATGATTGCGATCAAACAATAATAATATGTTTATGAAACTCTAGGTGATCAAATGGCAGTGATAACAATGATACGTAGTTGTGGCCATTTTGATTGATTAATTCAAACAAGCGACAACTGCCTTGTCATCAAAATAGACGGACAATTTAAATATCAGAAGAAGCTATGACAACCATGCCTTTTTTAAACGCCTCGTTACTCACCGAATTTCATTAGATTTCAAGCAAATAAATTCCGTACCAATACCAATACTAAACGTAATTGAAAATCCAACACATCAGCTCAAAGATTTGTAGGTATCCCTACCATACCTAGCAGCCCTAATAATCCAGTTTGAGCCGACAAGAGACGTGACGTAGTCACTAGGTGATGTCCTCTTGAATAATTCATGAGGAGAACTCGAAAGATCGTCTTGTGTCGACTCGGTCGAATTTTTCGCTTGTTTATCGAGTTCCAACAGAAGCGATAATTGGGTTAATTCGTCTTTTTTTTGTCATCTGACACCATGGGCGTGTACTATCAATTTTACTTGAATACACAATACAGTGCAAGTAGGATTTAAAATGTTTTGGTTCAAAACTAAACAAACAATATACATTTTTCATGTTGGTTTACATTTCGTAAAAGCCCTGTGTAATCAGAGAGTGTGTCTTTTCCAAAAATGTTGACTTTTATTGTTTTTTTATTATTTAGTGCTGCCCGTTTTTCTAAACAACAAATCGTTATCCTTCCACAGGTAGCCAACTCAGGAAGCTCCGTGACCTTCAACTGCTCGGTGGAAGGTGGAGACGCTCGGGTTAGATGGTTGCACGACGGGGTCCCAGTGGGGGGCGGGGAGCGGGTTCTAAGGGTCCATGGGGTCGTCAGGGCTCACAGAGGGATGTACCAGTGCTTCGCCGAGAGGGACCTGGACAGCGCGCAGGCGGCTGCTGAACTCAGGCTGGGAGGTAAGAGGAAAAAACGTCTAATAGAAATAAGTTCAAGGAGCTCTAAAGACACCATTTGGATCTGCCAATGGGCACGTCTAATAAAGCGTTCGAGAAACTGTGAGTATTCCAAGAGTCCTTCATAAAAATAAAGCAAGTGTATACACGTGGTTTGGTCAGTGTGTACACACTCCTAAAACAATATTTTACTAGGACTTCAATGGTTTTCGAAGTATAAGAGGAAAAAAAATACACGAAGATTCGGTAGTTCTGCGAAATGGATATAGATAGAGATTATAGGATGTCATGCGACAAAATGTTTCTGCATTTCGGATTTTTGTGGCACTTGGAGCGCTTATACCGGCCCGTTGTGGTCATCCGCCACTCATACAGTACAAAATTCATAATTCCTTATTGAATTTCGCAAAAAAATATAACATCCAGCCTGAAAAATTTGGATGACACTGAAACTGAAAGAACCCTAATCAGTTTTCGTCCCAGTTCCATCATTCATTGTTAGTCCAACTCACAAGTGTTAATTCTACTTGAAATGTTTTTGTTCAGAGGAACCTCTACAAGTACTCTTGAACGTTTGTACCTTCTTATTTAAATTTCGCAGTTCCTAACAATTCACCTTTGGAAGACGAGCCTCAACTGATGTGTGTGTGTAACGTTTGCAGGAACTTATGTTAGAAAAGTGTAAATGTATAATGTTGCATCATCTAATTGAATAAGCATGAGTTTCGCTAGATTTTGAGTACACATCCTACTCCTTAGGTTCATAATAATATATTCTTTTTTAAATCCCAACTAAGCTCATTATTCTATATAACATTATTATATTATTTCTCATTTAAAGTGTCACTCACTCTTTTCCGAAAGTACCAAACTTGTGTTGCTATCCGTAACAGCTTTATTTATTTTATCTTCAGACCAGAAAAACTCGATAGTCCTAACGGAATTAATTCCCTTCAACAAATGTTTAGTCCCATGCCGAGGGTCCATTTGGAATTAATGGACGGTTCAAGGCCATTCCCACGTATTTGTTTAGGACTTGCCAGTTTAGGCATTGTATTTTTGGGATTACCAGATCATTTTTGTTTAGCTTTTGTTTTTATTGTGTTCTAATGATGTTATAGGGCACATTTAAACTGAAATGTATTCTATGGCATATAAAATAATTAGAAAACGGAATGGTTTACTCATAATTTTATTAATTTTGATTACTTACAGACCATTTCATTCACAATCGTGTCGGACGTATAGGTTTTCAATGTGGTTTTGACCTTATCATATCTATGTACATTATTATTTCACATTCGGACTCTTTTTTTTCTTGCGGACCCTTTATTAAATTAAAAATGTAAGCTAGACCACAGACTAAAACTTGTGAAAACGTGAAACAAAAATGAAAAACAAAAACATAATACAGGGACCAAAAAATTTCGTTTCTCGAAACGTACATTGCTTTCTGATTGGTCGATTAACGTCCTTTGAGAGTCGATTGGCCAATCGGAGGCCACTTCGTCGTGTAATTACCAATGGTGTAATTTTGAGCAGTGCAGCGCTGTGCGATTTCGTGTGTCGTCGGGTTATTGATTAACGGGAGCAGTAATGACTGGACCGGCCATGCGTCACCCGCTGCCGTGACCGCGGGGGCAAGTTGAGTGCGGTAGCGAAATGTAGACTTACTTTAAAAAGTTTTCCTGGCAGTAGGATTAAAGTTATTATACATACCTAATTGATATTTACCATTTCCAAAAGATCCTCATATTGCATATTGGATGCAAGGGTAAATAAATAAATAATCACTTATTTCGGATTCATTCTACGATATGGATGTACATTTTGTACATATTTGTTAGTACAATTGCGAGCTCACAAACGAGTGTTACTTTAGTAATAATTAATAATTGATTGACATGGTGCAACAATATTAGTTATGCGGTTGACATGGTTCTGCTGGGCCCGTCGCGCGTCGCCGTGGGCAATCGTCGAGTTGCTAAATGTATGCGAGACCTACGCTGCTGCACATGGACTAGTCTATAATGCCAAAATGTGAATACATAGTCTTTGGGGTCGCTGGTAAGTGCCGGGAAAGTACACTCAAACTTGCCATTAACGGTACGCCAATACGTAGTCACAAAGTTTAAATATCTTGGGCATTTTGACCATGATGATTTTTGACCACGGTGACATTGAGAAGGAGCGTAGGGCTCTAGCGGCTGACTTGCGGCAAAAAATTGGTGAGTCGGGGTGCCCCAAGTTTGCCTCGAAAGTTGTCCACCCTGCTGGCAACTGAGGTGCCTCGCTTGGCCGGCAGCACAGTACGTAGAGGGGATGCGGCACACCGCAATATTCAACCGGCACGGTGCACCGCAGTCTCAAGTCGAACGGAGTGGTAGACGGCCAGCCGCAAGTCAGTGCGTTGGAATTACACGATTCTTTATAAAATAGACACTGGGAATTATTTTATAAACGTAAATTGGTCAAAGTAACACTATGTATTGATGATGAGTCTGTGAAATGAGCGTCACCGTCAAACAAAGTATATTAGTTTGAGACACTTCTTCATTAGAGAATGTGTATCAAACAACACACACATAGAAGAACTACATACATAGTTGATATGCAAGTTGCAGCACAAGTGCAATTAGCAAACATGATTACTAAACCTCTATGTGGACCAAGATTTAACGACCGGTCTCGCGGAATTGTTCTTCGAGCAAATTCTTAAAATAAGTGTGTAAAGGCTCGTGCAGACCAGCGCGACGCAACGGCGCGACGTGACTCGAACAATACAATTTCTAAGAAAACTTCACGGTATAACAATAACCGGTGTCGCGTCGCGCTGTCACGTCGCGCTAGTCTGCACGAAGATTTAGGCTGTACCTACTTAATGCAAACTTTACTAGACTATTGCTATAGTAACAAAAAATATATACTTGTAACAATCTTTGACATAATAAAGAATACGATTGTATTCCAGTAAACTTTATTTAAAACAGATATAATATATATCTTCACAGTAACAATTTATGGATCTCGTAGTTGTCCGAAATATTTTTTAGGGTTCCGTACGTCCGAACAAAAAAAGGGAACCCACTCGTGTGCCTGTCTGTCTGGCTGGCTGGTTTCTGTTCGTCTGTCACAGCCAATTTACTCCGCATCTACTGTTACAATTTAGTTGAAGTTTGGTACACATAATATGAATGTCTGTGACCCAAACACGGATGCGTAACATAAATAGATGATTTTGAATATGGGGCTCGCATATCGGGAAAAAAAAAAATTTTGCAAACTGTACCGTGTGACATATCAAATGGAAGGGCTTGTTGTGAGGATCGCAAATATTTTAAAATAAAAAGAATACCAATCCCAAAGGGTCATATTCATCAATTTTCTTAAATATCTTTAAAAGTATTTATATTTAATGTGTAATCTATAAAACTACAGTGAACCTAAAAAAATGGTAAATGTTTTTTGCTAATTCTCTAAATTTTTTGCGTACAAGCTTGAACTTGCATTTTTTCTCGACGTAAAACTTTCGGTCTTCCGCCGCGTCGGCAGCCTGCTGCTGCTTTGTGAATGCACCGGTGCACGGATCAATCTAGCTAATCGCTAAGAACAGGTTATGCTGGGACAGGTCTTGTTGTTTTCGTTGTTTTTGCTATCATAATTATATTTTATTACTAGCTTATTTATTTATTTAGAAGTATAAAAATTATGTATTAGGTATGTTGAAACAGTTTGTTCTCCCCGTCACTTGTCTCTAAGGGTTCGTTAGAAAACCAGCATTAGACAGCATCTGTCTGCAAGATTCATTTCAGCATTAATGCTAAAATGAATATTTTAGGCGCAGCCGTGAGGCACACACTATTTTTGTTGTAACATAATTTTCACTTTTTCATTTTGTTATTTGTATTTTGTGTTTCACGAACTGTGTCAAAATAAAATGTTATTCCTTCTTTCTTTTTTTTCAGTTGGAATGTATGAGAGAACATGTTTTCCAACTACAATGTTAAGTTTGTTCTTGGGATACCTATTCATCCCAACTACGGATCACTTCGTTGTGCGTTTTATTTTATTGTTTTATTTGTCGGTCAGAATACAATACCTAATAGCTCTGTATTTTTCCGTCATTTCTAAATGAAACCGCTTTATTTTTACATCCAACATTTATAATATGTGTTAGCAAATGGAACTAAAACGCCTCAGTATTCCGCGATGTTGCGACTACAATAAATTGACAACTCCATAGCTAAAGTAATTATACTTATAAACAACTACAGCTTAAAACTTGACCCCGTCCATTTTCCCGCTCGCGCCCGGTGAGATCTATTGCAAGCATCAAACACTGGATCCGACCTACAAAGACATAGTCCACTATGTCACACCTAAAACTTGCTACTGTACGATAGATACATCCTGCAGCCGAACTAGGTCACGTAGAATAATGTAGCTACAGGAAACATCAGAATTGAGTGATGAAGTTTTAGTGGTTTAATGAAGCGAAACTTGCCAATGTTTGTTTTAAATATAGTTTTCTTAAAGAATATCTGCATTGTTTGTTATGATTTAAAAAAAAAAAAAATCACAAGCTATTATAGTTTATTGCAATCATCAAACTACATATTTCCAAATATTGCATTATGAAAAAATATCTAACTATTCATTGTGATGGTACCATTGTACACTTATACTTAGCCCGTGTTCGTTAAATGGATGGAAGTATTACTATGTTAATCGTTAGTAGGTTCAGCGGCAGGAACAAATTGGCGATATCATATATTCGCAGTCTGACAACGCTAATACCACAAAGTAAGAAATATACGCGCGGCCGGAGCCTGTAATCCCATTCAAGCCTTGCTTCAAAAACTTTGTGACTTCGCTGCTTATGAATATTACCGACGCAAGCATAATATATGAGGAATGGAAATAAAAAGCTGTTATTACTGCGATGTATACAAATATTTGCCAATTCACGAAACATCTTTCGTAAAATCCGGTTATATTGTAGCTCGTCTTGATAGTTCTTTAGGATTCCGTATTTCAAAACACTCACTTCATTGTCCGTCCGTCTGTCGGTTCGTAAGTCTGTCAAGACCCATTTTCTCAGGAACGCGTCGAAGTATCAAATTAAAATGAATATTAAAAAAATACGGCCATGTATGCGATATAATTTTGATACTTGGAAATAAATCAAAACTGTGGTACTTCCCGTTTGACCTTGTGTCATGAAATTTGGCAGGTAGCAAGGTCTCACCGCACATGTAAAGGAAAAACCCAAATATTGTTAATTTGTAGTTTTATCACACTTTTTTTTTGACATCATAAGTTTGCAATGTGTTGAGCTACTTAAGTTCTGAGTTGAGCTCCACGATTACTGACAAATGCTTGCACGGACAGGACAGGTCCACTCAAATCTGTGTGGTTCTTTACTAATCTACATGGTCCTCATTGGCCGGACTAAGATTATGTGTGGACTTTAAAAGAGACTGTGACCTCTAAGTTTGTTTCGGCCTTTCTTCTCAGAGTAGTCAGATAGGAATCGCCGAACTCATTTAGCTTTTTTTTTTTTTTTTTAGGTTGACGTGTAAAAGTGATTCCAATATCCTATTTACAGAATAAAGAATTTCATTTCATGGGCACGTATGTAACGTCACAAGCTAGGTGCACGGTTACAATTGGTCATTTTCTATGGAGAAGACCCGGCAAGAAACTCCACGGTTACTCTTTTAAAAATAATTGGCTTTGACAATGTTTTCAAAATACAGTGATAATACATATGGGAGGACAGCGTAGGCCAAAAGTACTTTAGTTGAATTGTTTCAAGTGCTTGAAATTTTACCGGCATACGCCTTTAGTATTCACCGATGAGGCTTTTTTGGCTCTTTAGGCACAATGTGTCTTAAAATGGAACTGAATTAGCAACATAACTAAAACACCATCTTCCAAGTAAAAAACCTTTTCATTTCACTACAAAAGCTTAGTAACATGAGCTTCAACAGCATCTTTTGCAGGTACTTCAGACTTTTGCTCATATAAAGGAAAAGAGTGCAGAACAGTAAGACGGTCTAAGCCTTTAGTTAAGTTAAACCTGCTCTCTGTGCACACTCCGCTACAATGCAGCCACTGTGTATTCTAATGAAATGTACAGAAAAATACACAGTGAGCAAACAGTCTTATTTAGTTGGAATTTTGTCATTCGCTTGCAAAGGAATGGTGGTGAAAGGTAGGTATGCTTGGTACGTAACCACTGAGAGCTGCGGCGAATATTATGGAAATAAATGTGGGCAGATCTAGTTAAGAATGTAACAAATGAATGTGATATCTGAACTGTGAAGCATGCTTTTTTGATCATACATATTTTTTAAGTCAGTGTGGTAAAAAATATTATGAAATACATATTTTTATGTAGGTACATGCACGCGCCATCTGTTATCGGAACTATTTCGTCTCTAGGGGTCTAGAATTATGTGATAAATCATGATAACAGTTTGCGCGTCGATGGGGATTACACCTTGTAAATTATGGCACATACATTTTCAGAAAGGGGTTGCCAAGACAGCTGTGACTGACAGAGCGGACGCTGGAAAAAGACAAACACTGCTGGAAACTGACCGACTTTCAGTACCTACCGACCACGACTACCTACTTACTTACATTATTACTGTTGACATTTTTTTTGCCAAGCATACTCCTCTTCTCCATACCCCGGAAGCACCAGCCACCATGACTAATGACTTACCTATAAGTTCACCTCCTACTGCGAGGTATGGTGGCCATAACTCGCGCAATAATGTCGCAGACAGCGCATAAGTCAGGCCGTGGGATAATCCGGATAGCTCTAATGGAATAATAGAGACGATCTATGACGTCATATATTTTACGAACTAGCTGGATTAGTACCAGTGAGATATGGCCATTATTATTTTGTCGTAGGTATTGTTTGGAAATGATTTTTATAGAAATGTGAGACTAACTTCATAGTTTCACTTTTCTATTTGTAGAAGTGTGAAAATTAAACTTTAAACAGTAACCGCCCGCCTGTAAAATAATTTTCTGAGTATGTTTTTTTCTTGTGGTTGTGTCTCCTATGTAATTGGTGGAGCTAGGCTATATTTTAATCACTTGCACTAAATATAAACGCACGAAAAAAAATATTAAAAAAAAAACAATAAAAATCTTTATAGGTACATGATCCATAGAAAACCGCAATTATACCAAACATACAAAGAAATCATTTTCCTTAGTAGAATAGGTTTGTAATCCTAATTCTTACTAATATTAGTAACGCGAAAGTTTGTGAGGATGGATGGATGTTTGTTACTCTTTCACGCAAAAACTTCTGAACAGATTGGCAAACAGATAGTTTATAGCCTGCATTAACACAAAGGATACTTTTTATCCCGATATTCCCCCGGGATCGAGACTTATGCGGGTGAAACCGCGAGGAGCTGCTAGTCTTCTATAAAATAAAAATGAAATGCTGTTCGTTGGTGCGCGCGTCACGTCAGAACGACTGGACCGATTTGGACAATTAATGTTTTGAAATATTCGTAGGGTCAGGTCAGGTTCTTATGGTTTTTTTTTTAAGTTTCCAGGAAAATTGGAAAACGGGAAACATTTTGTATGGAAATTTTGCATGAATTATTGAAATTTGGACAGAATAAACTTCTGTTGGGTTCGCAAGTAGGGGAAGGTGGGGGACACCGAATAGTTAAGAAAAAGACACAATAAATAAATGACTATGTTATTTATTGAGGTAATCAATGTCCTAAATGTTTAAGTATACCTTAAGCATAACTTTGGCATAAAATGTTTGAGATCAATCTTAGTAACTACAATAGTTTATATATTTTTTTTTTAATAAAAAATATAAATCCGAATTCACCCCATACCCATAGGTCAAACCGGATAGGCATTTTATATTCAAGGGGTGAATACAGATACTAACAATAAAAATAAATAATCAAAATATTCGAATTTTTGCATACAAAAAATAATAATTCTTGCTCCCAATTGGAATGCCAAAAGTCGCAGGTATGTTTTAGTCAATCCAAATAGTCGAGACGAGATTCCATAGTTTTGATATGTTCAACTAGCATACCTTCCAGCTCATCAGTAAAGACGCATTTTTCAATAGCAGGACAGTATCGAAACATTTCGTCTTTGAATTTTCCAGCTTTGATCTTCTTTACACGATCTTCTAAGGAACTTTTGGCTACACTATATGTGTGTGACGCTCAAAGATATCCCATTCTGCCTTCCAGCACTGAATTCAAACTCAAATATTTTTTTCACCTCAGCACCTCAAACAAGCAGGTTTTGCTGTCAAAAAACAGTGAGCAAAATTCGATTTTACTGCAAGCGTGAGACAAAGTAACCTTTTAATTATTTTTTTTAAATGACGAAAACAGTGTTGGGTCTACTCACAAAATTCTAAAGATTTGAACTTCAATTAGTTTTGTCACTTTCACTTCGATACAAAAAAAGCGAGAGATAGAAACAAGTCGATTCGAAGTTCGATTTCAAAATTCCATACCTACGAGTACCTACTAGGCCTAAAAAGAAACAAACAATAAAACGTTCGGATACACATAAAACCTTAAAATTGCAAATCATCTGAGGTTTTATTTAAATTCTGTTTTATTAAATTATTGGAACGAAGTTCTTAAGCGGCTTGCGGTAAGAGTGCAATGGCAGAAAGAAAGACGGAGTGAGATAGTAAGTGTGAATTTGGTCAAAATGAAAATCCAAGATGGCGGGTGCGAAAATTTTCACATTTTTCATAATGGGTCGTTTTCATAGTTTTCAAGGGTACTAAAGCCGATCGTGAGGTCAAAATGTAAATCCAAGATGGCGACTGAAAATTTTCTAGTTTTTATCATGGGTATCGTTTTCATAGTTTCGAGGGTTCGAAAGTGTGGTCAAAATGCAGCCACCATCTTGGATTTAAGATGGTGGATGCAAAATACGAGGTGATGAAGATTATGAAAACCTTGTCCGATCCGAAAAGGGCATATGGTACTGCAGTAACATTACAAAAGAGTATTTTTTTATTATTATTGATAGTAGAAAAGTTATTGGTATTTAAAATTCACACTTTTCGTTCCAAAATTACCCCAAATCCATAAAAAAAATTGCAAAATTCATAACTTATGACTTTTAGACACCCGCTAAACGACGGCCGCCGCGCGCACCAAACGTAAAATTCACCATTGAAAAAAATGTGGGGATTCTTTTTTTCTTTTTTCCTGAATATGTCCACATAAATATGCTCACAGTACGATACCTAACAACACCCTCACGGATCGGACAGGGTTTATTTTACATGTTGTATGTTCTCGCTGCTGAGGTGAAAAGTTGTATGTGTTACACGAGAGCAAAGTTATTTGCATCTCGTGTCTTTGAATCCCTCGCAGCACTCAGGATTCTAACCTAGAATCACTCGCTACGCTCGTGATTCAATTATAGAATCCTTCGCTTACCTACTCGGGATTCAAAATCAACACTCGCAGCAAAAAACAACTTTGCTCTCTTGTTGCACAAATAACTATTTTCAATTAGGCACAAGAAAGGCACTTTAGAACGTCAACATTTACAAAAAAAAAAAAAATAATCTAGTCGCCTCTTCCAAAAGGTAGTTTCCGTATGGAGAAGAATGGGCAAGAAACTCCACTGTTACTCTTTTAAAATGTTTTCACAGTATCTTGTATACATTAATTATATAATTAAATTTACGGCTAAAAGCATGTCTGGCTCCGACCACTGCAGCCTATTTGACTTTCTCACATAATATATTCGTGGCATTTTGAGGCTCGCACTCTGATATAAGTAAAAAATAAATAATTAAACAGAGGAATCTCGTAAAACAAACGCCTGCAATACCTACATATAAAATTAATCGGGGTTAAACCGGCTAGTCGAAATCACCCCGTCAGATTGTACCCCACAGGTGCCATTTTTGAAATTGTAATATTAACAGAGATTATGTTTACACTCATAACACCAACAAATACCATTTCAATAGGTGAAATACATATTACTTCAGAAAAAATACAACTATATATGATAGCACATAGCTAAACTTAATAATCGTACTTTAAAAAAGTCAAAATATTAGATAATTTACCTTTGTTTACAATTTTTTATTATAGACGCACGCGCTGAGATGTTACCGTCGCCGCCATTTGCAACTGAACTGAGTAAGCGTTCGCGCGTATTTCACCGCTAGCTTGATCGAGACAGCTGTACGCGGAGTAATGAAATAGCAACTATTTGGTTTCCCCTGTCCGGTTTCCCCCCTCATTCCCCTACCTACTTCATACATCTGTCGGGTTCGCAAGTACCTACTTCATACAAGCTAATCCTCTTCGTGCTTACTAAATACTCCAATTATTATTGATTTCTGATCAAATTTCAGGCGTGCTGAACATCGAATTACGCCTTTATATATTTTTAATCATTATGTAACAATTCCATCAGAAGCCGGATGCTAACTAAAATGTACAAGGATATCTGGCAGCCATTTACATTGGGTTATAAATTGGCTCAGTGTTGCGTGTAGGTAATGCACTACCATGTAAAGGATTACATGGAGGTGCATGCGATTATGTAGATGACAGTGTTAAGTACATGCAACTGCCCATAGCACTACTTACTTTTCTCTACCTTTTTCTCCAATAATAAAGCTAGGGTTTAATTAATAGATATACTTAGTTCAGCGCTCGTTCCTTATGAATGAGATGAGTTCTTTGCCTGGAGACCGAGATTATTAAGTAAAAGATTGCCTAATACAGCTATCTTCGTTTCAATTCAAAGTCACGGGTTGCGTTTGCTTCCTATTAAACTTTTGCAAGCTTTTCTATAATAAAAGATTAAGATAACCATCTCATTTAACCAAGCAGCCTGGCAATGACCCAAGAAATGATTGCACTAAAATAATATTTTACTAAATAATTAAATCCGTAGTAGCAAGCAGCTAAGCTCCCGTTAATTCTTCAGACTAAGACAAACATTCCGCGCGAGCAGTTTCCATCGCCTGCAAACTTCGAGGGCCTGTTTTAAATATTTTCATTCGCGGACTCAGCTTGAGTTTGGTAACTGCTTAATACTTGTTATAACTATTTTAAATTAAAATAGTTTCAAAGGTTAAGATCGCTCATATATGAAATGTATATATGAGATACAGATTTACATCTGAAAACTTTAAAACGCACATTACATTATATGGGAACTTTATAAACTGTTAACAAGTAACGCTATCTAGTATCTTTTGTTGGAACAGACGCTAGGTACTAAAAATTTTCCCGAGTAATAAATTGGTTCCTTCTTGAGCAAAACTGGAATTCATACATAAGTTTAATCTGGCCATTTTATATGGCACAAGCATTTATATGATAAAATATACCTTCACAATTTGATACCTATTATCATCTTCAACCTGAGAAGAGCCAGCGGTTCAGAGTCTGCTCATTTCTAAGGCTTCTGGTCTAGAATCTTAAAAGGTTTCTAGGAGAAATGGCTTGCCGTTGCCGCACGGTAGCTAATAATATTAGGGGTTAAAGTATGAAATTACCGATTTGTACTGAAACTTTTTTTTTTTTAATTTAACATATTTATTTAATCAAAATAATTACCATTATTATCTATACATTGCTGCCATCTAATAGGAAGGTAATTTATGCCTTTGCGATAGAATTCTCGAGATCTAAATTCGACAAACTGTGTGAAAGCATTTTGTACTGCCTCCTGAGAAGAAAATCTTTTTATCACGTAGTAAATTGTCTAAATCACGAAAAAAATGGTAGTCCGTTGGAGCAAGGTCTGGCGAATACGGAGGGTAACGAAGGGTTTCAAATTGCAGTTCCTGTAGAGTTCAAATGGTTTCTCGTGCTGTATGAGGTCTCGCGTTATCATGGAGCAATAATGGCGAAGATCGATTCATGAGTCGGGGCTGTTTCACTGCTAGTTTTGCTATCATTGTTCGGAGTTCGGCACAGTAGACATCTGCCGTTATTGCTTGACCAGATCGGAGAAAGCTATAGTGAATAACAGCATGCCGAGACCACCAAACAGTTACCATTACCTTTTTATTAGTAAGCTTTGCTTTAGGACACTGTTGCGGCGTTTGACCTGGGGTCAGCCATTGCATTTTTCGCTTACGGTTATCGTAAAGAATCCACTTTTCATCACATGTCACAATTCGATCTAATATTCCTTCATTTTTGTATCGATTCAACAAGGTAACACAAGTTTCAACACGCGTTTCTTTCTGCAGATCAGTCAAATCATGAGGCACCCATTTCTAATATTTTTTTATTTTATTGATTTGACGCAAATGACAATATTGACTAATATTGTCGTTAAGGTAACTTTAAACCATGCCGCTAATTCCTGGGTAGTTTGGCTCGGATCGGCTTCCACCATCTCTTTCAATTCATTGTTATTCACCCGGTCTTCCACGTGGTTCGTTCTTTAAATCAAAGTTTCCATCACGAACGCGTACCAAAATCGCACGGTGCGTTGATTAGCAGTCCCCTCTCCAAACGCAACATTGATATTGCGAGCTGTTTCTGCCGCGTTAGTTCCGCGAATTTTCGAAGTATCCATCTTTCTTGTCTAAACTGAATACAAAAAAAACAACTGAAAGTCGATAATCGAATGTTGCACATTTTAAAAGAAGAACTTTACAGGTACCATGGTAAAAAAAAATCACTCAAAAATCTCAAACCATGAAGGTTCTATGTCAATTCGAAGTACCTATTACAATAAAACGGCAATTTCATACTTTAACCCCTATTATAACCACTATGTTGAATATTGTGTAAGGTTAAATTTTTTTTTTTAAAATACGTTGTTGTATTTTCCTCTCTTAAAGTGCAGTCCATACTGGGAACGTAGCGAAACGAAGCTAAATTCGTTTAGGTTTCTTCCGCGTCTTTTCATACTTCCGTTCACACCCGTGTGGCCTGCATCAGTTCATCACGAATTGCTAAATTGCAAAAGTGCATCGTCTTCACATAATAATTATATTAATTATTGCATAAAAGATATTGAGAAAACATTAAAAAAAGAAAACTACAAAAGAAAGAAAACTACCTTTTGGAAAGGGCGACTAAAATCATTTTTATTTTTTCCGTTGTAAATTTTGGACGTTCAAAAGTGCCTTTGACTCTCAATGTTTTAGGATAACTATTGTGCAGATCTTGCTAACGCGATAACATTGAAGCTTATGGGCCGTTGATGTTATTGTGGGTGGGTTAATGGCTCGTTTGAGCGCAAGGGCTGATGGAATCGTAGGTGTAGGGGCCGCCTAAGGTTAATATTTCATTTTTATTCCGCAATGATTGAACAAAAGTTTGAGCGAGTTCAATTTTTATTGCACAATATTTTAATTGCACCGTGTGGGATAAGTATTGCGCAAGTGTTGCTCACGCGAAAATATTGAATGGCCGTCAATTTATTGCATGAAAATAATGGATCGTTTGAATGCAAGGGCTGATTCAATCATATTGCACAGACTTAACTATCTATCTAGTAAGTAATAGTGGTAACTAATATTTAGTTTTCCCTAAATAATAATTCAATAATTTTCTAAAAATTCTTTATCAGCCTCTGAACACATTTTTAAGAATAAATTGCATTTTGTCCATTCCATTTAAATAAAGCCTAATTCGGAAACAATACAGCAATAAATAAATTATCACTTATTCCCCGTTTCGAATACCACATGCATGCGGTATCCGGCAGGCTACAGATAAGCGCATCGCACACAATTATACAATTAGCCGACTATCAGCGGGCATCTGATATAAATTCGCGCAAAACGATGCAACGTTTACAAGAGCTAGCTTGCGAGCGGGCGCCGTGCCAACTGGAGCGAGGTCTGAGTGATGAGTGACAGCGGGTGTGTTTGCAAACATACCATGCTGCGAATGCTGAACTTGGTCGAAGATTCAAGTAGAAGCCTTAGAGGCAGAGCTGTATGAATGGTAACGAACTGCGAAGGAAGACATGAAGACGGCGATTGGGAGGGCTAAAACTCAGGTCCGCGAGGAGTCCACCCCCTAAGCCGACTGTGCACTAGCATTGTCTATGCGAACTCTCTGACCCCAATTCATAGGCCTTTCCACCGACCACCGTGGAAACTGAACCCGCTAGAGACATGCGCTAAAAAAGCCTATGAATTGAAGCCCTCCTTCATCAGCAGGACCAGTATGCTAGCTTTCCACCAGGAAAGCTAGCAAACTGGTCCTGCTGATAAAGGACGGGTGCCCTGCAGACTCTCCGTTGGTACACAGGCCCATTGTGCACTTGGACGAAGCGAGCAAGCAATCAGAGAGAATAATCGCTTACCACGGGGCGGGGCCAGATTTGGCCGATAACCAGTTCGGTTTTCGCCGGGGCGCTGCACCGTGGATGTCATCATGCGTGTAAGGGCGAGAGACGTCGTGCAGTGTTCCAAAAAGCAGGAGGCGTCCGCATCTATGTCGAGTCAACGATGAAGTACCTGGGACTAATCCTCAACAGCCGATGGGACATCGGGCCGCACATTCAGTGATCGGTCCCCAGGTTAATGAGTGTTGCAGATGCTCTTGTGTGACTGGTACCCAATTTAGGGGGACCCAACGCCTCCTGCCGGAAGCTTTACGTGGGGATCGTGTGGTCCATGGCTCTGTATGGGGCGCCCGTGTGCCCTGAGAGCGTCCCCGCAACGTCGCAATATTGTGAAGGCCGCAGAGAGCGATGGCTGTTAATGTGATAAAGGGATACAACAATGCTCCTGGCTGGATCAATACCCTGGGATCTGGACGCGAAAATCCTTGCATCCCTATATCGCTGGCGGAAGGTGGAGCTAGCGCGTGATGAGCGTCCAGTTTCCCGGGAATTTGAGGCATGAAGAACCGAGATCCCTCAGATCCCAATTGCTGAATGGAGGGAGCTAAATGCACAACCCAGGTGGGGACAATCGCCATAATAGTAGTGTTAAAGCAGCTATGGAGATATAGCTGGAGAAGCAGCTTGGTGCCCTGCCTGACTGATGCAGATGCTTACTGGACACGGATGTTTCGGGAAGTACCTGCGTCGCACAGGTCGGAAGTGGACGCCCGCTTGTCATCACTATGTGGACTGCCCTTTAGGACACGACGCAAAATACATTGGAGGAGTGAGCAGCTTGGGCCCAACCAGCGCTGTGCCCTCATCGCGATACTTGGTGCAGGTGATCTCTCACTTCCTCAGTTCAGTTCATGGTCGGAAACGAAAACCCGTGGGATGCTTTCTTCTCTTTTTGCGAGGAGCCTGCGGGCGGTGAAATTGGGGTCGTGTCGTCGCTCGACAAATCAGGCTCAAAGAGGTGGCACGCGCCGTGATGTGTGCCGTAATGGGAGGACGTGCGGTCATGGGATCGGCCAAACATAGTGATGGGGACTATGATAATCGATGTCCCTGGACCCCGACCATGGTACTAGAAGGAACGATGGGGTTTCACGAGTAGTTGGTAGGAAATCTATTAGAAAGTAGTAGTAGTAAGTAGTAATAATTTATTTTTCTTACCACAAATTACAGAGAAAGTAATTAAATAGTCTACAGACACAATTTTATAATTAATTTGTGGAAGACTGGTGCCGAAACTAAGTTTTTTACAAAACCTGTATGTCAGGTCACCAGGCCCCCTAAACAAAGATTTACATTAATATGTTGTACTAGACACGATCTGATTTGCATATAATATTCCAATAAAAATCTCCTACATTATGATATTACAATATTGCTCATAAAATTTGACTAACAAAATAAAAATAGTGGAATAAAGTAATTTATTAATAATCCCGTGCAAGGGGGGATGTAGATGTGTGTGTGTGGGTGTGATGTGTGGGGTGAGTGTGTGTGATGTGGAGTGAGAGAGTAATTGTGTGTGCGTTGCAAGGGAACACTATGTTAGGATATGGTTTTGAAAAGGTCTTCAATTTGGGTATAATCTAAAGTGATAAGCCAGTCAGCTATTTTTCTTTTAAGTTGTTTTGATTAGGGAATTAATTGAGAGTAAATCATTCAGTCTGTTGTATAGAAACGGGACAAGAAAAGAAAATAAATTTCGGGCAAATTGAGTTTTTACTGTTTTGGGTTGGCATACATTCCTTCTTCTGCTTCTCACGTATGAATTATGATGGGTATTTATAAAAGGTATAAGAGATCGTTGTTTCAACAAGGACTGCCCTTTGAGCCCTTTCAGTGCTAAAAGGTTAGTTTAAAACGTTCCACCCCAAAAACTCGTTAGTGCTATCGAAAAAAAACTGTTGTTGGCAATGCGTGTGCTAAGTCTTGTACGATAGTTAAAGCAATCGCCATATTCATTACTCGGTTAAATAGAGTCGCAACGAACATTATAATCATTTGAGAAAAAATATTTTTATCTAATACACTCCGGGACAAGAGGTCCAATGGCCTATCTACAACAGCTACAACTTCTTTATCTTCAATCAATTCTTATTATTTTTATCCCAACGCTACCTCCTCATCTTGCACCACACGCTGACATATTGTCTGTCACGGCGTCCGGTACGGCCTGTAATAAAGCTCTCAGAAACGCTAGCCGCTCACAATTTAGACCCTCATAATTCCGGCGGCCATTGTATTCATTCGTTATTATGTTAGTGTAGCGGCTAATTGAATTTATTTGCCAAGATTTATGACTGGAAGCCGACTGGGCTTATGTAGTTGTATGTTTTGGTTGCTGGATGCAAATAAATTAAGGGGTATAATGAGCGAGTTAAGATGTGAATATGTGGTAAATAAAAGTTAACGATTGTAATACAATTCTTTAGAAAATATTACTGCCATAGCTGGCGATTTTTTGACATTGAATAGCACTCGAAATTAGCGAAAACTGTTGTCTGAGCTTCAAGTGTGTAGTAGGAATTAAATTTCATTGGACCCGCGAGGGTCTATTGTTTCAATAATTTTTATAGTTAGATGATCTCGAAATTTACTTGTTGCTGCTAGAAATCCTTTTTTACATTAAATTTCATGTATACGAGGCTCTTGTAGCAAACCAATATATATCAGTATTTCATGAACCGTTTAACAAATATTACAACCTCTTCGTGACTAACAAGAGTATTAGTAATGCACGTTTCACTGCATTAACTTCACTCTTAATGTTAATACTCCTCGTGTAACGACTTCAGTAAACTGCATGAAATTATAAACAAGAGACATTATAAAATGTGCTGAGTGGACTAAGCAACTGCTTGCTGAAAACGTTATGTTTTAGTTTGCACCTGTAACCTAATGCTATCTAATACAATGTAGACACAGCTAAGTAAACAATTTTATTGTTTTACTTGGATAGTATACAGGATGGCAGGGATCGACGCGGAAACTGTACCCACGTTGCTAGTACGCCCATTCGGGTATACTTAATTGCCATAACTTTATGTACAAGCAAAGGATTATCTCCCAAGCCCTAGTTGCCTCTCCCACATCACTCAGTATCTAACATATAACATAAACAATGATGTGTCGGCATCACGAGTGCTATAAATCCGCTGCTAATGGCAGATACCCCGTTATGATCTGTGATAAACGGCCGCCATACATTTGGCTGTACACTGATTGGATTCTGTTGTGATGTAAGACTGTTGTTTAATAAAATACTAGGTGGTTACTAATTACGAATCATGTGGCTATTTGTAATCAGTGGGTGGAATTATTAGGCTAAGAAAGAAAGAAAATACATTTATTTGGTACAGACTAAAAGGCACACAAGTAAAAAGTTAAAATAAAATATAATTATAGAAAGAATGCAAAATAAAAAGTGTAAAAGTGCGTTGCATGATACTAGCAGGAATGTGTGCCTCGCGGCTGCACCAAATCGGCCCTGGTTTTCAACTGGACCTGACGGATGTAAATCAGTTTTATATGCTGCAGTGTGTGCAATATGCTACAATGTGTGTATGCATACTTAAATATAATATTTTTTTTGTAAGATAGAAACAATAATTAATATTTCAATAGTAGATCCTAGATAGAGCGAGAGAATGGGACAGAAATATTCCCACCAAAGTAACTATATAACAGCAGTTATTTACATTATCGTACAACATTATCCGACAGAAACACTATGTAGGTACAGAAATATCATAAATACCTAATATATACCTAATTGATAAATTTAGTGTGACCATATCCAGCTTCCGTTGCGCATCTATGAGGTACTGCCGTAAGCGTCGTCTAAAAGCGCCTATCGTGTTAACAGCTCTAATCGGTGGTGGCAGGTTGTTCCATACTTTGGAGGCCGAGTCGAGAGTTGTTGCGAGCATTGCCTTCTCCCGCATTCCCGTCTACTCGTAACCCAACTTAGTTTGTTGTATAAGTAGTCCATTTTCTGACATTTAACCACACCGAACAGAAGGCAAGCTCAGTGTAGCTTACGTCTGGACTTCATAATACGGTCCTTGTTGTTCGTGATGATACCATTGCAGTGAAAGAAATTCCTTTATCATTAAAATCTTCACAATATTTATTTACAGACACGGCCCCTGAACTGCACTACACGTTCATAGAACAGGCATTACATCCTGGACCCTCCCTTGCGCTGCACTGTGCTGCATCTGGCAGCCCTCCACCAAGATTCACCTGGTTACTGGATGGACAGGCTGTTGAAGAACACAATACACCACAAAGGTACTGCAAAGGTTGTCTGAAAAAAGGAACCTTATATCGTTCAGGATGGTAGAAAAATAACCCTGGTTGCGTTCTATCACCCAAGCGAATTTACACCCTAAAGTAATTTTCCAATTCATAAAGTGGATTCTTGTTTTAAATCTTGCGAGATTAGGTTTGTCTATGTTCAGATCTAACTACTTTTTGTTGCATTTTTATCATGACTGCCATCCTAAGAGATATGTTTTTCGAAACCAATATTATCGAGTAGAACACTTAAATGTGAGTGCGACATAGGACGCTCACATAAATATTGAAAAAACAATTTGGTCAACGGGTCGTATATTGCGTCGTTCCAATTTTCGGAGTAAGATTCCCAAGGGTTTTTAACTTTAGCTATTTTGGTTTTACAATAAGGGTCAGTTCACACCGAGACGTGACGCTAAGCGATGCTGTGCGCTTTTTTTGAGATAATGATACAAAATATAACTATTTACTACTCAAGAAGATACACATTTAATTGAGATAATTTGAAAATGCCTCGAGCGTCGCGCTGCGCCACGCTGCGTCTCTAGATGCCTCGCCGCGTAGCGCAGCGCATCACGAAGCAACGAGGCGTGGGGCTGCCAGCAACTTCACGATGCGCCTCCCGACGTCACGCTGCGTCTCGCGGCACCGCTCTGCGCAGCGCAAAACCACTGGCCTCTTCAAGCACCGTCGCGTCGCGTCACGTCTAGGTGTGAACTGACTCTTATACGAGCTGTTATAACGTCCCATATCATATGTTCTCATGCATATAATGATGGCATATAATCAAGTCTTCTCTTCATATAACATTTTTTTTAATTTGACACCGTTACAATGTCCTCAAAGTGTTTGTTTTGTTTCCGTTGTTAGAAGCATAACCCAGTTTTTGAACTCGAACGGTGACGTGGTGAGCTACATGAACCTGACGTCAGTCCAGCCCGAGGATGGTGGTCGCTACACCTGTAGGGCGCACAACTCTAGGGGAGCTGTCGAACATTCCACCAGGCTTAATGTTTATGGTAAGTTCGCTTACGGCTTAGTCTTTAAACGTGGCCTTCCCATCTTAAATTCATCGTTTAATTATCTTATTTTCTACACAAGACCATTTAAAACAAGAAGGACTTGTCCATTTTTCCAGGACCACCATCAATAAGAAATATCGGCCCCATCCGGGTGGTAGCGGGTGTCAACACCACCATCTACTGTCCATTCTCCGGATTTCCAATCAGGTTGATGGAGGTGCATTTGCTTAGTAAAATTATAAGTTTCATTTTTGTTTTGTTTTCGTAGTTCGATGTTAGATGACCTTGACTTTATCCTTTACCTCGTCGTGTAAATGTTTCTTCTTTGTAGCATTTCCCTGATCTAAGTAGTTCTCCTTAAGTATCAAGATCATGTGAATGAAACCTACTCTTCTCCTGCAATGAAAAAAACTTTTATTCTTCTTTCCTTAATTTATAAAAAAAGTAGTATTACGAGTAGTAGTGAGTACTGATAACCAGAACTTAGTTGTAGATATTGTCATATTAGACAGAAAATGCCCATATGTAATTTAATCCTTACTTTCCTATCTTTTAGTGAGATTCGCTGGCAACGTGGGGGGCTAGACGTCAGTTCTACCGGAGGTCGTGCCTTATCAGGAGTGGGAGGAGAACTGCTCCTGTGGCCAGCGGAACCAGCTGATGCAGGAGTATACTCCTGCAGGGTGACGTCACCGTCAGGGCAGTACGCCCAAAAGGATGTTCAGATTTTTGTCAGGAGTAAGTTGATCTACCACAATATGACTTTGTTGAGAAAAACAACCTCGATGCCTAATGTTTGTGTAATTGTATAAGCCTAAAACTTCTATTATTACAAACATTAAACACCGTATTTTATTTCAGATCCACCAAAAATAGCGGGATTTATGTTTCCACTTGACTTAGTAGAAGGCAGTTCGATACAAGTGTTATGTGGAATCACCTCTGGCGATAAACCAGTTTACTTTTCTTGGCTCAAAGATGGTCAGCACATACCAGCTGGCTTACAGGTAAGAGGCTTTTACAGGCAATAAGTACCTTAGTCAATGAATCGGTAGCAGGACACTGAACGAGACACATTAAATAAGTTTTACTATTATTACGTCTGGGATTAGTGTCCGCAAAGTGTTAATTTAGTCTGTCACAGTGCACTGCTCGAATTAGTTTGTTTCAGGAATGTGGTAATAATGCTTATAGTTACAACATGATTCAGAATAAACTCTTATACATACTTGAAACATTATTTTATGTTCTGTTTCGTTTCTAGGTTCAAGAGAAATCTCTAGACGAATTTAGTTTTCTAATATTTTCTCACGTGACGTCGAGACATAGCGGTGACTACACGTGTGTTGCAAGCAATTCTGCGGCAGAAGTAAACCATACTGCTAGGTTGGCTGTTAAAGGTAAGGCATTGAAATATGTTGCAAAATGTTGGACGTTGTCGGTCTGATTGTGAACAATGATCTGAAATGATTTTATTTCATTTCAGTTGCGCCATCATGGGTGTACGAGCCTCAAGACATTTCTGCTCTCTTAGGGACTCAGATCTTGGTTCACTGTTCGACCAAGGGATATCCTGAACCAAGGGTCTCCTGGCTCAAAGGTCATGGTGAGTTTATATACAAAGCAATTTTAGTAACAGAGCAAATACTGAACTAACTAACTACTGCAGAGCTATTCTACTAAATACTCGTAAATAGCTAGATTTATTTTCTGCAAGGTCACTGTTGTCTCTGCATCACACAAAGGTTGACTGGTAGAAAATGCCTATGGTATTAAGTCCGCCTCTGTATATTTGTGTGCTTGAAGTATTAAAATAAAAATAAATTGATAAATTTCTTCAAGGGTCTGGAGTAAGTGATTTTCGACCAGTATCAAACCTGGACCTGCAGTTCTCCATGCTTCCCAACGGATCTCTGAGCATAGCCCCAGCAGCCCATCATCATGAGGGACAGTACATGTGTAGATCAGAGAACGGGATCGGAAGGGGCCTGTCGAAGATTATTGCTGTTTCTGTCAATGGTAGGTAATAAAATTACAGATAAATTTTACTTAAGCTACCTTCTTTGAGTAACTATCAAGATTTTCTCTAAATAAGTAAGATAAGGAACCTAGCGTTACTTTGCGCAATAATCGATGACTATAAAAATAATGATATGCAATTTATATATTTAGTTTTAATTTCGCTACAAAGTAAATTTAGGATTGCATAAATTTTTTATATTTTCGATCATAAAATACATTTATCAGAAATCCGAACTTTTTTTTCAGAGCCCGCCCATTTTGAGTTCTCATCGCGCAACATGACAGTCAAAAGGACTGCACAGGCGACACTCCAGTGTGACGCACGAGGAGACCCGCCCATACAGCTCCAGTGGACGCATAACATGAAGAGAGTGGATCTTACTACTTACAGGTAAATATGACTGAATATCCAATGAAGTACTTTCGAGTCTGGTGTCTAAAAACATAATTTTAGAAAAAACAACCTTTAATCACGTCAATTACTTATTCAAAAATCCAAAAACACTAAATATATTTATGAAGTGGACTTTTACTATATTGTACTGTGTTGTTTCCAGAGTATCAGTATCAGAGAAACGGTCAGAAAGCGGTGTGAGTTCTCAACTGAGTATAGCGCACGCTGAGCGCCACGACTCGGGAGTGTATCGCTGTCGTGCTGAGAACGCGTATGGAAGAGACGAGCTCCTCATTTACCTGGCCGTACAGGGTAACTAAGTTGTGCTTGATCCAAAACTGTCAAATATAAACCGAAAAATCACCGAAGAAAACTGAAGTTAGCGGATAATACGGATAGCGCCCTCTGCCGGCACGACCACGCGCGTGACGATCGCTTTTAAATAGGAAGCAGCCTAAGACAAATAGAAAAAGTTGTAAGTAGTACTACAAACTGGCGGATGCCAGTTTGTAGTACTACTTACAATTTTCACAGCTACGTTTTCTGATCCATTTGTTTAATTATTCATCAGATACTTTTGGAATTCAGTGAAAGTTAAAGTCAAATCATTTATTTCAATTAGGCACAAAAAAGGCACTTTTGAACGTCAACGAAAAATAATAATAACTGATTCTAGTCGCCCATTCCAAAAGGTAGTTTTCGTATGGAGAAGAATGGGCAAGAAACTTCACCGTTACTCTTTTAAAAAATCATTATTTCTTGTTTAAACTAATTATATGTGAAGACAATGCACCTAGAATAAGATTACTATACCACGATAGGTAAAAATAATGAAAAATGAAGGAATGACATACTCGTAAATTAATTATGTGATAGATGTATGGTGCTCACATACTAACAAACATTGTAAAATTATACTATATTCCTAAGATTATAACAAGTAATACTAATAATAAGTCAGTGTGTGAGTTCAAGTCATCACAAAATATAAAATAAACGTAAAAAAAAATTATACAATTAAATTGGCAACCAGTTCTATTTTATCTAGAAATAGAATAGATCATACAACATATTTTCCCTTTTCCATAATTATTATTAAACCTTTTGCTCCAACAATTATAATACCCCGCAGAGTTCCCGGAAGCCCCGCTAGGCCTGCACGTGGCGCGGCGCTCGGGGCGCGGCGCCAGCATCGCGTGGCGGCGGGGGTACGACGGCAACGCGCGCGTGCTGCTGTACCGCCTGCAGTACCGCGCCGTGGGCCACGCCGCGCGCGCCGCGCCCGACTGGGCCGGCGCGCCCACCAGGGACGTGCCCGCCGATAGAGTGTTTGAGAGGTGAGAGACTCAAGTGCTAGACTTACTGGAGGTCCCAACATTAAGTTTTATAAGTAATTCGTTTTCACTTCAGTTAACTAGATTTCGTGACTTTAAAATATGAGAAAATAAATAGGATGATACATCAAAAATTATAATTTAAAAAAAGTTTGTTAAACCAAACTATTACAGGCTATTAACCGACGATATACGACAAAGATGAATAGTATTCAATTGACCGTTTCTAAGCCAATCTAAGTCAAATGGATATTTCACAAAATTACAGACAAGATCCAGACGCCACATCTACGGAGGTGCACCTAGAGTACCAAGTGGAGGGCCTCCGACCAGCCACCGCATATGCGCTGAGACTCACAGCGGTTAACGCTATTGGCGACAGTGACTACTCTGATCCAGTCATCGTACAGACTTTGGAAGAAGGTAAGAAATAAGCTATTACGAACGGAAAATAAAAGTGATCTAAAAAGTACGAAACAACGTCCGTCATAGTAATAATAATTAAACACTAAAAAATATAAAATGGGCGGCCTCATCGCTTTCCGCGATCTCTTCCAGGCAACCTTGGAATGGACAGTGATTTGCGTGGACATAAAATAGGGCTGTCGTTGGTGCAAATAATAACTATACAATAATATACTAGAATAGATACACAGATATATATATATATATATATATATATATATATATATATATATATATCCTAAATAATATATACATAAATACATACATACTTACTAAATATAGTATAAACAACAAAAATAAATGAAGACTACAGATAATTACAGTTACGAGAACGAGATCACAACGACAAAAGTAATGTTCCTTCACGAGTTTCTTAAATACTGGAAGAAATTGAAATATTTTGTTGTGCTTGTTTTTCTTAGTGGCATTACAAATCGTTACTATTTAAAAAAAATTAAGATTTGATTAACTGCGCGTATCTTTCGCTAATTTTCACTTTTCACTTTTTCTAGTTTTTAACCATTTACACATATTTATTTACTTTGAAAATATGACAGATAAACATATTTGTAATGTGCTCGTCAAGACCTTTCTTTCGATATCAAAAATGTCATGATTATCGTAAATGTTTTTTTTTTCGAGGTTAGAAATGTACGAGTATGTGTAAAGTCCACCATATTAAATTTTGGGACCATTTATATAGCATATGTCACCCGGACCATTATTACGAATCTATTGATACCTCATTCATCAAAATTGGTTCAGTAGCTTAGGCACTGCGGTAGAACTCGGATATAATTCTATTTGCTGACGACACATCTTTAATTTTTAAAATAGATAGAAAAGATTCAGATGTCTTACATGTCAACGATAGCCTAGCTGTTCTTTTTAAATGGTTCGCAGCGAATAATTTTTTACTTAATGCGATCAAAACTAAATGTATTAGGTTCTCATTACCAAATGTACCTCAAGTGGTTCTAAATCTAAAACTTGATGGCAAACAACTAGATGCAATAACAGAAACTATATTTTTAGGAATAACTTATATTCAAAATTGCAATTGGTAAACTTAATTGTTAAGGAAAAGACAATGTTCCACTACCAACCTGCTTCGTTCATAATCTATGATTTAAGATTTTCGTATGTAAGTCTATGGTACAACACTGTCAAAAAGGGATTGTAAAAAGAACATGTCGGAAATTAAGAAATAAATAATACAGTGATTTTTTATTACAAGATATTTATTACTCCTCGACCCCACAAAAACACTAACATTAATCTCCCTGAAAGAGTTCTAATGTGGGCGACATTAGAACTCTTTCAGGGAGATTAAGTTCGGCTGCCTATGTCGTAAGAAAAATAAGGCAGTTGACTGATATAGCCACAGCTAAGTATACTTTGCTTATTTCCACAGTATTATGTCTTATGCCATTCTGCTGTGGGGATCGGCAGCTAACGTAGATTCAATTTTCATTTTACAAAAGAGAGCAATCCGCGCTATCTATAAAATGGGTCCTCGCGAATCCCTTCGAAACAAATTCAAAGAAATTGATATACTGACTCTGTCTTCTCTTTATATCTTAGAAAGTATTCTGTATGTAACATTTATTAATGACTTGATTAATTATCTAAATACAGTTTTACCGGACATTGAATTAGTAATTTTCGCAGATGACACAAATGCCATAGTGGCAGCTAATGATATGGTAGAGTTGACAGAAAGAGGGTGAATGCTATGCTACAAGCTATTCATGTTTGGTTCACGGCAACTAATTATTTATTAATAGTAAAAAGACTCAAATAATGTTATTTATGATAACAGCCCGTCACAAGGATAATTTAAATATTGCCTTAAATGAAGTCGAAATTGCGCTCGTTGCCGAAGTAAAATTTTTAGGTATACATATTGACCAACTGTTAAACTGGAAACCAGAAATAAAAGCAATTGATGCATCGGTATCGTCTGAATGTCACTCTCTGAGAGCTCTGAGAAATAAAATCAGCATAGAACAGCTAAAAATGGTATATTTTGCGTTGGTGGAGTCAAAAATTAGGTATCTATAGCATACTTTTTTGGGGAAATATCTATGAATATAATAGTAGAAGAGCTTTTGTACTACAAAAACGGGCAATTCGTACTATGGTCCGCATATCACAAAGAGAAAGTTGCCGACAACATTTTATTAATTTTGGCATACTTACTGTACCAAGTCTCTATGTACTGGTACTTTTGAGTAATATGGCCAAGTACATACAAGACTATGAGACTGTAATAGAACGGCAGATAAGGGAAGGCACCCGTAGACTGGACTTGAAGAATAAGAATTTAAATAATCATAACCTAAGAATTGTTAAACACAGTCCACGATACCAGTCCGTAAAATTATTCAACAGGTTGCCTTTGGACCTAAAAAGTGCTGTCTATAGTAGCACCTTCAAAATAAAACTAAAGGAATTCCTATTGAATAAGTGCCTATATGCGGTAGAAGAGCTGTAATTTTATTGAACTGTAGTTTTTATTTTTATTGAGAAAACCATGTTAAATTTTATTGGATTTGGTTCATTCTGATGTGTTGATCTATCCAAAAATTGAATATTATTCTTTTTAATTAATTCTTTTATTCTATCAAATTTATCTTTTGTTATTATTTTAAAATTTTGACCTGTTGGCCATAATTTTTAGTTAACTTGTCGACATATTGATGAAATGTGAATTTATTATTTTTAAATTATTGTATGAATCTATGAAATTCAAATGTAATATATTTTAGTGTGTCTACTGTAATTGTGTAATTTTTATGTTTACATTTAGATACAAATTACTTATTTATGAATAAATGACTATGACTATGGTGACTATGTATGTTCGCAAAAACGTAGGACTTTTCAAAATAAGAAGCGATTTCCATAACATAAATACACGTATTGGACATGAAATTGTGATACCCAAATTAAGATTAACTAAAAGAAGCAAGTCATTTCTTATAAACAGTATCCGCTTTTATAACACGTTGCCTAAGTCGGTTACAGAACTTAGCGATGGGAAGTTCAAAACCCACATTGAATGCGTTCACAAGAAAGCATATTATAAAATTAAAAACTACGTTGAAGACAAAGAAGTTTGGCAATAATTCCTACTGCACATGTGGCTTTCCTGGTACCTCATTAACGGCAAATTATGTAAGATTCTATTAACTGCTCCCAAATTACCATATTTATATATTTTTGGTTTTTTACATTCTTCCTTGTCATAATCACGCTACTCAACTCTTTATTACTGGCTTTTGTGGACATGATAATTATTCAGATTTGTTACACATGTTATAGCAATCACGTCACTTCGTTTAAAATACGTTTTTACTTTTAATAATTTATATATCTTTATATTGATTATTTTCTTTTTTGTGAATTTGAGAACGCTGTAGGCTTATACGACTGTAGATTTGCTGACAATTATTATTTTATTAAGTACCTGGTACTTGTTGAAAGACTGTCCTACCATACCTAAAAACATTTTTATTTGAAAATATTGTAAAAGCCAATTATTTTTAAAAGAGTAACCGAATAGTTTCTTGCCGGCTCTTCTCCATAGGAAACGACCAATTGGAACCGTGCACCTAGCTTCTGATGTTTCATAAGTGCCCTTGTAGGTTTATGTGAAATAAAATATTTTGAATTAAACACATGTAAAAACAAACATACCTACATACATACAGATAGTGCAATCCACGACGACGCGCCCCACTCCGCGGTCAATGTACTGTAAGCTGTACTTTAATACGGGACTATCTATAGACTGCTAAAGGCATAACCTTTCCTTTTGGCTTTGCCGTAGTCGGGTAAAAATATACATCAATTTAATTATTATGGTGATACACTATGTATAAGACACTTGTTTCTATGAACAGATTTTCAACATCTGTGTCTGAACTAGATATAAAATATCTGTATTTCAGACATCAGCGCTCTCTCCAGTTATAGGCGACACTTACCAAATAACTTTGTTTGACACTCTATACGTATATTATAAACTCAACATTTTTGATCAAAGAAGTGCTTCTTTGCAGCTCCATCTGAACCTCCTCACAATGTACAAGTGCAGGCGACCGCACCCGGAGAATTGCTCGTCAAATGGCAGGTGAAATGTTTATTCCTTGCTTTTGTTCAGCAAATACTAAAAGAAAGCCTTTATTCTCTGATCTGTGATTCACTTTACCGTCTCAATTTTAAATGCCTATCCAAGGAACAATATTTTTTACACAGGCACCCCCGCAAGAGTCCTGGAACGGCGAGCTTCTAGGCTACGTAGTGACGTGGCACGAGGCCTCCGCCGCGGACAACCGCACCGCCGCGCTGAGCGCCGCGGGCTGGGGCGCGGCGCACGCGCTGCTGGTGGCGCTGCGCGCGCACGCGCCCTACGAGGTGCGGGTGCGCGCCTTCAACGCCGTGGGGGCCGGCCCGCCGTGCGCGCCGCTTACTGCTACCACATTAGAAGGAGGTGAGATACTTAAAACCGAAAGCGCTAGGGTAGCCCATAGGTAAGCCGTAAATTCCTTACAATTTGTAGATGAGTGTCAAGTTTTATGATAATAAAAAGTTGAGGCGATAGAAACGAATAAGTATTTACAGAATAATAATAATCATATAAATCATTAATTGGTTCGAATTGGATGCAAACATCATGTTTTCATGAAATTATCATTATATTCCACCGTGCAACCTGCTACTGAGCTGTAGATTGCAAAAAAACCTAAGATTATAATTTTGACTGATCACCAACCAAAAAAAAATGATTATTCAAGTAATGTAGCATTACCTACCCTCAACCATGATAATACTTGCTTTGTGTAGCTCCCGAAGCCCCGCCGGAGCGCGTGCGCTGCGAGCCGCTGTCGGCGCAGTCGGTGCGCGTGTGGTGGGAACCTCCACCTCCCGTGTTAAGAGGGGGAGTGCTGCTTGGATATGAAGTTCTGTATGAGGTAATGCTACACAATATTGATGAAAATCTTTAACTGGTACCTACAATATCTTATTGTTTATTTGATTTTATATCGTCTTCAGTTATTTGTTATTGTTTAGTATGAGTTAAATTTCATATAATTTAAAATGTTTTTTTTTGCACTGAGTGTGTATATTTGCTGTAATTTAATTCAGTAAAACTGCTCACTACTATAATTATTTTACTAAAAATATTGTTTTCATCCAGTGTTTTTTTTTTTTGATATTACGATACATCCATTGTGTGAATCCACTTTAACTTCATCGACAAACACTTAAAACACATTTTAACTGAAACATGGTAAATCAAACATTTGCTAAGTAATCCAGAAAACTACTGTTTTGAAAAAATAAATTATTCTTATTCTTAGAAAGTAGCTGAAACTCAAAGCATTTATTGCAATAAAAAGAATTACAAACACTTTTGAATCGTCAAGGAGTCAGCCAGACAGAATGATGAAGCTAATTGCCCATTCCAAAGTGTAGTAGTTATTAGTGAAAAGAACGGGCAAGAAAGTCCATGGACGGGGTGTCCATGGACTTTCAATCTAAATATTGCTTAACATCAACTTTTTCAACTCCTCAGACCGTCGATGAGCTAGAAAGCCAAGTGGAAACCCGGCGCTCAGGCGGCATGGAAACTGTCCTGCAAGCGTTGCAAAGAGCTGCCAACTACAGCATAGCAGTGCGAGCCAGAACTGCGGCTGGCACTGGACCTAGCTCGGAGCCGGTCTATTGTGTCACACATGAAGACAGTGAGTATACTTAATAACTGAAGACAGGTCAAGAACCTTTAAAGTGTCGCAGTACGAAGGCTTTTGAGTCTGCTAGTCAAATTAAGATACTACCGTAAAATTTAATAGTAAAGTAAAATTAAGCCAAAAAAAAAACGATTTTTTTCGTTATAAGTAGCACTAAGTTTACAATAATTACAAATGTGGGTTACATTTTTTTAGTACCAGGAGCTCCGATGGACATAAAAGCGGTGGCAAGCTCCGAAGACACGGTTATTGTGAGCTGGCTGGCACCGCTGCAGAAGAACGGCAAGATTAAGCACTACACAGTCTACAATAGGCCACAGAGGTTTGTCTTTCACAACGATAGTATTTTTGAACTACACCAATAAAGTGTCAAAGTCAAAATGTGTAGCCACTTATTGTCGGAGTGTAAGTACTTACCATTGGATTGTAAATACTTACCAATGGGGAGTAAATACTTACCATTAGGGTGTGAAATTGACGTATTTACTTGTTTGGAATTTACTAACTATTTCTTTAACTTAAAAGATCCTGTTCTATTTAACAGGACAGGCCAGCACTCGCAGATGATGGTTCTCCACAAAGACGAGGAAGAAGAATATCAGGTTGAAGTTCGAGGTCTACAGGAACATCAGGTCTATGAGTTCTGGGTGACGGCAGCCACTGCTTCCGGGGAGGGAGAGATGAGTGCTATTGTGGCGAGGAAGCCAAACGCTAGAGGTGAGATTTATTTTACATATATTATTATTATCTTATTTTCAGCACATTTTCAACTAAAACATAAACTAAAATCTAATTAGGAGGAGGATAAAAATATAATAATTAGGAGGAGCAGCATTTTAACCTTTACCCTACTGCTTGCATCCCTCACAATCGTGATATTTTTTTTGTGGGCGGGAAATTATCAAATAACTTCTTCCGTTCTGGGCGGATCGGAAGGGACTAAACCCACCACTGTTCCTTCAGTTGCTTGTATGTTGCCAGGGGCCACGGTATCCCTTTCAGACTTTCCCGCGACCCCGGCAGGTATCGGTCCAATCGGACCCCTTCAGTTGCTGACATCTCTTTGAGGCGCGCGTGGAACACAACGCTCCGTCGACCCGGGCCTGGTCCTTATCGGACGGCGAGCTACCCATTGCTCAGCGTCCGTAGGCCCGTGCGTGGAATCGGCCTGGGATTCTCGACGCTGGGCGTGAGGACGTGGAATTTGCCTCTTTCTCACGCGTTCTGCCTCCTCCTTCGCGAGCATTACTGCTTCGCAGAAAGAGGTGACGGCTTCTCATGCCCTCTCGGTCCGTACCATGGCCTGGACCAGGGCCGGACACGGTCACTCCACTGTTAGAACTATTCTAAACGCAACCTTTTTTGTGATATCTGTCGTTTGATTCTGACAGATGTCCCTTCCGTCCGTTCAAGACTTTTGAACGACTGTTTATTTGCTTTCAATAATAAATCCCATAGTAATCTCTATAAACCTTTCTTTTTCTGCCTAAAATCCAACATGGTAGCAGAGCGTGGTTTATAACACTTTAAAACGCTCGTATTTTAAGCAGATTGACGAAGAAAATCGGTAACTATAGAGTATTATCACGCCGTCGTCAAACTATTGGAAGAGACACGGAGACGAGAGGACAAGCAGGATAGTATAACCGCACTGATCACTCGGAAGCAACCAAGATGTTTCAAGTGCAAACGTATTGGCCATTTCTTGAAGAATTGTCCTGATAAACAAACTACAGGACGACCTGCAACAGAAAAAGACACACAGAGTCACAGCCATGGTCGAGACAGGAACAAGCCGAGAACTAAGCCAAAGGACAAGGCTCTTGTAGCTGCTCTTTCTGTCAAGGTGAATAGTGATGTGTGGTATATAGACTCCGGAGCCACAAACCATATGTGCAATAATGAAAAACTCATGGTAAATAACAGTTCTAATAAAACTGTTGAAGTGAGTATTGCAAATGGAGAAAAATTATTGACTGCTGGAATAGGACAAGTGAAAGTTCATTTAAAAAAAGGTGTAAAGACAATAAGTGATTCATATTACGTACTTAATTTAAGTACAAATTTATTGTCAGTCAGTACAATGACCAAAAAGGGTTATATAGTTACTTTTGATAGTAGTTCATGTACTGTTTATGACGGTTCTGATGTTTTAGCTACTGGTACTCAAGTCAATGGTGTGTATCAACTCGACACTGTGTCAGACAATATCTGTGCTGAGGATAAGGAAAATACGTCAGGGGCAGCAGCAGCGGTAGCGGGCTCGACATCCCAAGATACGTGGCACAGACGTCTAGGACATCTCAACTCAAGGAGTATGAAGCTTCTAAAGTCAGGTATGGCAACTGGTATTAATTATAGTGCGTCTGAATATAAACAATGTCTAACATGCATTGAAGGAAAGCAATCTAGATTACCTTTCCCCAAGAAATCGTATACTAGAGCTACACATGTGTTGGGTTTAGTGCATACAGACCTATGTGGCCCTATTCAAACTCCATCTCTAAGTGGTGCTAAGTATGTGTTAAGTTTCATTGATGACTATACAAGAAAACATTTTGCTTATTTTCTGAAAACCAAAGATGAGACCTTTAAGTTTTTTCAGCAATTTAAGATTTTTGTAGAAAATTAAACTAGAAACAAGTTAAAAATACTTAGAAGTGATAGAGGAGGAGAGTATAATTATGAGTTCAAAATTTCAGGATTTCCTCAAGTCTAATGGAATTAAACATCAGAAAACTATACCTGATTCTCCACAGCAAAATGGTGTTGCTGAACGCTCTAACAGAACTATCATGGAAAAAGTCAGGTGTATGCTGCGAGATACTGGACTCGGTATGGAATTCTGGGCTGAAGCAGTAAATACTGCAGTCTATCTGAAAAACCGGAGTCCAACTAAGGCAGTTCCTGGCACAACTCCAGAAGAAAAATGGAGTGGAACAAAGGTAAAACTTGACCATTTAAGAATTTTTGGTTGTATTGCTTATGTCATGGTGAAAAATAGAAAGAAACTTGATCTTAAGAGTAAACCATACATATTTGTGGGATATAATGAAGAATCTAAAGGATATAGACTCATTAATCCGGATAATCCTAGGAATTGTGTCAATTCTCGTGATGTTGTTTTCATAGAAAATAAATTTTATAAGAAAGAAATGTCACATGATGAAAAAGGTAATCAACAGCTGCTTGTTGATCTTAGTTTGAATCCAAATGTAATTCAACCATCGGAATCATCCATTGTGAGTTCTGACATATCTGATGACAATCATAAGAATACCGCAGAATACTGAACAAAGAATAAGCACAATCACACTAGAAGATTCCGACAGTGAAAGAATAAGTGATGAATCAGATGATCGCTTGGATCCAACTTACCTTCCAGGAGAAGATTCTGAGACAGAGTCTCCAGAAGACTGCAGCTATGATGATGCTTCTGAATCTCATTTCATGACCAACTTCGTGACTATAATGGAATACAATGATCCTGATAAACCTCAAACTGTGGCCGAGGCATTAAATGGACCAGAATCAGACAGTTGGCGTAAGGCGATGAGTGATGAGTATAATTCTTTTATTAAAAATAAAGTTTGGACTCTGACAGAACCAGAACATCATCATAAACCTGTGTCGTGCAAGTGGATATTTAAGAAAAAATATGGAGCAAATGGTGAGTTGTTGAAATACAAAGCTCGTTTAGTAGCCAGGGGCTATACCCAAAAATATGGTGTTGATTATCTAGAAACGTTTTCCCCTGTCGTGAGATACTCCACACTAAGATTACTGATCGCTTTAGCAGCAGAATATGACATGAGTATTGAGCACTTGGATGTTAAAACGGCATTTCTGAATGCAGACCTGGAAGAAACGGTTTTCATGCAGCAACCACAGGGTTTTGAAGTTAAGGGGAGTGAGAATATGGTATGCAAGCTTAACAAAGCTGTTTATGGCCTTAAACAGGCATCAAAATCTTGGTACGATAGAATTAACAAGGTATTATGCGATAAGTTGAACTTCTGTCGTTTAACTTCTGAACCATGTGTTTACTATAGGTCTGAAAATCAATCGATGATACTCATAGCGCTTTATGTCGATGATTTGATCATATTTTGTTCTCCAACATTCCAAGGAAAAGACAAAATTGAAGCGAAATTGCAGCAAGAATTTGATATCACGGATCTAGGGCCAGCCCAACATATTCTTGGTATGAAGCTGTCTAGAAAAGGTAATGAAATCTCTCTTAATCAGTCGAACTATATTCTAAAACTGCTGAAGAAGTTTCGGATGGAAGATTGTAAACCTTCAGGAACACCAATGGAGACTGGTCCGAAGTTACCCAAAGAAACTCAAAAAGATGATACTTATGATTACAGAGGTTTGGTAGGGTCACTTATGTACATAGCAGTTTGTACTAGACCGGACATCAGTTATGCAGTGAGTTACCTGAGTCAATTTAACAACTGTTTTAGTGAAATTCATTGGAAGGCAGCCAAGAGAGTTTTACGATATTTAAAAGGTACATTGAATTTGGGTCTTATTTTTACTAAAAGTAGTATGGATATTAGAGCTTATGCTGATGCAGATTGGGCATCAAACAATATAGATCGTCGGTCGTACACGGGCTATGTCTTCTTTCTAGGGAAGTCGGTTGTCTCTTGGGAGAGTAGAAAGCAACGTACTGTTGCATTATCTAGTACTGAGGCAGAGTACATGGCATTGTCTGACACGTGTAAAGAAGCTTTATTCATAAGAAAACTTTTATTTGAGATTCTTGGTACCACTACTAAAGTTATCATATTCAATGATAATCAATCTGCTATAAAACTTTGTAAAAACTTTATGTTCCATTCTAGGAAACACATAGATATTCGCCATCATTTTATAAAACAAATTGTTATTAATGGAATAGTTGAAGTAAAATACTTATCAACTTATTTAATGTTATGTTGGCTGATGTATTAACAAAATCACTTTGTAAAGAAAAACATTGTGAGTTTACAAATATAATGTTAGCTGTGTAGTTATGTCTATGATGTTTTGTAAATTTATTATTTAAGTTTTATAGATTGTTTTAGTTTGCGTTTAAGGGCCAGTGTTAGAACTATTCTAAACGCAACCTTTTTTGTGATATCTGTCGTTTGATTCTGACAGATGTCCCTTCCGTCCGTTCAAGACTTTTGAACGACTGTTTATTTGCTTTCAATAATAAATCCCATAGTAATCTCTATAAACCTTTCTTTTTCTGCCTAAAATCCAACATCCACAAGGACACAGTGGTGCCCCACCCAAGCCGGGCAGACCTCCACCGTATGCCCCACCGTGTCCTCCGGGCGATCCACACAATGGTGATACCCGGGCTTCCTCCCGCCTTATCTGGAACAGGAACCCCCCGAAACAACCTACAAAACCAACAACTTCCGCGTCAGGCGGAAGATAAGGATGCCGTGGCGCCTCTCTAGCCACTCCTCAAAGAGGGGACTTATCGCCGCAATAGTAACGTGCCCAGCACTGGGTTGCGACAATCGCACTCTCCATGACGCCATGAGATCCCGTCAGAGCTCTGTCCGCTGTGCCGCAATTTCTCGCGGCATCGGAGTCAAGCCCCGGTGTTTCGCCTCCTCGCGCCACTCCCAAATATGCGCGAGGACTTTTGCCTCCAGATCCCATGGCGGCAATCCGGCACGGAGGCTCGCCGCCTCATCGGAGACCGTGCGGTATCCCCGGACCAGCCGGGTGGCCATGACCCTCTGGGACGCGTTCAACCGGCGGGCAGGCCGCCGCCTCAACGAACGGGGCCCACACCGGTGCCCCGTACAGGGCCATGGACCGCATGATCCCCGCGTATAGCCTCCGGCAGGAGGCGTTTGGATCCCCTAGATTGGGCAAGAGCCGCTTCAAGGCAACCCCAGCCCGCTCGAGTCTGGGAGCCAAACGTCGGAAATGCTCCACGAAGTTCCACCGACTGTCGAGGACGAGTCCCAAGTACTTCATCGTCGACTCGACGCCGATGTGAACCCCTCCTACCGTTATTTGAGAACCCGACGGTGGGCAAGTCACCCCCTGCCATTTTACCTGTGTATTTTATGTAAGATATTGGTCAGGCAGGGGCCATAGTATTTCCATAGTTCTAGATAACCAGTTCACTTAACCACCCAAACCCATAATCCAATACCATTGTTTCCATATCTTGCAATAGTCCTGCACTAACCGGGGGTTGTCCTTGGGTACACTAGATTAGTGCGTACAGGGATAATCGTCGGTTAGTGCGTCATTTCATTAGACACGTCAAACGGGCCTCTGCGAGTTGGCTTCGGCCCCTCGTACGCCTTCCAAAGGTCCGGGACCCTAGGGTCCCGAGAAATTTCAAAGTTTAATAATAATAATAAAATACTTTGTGAATTGAATAAAATGTATTCAATAAAAATGCGTGTTGTTTTTTGATTGGTAGATTTAATTAAAAAACCATGTTTATGTTTGAATAACAAATCGGTCTTATAAATTTGTGACCTACCGTATCATGATTCATGAACCGCCTATAACTATCTATTTCACTCGTGTCAATCACTTTCCTTTACACTATTCACTTTATTTATTAATCCAGACATGTTTTTTTTTGGGATTTAAATAGAAATACTTATTCATTAAAAAGACACACATTATATGTATAACCCACCATGTAGCTACCTACTAGTAAGTGACATTATATTATAGTCTTACCTTTCAGTTTCCAGGTAATCTAAAAAAAGTTATCTCTGGATGCGTTATTGACAAATTCATGCAACCAAAAACAGCACAATATAAATCCTACTCGTCATATTAAATAATTATGTACTTGAACTTATTTTTAGTGAAAACATCGCGCGATTATTGTTAAAAAAACAACACACCGTCCGTTCGTCACTGCAGCACAGTCGCGACTGTCTGCATGCCGAGCACATGCCGAGATCGAGGCGCGTAGGCCGTGCTCGCGCTTCGTCCGTTTGTATGACGTTGCACAAAACAAAGCCAAAAGGCCAAGGCACGCCTTTGCCATACAGTGGGACAGTATTCAGACAGAGAGAGTGGAACAGCTGGTATAAAGAGCGCAGCGAGGAAATTGCGAAATAATTGCGTTCGTTTGATCCCTTGCTGCGTCGTTATTATTTCGCCCTTTATAAAATTTGCAGTCATACATTTTAAATCAAAAGCCCGAAAACAACGGAGTAGCATTTTAACTTTTGCCCTTCTACTCACAATCGTTTTTAAGCATAGCACACTAATTGCCTTTTTTTTTTTTTTTTTTTTGGGTGGTAAATCATCAAATGACGTCTCCCGCTCTGGGTGGAGCGGGAGGGCGTGTCAGACTCTTACTGACTAAAACCCACCCGTGTTCCTTCTCTTGCCTGTGCAATGCCAGGGGGCCACGGTATCCCTTTCGGACTTTCCCGCAACCCCGGCAGGCAATGGTCTCATCGGACCCCTTCACTCGCTGACACTCTTTGAGGCGCGCGTGGAACACAACGCGCCGTCGACCCGGGCTTGGTCCTTACCGGACGGCGAGCTACCCATTGCTCACCGTCCGCAAGCCCGCGCCTACGGTGGCCGGGAATCAGTGATTGATTCCCGATGCCCAGGGCGTCTCCTCCTGCGGCGGCTAGGGGCGTGAGGGCGCGAAATTTGCCTCTCCCTCACGCGCTCCGCCTCCTCCTTCGCGAGCATTACTGCTTCGCAGAAGGAGGTGACGGCCTCCCATGCCCTCTCGCTCCGTACCATGGCCTGGACCAGGGCCGGACGCGAGAGATCCCCGCCACCGATCGCCTCCACGAGGACACGGCGGTGCTCTGCCCAAGCCGGGCACCGTTTGCTCCACCGTGTCCTCCGGGTGATCCACGCAGTGATGACACCCGGGCGTTTCCTCCCGCCTTATCCGAAACAGGTACCTCCCGAAACAGCCGTGTCCGGTGAGGTCCTGCGTCAGGCGGAAGGTGAGGACGCCGTGGCGCCTCCAGCCACTCCTCAAAGAGGGGACTTATCGCCGCAATAGTGGCGTGCCCGGCACTGGGTTGCGACAATCGTACTCTCCATGACGCCATGAGATCCCGTCGGAGCTCTGTCCGCTGTGCCGCGATTTCTCGCGGCATCGGAGTCACGCCCGGGCGTTTCGCCTCCCCGCGCCACTCCCAAATATGCGCGAGGACTTTTGCCTCCAGATCCCATGGCGGCAATCCGGCAAGGAGGCTCGCCGCCTCACCAGAGACCGTGCGGTATCCCCGGACCAGCCGGGTGGCCATGACCCTCTGGGACGCGTTCAACCAGCGGGCAGGCCGCCGCCTCAACGAATGCGCCCACACCGGTGCCCCGTACAGGGCCATGGACCGCACGATCCCCGCGTATAGCCTCCGGCAGGAGGCGTTTGGACCCCCTAGATTGGGCAGGAGCCGCTTCAAGGCAGCCCCGGCCCGGTCCAGTCTGGGAGCCAAACGTCGGAAATGCTCCACGAAGTTCCACCGACTGTCGAGGACGAGTCCCAAGTACTTCATCGTCGACTCGACGCCGATGTGAACCCCTCCTACCGTTATTTGGGAACCCGACGGTGGCGCATTCCGAGGACCATGAAAACACATGGCCTCGGACTTGTGCAAGGCCACCTCGAGTACTACTGCCGGATTCTGGCCACGATTGTCGCAACCCCGTGTGTCACTAGTTCGACCGCCGCCTGGTGCGACCTCCCCTGCGCCAGGACCAACGTGTCGTCAGCGTAACAAACGACGCTGACGCCATTGGGGAGGTTGGCGCGCAGCACCCAGTCGTATCCAATGTCCCACAGATGCGGCCCCAGGACCGATCCCTTTGGAACACCGCATGACATCTCTCGCCGGTTCCACTCTCCCTGGTGACCGGGGTAGATGATGGCCCTGTCTGTCAAATAGGCCTCGACCACACGACAGAGGTAGGTTATCCGGTGATACCGGAGTGCCTCCCTGATGCAACTCCAGGGCAGGGTATTGAAGGCGTTGGCGATGTCTAGAGACACCGCCAAGACGACCCCACCCCGAGCCACCGCATCCCCCGTCGTGAGGGCTCGCACGCGCATGATGGCGTCCACCATGGAGCGCCCCCTGCGGAAACCAAACTGGCCCTCCGCCAAATCCGGCCCCACCCGCACCAGCCGCCTGACGAGGCGGTCTGCAATGACTCTTTCAAAGAGCTTGCCCACCTCGTCGAGCAGCACTATGGGCCGGTAAGCGGACGGAGAGTCCGCAGGGCGCCCCTTGATGAGGACCAGTTTCCCCGTCTTCCAACGAAGCGGGAACTGGCTCCTCTCCAAGCATGCGCTTAGGAGCCCCCTTAGTCGAGGCCCGAGAGCCTCTGAGGCCAGGACCCAGGCTTTCCCAGGTAAGCCGTCGGGTCTTGCCTAAGGTTCAAATGAATTAAAACTTGCATTCTTGTATTCTCCAGCCCCAGCCAAAATAACGTCATTCGGTCGTCGCTTGGAGGCGAAGACCGGCAGCCGCGCGCGCGTGAGCTGCGGGGCCGCGGGCGCGCCGCCGCCGCTCCGCGCGTGGGCGCGCCGCCGGCCCGCGCCGCCGCTCGCGCATGACAACAACTACCTCATCGATGGACCGTACCTTATCATACTGAGTTAGTCGATTTATTTATTTATACTCAATACTCAATAATTTATAGCATTCTACAATGTATCAGGTCCCCACTTATGAAATCAGCGTTTTGTATGGAGAATTTTAAAGAAGTTGCATTTTTCATCCTAACATTTTCTTAATTTATTTAACAATCATGAACACTAATGTTTTAAAACTTTTATGCACTAATGTATAAAGATTAAGATAACGTATGCCACTTAGATTAACCCGTCACGCGCGCATTTAGCGACACAATAGAATTTTATTGTTATTTGCACACATGGGGTACAATTGACATTTTAAGAGTTACGCGACAAAAATAAGTTTTGGCTAAGTTGTAAAACAAATAGTGGTCATTTCTGCTACCAAAAAGAGGAGTCATTTTTAAGGTATTGTTTATGTTTAGAAAACTATAAGTTTCTAAAGGTTTTTTTTTACTATTGGTAGTTGTCTATGATGGTCATTATTCGATATAATATCAAGCAATTGATGAATATTTTAAATCATAGAAGTGACGAGGTTCTCTATTTGTTAGAAAAAAACGCCAATTTCGTAGATGGGGACCCAATATATGCTTATGTGGTAAGTAAACATTTGTAGTAACAATCGTGGACCCTGTCGGGCACAGCAAAAGATAAATTTGAAGAAGAGGACTTATTAGATACACATGTAACTAACTTATTGTAAGTATAATCTAAGGTAGCATTCTATTAATTATTAATTTAATCTATTTTTTTTACGTTATTGAGACCCAGCGACCCAACTCTGCTTCGCAAGGTTTTTACGACTTAACATAACATCAGGATTTCTTTATTTTATTTATGTAAGTTTAATATACACAATTACTTTGCACATAAACCGTCCGGAATAAATTATCTAAATGCTGGTGAAAGCAGCATTAGAATCCGTTGCGTACTTTACAAGAACAACGCGGTCACAGGCACGAAAGGGAAGGAATTAGTGAGCGCACGCTGTCTCAAAAAAGTGCCTTTTTCACGACTTGACAAAACGTCAAGTTTCAGTACTAAATTTCCGTTTAATATAGAATAATTATATTATTTATAAATCTTACGGAATACATTCTCTAAATGATGTTGAAAACCTCATCAAAATCTGTTGTGTATTTTAGAAGAAATGCGAAAAGCGACTTTGTTTTATAATTTATGTATTTCGAGATTACAGATTAGAGAAGGGATAGGTACAGATTATCATTATAACACCTTACATCATGGGTGGTCAACACGCGGCCCGCTGGGTGATAACTTGCGGCCCGCGGAGCTGGCTCAGATTATGAACAAAAGTAAACTTTATAGCACACTAGCTTCTGCCCGCGACTACGTTCACGTAGAAGTCGTAAGACACCACAATATACTACAATAACGGCCACATTTTTTATAAAACTTCCCTGTATACTACGTACGTTTGTCGTTTTGTCCTCAACAGCCAATATACAGGGTGTCCAGTAAATAGCACGACATACTGCAGGGGGTGATAGCTTGGGTCACTACCTATCAATACAACACAATATATGTTCAGCAAAATCTTACGGATTTACAGTTTTACAAAATTTTCCGAAATATCGAAAAATCTCTACCTTGAAACAGATTTTTAAGCATCTCGTAATGAAAAAATCTTTTTCTAGAACTTTTTTTACATCAAATTATTCGTGAATAGTTACTCTACTCATTATAAGTTTTTTTTTTGATCAAAAACAAGAATGTTTTGAAGAAATCGTTTTTTTTTGTTAAAATTTTAACAGAACAATTTTCTTTCTTTCAATTTTGTAAAACTGTAAATCCGTAAGATTTTGCTGAACATATATTGTGTTGTATTGATAGGTAGTGACCCTAGCTATCACCCCCTGCAGTATGTCGTGCTATTTACTGGACACCCTGTATACAGAGAGTCAATAAGACTAGTGACGCGGGAGCAAGTGACGTACAGTTGTCTGTCTGAGAAGCAGCTTGTCCTAAAGTCAACACCCGCAGCCTTCAGTGTCTGCCCCTGTGAATTGTTGATAATCATCGCAAATCAATGCTCACAGGGAACTGCACGCGCTTAAACAGGAAGGAGTAACTGTGCAGAATTAGTGGTATACGCGGTATAAACACTGTCTCGCCAGAACGCAAGTACCTGTTAGAATTTTCGCAACGGTGACGTTTCTCTGCAAAGACATCACTTTGAGCCGGGTTCCATTACACAGCTTCGGCGGAGTTAAGTTCCGAAGGGACACCGACCTTCAGCTGGATGATGTGCGCCAGACCTCGCAACATAAATAAAAATATACAGTTTTGACTTCGCTACGATTTTATTATATGTGACGAAGGAGGTATGTGTCTCTCTCGTTATTATAAGGCATATTTCAACTACTGTGGGCGTACTGATGCGTAGTGTTGGTTATTTCGCAATAGAAAAACCATTAGCAGATCAGATCACATTATAATTTATGATCACATTAATCACACTAGCATTTCACACACTATAGGTACACGACACAACTATTCGAAACGTACGACATTTTCTAAACGTATTCACTGCTTGACCGCCACCCATGAAGTCTGCTCTGCCATGCCCCGGCCGGCTTAAGACTCTGTGGAACGCCGTTAGGCGGCGCTGGCGTCCCGATTAGTCAAATCAGTAACGTATTTCCGGCACATGTATAGGTAAAACCACCAAAACAATATTCCATCAAGCGTTGTTCATATAATATTCCATTACAATGCATGGCACCATTTCTTCAAAGTTCATGTTCAAATACAATTACGACGATACGTCGATTTTTAAAAGCGTAAAAATACTTGACTCATGTTAAACAAGTGGCAGCGTCTAAATAAATGTTTCTATAATATGTGCCTATAAAATAGAATTTCAAAACCGAATTCATGATTTAAAAAAACATGTGCTTTTTTCGGCATTTGCAACGCCATTTTCCACAGACGTACGTTCATAACCAGGAACACAAATGGAAAGTTGCGAAATGCATTCTGATGCACAGTTAAAGGAAAAGTTCCTTCAGGTTCATTTGGAAGAATTCTACAAAACATATTTGGATAAAGAGAAACATCCTGTGTTTTACAAACGTGCTCTACTAATGATTTCGCTATTTGGGAATACATTATGTGTGTGAACAGCTATTTAGTAGGATGAAGCACATCAAAATAATCACAAGTGAGAACACGAATCACCGATTTTTATGTAGAAAACTGTTTGGGTGTAGCAACGACCTCAGTCGAGATTAACATCGATGAGCTCTGCCAAAAAAAGTCAGAAGTCTCACGATTTAAAAAAAAATAATTTTCAAGTGATCTGTTTGATACTCAATTGAGAGTGGCTGCTCCTTAAGGATTACACTTACACGGAGTCTTTACTCACCTTTCTTGTATAATACACACACACCTACACCCACACCTACACACACACACATACACTCACCTCTACACACACACACACACACACACCACTCACACACACTAACACACAACATACAATTCTACTCTTTTATACCATACAGTAGAATGAATGACACAGTCCACTTCAGATATAAGTTTTTGTTGATTATTGACCGTAAACTACCTCTTAAAATACAGGTATACCCTAGCTTAAGAGGTAGGGAATATTATTCTTGTAAAGATTTTGCAACATAAACTACTTATATAAAAACTGTATTTCAAACTCTGTATGTTTTTGGATAAATAAAAGATTATTTATTATTATTTTATTATTATCTATCAATTACGTTTTGTTTTCTTAAAAAAAAAAAAACATTATTATTTCTCAATTATATAGTCCTCCAGACGGTATTTCGATCACGGTGGCTAATCTCAAAGGGGACTAGCCTTCGGCGCGGGAGATATTATTGCACAAGTGTGTGCGCAGACACAGCTGCTGAACTCTCTCTTCCCTCACTCTCATAGTCCGATGGGACAGCAATCTGACACGACCGGGAAGAACCACGAGAGATCAGGCGCAGGACCAACGGCTTAACGTGCTTTCCGAGGGTACAGGGGTATCACACCGCCAACTAAATTATCAACTCTATACACTCACACACACTCACTCACTCACTCTTTATATACTCTCTTATTATTACTCAATTATTGCCTTGATGAAAGACAAAAATGGTAGGCAATGCGGCCTTTTTTTTTGGTAGGGAAATCAAATAACTTCTCCCGCGCTGCGGACTCTTACTGACTAAAAGCCACCCGTGTTCCTTCAGTTGCCTGTACGTTGCCAGGGGCCACGATATCCCTTTCGAACTTTCCGGCGACCCCTGCAGGCATCGGTCCTGTCGGACCCCGTCAGTTGTACTGACATCTCTTTGAGGCGCGCGTGGAACACAATGCGCCGTCGACCCGAGCCTGGTCCTTATCGGACGGCGGCCTGACGTGAAATTTTCATTACAAATTTTTGCCCTGTTGCCATAAAGATTGGCTACCCCTGCCTTAAATCTATCTGTTCGTTTGTGAATTTTCTATTGCCCCTGGAATCTCAAAATGGTCACTACTACCCCAGGACATTACCTTCATGTATAATCGGAACGATTTTTTGACTGTTCTATTTCGGTGTTTACACATGCAAAATTACTTTCAGAGGTTGACCGTGGTTCAGCGGATAACTACACGTGCACCGTGCGTAACCCGTGGGGCGAAGAACGAGCCAGTTGGGAGTTGCGAGTGTTAGGAGTTCCTGCGAGACCACAACTTAGACTAGCCGCTGCAGCACCGGCGAGATTACACCTGGTGTGGGAGAAGCCGCACACTGGAGGGTCTAGTTTACACGGTAAGATAATATCATTAATATTTATTTAGTTCAAGACTATTTTAGGGCAGGTTTTTGTCACCTATCTTTTCCTGTCACAGATATGCCGAAATGGCTGCTCTATGATTTAAACATCATTCATAGATAACCAATAATTAATAATTCAAGTGAGCAACTTATTAGTCATGGCCGTTGGTAACCACTTGATTATGGCCACTCTCTTCTTTATCACTTACCCTTTTATAAAATAGCGACTGCATTGTTTGTCTCGTGGTCGCAAGCGCGATTGCTGAGCGTGAGGTCCAGGGTTCGATTCCCAGGACGGGAAAAGTATTAATGGGTTTATCCATTAGCAGCCCGGATTTTGGAAGTTTGTGGTGTGTCATCCCCGTGCCTTGGATGGCACGTAAAGCCGTTAGTCCGGCGCCTGATCTTTCCCCGCGAGTGTCGCATTGCCATCCCATCGCACTATGAGAGTAAAGGAACTGAGAGTGCACCTGTATTTGCGCACACACTTTTGAACTATAATATCTCCCACGTATTATGTGCGTGAACGCGGGCAGATCATTTCCCAGTAGAGCATAAAAAAGTGAGTTGTATTGGCATGCGGCTGAGTTCTAGAGTTCATTATACAAAAAAAAAATATTATTCCGGCTTAATATTTTCCAAAATTAAAATTTTAAAATATATTTACCTGCACAGTAGTCAGCTCCGGTGAAACAAAAAAAAAATTGACCTTGTACTAGAAATATATAATCATTTTGATAAAACAGCCATGTATGTGGACATTATTTGTGGATTTTCGTAGATTCTTCAGGCTATAATTAGTAGCCAAGATCCCAGAAACAAAAAAAAAAAAAAAAAAACTAAATGGAAGCAGAAGTCTCACAAAAGTATCAGCAGAGCCTTGTGAAAAAGATAGGTTAGAAGAAATCGAGATTTCATTCAGTGTTTAAGTTACTGGGATTCATTATACAAAAAAAAAATATTATTCCGGCTTAATATTTTCCAAAATTAAAATTTTAAAATATATTTACCTGCACAGTAGTCAGCTCCGGTCAAACAAAAAAAAAAAATGACCTTGTACTAGAAATATATAATCATTTTGATAAAACAGCCATGTATGTGGACATTATTTGTGGATTTTCGTAGATTCTTCAGGCTATAATTAGTAGCCAAGATCCCAGAAACAAAAAAAAAAAAACAAAAAAACTAAATGGAAGCAGAAGTCTCACAAAAGTATCAGCAGAGCCTTGTGAAAAAGATAGGTTAGAAGAAATCGAGATTTCATTCAGTGTTTAAGTTACTGGGATCAAAAAACAACTTGAGTAGGACCGAGGAGCCAGAACTACTCGTTTTCTGATACATCTACAAAAGAACTATTCTACAACATGCAAAAATAACCCAGAACTCTCACTCAAGTATCAGCAGAGCAGGGGTAAAGGCTTGAGTAAGTTGCCATCGAGATTTAATTCAGTGATTCAGAAAGAAGTATATAAAAAAAAGTAGCACTGAGGAACTAAACTCGATTCCTGGTGCATCTCTAAAAGAGCTATCGGAAACTATGAAAGAAGAAACCAGAACTCTGATTCAGGTATCAGCAGGGCATGGTTGATAAAAAACTCAGCAGCACCGAGGACATGCAACTGCTCGTTTCCTGATGTATCTATAAAAGAGCTATCCGAAAACATAAAAAAGGAACCCAGAACTCAGACTCAGGTATCAGCAGAGCATGGGTAAATGTTATAGGTATATTAAGTTGAAATCAAGATTTCATTCAGTGTTTCAGTATGAAGGATCAAAAATATAAATTCTGAAGCACTGGGGAGCTGGAACTGTTCGTTTCCTGATGGTAAGGTTGATAATTAGACTTACATTGTAACTAATGTCATGAATTACAGTTCCAAATTACATATACATAGAAACATTACGTACTCGCCCGTTAGCCCGTGGGAGGTTAACGGGCGAGAATCAGTACAAATACGTCAGCTTATACAAAAAGCGAGAAGCAATCAATTCGAAGACTACGCACCTACACAATTTAAAAAAAAAAGTGCTCAATTTCACTATCACAACTCATTTGTTCTTTCATAAAATCTACGAGCATAATATAAAGAATACGGATTTAGAAAAACCAATTAGGTACCTAACTAATGTTCGTTGTGATTTATTTACCACCAAATATGAATATTTTGGTGAAATATTACCACCAACAAAACAAATTTTTAATTCATGCGTAGTGTGTTAAATATTGTAAAAGATATTATTATATAAAAAATATATAACGGAGGAGGGTAATATGTGTCTCTTTCGTTATTATCAGGCATATTTTAACTACTGTGGGCGTACTATGGGTAATTTTAGGTGTATTTATTACATTTATAGTTTTTAATAGAATATTATGTATATCTTTATATTTAAATATATACTTTTTTCTAAATTCTCACTATTGCACCTACCACTGTTTGTCTCTGCATCACCCAAAGGTTGACTGGTAGAAAATGCCTGTGTCATTAAGTCCGCCGAGTATTAAATAAATAAATAAATATTAAATGTTGGTTATTGCGCAATAGAAAAACCGTAGTTGTGTTGCAGTCCAGATCAATTTATAAAATTAATCACACTAGCAATTCACACACTGTAGGTACACGACACAACTATACGGAACGCGTGACAGTTTCTAAACGTCTTCACTTCTTGACCAACATCCATGAATTCTGCTTTGTTTCGGCCCGTCCGAGCGTTATGTTGTAGACTCTATCAAGCACCGCTAGGCGGCGCTGGCATCCTGATTAGTCAACTCAGTAACATATTTCCGACACATATATAATATATACAGGGTTACAGGGAAATTCGTACTGAATATTAAAGGATGTTATTATTCAGGTCATTTCCGATGAATTTCATTCTGAAATAAAATGTCCGAAACTTAACCGTTATGGAGATATTAAATTTTAAAGATTATTTTTAAAAATCCTTTATTTTTTTGCTTTTAGTCGTTTTCTTTGGGATTAGAGCTCCTAGAGTCGGTTTTCTTGATGTATCCTAGTTAGAGGACATGTCCATTAATAAAAATGATCAACAGAAACTGAACCTACTACTAACAGCTTAAAAAAATGCTCGACGACGGTTAGCATTATGAATTTTCTAATAGAGTGTTCTTAACTTTAACAGGCTTTTAATAAAAAAAATTGTATGGAACTTATTCTGCAAATAATTTTATAAAGTTCTACGTCTCTTTAGCTATTCAAAAAGGTATAACACTTGCTATTAAATAGGCAAAACATTGCCCAAATAACAGTTAAGTTAGGAGAGGGTACATTTTTAGTTTGAGGTAAAAGTAGCTAAAATACGTAAAAAAAAGACAAAAATTTTAGCAATATTTTTAAAATTCATGTTCTACATGGCCGCCGCTATTTTTTACACAAAGTCTCATTCTTTTTCTTAAATTACTTTTCATGACAGAAGTTCGTAGGTTCCGCCTCATTTCCTCAGCCGCATCAATAATGTTTTGTCTTAGAATATCGACATTTGCGATCGGTGTCATTTGGTCGTATACTAGGCTTTTCATATGACCCCACACATAAAAATCCATCGGCGTTAAATCGGGGCTCCTCGCCGGCCATGTTATTTGATATTATACCCATCCACACATTAAGACTGAATCTCCTTTGCGACCCTTTTGATATTTTTTTCTTGGGGTTACCTTGCGCTTTGGGAGCCCAATAATGGGTGTTATGATAGTTTGTGATGCCGTCTTTGTCAAATTTTGACTCATCTGTCCACATGATTTTCTTTAAAAAATCCGGATCATCATTATCGGCATTGAGCATAAATCTGCAGAAGTCTAGTCGTCTCAATGGATCCCCTTCTTCAATTACTTGCACTGGCGTGTAATGGTAAGGGTATTGCCCAGAACTGTGCATTACGAACCAGACTTTCCACTGGGAAATACCAAGCCGTCGAGCGACAACGTTTGTTGACGTGGTTGGGTCGGCTTCAAAGAGACGTCGTATTTCATTATCTTCGTCGTCGTCATCAAGAACACGAGGTCGTCCTATGTCAGTCCGACGTACTAGCACAGAACCAGTTTCTCGTAGTCTTCGATAAACTCTGTCAAATACGCCAATATCAGGTACTCGGCGAGTAGGATACCTTAGCATGTATTCATTGCGTGCACGCAACGACACTCCTTCGCAAAATCCATAACATATTAGGATGTCAGCATATTCCTCGTTGGTAAATGTTGCCATGTTCACAACACAAATCAGAGTCCAGTTACAAGCCACGTCACACAGTTAGAAGATGAAACAGTCCAAAAATCCAAGCCAAGTCGCGTTTTTACAAAAAAAAAATCGGAGGGCACGGATAACACATCTACCATGGAAGAATCGCATGAGCAGACTAAACAAACACCACGATCCACGATTTGACAATTCAGACATTTAAAATGACATAAATACCTGTCACCGCACATCTCCCGGGCACAAACAATGTCTACCCAAACCTTTTTTCATTGTTTAAAAGTGCCAGGTAGTAAGCCGGATCAGGTTCGGGTCGGGTTCTTTTGTATCGAAATTCTGTTATGTTGTACTACCAGATGGGCCTATTCTAATAACATTATTTTAAGATTTTATGAACAAACCTAGTAGATGATATACCTTTTTGAATAGCTAAAGAGACGTAGAACTTTGTAAAGTTATTCGCAGACTATGTTCCATACTTTTTTTTTTTTTAAAGCCCATCAAAGTTAAGAACACTATTAGAAAATTCATAATGCTAACCGTTGTCGAGCAGTTTTTTAAGCTGTTAGTAGTAGGTTCAGTTTCTATTGATCATTTGTATTAATGGACATGTCTTCTAACTAGATACATCAAGAAAACCGACTCTAGGAGCTCTAATCCCAAAAAAAACGACTAAAACAAAAAAAAATTAAAGGATTTTTAAAAATAATCTTTAAAATTTAATATCTCCATAACGGTTAAGTTTCGGACATTCTATTTCAGAATCAAAATCATCAGAAATTACCTGAATAATAACCTCCTTTAATATTCAGTACGACTTTCCCTGTAACCCTGTATACATGTAAAAGGGCAAAGAGGGGGTAGAAGGAACAAACGTGTTGTCGGTTGGAATAGGCATGTTAAGCAGGCTCATGCGGACGCCCGACTTGCTTTTCAAGTCTGGAGTATGTCTGGTAAACCAACTTCTGGTTCTGTGTATGAATATACCTACATATGTACGACACGAGAAAATTCTTTAAATCGAAGTTAATATGGTGTCAGAACAATCAATATAAAATTAAAATGGACATCATAGCTGACAATCATAAGTTTTTTTTTTCAAGGTTTTGGAAAAATACGAATATATTAAATCCGAGGCCGGGCGTTCCGGTGAGCGTGGCGGGGCAACATGAGCCTACTACGATAGCAAACTTGTTTGTGAAACATTTTAAAGTTGGATCTCCTCTTGACTCCGTATCGCAGGTGGTCAATGCTGCGGATTGTCAGAAGGAGTTAAATGTCAGGTCCTCAGCAAAAAATGTTGCTACAGTTATTTAAAAAAATAGTTAGGTGCAAGTCACCAGGGCATGACTACCTCAGCATCGAGCATCTGCAGCATACAGGAGTTCACCTGCCTGGGGTACTGGCGATGTTCTTCTCACTCTATCTAAGCTACTTTCATCTGTCCAGTAACCTAATGAAAACTGTGGTTGTACCTATTCTGAAGGATAAGACTGAGGACACATCAGATCTCTCGAACTATAGGCCCCTTCCCATGCTACTATCATTGCCAAGGTGCTAGACAGTTTGCTTGATAGGCATTTGGCCATCCACATTGAGCTGCATGAGGGGTAGTTTGGGTTCAAACCTGGTCTCTTCACAGAAAGTATCATACTGTCTCTCAAGCATACTGTACAGTCTAGGAAAACGATTGTCAATGAGTGTTTCCTAGACCTTTCCAAAGCGTTTGATCTGGTGTCGCACGAATTGCTCTGACACAAACGACTGAATGATACTTCAGTGGATAGAGAAGTTATATCAGAAGAATCTACGAAAACCCACACAAATTCACATCATTTATGGCTATTTCATCAAAATGTTCTTTTTTTTTTCTAGTATCAGGATTTTTTTTATTTATAGTTTGATATTTGGGTCAGCAGAACTTTTTCGGAAAATTATAAGAAAATTATAAGTATAGAGCTCACCACTGTGCGTCTAAATCAGTTTCAAATTTTTAATTTTGACAAAAATCATCTACTAACGGAAGTTAGCAGAGCATATTGTATTCGACTTTTTTCAGACAAATAAGCCAGAAGTACAAGGAACTCTAGAACAGCCACATGCCAATATAACTCACATTTGTTTATGCTCTGCTGGGAAATGATCTGCGAAGTTCATCCAAATCTGTGTACTTGGCTAATCTCCATTAAGATTGGCCACCGCTGGCCGAAATTCAATGCTGGGGAGAATTTTTTATTTATCTTTTAAAGTAGCTTGTTTTTTTCTTATCGCTAGGTTACTTAGTCGAGCATTCCCGCTCTGATGACGGTAAATGGCATACGACACGATTACCAGCTGATACCAGGACATACACCTTGGAGCGTCTGGCTTGTGGGACGCTGTACAAGGTGAGGCTGACTGCGTACAACGCGGTCGGCTCATCACCGCCTAGTGACGAGCTGGTGGTTTCTACTAAGGGAGGACGTAAGTGAAATTTTAAATGACTACTATAATAATTTATACATTCCTCGTTTTACTTGTTTCGTTTTACTTCCTTTATCTAGTTTTTTTTAAGTGACAAAAAAAGTTTTATAATAAAATAAAGTGCTACTGTTATACCAGGATAATATTTTTATCGAATAATCTTGATTTTCAATTTCAGCATCAAAAGCTTCTCCAGAGAAGGACCTAATAACGACCAACAGTTCCTGTGTCCGTCTCAACCTTCTGACTTGGGACAGCAATGGCTGTCCCCTCACCCAGTTCTCGGTATCTGTGAGGAGTTTCGAGGAGTCCTCGTGGATCACCCAGACGGTGTCGCCGGCTGCCCAGCCAACAGTTCTGTGTGGGTTGACGGTGGCGACGTGGTACCATCTGAAGGTGGTCGCCACCAGCGCCGCGGGGCCTACGCTGGGGAATTATTATTTTTCGACTTTAACGGAAGGTGGAGGTGCGTTGAAATGTTTGAAAAATAACTAGGGAAATCCTGAACAAATATACTCCCTTAAAAAATATAGTTGAACTGCGTCGATAATTGTTTAATTTCCACGTGCTGGAGCTCAAAGACCATGCCCATTAATTCTAGATCGGATACCGGCACCAGCTCACTTCCCTCCCGGGGGTGACGAAGGTGAAGAGCGGGCGACTGCAGTGTTGGTAGCGGCCGCCTGTGGACTATTTGCTGCCTTGCTGTTATTGGCAGCAATTGCATACAAACGGAGGTGAGATTATATCTGACTCTATTATTTGGCACGATTGGGTTAGTTAAAATTACATTCCGTAGACAAAGTTTTTGCGATAGTCAAGGTTGTTTTTTTTTACTACGTTTCCAGTTCTTCAACAACATGCTTCAGGAAAGGTTATGAGCAGGGAGATATCTCAGAAGAGGAGGATAAGTCAGTAGAGAAGAGAGACAACCGGCGGAATTGTCAGCAGGTGTATACTTCATCACCCATCAAGCATCCTATTGGGAAGAAGGATCAACAAGGTATAGTTTTCTTAACTTATATTTTACTGCGACTTTAGATCTTTAATAAGCCTGTTGATGCAGACATCGTTCCTGAAAACCTTTCTAGAAAAATAAAGTATCGTTAGAGTGTAACGACATCTGACATATTCTTTGACATAAAATGTATGTGGTGACATGATATTTAGAGGCAACGACGGTCAACGTCGATCGACCGCCGTATATAATAGTTGAAATGAAATGGTTTATTCTGTAAATAGGATATTGGAATCAGTTTTAAACGTCATCTTAATAAATGTATTAAAAATTAGCTAGCTGTGTGCGGCGTTTCCTATCTGACTACTCTGAGAAGAAAGGCCAAAACAAACTCAGAGGTCACAGTCTCTTTTAAAGTCGACGAAAAACACCAAAGAAAGGACATTTGACAAACTACTCAAACTGCCAGACCATCATTAAAACTTACTGAGAAAGAGAAAAAAAAATCCACATAGTCTTCATATTCACAAAAATTAAAATAATATAATACTTTACTTCTAGTTGGGAAAGCATGCTACAGTATTTTAGAATATTTAAATGAGAAAGTGTAATATTATGAATTTTAACAAATATTTACTGGCATATAATTTTGACATTTTATAATTAGAATATAGGACAATTTCATGAAAATCTGTAATTATTTGTTTAAATTTAATTTTTAGGTTGTGTGAAAATTTAATAATGTTTTTAGCTTTGTTGAATGACTTTTTTGATTTATTTTATTTGTATGCCACAAAGGCCGAACATGACGGATCTTTCTTGTTTATGAACAACCTGCAAGCCTTGTATGAATACTCATGTTTACAAATAAATGACTTATCTTATCTTATCTTATCTTACAAAGTAATCATGTATTCAACAATGTCAATATTTATATAATACTGGTATATTTTAATGATTTTACTGAAGGTAATGTTAATTTTATGATTTTATCACAAGGCTTAGCAGAGCGAGCAGCTCAACTCCAAGCGTTTTCATCTTCTAAATTTTTCCCTTTTTTACAAAGTTTGATCTTATACTGCTTTTAAATCGTTTAATGGGTAAATTTCGAATGACAATGAGAAGTTTGTTGTAAAAGCGTATACAATTATTACCCATGAACGAGTTTCCTACTCTGTGGAGATGAGTGAATTAAGTAAACAACTGTCGGAGAGTTTATAAAAATAACTTTATTTAACTAACAGAGTGACAAGATAATTATGTCTTAATCCTAAAGATACAAGGTACTTCTAGCTTAATTATGCTAAGGTGACAATTGTTGCGTGAGGACAATGTCCTACATTATAATTACTTATTCACTAGATTTGGAATAAGCTGTACTGCTGACAAAGCTAATTGTATTAGGGTTACCACCCTTAACTCCTCCCTCCCCAAGAGAGAAGTTATCTAAAAGCAACTGTGTAGTCTTTCGAGAATTTCTCTTACATATTTTAAATAAGTTCCATCTATTATAATAATACCTATAACAGAAACTAAGATTATGACGTAAATACTTAGGGTCCATACACTAATATTGTCACTTGTTATACGTATATAGGTATATGACTCGAAATCACTGACACTTTCACTGTATTTTGCTCGGTTCACTAAGTCCTTGATGTCACCTAAGTTCACCCCTCGAAGATCCATCTGCTTTGCCGTTGGGTTGACGTCACGACGGAGTTCGGGCATCTGTGCTGTCGGCAGATTGAAAGAAACTGTGCTACTGTTCGCCGGCGTTGTAATGGCGATATCAGCGATCTGCAGTGTGCAATGCTGACTTGGCACTAAAATGTATGTGCCTTGCAAGGTGTTTTTCCTGGTTTCAGCGTCACAATGTTCCGTTGTCTGGATACCTTTTTCTGCATATACCAACCAGTGACTTTCAGATATGGGTTGTATCTTGGTTTCTTCTATTGTCACCTGGTGTTGCTGGCACTCCGTGAAGTTATGTTTTAGTAACATAAGTTGCTCGACGCTTGTTTCCTCTGGGTACTGGAGTATGTTCTCTTCGGAGCAAAGGTATGTGAGGTCATCTATTTCCTCGCAGCTGTCGACTACAGGCCTATATTTTGTCTTTTTCACCAGTAGGTAAGGATATCTTGAAATAATAATATAGGGTTTTTTTGTAGTAGGGTTAAAAATTGGAACAGGGATAGCTTTATAATAGATATATGTGTTGTTGTCTACTAGTGGGATCTATAAACCCCTTAATATTTATACTTTCCTCTAAATTAACTATGAATTCATAAATTATGAATATTTAATGGATAAACTAAATTATGGTACGTTTTGATTATCTTCAAAATGTTAAATAGTTCCGTAGCCGTAATTATAGATTGATGTAATATGTATATCTTGCTAAAGGAAATAGCTATTTCTAATTCATAAATGACGGTATACATAGTACGAAAATTATTTAATATTTGGAGCATACTATTCATGATTGAAATCAAATTGGAGTACTTTGTTAGACTTTGAACAAGATACTGAAATTTTTATTTTTAGATTTAAATGTCTAGTATTGAAATTGATATCGTCTGAAACATTAAGCAATTTATCAAAAGCTCTTTGCATTTACGATACCCTTCGTTCAACCGAATGTTCCCTTTTCCCTAGATTATTTATCTCTAAATCATACTTCCTAGCATCCTCGTTATCTAAATTACCTGTTATAATTTTAACGAGAGAGCCCAATGGATTCAAAATACCTCTTTTGTTCTTCTTGACGGTAAAACCTGCTGTAACCTATCCTTTGTTCATTCTACCAGAGAATCTATCTGTACGGCTAATCCTATTAGTTCCCTCTAAATCTCGCTATTAATATTACAAATAATTCTTAACTTATTATATTCTTGTATATTATTCTCTAATTGCAGGGCTAGAGATTCTAAATCTATTTTTTTTATGATATCGCAGTGGTTATTCTTCATGAGAGCCGTCCCAATCCTGATCGGTTTTCTGGATGTTGAAAGTTGTCCCTTGATCCACTAGGACGAGAAGTATCGACCACCATCCGTGAAGGACGTTTTACGTTTTTGAATGCTACTCTAGTACGTCTATTTAAGCTTAACTGGGACTATATTTCTGTCAAAATTTCCCATGACGGTTGCTTTTTTAACCTTTCTATACTCGCGCCAACTTTTGTAACACATATACTCGCGCACGGTGTCACAGACCGATAGTTCGCACTCCTACGATATATTTTTTTTACTATGAAGCCCAAACACTATTATTAATATTTTAAAATTTTGGATATAATGAAACAAAATAGTAGGAATAATACTTAATTTATTAATTATTTTACTGACTTTCAGTCTATCACAAATCAGTCTTCGAATTTGAGATTTTTTTCTAAGTACTAGGCAAAACAAAAATAAAATCTATACTTATTTTTAAAAACAAAATAAACTTCTAAAAAGTAATAAACCACATATCAAAGGACATATTTATCTATGTTTGGCTTAGTTTCGACCCTCACCATAACAATCAGGGCATACCGTTACACCATCTTTTCCTAAGTAAAAATCGCGGGAACTTTCATTTCTTTCTACCTCATATATCTCGTCATTTTCGTCTTCTTGCTCAGTGTCGTATGTCTCTTCTTGTATCTCCACATAGTCTTCCACCTCACTATCATTTTCGTCTTCATAGCTAGAACCAGAACTTAATTCATCCAGCAGCAATCTGATGCGATCATCGTCCATTTTGATATGAAGTATAATCTAAAAAGAACAATAAAATTAGTCAAAATATAATATAGAGCAACAAACATACATACATTTTACTATACATACGTCATAAAGTATTCAAAGTTTGTAAAAAATATATAAATGCACTAAATATATTACATTATTACATTATTACACCTTAAAAAGTTGCACCTATATTCGCGTCGGTCTCACGGACCGATTGGCGCCAAATGCTACAACACGTGCGATTTACACAAATGCGCGGCGAACACTAAAATGAAGTTAGCAACAAATCCGGCAGCCAGCAAGGACCTCGACTTCTTAGGATTTTCGTGCATGAAAATAATTACGAAAATAGGTTTTGTCGGTCTCACAGACCAACTCGCGAGTATAGGAAGGTTAAAACGAGGCAAGTCTTTAGCTTTTCTAGTCCTAGTATTTTTCATAAAAATTGTGTCCCATCTACTTCACTTGGTATATTATCTTCTCCTCCTTTCTTCTCCCTAACTAAACTTTCATGTCCAATTATCTGGCTACTCAAGTGTTCGTAAAGAATCTTCAATCTTTTACGATGGTCTTGTAAAATTTTCTGCATTGTATTCCTTTTCATTGTGCATTCCTATCGATATCAAAAACATTCCCTGACTATGTATTTCCGAAAACTACCTCTAAAGGTGTGAAATTTGTGGCACTATGAATTGTGTTATTTTATCCCATGCTCGCGTATGTCATTACAGATGTAGCATCTAGGCTACTTTGCTCGTACTTTGCTAATCTATTAATTTTTATTAGAATAGAATGAAAACGCTCTACAATCGCCATTGAATTGGGATTATTTGGTGTTCCGATATGATGATCTATTTTGTAAAGGTTCAACATTTCTTTGAGCAGTTCGTTATTAAATTCTGTGCCTGAATCACTACTTATGTTTTATTTATTTATTTATTTATTAAAGGCAAACCAACAGCTTCTGTATACAGCATTACATAAGAATAATAGTAAAAAAGCATGAGACTTATACAGTCGCCAAGTATACAGTCGACCAACATTCTTAGTAACTAAAATAACACTTAATTGTTATTAGCTGTTAAAATCTTGATAAGGGAAAACTTAATTACGACATAAAATTACATAAAATTACAAATAATCAAATTAAAGTTAAAAAGAAAACACAACTAAGAAAACTATTAAAGGCACGAATATTGGGTACAGTAGGAGCTAACGAGATCAAAATGACTACAAACTTAAAATAAAATAAAATAAAATCAAAAATCAAATTCAAAACAAAATTTAAATAGAAACTAAACAAGACAAAATAATCACAGTTATCAGAAAATTATGACATAATTTTTTTTAAGAATCTATAATTATAATTGTGTAATCAAATCACAATTATAAACACTATGAATTAACAATGAACAATTAATTATTCAGTTGCGTTCTTAGGTACTGTTGTATTTTGGCCTTAAAGACTTTCAAGGAATCATGGTGAATGTCAACTTCTGGTACAGATTTTACAAAAGAATTCATCTCTCCACAGTCTGTTAACCAAGGAATTTACCCCTATATTCGTCTTAGATGGCTGAACGTGGAATATATTAGTGATAGGAAATCTGGGCATATTGTAAGGAACTTTAAGTGCAGCACGCTCGACCAGCTTACTACAGTCTAGTTTACTATTAACTAATTTGTGCAGAAATAGAAGACCTTGCATTAGTCGACGATCGCGCAGAGAATTGACATTGAAGCATCAAACACGTTGTTCATACGGACATCTGGGAGAAATTCTAGCAGAGGTATATGCTAGGAGCTTCGTGAAAGCCCTCTGAATACTTTCAACTCTTTGCGAGTGTACTGCATACTACGGGCTCCACACCACGCTAGCAAATTCTAAATGGCTGCGGACCAGTGCATTATACAAAACAATTTTGGTTCTTACAAGCTTAAAACCTTTAGTGCTTCTCTTCAGAAATCCAAGTAGCCGTGCTGATTTATTTACTATGCTATCAATGTGACTTCTGAAGTTAAGTTTTTCGTCCATGATAACTCCAAGATCGCGAACCTCTTTCACAGATTCAACAGGAATTCCATTTATTTTGTATGAGTCAGTCTTGGATTGTTTTTTTCTGGAAAATCGTATGTGGCTACATTTCTGAACATTAAGCTTCATAAAGTTCGAGTTGCACCATCGCTCAATCCTATCTAAATCGTGTTGAATCAGTATAACGTCTTCACTTGAACTGATAATTCTGTAAATTTTTAGATCGTCAGCAAACATTAAATATTTACAGTGGAGGATTTTGTCTGCTATGTCGTTGATGAAGAGCGAGAAAAGAATTGTGGCTAGATGAGAACCCTGGGGTACTCCTGACTCAGCATAATATGGGTAAGATTCATAACCATTCACGACAAGAATCTGCGATCGACGAGCCAGATAAGACGAGAACCAGTTAAGCAATGAACCATGTATACCATTGTATTCTAGCTTCGCTAGTAGCAGAGAATGGTCGACTTTGTCGAACGCACTGCTAAAGTCCGTGTAGATGGCGTCCACTTCTAACCTTTTGTCAAGAGCTAGAGTCACGTCTGATACGAATTCGACAAGGTTTGTCTCTACACTGCGCCCCGTTTTAAAACCATGTTGATTAGGCGATATAATTTTATCTATATGACGAGTGATGACTGGACAGATAAGAGACTCAAATACTTTTGCAAAGCACGATAAGATTGAGATAGGGCGGTAGTTTTTAACGTTTGAAGGGTCACCTTTTTTAAAAACCGGAACGATTTTAGCGCTTTTCCACAACTTAGGAAAAATCCCTTCCTCCAGAGATGAATTAAAAATGTACTGTAATGGTAATGCGAGCACGTGACTGCAGCGTTTTATGAATGAGGGTGGCAAAGAATCCGGTCCTGGACCCTTCGAAGCGTCCAAGTGTTTGAGTTTATTTAAAATTTCTTCTTCCGTCAACCTAACAGTATTTATAACACTATCAATACCCGAGGTGCCATAAGGAGGACTATGACAGGGTGCAGAGTTTTGACTAAACACGGATACAAATTGATCAGCGAATAGGTTCGCAATTTCAGTGCCACTACTAGCCACCTGGTTATTCATGAACATTTCGGCAGGCATGCTAGAATCTCCACGACGTTTATCTTTTATGAACCGCCAGAATGCCTTTGGATTTTTGGGAATATCATTTTCAATTCTACATTTATATCTATAGTAGCAATTATCTATTAACGTATGACAGCGACTACGAAGCAGTTCAAAGGTAAGTCTGTCTCGGGGATTTTTATATTTACGGTATTTTTGTCTATATTTCTCTTTTTCAGACAAGCAGCCTAATTGCGCAACACATTTTATTTTTGATATCAATTCCGAATCGAAACCAAGTCCAATTTAAATCGCATGGCATAATTGGAATTACGATAAACATTTTTTACCAATCGACCGGAATTGAATAGGGTTGTTCTTATAAAACGGCTATACGTCTTTGATTTATATGTTTTGTTCCACCTTAAAGGCATGATTAATTTCCAAATTATTGTGCTTTAATTTAATTTTGTTTTAATTATAACTGATGCTATAATAGTGCTTATAAATGAAAATGTACAATGATTGCCGAAAAATTAAAAACCATTTTTTAAAACACTTTCTATCAAAAACTACCATAATTGAAATACGTAACAAAACGTTTCCTTTCCCCGGTTTTTTTTATCTGTGGCCAATGACAAAATCGTAGAAAAGCAGTGTTGTCATGTTAGTGGGATTTCCACTAAACCTGGGGGTTTGGACACCCCTACTGGCGAAGAAATTGCTTGAAATTGCGGGTTGCTTTTAGTGGCTGGTGGTTTTGTCTAGTGGTTAGTTTAATTCAATTTGTAGAAAACAATACAATCAATTACTAAAACTGACTCGAGAAAATATTAAAATAACAAGATAATGGCATGTTTTATTGTTTGTCTAAAACCTGTGTCAGTGATTTTACGATGTATTTCTTTCAAATGCCGAAACCACTGCAGATTCGAACGCTGTTTTGGCAAAACTGTTCACCATGATGAATATGTTGAAAATAATCAGAGGCTCCGCCCGAGTAGTGATCGCAAAACGACGTCATTTCTAAAAAATATTTCACGGGAAAATACTACCGGGGTAAAAAAAATCTGCCGTTATGCCCAAGTTATGTATAGATCTAACAAACATTCAAACATCTTCACTAACTTTTTCATTAATTATTGTAGATTAAGTTGGATGATGTTTAAAAAAATACTTTGACCTTTTGTTTTATTTTCATTCTCAAATTTTCAAATGGACCTCCAAAACAGCGACCGAATGTCAGTAACAGATAAATAAAATTAAAAATGTTTGAGACTAAACTATACTCTATTTGAAATAAGATTACACATTTAAATAAACCGTTTCGTGTTCGGTTGAACATTATAAGCAAAAAAGTGGTTACATTACCAAGTGTTTACTGAAGCTGCCATTTGTCATGTCACCAACGCAATAGAAGTCAAAATCGGTTGAACGGATTATAAAAAATGTCTCATCTTATTTCTTTTTATAGCACTCGGGGAAAAAAAATGGCAACACTGAGAACAACACAAAATTGTATTTTAATTACAAATTTTAATTTAATATCCTATACGAAACGTGGGCCTATGTTAGGCAGTTTTGGAACATTTTTCTTGTTACTTGTGTAAGCCGGATGAACTGGAAAATTCTCTCATTAAATCAATACTGTTTTGCTCAATAGCGAAAAATACGTCGAGATTATCACTACAAGTAAGTAACCCAATATAAATAGGAATAACGTGAGTCCCTGTCCGTCAACCTCACATTCTAACTGAAATTGTTAATTGATATTTTTGTACATAAGTACCTACATGCTGAAATAAACTATAGTAACCACTAACCTAACTACAAAACATATTCATAATATTTTCACAGACGGTGCTAGAGCTGAAAATACATGAATGGAACACTACCCAACATGAATCTTCTTAATTTCCTAACAAAGAAGTTGGATGGCTAGATGGCAAAAATGCTGTGAATGAAAATGTAAGCTTTTAGTCACATAGTTAAGAATCAAGCGAGGCAACTTACTTTATAATAAAATTATGAATATTTATTTCCTTGGCCGAACTTTCTACATCATAATTATATTTTATGTATACCTAACTAATGTTTACATAATTTAGTATTACAAAATATCTGGACATTGAAAAATCAGCCCTAAGTAAAGAAGAAATTATACAAACAGCAGCAATAACTAGGCTAATGGCTTTTGTCCAGCCATGGGCCCAATGAATGCCTACTTTACTTTGCCACAGGGTTTATTTATAAACATTGCTTAAAGTTAAATGACGTTCAAATGTCAAAAATGTATGGATATACAGTTGCTAATCATTACTTAACTTTAAGTAACGTTTATAAATAAACCCCATAATGTTTAAGTACTTTATTTGAGCAGAAAATAATATGATTTTGTTTTATAACTGTAGAGTTCCTGGGGAGTTTCACCTACGAAGACATGAAGGCAGCATGAATGAAGGCACCTGCTGCGTTGCTAATTAGAACCTGAAGATAGTTCTTGAAATATAATTGTTGTTTTAGAAAACTGTTGAGTCTTGAATGACAGTAATATAAATGTATGTTCCTATTTTGTTAATTGATAATGATAACAGTGTAAACTACAAATAAAAATAACTTATTATGAAATATTTAAGAATTTAAGTTTTTTGTTTCATTAACACAACAATTTATTAATAAAATTATGTCTCGTTGATCTAGGGGTCGCAAGAGCTACTGCTGAGTATGAGGTCCTGGGTTCGATGCCTGGGTTGGGCATAGTGTTATTGGGTTTTTCCACCTGGAATTTCTTAGTAGTGCCCGGTTGATGGCAATAGGCTCGTCCCCTATTACATGGGACTTAAACATAACTGGTGAAATGTGTGTGTACAGGCAAACCTCTGCCCAACTTTTCGGTGAAACAGTGATATTATGTATGTATTTTCATTAGGTTCAGTAAATAGAGCGAAATAAATTATGGTAAACAAAGCAAACAATAACTGACAATAGCCTTTATTCACATTTATGAAATATTTACACATGGGGCAAAAAGAAATTGCAAAATTGTAAGGATTAGTGAAATTTAATGTATTCCTGTGGAATTCATCATGGATTATGTATGTACTGCTTGCTAATTCTTGCTGTAAGCGCATGAGAGTTTATACTTTTCCTCAATAATGAAGTTGAGCCTGACACCTGAAAAAAAAAAGAATTTAAGTAAATCTTCTATATTATGTATATTCCATGATCCATTACATCCATCCACAAAATAAATTCTAATTGGCCTCTCCCACACACTTCAATGAATACAACAATTATTAGGTTCAATGACTTTATTAAATGTATGAAAGTTTATGTTTGATGGTGCATTTCGTAGTCACCAACATAACACGTATGTATGTTTAAATAAATAAAACATTGTGCTAAACACACATTCAATGTTCAATACTTAGAAATAAAATAATATTGTTATTACTTATGTACCTTAGATGGTGGTGTGGTATGTTCATTGATGTCCTTACATAATCCACTGTCTTCTATGCTCAGTACAATGGATACAGTACGAGGTACGAATTTGTCTTTCAATAAAATACCTCGTTTCTGAAATATCATAATATATATCTTTAGTAGGTTGTAACAGAAGAGAACTTGGTCAGTGGGTCGTCTTATGGGCGGATAATTTTCACAATATTATTAATTTATCGACCGCTTCGATATTATTTTAATATATCACTATTATTGATTTATCATTGAGGTTTTACACAAAAACACATTCACAATTTATTAAAACGATGTTCACTTACATAATTTCGTAATAATTAAGGAGATTATACGAGTAAATCCCAAAAATATTACAAAGAAAATCAAATGCGAGGAGTACATTGCCTTCTATTATAACTGACAGAAGAAACAAATTACTCGTTGATTTTAAACCAACTCAGCGCTGTCAAAATGGTTACGTAATTCCAGTTATAGCCTTTTTAGACGGGTATCGTTCACTCTTTAGCGTCTCATCCAGACTGCAGTTGATATCAAAAATTTTAGAGTTACGTAATACGAAAGCTGTCAAATTTTTCAATTTCCAGTTTAAATGATATCAATTCCACTCGAATTTTATTGAAAATGTGTTGCGTAATTAGATAGCAGGCCCTAATAAGTGAAACAGTATACCAAGAAGGAAATTTAGATTTTTTACTTGTATATTTCGGCACAAACCTATCAATAGCACATTGTAGCACTCCGTAGAAGGAATCGACTCTTACATTAACATCAGCACATTTATGGAATGTATCATACCAGTTAATATTTTTAAGATAATTTAGGATTCCTTCATAATCAGCCTTGAAAAAGTTAAAAACAAAAAGTTAAACCAGAGCGATGTTTTGATTTTAATTGGTTTATGTTTGAGAATGGAATTGTTATTAGTAAGTTTGGGTGATAGGAATCAAGTTTAATAAGCAGATCATTGGGCTGAGTGACTGTTAAGTTTGCTATGTTGGTTAAAACTAAATCTAGAACCTTTCCGTCAGAGTTTAGACTGTTATTACACTGATGGAGTTCATTCACTGATAGGAAGTCTACCAGTGAGCAACCTAGTGAATTTTCATAATTTGATGGTGAGAGATGCAATTCATCGTCTTTCCGGTTCCAATCAATAAAGCCTAAATTAAAGTCCCCAAGAATCACAACATCATCGACACAGTTCAATACATTGTTGACATTATTTAAAAAGTACTGTAGAGAGTCAAGTTTAATTGGTGGAGACATATAGATAAGACAAAGTGCAATTTTCTTATTAAAATTATTAACATTTAACTCCACAGACAGCCACAAATCTTCTAAATCACTCTCCCAGTTTTTAATTCTTGTAGATTTAATTTTATTATCTACAGCAAACATGACCCCGCCTCCATCCTTTTTTGAGACCTTAGAGCTAAGTCTATCTCTTCGATATACAATGTACCGTGGGTCCAAAAATTCACCATTAGAAATGTTAGGATTCAGCCAAGTTTCTGTGAATGCTATTATATCATAACTAGTCAACAAAACATTCCTAAAGATATCTTCAGTCTTAGTTCTCATCCCACGTACATTTTGATAATAAATATCAAGCATTGCGAAAATATATGAAGCCAGGAACATTGTTTAATATAAAAATCAAAACTTAAAACTAAACCTTAACTATAGCATCAGATGTTTTCATTAGTTTCAGACTGTCCTGATCACGAATGTGTATGGGCTTTGAATAAATATCTTTTCGTACAAGGATTCTCCCATTACGTATCCAGACAAATTTGAAGGACAGTTCCTTTGCCAGTTTTCGTGTAGCCGCATGTAGTTGTTTGCTAGCTGGGCATAAATGTTCACTAACAAAAATAGGCACTGGGTTACCTGCGATGCTTAAGTGACTTGAGTTCAGTTTGTCTGAGGATGGTTTTTTGTTGAAGACTCCTACAGCAGCCAGCAAGTTGTCGCGTTGTCGGGGGCTGCGCAGCTTAGCAATCACAGTGCGTGGACGGCTACTTTCCTTGTTTAGTTTTGCAACTCTTGTAATTTGCATGATATCATTGTCGCCAATGTCGCAACTAGTGACGTCAGCTATTTTTTTCAGTGTCTTCATCAGGTTTTCAGACCTATCCTCAGGTATGCCACATTGCTTTCCCGCATGTTTTGTTCTACGATACTTAATCGAGTAGTAAGTTCTCTAACACTTTGCTGAAGGTTTTCATTATCATGCCGCAGTTGCTCAATTAGGGTATCCTTTTCATGAAAACGATTCTTGAATTCTTCAAAATGCTCGTTAAAAAATTCAAACGAAACTTTAAACTCGGATATTTCTCCTTGTATGTTTCTCAATTGGTTGGTTACTAGCTCCTTGAAAGATGACTTCAATGCGGCAGCCAATTCTTCCTTAATAATTTCCCTTAGCGTACCTTCGCTAAACCATTGTTCTTGTTTACTTTCGACAGGTCTGGATTGACAACTTTTCTTTCTTAGCGTCACATTCGCATCGGGCGGGTTGTTTTTTGCGGAAAGAGGTTTAGGACTTGACGGTTGTTTCCCAACAGGAGAGTGATGAAGACTCGCAGCGCTGGTGGTCGGGCGCACAGGCGTATTAGTGTTGTCAGATTTTTGCTGTTTGCAGCAACATTCTGGACACTTCCAGGTCGATTTGTAGTCGAGGTCCATCAGATAGAAGTTGCTTTTTGGTATATTTACACAAGAAATGTCATATCTTGACTTACATTCACAGCAATTTAAGTATTCCATACCTTTTATCTCTTTAAGGCATCCCGCACAGATTCTTTGGTTTGGTGGCATAATTTTGCTTTCAAAGTTTAGTTTGTGGAACAACAGAAAATAGATCTTCAATTTTCATGCGCGAGCTATTTTAGCAGTTATTACTTGCAGCATAAAGCTCAATGTCGTTGAAGCTTAGAGCAACAATAGCGCGTGCACGTACGCAATGCGCGTGTGTGCGTAGAAGCGAGCGATCTGCGGGTTGCCCTAGGCCAGGGACACGTTGACAAACGCAGCCGTTAGATATTTTTTTTTTAAAGTAATATGCTTATTACTCACTGCACTGTCCAGACTCACAGCTTTACGGGGATATATAACACTACTTGCAGTAATCACTTTTAACCACTTTTATCAATATTTCAACGGAGCAAAATTTAAAACAGTGTTATCATTCTGGCGAACGAAAGGAGGAGTCGTATCTTCTTGGGTGTGTGCTTTCCAATGTATAAAAGATCAATAAAAACTTCCTGTAAAGGGCCATCTGGAGTCTGTGTTAACTGTATAAATGGTTTCGGGGGTTTCCTGCCATACTTCATTTTTTTACATTCTTCACACAGGCATTAATAATAATTTGGCGGCAGCGGAGGCCTATCACCTCAGACCTCCGTCGGACGGCATGTCCGAGATGCGGGCGGAGGTCGCCCGCTTGACAGCCGCCATGGAGCTTCTCCGAAAGGAGAACGAGGAGCTCCGAGCGGACCTGGCCGGGCTCCGAAGAGCCGGCCCTTGTGAGGTGCCGCAGGGGAGGGAGCAGCATGGGCAGGGACAGCCCGTGCCTGCGGAGGACCGGGTTTTGACCCTGGTGAGGCAGGAGATGGCTTCTTTGCGGTCTCGTTTCTCCGCGTTAGAAGCCATCGTCCTGCGCCCTCCTCTAGCGGCAAGTGGGCCGGCCTCTGTCCAACAGAAGATGGCGTCGTATGCCACCACCGCAGCTGCCTCGGCCAAACCAGGCTCATCGGGGCAGAAAAAGGGCGGGGCGGCTACACAGGCGACGAAGGCCCCGACCGCGGCGGCGAAGGCCCCGGCGGCTGCGGCGGCAAAGGCTCCGGCCCAAGCGGCGAAACGGCCGCCCCCGCCTCCTCTTAATTCTACTCCGGCTGACGCTGAATGGCAAGTAGCCGGAGAGAAGAGGAAGGCGGCTAAGGCAAAAAGGGCGGCTAAAAACAAAGAGAGGAGGCAGCGGCGCAAGGAACGAAGCGTCGCGGCTAGGCTCCGCGCCCCGAAGTCCGCAGCTGTAGTTATAACGCTACAGCCAGAGGCGGAGAAGAAGGGCGTGTCCTACCGCGACGTGCTCGCCAAGGTGGCGGCGGCGGTGGATCTAAAGGAGATCGGCGCCGCTGATGGCATCCGGGTGAGGGTCACTGCGACTGGGGCCCGGATGCTGGAGGTCCCCGGTGCGGCTAGCGGCCCGGCCGGTCCTTAAATGCGGACGAGGCCCGAGTGTCCAGGCCCACCAAATGCGCTGACATGCGTATTCAGGGCTTGGACGACTCTGTGACGGAGGGACAGGTGGTGGCCGCTGTCGTTAGGACTGGGGGGTGCTCTGCCGAGCAGGTTAGGGCAGGCGCCATCCGTCCTGACTTCACGGGGATGCGAGCCGTTACGGTGAGCTGCCCCGTGTCGGCGGCCAAGAAAATTGCCGGGGAGGGCCAAAGGTTATTGGTGGGCTGGGTGTCCGCGCAGGTCAAACTGCTGGAACCCAGACCTCTGAGGTGCTACCGCTGCCATGTGGGCAACCACGTGGGAGCTAAATGCACCTCGGAGGTGGACCGCAGCGGTCACTGCTACCGCTGTGGTCAGCCCGGTCACAAGGCCGGCTCCTGCGAAGCCACGCCGCATTGCGTCGTATGTGCGGCGGCTGGCAAGCCAGCCGGCCACCGGATTGGGAGCAAGGCCTGCGCTCCACCCACCAAGGCTAGAGGCAAGCCACCTGCCACCGCCGTCACAGCCGCAACCGCCGCCACCACCGCCGTTGCCGCCTCCACAGCCGTCGTCGCCGCCGCAGCCGCCGCGGCAGGGCCCTCACAGGGGGCTAAGGAGAGGGCTGACATGGAGTGCCAATAATGGCCCCATTTCGCCTCCTCCAGGCGAACATCAACCACTGCGCCGCAGCTCAGCATCTGTTGCTCCAGAGCATGGCGCAGTGGTCGATTAACATCGCCGTGGTCGCTGAGCCGTACTTTGTCCCGCCCAGGGATGACTGGGTGGAGGACCTTAGCGGCTCAGTGGCCCTAATTTCGTCGGCCGCCACCGGTACCCCGTCCCTCGAGGCTGTTAAGAGAGGACGGGGTTGCGTTGCAGCACGGTTTGGGGAGATTGTCGTGGTAGGGACATACTTCTCCCCGAACCGAACTCTCGCCGAGTTCCACAACTCCCTTGCGGAGTTGAGAGTCGTCGTCGTCGGGTTCTGTTCCCTGCCCGTGTTCGTCCTCGGGGACTTCAATGCCAAGAATGTGGCTTGGGGTTCCCGGTATACGGATACACGGGGCAGAATGGTGGAGGACTGGGCGCTGGAGACAGGCCTGGTCGTCCTTAACCGGGGTTCTGTCCCCACGTGTGTGCGGATGCGGGGTGAATCAGTGGTGGACATCTCGTTCGCCAGCCCCGCTCTGTCGCCGCGTGTCATTGACTGGCGCGTCATGGAGGGGGTGGAGACGTATTCCGATCACCGGTACATCCGGTTTGACGTCTCCGCCCAGACCTCGAGCGCGCCGGTCCGACAGGCCCCGAGTGGTCCGCGGTGGGCGCTGAAGCAGCTGGACCGGGAGCTCCTCCTGGAAGCCTCGATCGTGCAGGCCTGGGTGTCATCACCGGACAGGCCTGCCGACATCAACGACGAGGCGGAGTGGTTCCGGGAGGCCATGTCCAAGATATGCGACGTGGCAATGCCCCGGGTCCAGCCCGGACGTGCTTCGCGCCAGGTGTACTGGTGGTCGCGTCAGCTGACGACACTGCGCAATGCGTGCGTTGCTGCGCGACGCCGGTACACTAGGCACCGCAGGCTCCGTATTCGACCTCCGAATACGGAAGCCATTCAGGCGGAGCTGTACGAGGGGTACAGAGCGGCGAAGACCGCCCTCCAAGCGGAAATCCTGCGGGCCAGGGCAATGGCCCGCGGGGAGTCGCTGGAGACTCTGAACAGAGACCCGTGGGGACGCCCATATAAAATGGTGCGGGAGAAACTCCGCCCATGGGCTCCCCCGCTGACGCAGAGTCTCCGGCCGCAGCTTGTGGGGGACGTGGTGAGCGCTCTGTTCCCTTCGAGAGGGGAACACGCCTCCCCGCCCATGGCTCCGCCTACTGCGGTGCCTGATGCGGACCACACCGCCGACGACGACGACGATGCTCTGGAGGTGACCGAGGTAGAGATGAGGGTGGCGCTACGTAGGCTGAATGCCAGAAATACCGCCCCAGGACCCGACGGCTTACCTGGGAAAGCCGGGGTCCTGGCCTCAGAGGCTCTCGGGCCTCGACTAAGGGGGCTCCTAAGCGCATGCTTGGAGAGGGGCCAGTTCCCGCTTCGTTGGAAGACGGGGAAACTGGTCCTCATCAAAAAGCCGGGGCGCCCTGCGGACTCTCCGTCCGCTTACCGGCCCATAGTGCTGCTCGACGAGGTGGGCAAGCTCTTTGAAAGAGTCATTGCAGACTGCCTCGTCGGGCGGCTGGTGCGGGTGGGGCCGGATTTGGCGGAGAGCCAGTTTGGTTTCCGCAGGGGGCGCTCCACGGTGGACGCCATCATGCGCGTGCGAGCCCTCACGACGGGGGATGCGGTGGCTCGGGGTGGGGTCGTCTTGGCGGTGTCTCTAGACATCGCCAACGCCTTCAATACCCTGCCCTGGAGTTGCATCAGGGAGGCACTCCGGTATCACCGGATGCCGACCTACCTCTGTCGTGTGGTCGAGGCCTATCTGGCAGACAGGGCCATCATCTACCCCGGTCACCAGGGAGAGTGGAACCGGCGAGAGATGTCGTGCGGTGTCCCACAGGGATCGGTCCTGGGGCCGCATCTGTGGGACATCGGATACGACTGGGTGCTGCGCGCCGACCTCCCCAATGGCGTCAGCGTCGTTTGTTACGCTGACGACACGTTGGTCCTGGCGCAGGGGAGGTCGCACCAGGCGGCGGTCGAACTAGCGACACACGGGGTTGCGACAATCGTGGCCAGAATCCGGCAGTTGGGACTCGAGGTGGCCTTGCACAAGTCCGAGGCCATGTGTTTTCATGGTCCTCGGAATGCGCCACCGTCGGGTTCCCAAATAACGGTAGGAGGGGTTCACATCGGCGTCGAGTCGACGATGAAGTACTTGGGACTCGTCCTCGACAGTCGGTGGAACTTCGTGGAGCATTTCCGACGTTTGGCTCCCAGACTGGACCGGGCCGGGGCTGCCTTGAAGCGGCTCCTGCCCAATCTAGGGGGTCCAAACGCCTCCTGCCGGAGGCTATACGCGGGGATCGTGCGGTCCATGGCCCTGTACGGGGCACCGGTGTGGGCGCATTCGTTGAGGCGGCGGCCTGCCCGCCGGTTGAACGCGTCCCAGAGGGTCATGGCCACCCGGCTGGTCCAGGGATACCGCATGGTCTCCGGTGAGGCGGCGAGCCTCCTTGCCGGATTGCCGCCATGGGATCTGGAGGCAAAAGTCCTCGCGCATATTTGGGAGTGGCGCGAGGAGGCGAAACGCCGGGGCTTGACTCCGATGCCGCGAGAAATCGCGGCACAGCGGACAGAGCTCCGACGGGATCTCATGGCAGCATGGAGAGTGCGATTGTCGCAACCCAGTGCTGGGCACGCCACTATTGCGGCGATAAGTCCCCTCTTTGAAGAGTGGCTGGAGAGGCGCCACGGCGTCCTCACCTTCCGCCTGACGCAGGTCCTCACCGGACACGGCTGTTTCGGGAGGTACCTGTTTCGGATAAGGCGGGACGAAACGCCCGGGTGTCATCACTGCGTGGATCGCCCGGAGGACACGGTGGAGCATACGGTGGAGGTATGCCCGGCTTGGGTAGAGCACCGCCGTGTCCTCGTGGAGGCGATCGGTGGCGGGGATCTCTCGCGTTCGGCCCTGGTCCAGGCCATGGTACGGAGCGAGAGGGCATGGGAGGCCGTCACCTCCTTCTGCGAAGCAGTAATGCTCGCGAAGGAGGAGGCGGAGCGCGTGAGGGAGAGGCAAATTTCGCGCCCTCACGCCCCTAGCCGCCGCAGGAGGAGACGCCCCGGGCGTCGGGAATCGATCGCGGATTCCCGGCCACCGTAGGCGCGGGCTTGCGGACGGTGAGCAATGGGTAGCTCGCCGTCTGGTAAGGACCAAGCCCGGGTCGACGGCGCGTTGTGTTCCACGCGCGCCTCAAAGAGATGTCAGCGAGTGAAGGGGTCCGATGAGACCATTGCCTGCCGGGGTTGCGGGAAAGTCCGAAAGGGATACCGTGGCCCCCTGGCATTGCACAGGCAAGAGAAGGAACACGGGTGGGTTTTAGTCAGTAAGAGTCTGACACGCCCTCCCGCTCCACCCAGAGCGGGAGGAGTCATTTGATGATATCCCACCCAAAAAAAAAAAAAAAAAAAAAGGCATTAATAATAATAAATAATAATAATAAAATAAATAAAAAACGTTTATTCATCTCCACAAATCATCGTTTTATATGTATAGGTTGACAGGTAGTTTGGCAGAAACTTGTAATTTGTGGGAGATCTGGAGTCTAAACTAAGCCTAGGCCTGTATTTCAGAACTCCAAGCCCCCCCCCAAGTGGTTGTCAACGTGGAAATAGTGCGAACCTGATGATGGTGTGTATGTGTGTGTGTATGTGTGTGAATAAAATATAAGTATGTATACATTTATTGCTTAATAAGTATTTTATGAATATATAATCTTACATAAATAGTATAAGTACGCAAGTGAGTACTACCTAGCCTGCCTACTTGGCTACCTCAAGTAATTCTTCCGTTTCCGTATAGTTGAACTTTAACAACCATTTGATAATTTTAGATTTACACTCAACCTTACTACAATTTGCTATATTTATAATTTTATTTAGTTTGTTGTACAATTCACCTCCACGGAAAGGGAAGAATCTTTGCGCGAAGGACGTACCAACAGCAGTCGTCCCACATACTGCGAAGTTTCTCCTGGAGAGACCTATGCGTTTTCTCCTTTCTTTGGGTAGGTTTGAGTGTTGGAGAAGTGCAGTAAGCAATATGTACATCTGGCGAACAGTTAGCACCTGTGCTTCTTCGTAAAGACTTATGGTGTTGAAAAGACGAGGCTTGGATAAATTAACCTAGAGTATCATCCTTTGGGCTCTTTCTACTGTTATCAGTTTTGTTTTACATGCCCCTCCCCATGTGGTGGAATCTTATAATCACAGCTTCATTGATATTGATATTTTTGTATGTTCCTAATCAAAATTTAAGTCCAATGTTTTAAAAATCTTATCTAATGATAACAAGAAATAGTGTGTCTTTTAATCAATATTTAATTTTATTTTATTTCATTTATTTCAACCATTTGAATATTTTTATTAATGGATTGAATTGTACTGTCTATTCCTTCTTTTTTATCATTTATTTCTTTTTGTGATAACTGTGATAAGGAACAATCTCAATCTCTTTTTTTTTTTTAATTTTAATTCATTATAACATTATATAACTTTTTTATATTTATATTTTTTTGTTATATTTATACTTATAACTTTTTTTTTTAATAACTTATTAATTGTATTTTATTTTAATAACCAATTATCTATTATTTATGAGTAATGTTAATCTAGTGGCACTTTTTAAATTATCTTAATTTAGTTAACATGCGGATAATGTAGTGGGCTGCAATATTGTTAATACTCCATAAGACCCTATACCATTGTTATTTGTAAACATTGTATATTGTAGCTGTTTATTGTCCCATAATAAATAAAAATAAAAAATAAAATGTGGTAATAATTAGGTGTATTTATTATATTTATAGTTTTTAATAGGTATATATGTATATCTTTATATTTAAATAAATATTTTTTTCCTCAATTCTCGCTATTGCACCTACCACAGTTTGTCTCTGCATCACCCAAAGGTTGACTGGTAGAAAATGCCTGTGGCATTAAGTCCGCCTCTGTACATTTATGTGCTTGAAGTGTTAATAAATAAATAAATAAATAAATAAATAATGCAATAGCCAATGATAGATTGCACTAGAGCCTCATATACCATCTTCATCGTTTGTTTGTCTGCTACGTCACGGAGTCCTTTAAAAATGTAGGTGAGCTTCCGTATTTTTTTACATAGAAAGCCATTGATTCCGATTCTCTTGTACACCGAACTAAACTAACTAAACTATCACTAAAATTCCTTACTTTTGGCTATGAGAATCTAGGGGAGGTTTTACGAATTTGCCTGTTTTAAAATCAATTTTAAATGGTCAAACTAGTGTATTTGGGTCCTGAAAAAAAGATATGTCATAGATACATCCTTGTTTGAGGGACGCTAAAGGTTAAAAACACGATAAATTGTAATTTGCTCGATCGAAAAAAAATCCGAAACAGGGTCGATTTCAAAACCATTTTTCGTTTCATTTCCTAATTACAGCACAAAACAATATGAAAATTGCATATATGATGAGGTAATCGTATTTTAGAGGTTATTTAAAGATTGGATTTTTAAGTATAATAGTTTTTTTTTTAAATAAACCCAAATATAGTAAATCGGGTTAAATCGGCTCGCGCTCAGAGTCCTGCGGGACGTCATCGGAGGTGGACCTGTGTCGAAATTTTAAAAAATACGCTCTCTCTGCAGTTGTTACAAAAAATCTAATAAAAGAAGAACACATTATATATGAAATTGCGACAGCTCAGAAAAAATATTTCGTTATTTTATTATAGTTTTAATTCATAACATTGTTTTCGAAAGTGAGATTATTTCTATGCGATATGATGACGTTTAACTGTCATCTTACAATAGTGCTAGACACATTACAAATTATTATCGATATATAATTTTTTGTCGTCGTTTATGAAGAAGTCTTTTTTTGATTTTTTAATCAGATTCATCAATGTTACTATATTCACTCTCTATCGAATTGTCTTTGCTAATATCAAATCCTACATTAATAAACACATCATATACAATTTGTCCGGTTGTCGGTTGCATATGGAATATTATAAGACAAATAAAATATAACAATATTTTTCGAATAGCGGAGCCAGCAACACAATTGTTTTCTTGAATCCGTGATTTTATCGTATTGGCTCAGTATGAACAACTTTCAGTTTTGAATACAAAAAGTCACTGTTTACGATATTTTATACGACACATAAACGATAAAATGTCGTTCTAAAATTTCGATGTCCTAAAATAATAGATTCGATAAAACTGTCCATACGCTTGGTATTAGTCAAATGTTTGTGTACCGGGCTATTAATAGGTACAATGAGACCTCCTCTGTTTGTGACAGAAAAAGATCTGGCCGTCCACGTAGTGTTCGTACGAAAAAGGTGGTCAAAGCAGTAAGGGAAAGAAGTCGAAGGGAAAAAATTGTCTTACTGTTTCGAAAATAATAGGTTCGATAAATTATAGCTTGCTACAGCTATAATTTATCGAATCTATTATTTTAGGACATCGAAATTAGGTACGTCACTTGACAATAAATTATGGCAATTGTTACTTCGTATATAGCCGTCAATATTTACGAATCTTCATGAGCGGTGGGAAATATCCAAAACAAAAAAATATGGTCACAGTATAAGCGAAACAGTAAGACAATTTTTAGCCCATCCAACTTAACAAAAATCCCGACGAAATAAAGATGAAAGATTGTATGGAAATTCGCCATTTTTTTTCTTAAATTCACTTGATAAAATTCTTAAATTCACTGACAGACAATGCACAACCTAAACCGCTGGGTCTAGAAGCATGCAATTTTGCACAATAGTTCTTTTTATAACGAACGAAATTATGACTTTGATATTTTCTATCAAAATTACATTTTGCGTGACCGTTGAGATACCCAGTAGCACTATTATAATTTTAAACTTTCACCTTACTACCTCAAAGTCATGTTTATCTGAAACTAGTTTCTGTCCGTGACTTCATTCGCGTGAAAGTCATAAGACATCACAATATACTAAAATAACAGCCACATTTTATAAATCTTCACTGTACACTGTTTGTAGTTTTGGTCTCGGCGACCAAAATATACAGAGATTTAGGACTGGTGACGCGACTGGCTGGCTAGCGAGCAAGTAAGTAGTAGCGAGTAGTGTAGTAACAGAGTTATCCGTGTGAGAAGCAGCTCCTCCTGAGGTCGAAACGCGCAAGTAACAATCGTCAGTAGCAATTTCCCATTGCTTGCGAAGTTTTTCGTTTTAAGTGAATTATTAAACGTCTGCGTTCCTTCATATACTACCTAATGGCACAACACTGATACACGAACTGCTTCTTACAGATTATTCATGACTACCCCAGCTATCACTAAAAAAATCAGCAGTTTGTACAAGGGTGGCTATGGTTAGGTGACTGTTAATGAGATTTTTTTAATTGATTTTTATTAAAACCATAGATGACAGAAGAGGCCTAAACTTCATGTTTTTCGTTGTACGTTCTACGATCTCTCCCATAACAGTAGGTATATGAAAAGGAAAAAATGTTGTTTATTTTATAAATAAAATGAATTGATTGTCACAAAACAAACACAAGCACGCACACACACAATACATTAGCCGATAACGACACCGACCCGACATCGACACGATATTGGCGATCAGATGATCGGATACGTTTAGTGCCTTGTCTTGTTATCGTAACCTATATCGTCGCAGACAGCGACGAAATGGACTGAAAACGCCCATTAGGTACACAGGACATTTTAAGTAATCGACACCGTAGGTCCCATAAAATGTAAACTTATTGAAAAAATCGAATCTAAGAAAAACTAGTTCAGTTGATCAACTGCAAATATTTCATGCTGTGGCATGGATTTTCCGTGAAATGGTCGGCAGTGCATCGTAAATAGATACGTCACTCTGCATTTGGGGGAGGCGGAGGTAGCGTTTCAAAGGCCTACAGACACGGAAAACCTCGCCTTAAAGCTATTCTGTAGTAAAAAGTCTCTAAATTTAAAAAATATTTTGACACAACTCAATCGAATTTGACAATCGCGACTCCACGTGGTACATACTTGTTTGCCATATCCCGTGAATTTTTTTAGAGCCGGAGGCGCGCAGTGGGGGCAGCCTCTACGTGTTTTATATGGATTTTTTTTACTTTTTGTATGGAAAAAAAAAATACCTACGTGTTCAGTATTAGGGGTTTAAGGGTTTTATAAAGGGGGTCGAAATTTTCATTATTTTTGCGATAGGACACACCATTTTCGAGATATAAGCAAACGAAAAGAAAAAAATCCAGTACAGTACTGTTTTTGCACCCGAAGTCGAGATGTTCGTGTGACTTTTAGTTCACGACAACTAATAATATTCCACACCATTTTCAGTGGCGATTAAAAATAGTCAGAATTAGTTAGATAATTAAAATTTTAGATGAAAAACGTCAAATTCAGAATAGCAAAATTTTCATTTTCACTAAATTAAAATCTCAGTACAATCTTAATGCTGTCAAACTAAAATATAGTTAAGTTGTGCCATTTTAGTCTATTTCAGAATGGGAAATCATCGTTTGACACGAGTAAACAAAATGTTGGTGATTTTTAGTCTAGTTTAGACGCATTTGTGACAAGAGAATCGGCACCAATGTGGTTTCCAAAATTTAAATTTGCGTCAATTTCAACTCCAAGGTATATAAGACTTTTTGTAGGATTTATAGTGGGACAGTTACAGTTTGGAGTTGGAGGGAAATTACATTTATGTGCCAGGATATTGTAAGTAGTGCGGTTGGCAAGTCAACTTTGATTGCGAATACAGTTTATAATGTATTTGGTTTTATCTTCATTTAAAGTGAGGTAGTTACAGAATAGCCAGGTACACACAGTGTTAAAACCATTTTGCGCGAGATAAAAAAGCTCATTCCACGAGTCGGCGAAAAAGGTTAGGGCGGTATCGTCAGCATATGCGGAGATGCGGCAATTTTTAATCTTAAAGGAACAGAGCTCATTTATATAGCAGAGAAAAAGAGTGGGGCCTAATATACTGCCCTGTGGCACCCCAAATTCAACTGGCAGTTCGTCACTAATATGCTCTCCAATTTTAACCGATTGAGTTCTATTTTTTAAATAATCCGAAAGTAAGTCCAGTGGAACACCTCGAATACCGTGATCTTCCAGTTTTTGCACAAGGCGGGGTACAGAAACAGTGTCAAAGGCTTTTGCCAGGTCAAGAAATACAGTCAAACATTTATTTTTACCATCTAATTTATCAACTAAAAAGTTAACAAGATCAAGTACTGCGTTGTCAGTTGAGCGGCCGGCTCTGAAACCGCATTGTGTATCAGAAAACAAGTTGTATTTTTCTAGGTATTTTGTAAGCCGTTCGACGATCTCTGTTAAACTGTTGGAACAGACGTCACAGCAACTTGTAGAGTTTTATACTGTACTAAGTGACTACAGAGATCCAACCGGCTGCGCCCATTAAGTAAACGACAGTCGGAGAGTTTATATAAATAACTTTATTTAGCTGACAGTGACAGTAAAGATAATATTGTCTTAATCCTAAAGATACAAGGTACTTATAGCTAAATTATTCTAAGATGACAATTGTCACGTGATATAGTAGTCGGCTGAAAGAATGTATTTTACAAATTATAAGACATTAATAAATTTATAAATTTATTTACTATAGCAGATTTTTCCAGTATAAATTATTGTTAAAATTTCCACAGACAACAGCTGTTTTATTACTGTTACAAGTCTTTAATAATACTTCTTCCATATATTTCTCAAAAATATCATATAAAGCACATGGGGGCCTACAGACACTTATTACAATGAACTGCTCAAGCTCAATACAAGCTATTTCAATAACTCGCTCAACAGAGAGGCTCACAATATCCTTTCGTTCATTAAATTTCATATTGTTACGAACAATTATTATTAGGGAACCACCACGTATCATATTAACTCTGCTGAATGAGCTGGAACCTGATGGTTGTTAAAGCTGAACATGAACTGGTGGACTTTTAACCAATTTTTATTTACACATAGTGGTTGCGCGAAAAGGCTTAATGATGCAATAAAATCAACTTGGTAGATGGTGAAATGGGACGTTGAAAGACCGCGTGGAGGCACAGAGTAAAATCGGTCTTTCATAAGGGTTTAAGAGGGTGCACGGTACCTTTATTTCCTCGTCGGCAGCTCCTCAGCTCGATTCACAGCGGCTTCACGCACAAAACACCAAGTTTCACAATATTTCAAGTTTTTCTAGGGAGTACAATATTATCGACACGAAAGTTTATAGCCAACGAACAAGGTCTAGTGAATGTCAATTTTAGGACGGCTCACTTCCGCAGGACGTTCGCTGTCTCGTTTCCACGAGTACGATAGGTTCCGTGCAAGGAAGGGATGGAGGATAGGGATACATTACCAACCAAATAGTAATGTTGCCAAAAATCAAATATAAGCGCAACCATCCCCCCGGGCTTGAAGCGATGCCTTCAAGAATTGAAGCTAACTTAAGAAACTAAACTAAACGAAAAACTAAGCAATACACTAAGTACCTAATTACTAATGTTAACCTAACCTAAATTATGAAATTGCCCAATCTATTGGTTAGGTAACGGACAAAGACGAACGACGGGGCGCAAGTAAGAGCCAGTCGTCGTTTTAACCCGAACGACGCGAGTGACTCCGGTGGAGTCAGGGAAAACTTCCTCCACTACACCCAACGGCCAGTGTAGCGGAGGCGAATTATCAGTTATAAGGATCACGACCGTGCCGACAACGACCGGATCGACCGACGTGTTCCATTTGCGACGCGATTGCAAGGTGTGGAGGTAACCGCCCCTCCAGCGCTTCCAAAACGACTGTACCAGTCTGTCTAACAATTCATGTCTAGCGATAGTAGTTCTCTCGTCTATTTCCTCGGCAGGCAAATATCGCAGAGGCGTGAGATTCAAAAAGTGCGCTGGGGTTAAAGCTAGCGGTTCTGAAGGATCACTAGAGAGTGTCCTGCAAAGAGGCCTAGTATTCATTACCGATTCGACTTGGGTAAGAACGGTACTTAATTCTTCGGATGAGAGAATCGTGTCACCTATGACCCGATACAAGTGCGACTTTAGACTTTTAATGTTAGCCTCCCAATTGCCCCCAAAGTGACTAGCAGTCGGGACATTGAGTGACCAATCTATGCGACTCTCAGCTAGCATGTTACCAAATTCGGTATTATGGTATTTTGAACAAAGAAATTCGTGAAGTTCCGAAAGCTTGCGTTTAGCGCCTATGTAGTTAGTCCCGTTATCCGAATAAATCCTACTCACCGGGCCACGCCTTGACAAGAACCGCTTGAAAGCGCCCATAAAATTAGCTGTGCTAAGGTCACCAACGAGTTCAATGTGCACGGCGCGTGTAGTCATGCAAACGAACAGACACACGTAGGCTTTGGTGGAACGAACACCTCGACCGCGAGACATAGTAACCCTAAACGGCCCGGCATAGTCCGTCCCCGTGTGGACAAACGGCTTAGCGGATTGGACGACACGACAAGAACGATGATCCGCCATTTCAGGGAAACTTGACTTAGGACGAAGGCGAAAGCAGGGAATGCATTTATGGATCCTATTTCTAATTAAATTACGAGCAGAAAGTATCCAATACCTCTGACGTAAGAGTGACATCAGCAGGTCGGGACCTGCGTGACAGTTTAATTTATGATGGTATTCGACGAGCAAATCCAAAACGGGATCCTTGCTTGGAAGCAGAATGGGATATTTCCCTTCAAAACTTAAATCCGAATTTCTTAAACGGCCTCCGACTCTAATGAGTCCGTCCTTGAGAAACGGCTTAAAGTGTCGTAAAGCAGGACTACAATCCTTGCCTTCCCCGAGTCTAGAAATCTCAGTGGAGAAATAAAGGCGTTGAAGCTCACGAAGAACGAGTAATTCAGCGAAGTCGTAATCCGACGCGGATATGCGATATCTAACAGGTAACAACCTGACAAAACGACAGACGTAAATTACTACTCGAAGTAATTTACTCCAAGACGAGATGCGATCGACTAAAGAAAGAATAGGAGATCTCTCATTTGATACAGCGGATAGCAACGAAAGCTTCTTCTCTTCGGGTGCTTCAGGCTCCGACGAAGGACTGAATGGAACGATAGGCCACTGTGAGACATCCAAACGGGCCCACGGAGGACCACTGAACCAAAGCGGGTGGTCAACAATTTGAGAAGGCGAGAGACCATGTGACAGACAATCTGCGGGATTTTCCGTACCGGACACGTGATACAAATTTTGTGGCGACAAGTCGCTTTGTATTTTCGACACTCTGTTGGCCACAAAGGTGTTCCACCGATGGGGCGACGAATGTACCCAACAGAGCGCGACTGTCGAATCCGAAAATGCGAATATGTTACGAAAAACAATGCGGTGCTGACAAGCGACTATAACATTTTTTTAAAGTTGAGCTAGCACAAGAATAGCACAAAGCTCCAGACGAGCGAGAGAAACGACTTTCTTAGGTGAGACCTTCGATTTAGCGGTTAGCAAGCAAACGACATTGCCATCACCATTTTGGACGTGGAAGTAAATCACTCCCCCGTATGCCTTCTCACTGGCATCTGTGAAAGCCAAGATGGTGACCACACTATCGGCGACGATACCAACGTGACGTGGGATTTTTATTTTACAAAGCAACGGGAGCTCTTCCTTGAAACGAGTCCACAGCCTGACTATATCCTCAGGTGGGGTATCATCCCAGTCACAATCACGCAGCTAGAGCTGCTTGATTAGAAGTTTAGCGTACAGGACGACTGGTGCGACAAATCCCATGACGTCCCATAATTTAGCGACACACGATAATATTGTACGTTTAGTATAATTTTGCGCGGGAGTGTTGACTCTCATGCTGAAGTGATCTGACGTAGGCGACCAACACAAGCCCAGTACTTTCTGCTGGTCGGACTCGTCGAATTCTTTGATAGCTAGCAGACGATGCGAGAGTGGAATAGAATCTAAAACGGCTTGGGAGTTACTGGTCCATTTAACCAATTCAAATTGACCAGCTTTCATGAGACCTATCATCTCCGAAGCGGTAGAGATACCCTGGTCTTCCGTGAGGACGGAATGGACGAAATCATCCATATAAAATCCTGAAGTGACGATATTTTTAGCCTGAGGGTAGGAGTCACCCTCATCCTCTGCCAGCTGTCTAATAGTTCGCAGCGCATGGAAGGGGCTGGATTTAAGCCCGAAAACAACACGATTAAATTCATAAACCTGTAAAGGTTCTTGCGGGGAAAAGCGATACAAAATGCGTTGGAAACGCCGATCAGATTCTCGGATTCCAATGCTGAGAAACATCTGACGAATGTCTGCGGAGAGTGCAACCAAAAACAAACGAAAATCAACGATAATATTAAACAAACTCCCTTGCAGGTTTTGCCCACCGTACAAAAGGTCATTAAGCGAAATGCGGGAGGTAGTCTTGCAACTACCTTCGAGAACGACACGAAGTTTGGTTGTGACCTTATCATCTCTGATCACCCCATGATGCGGAATAAAGTACGAAATTTCTGAAGAATCAGACTTTGCAGGTGATATATAACCCTTTTTTAAATATTCGAGGATGACGCTATCATAAGCGACCTTTAATTGTGGAGAAGCTTGCATCTTCCTTTCCAAGCAGTGAAACCGACGTTCACTTGCTTGACGTGAGTTACCAAGGGATTCGACATCACCCTTGAAAGGCAAAGCTACCACGTATTGACCGTCACTATTCCGAGTAGTGGTACGTGTGTAAAACTCCTCACACTCCCTGTCGTCTGAGCTGACTACAGGGGGAACATCCACCTCCTCCAATTCCCAAAATTTCCGGACAGCAGAGTCCAACGGGTCCGCGGTACAACAATAAGAAACGGTCGAGTTGCTATTAGCACGGACCGGAGCGTCACCTACTATAACATAGCCAAGGACAGTTTCTAAAGCAAGCGGTGATACATATGGCGGCTGTCCTTGAACTTTATTCGACAAGAGTAAGTGTGGGTAAATCGAAGCACCGATCAATACTTGAATCGGGCCTGGAGAAAAATATGTGTCGTCTGCCAACGGCAAGTTTTTGAAGTTAGACAAGAGCGAAGAATGAACCGTGGCAGTTGGTAAATGTTCAGTAATTTTATCTACTACCAAAGAGTTGACACTATAATTTATGTTACGGTCGAAGCGAGAATGAAATTTAAATTCTACGGAACCCTGAATTGTTTTACTTGAACCGCCTATTCCTTTCACGGCCGAACAAGTAGGTCGATTATTTATGTTCAAACCTAAGCGTTGACAACACTCACGTGTTATAAAGTTACTTTGCGAAGCGCTGTCCAACAATGCACGAACAATGTGTTTATTACCATGCGAATCCACGACAATAATACGCGCAGTTGCAATTAAAACCGTCGTGGGGCATCGAGACAAATGGTCAACCTCATTATTATTAGCTGATAACGCACACAGCGCGACGTCATCGCGAGCGGAGGCAGCGTTAGCGTCACTAGGTGTCGCATTGGCAACGGTAGCAGACGCGGCTTGCTTGCCCCCAAAGCACAATAATGTATGGTGCTTTCGGTGGCACTTTCTACATCTAGAAGTTGAATTACACACGGAAACACGATGACCACTACTTAAACAATTTATACATAAATTGTTAGACTTGACGAAGTTAAAACGCTGATCCGGGTTATAACTATTAAATATCCTACATTTATAAATGTAATCATGTTGCTCACTGCATAGACCACATGTAGTTTTCTCGGGACCAGAGGTGCTGGCGTACGCGACGGTAGACTTACGTTCGAGTGGTTTCTTGTTATTGGTGACCCTAGCAACAGATGATGAAGTACGTTCTAACATTTTTATATGGTCACGAACGAAACAATCCAAATCAGAAAAGGATGGAATTTCGAAACTATTAGATCTTAGTTGATAATTCGTTTCGAAGGCACGCACAGTATCTTGGTCGAGTTTCTTAATAGCGATATGTAACAAAATGAAATCAGCGAGGTCATTGACCTTTGTGTTTTTTAAAGCGGCTACAGACGACGAGAATTTATCGAGGAATGATTCTAAATTATTTGGTGTTCCAGTCGAAATAGATTTAAATTCAAATAATTGATCTAAGTATGAAGTTGCGGACTGACGCTTATCTTCATACCTTTTACAAAGCAAATCAAAAATAAGGGGGTAGTTGTCCGCTGATGGATTTATTCCAGCACATATTGAACGAGCCTTGCCTGTTAACTTTCCTATCAAATAATATAACCTCTCACAGTCTGACAGAGAAACATTATTATGCACTGCGTTTTTATAGCTAGCGATAAACAATGGCCAATTTCTATGGTCTCCGTTAAATTCGGGAATTTCGATAGGAGGTAGTCGAGGTGACCTTTTGACCTCATTACGAGATTGAATTAGCAGTTTTTCTTCTGCTCGCTTTACACGGCCTAAAAGGTCTTCGAATGAAGAAAGCGCCTGATAGGAGACAGCGCAGTCAGGCTTTAATTTGAGCTCATGGGCTACAATTTCATCCAATACGTTTTCGAAGTCCACACGCAATGAATCTACTGTTTTAATATCACAGAGGAAGGACTCCTTATCGAATCCTTCTAAGTCGATTATTTTTGCCTGGTCAGAGATGGTTTGCATGCGAGCAAATATCCGATCGCGTTTAGATATTAATCTTTTTAGAGTTGCGTCCGCCATATTAGCGACTTACGACTACGATCAGTAACAAAATATCTACGACAAGTAGTTCTGAAAGGACTGAGAACCGATTACACTCCACAAATTACAATAAATGATTGTATGAACGTACGATTATGTTGTATTCAACAGGACAAATTATGAAATGTGGTTCTTTGTTTACTGAACCGGTTTTGACTGGATATTAATTACAAGTTATGCGGTTCGTGCGACACTTTTTATTACTTATAACTACAAATGTTTGTTTTCCTGGATCATGAGACAAAATTATTTTGCCTAACGTATTTGTTAGGTTTGCGGTTGCGAAAATCTAACCTACTTGCTAGATTACGACGATACGATACGACAAGACGATACGATATTAATAAGAATGCGAATTTACTACTTTTAGCGGGGTTTACGAGAATCTACGATAATTAACCTAGCTTACCGCGCGGCGCGGTTACAATTGCGGGTTTTGCGACAAATTGACCCAGGATAGGGGAATGGTTGGCTATTCACTGATTCCAGATGCAATCTGGCTCGAAAAGGACCAATGGTTGCGCGAAAAGGCTTAATGATGCAACAAAATCAACTTGGTAGATGGTGAAATGGGACGTTGAAAGACCGCGTGGAGGCACAGAGTAAAATCGGTCTTTCATAAGGGTTTAAGGGGGTGCACGGTACCTTTATTTCCTCGTCGGCAGCTCCTCAGCTCGATTCACAGCGGCTTCACGCACAAAACACCAAGTTTCACAATATTTCAAGTTTTTCTAGGGAGTACAATATTATCGACACGAAAGTTTATAGCCAACGAACAAGGTCTAGTGAATGTCAATTTTAGGACGGCTCACTTCCGCAGGACGTTCGCTGTCTCGTTTCCACGAGTACGATAGGTTCCGTGCAAGGAAGGGATGGAGGATAGGGATACATTACCAACCAAATAGTAATGTTGCCAAATATCAAATATAAGCGCAACCACATAGGATATCAATATAACTACGAGTTCATGAACAGCTCCAATTCTAATTTCTTACCTATCACACTGAATATTTTGATGAACTATTTTTAGAATATTATTATTACATTTATTTAGGTTATGACAATTTGTTGGGTCTGATACTAATTGGTCGGGGTTGGGGTGAGATCAAGATAAAATAAGATTAAAGATCATAAATATAGGTATATTTCAGTAATACAAATGGGATAAAGATTAAAACTAATGAGGTGAATGAGGTGAGATTGAGTCGCGCCCGATATGCTATCCGAAAACGTACTGACTGTTTTACTTAGGTAATACATAAAATATTCAAGGCATAAAGCGCGGTGTCGCAATTACGCTGACATGTTTATTATTGTTCGGTGATTGACCCGAACATGCTCCCGAGGGAGAAAAAGATGAGGTTAGTAAGTAGATATAGTTAAATGGGTAATGAAATTAAGATTAACAAGGTGAAAACAATGTTCAACTAATACTAAAATAGTTAAGTATGTAGGGTTAGTTATGTTAAAAGATGAGATAAAAGTAACATTACAAATTAGACAGAATCACTACAGTGTAAATCAGGAAGAGAAAACACGCGAAAGATCGGTGAAGAACCTCTATCTTCCTTTTTTTGTAAGCACTCACTAGATAGCGCTAGTCGCTTAGGATCACTTTTCACTGATTTACTACTAGATTGCCCTTTTTCCCTAATTTCACTACACTCAATCACAACATATTCTGGAACGTTCTGTGGAGATGGCCTCGCAGTCACCGCAGAGGCTGTCGACTGCTCTGCTGTAGAAGTGGAACGATTTCCTTTACGTTGCCTTTGCAGCCTACATTTTAAACAGTAAGCTGCCACCAGTAACAAGATTACCGATACGATGAGATATATAGCAGTATACTGGTGGATGTCGTGGTAGGAGATATTGGTGCTCAAAGGTTCACTCTGCTTCATGATCTCAAGACTTCTCTTAATAGCTTCAAATTGCCTGAGGTTGGCTGAGTTATTGGGATTATTCTCAGTTTCTGGCATAGTGATATTTATTATGTGATTGATTGGTGCTATTTCTGGCGAGATAATCTTTGTCGTCGTACTAATTTTACTAGCCAATCTTTTGTTTGAATACACCATAAAATCTTCTGTTTTTACTAAACAGCCTTCCCCAACACGCAACAGACCAGCATCTGATAACCTAACTGCCTTAAGTTGATTTTCACACAGAAGCTTGACGTTACATTCATTGCAGCATAAATTTGTTTTCTGATGTCAACTCTCTCCAGTCATTCTTGCACGAGGTAGTTTTAGTTTTACAAGTTCTTGTGCCTGGGATCGTCTCGCAAAGACTATGATCATCTTTCAAGTGGTGAATAGGCTTTCTGAGATGACACAGAATAGTCACAGGGTTTTTTAATACGCATGACTGCAGATCCATGTCTGTTATTGTTAAATACGAATCCTTTCTCATGTTGATGGCTGCTAACTCAGAGATAGTTTCGACCTTCATCATCATTTTATCTTTCACAATACGTGGAACCGGAATAAGATTAAATACCTCGTAAATATTCTTTTCAATCAGGGGTATTTTTATTTCAATAATTAGGTATTTGCCTGAGTATTTGGCTTTTATTTTGAGCAAGCTGTAAAGATCTTTAAGATTAAAGTTGTCGACAGGAACTACCAAGTCTCCAGATATTTGTGCTGATATTATGCTTAGCTCTGATCTGAATTGTTTCGGAGATATCAAATGACAATCTAATTTTCCACTATAAATATCAGTTACTGTATCTAAAATTGAGTCCTGGATTCGTCGAAGGGTATACAACAAGTTGTTGGTAGTGAAAGCCGAGGTTATGAAGTCTGTGATGACAGTTATGTTTTGCACTTGTTGAACGAGATTTTTGTAAGAATCTTGGAGATGATTAAGCTTTTGATTTATTATTTTGTTATGTTTGTTTATAGTATTCTCCATCCTTTTCATGAGATTAAATTCAGCTTCTACGACCGACGTTTGGTTTTTCCAGAGGTTGTATAAATGGTTATCATTATGCTTTAAAAGGTTCAATATCCTTCTCATATTTTTCTGCAAATCGTTGGTCCAACACTCCGAATAAACTATTTGCAACGTAGCCTACTCCGTCTATCAAGCCGCGTCGTCGCCGACGATTCATATTAGTCATAAACGGGTCATTCATCATGACAATATTATCATAATGTTTAATTTCTTCGAACTCGTGCTCGAGTTGTAACATGACGCCGTCGCAAGGTCTTTGCGTTCTAATCGTTGAGCATAGGGTTTCAAGATACTTGATATACTTTAATAATGCCGCTGTTCCTTCTTGATAGGGATTTGTGTCGTAGTAGACTATTAAATGCCAGTCATCTCTAATTAGATGCATATTTGATATTTTGTCAAAGTAGACACTATTGTTTGTCAGCGAGCGGATAAAACCATAGCTGAGAATAAGATAGGACGTTTTTTCTTCGCCACTGGCGATTTTTGATCAACTTTTGTGTCATTTTTCTTTGTTGGCAGTAAGGACAGTTTTACAACTCGGCGTTTTAAGAGCCCGTTTTTGGTTCTAAGTGTGACGACTCTTACGTGTCCGTCACTTCCAGGATGCAGAGCTACTACGCGACCTAGACTCCATTTTCCTGGTGGAAGGTTGTCGTCCTTTATAATAACGATGTCGTTAAGATTGAGATCTTTTTGATGCTGTCGCCATTTTGACCTTGTGGAGAGCTGAGAGGTAGTCAGTCTTCCACTTATCCCATATATCTTGATAGATTTTTTGCGTCAAGTGCCACCGTGTTCTGAGATCATGCTCTGTTACGAATATCGTTAAATTGGGGCCGCTTGCTAAAAAGTGAGCCGGGGTCAAAAAGTCCAGATCCTCAGGGTCTTCTGTCAGAGGGCACAGTGGTCTGGAGTTCAAAAAAGCCTCTAGTTGGGATAGTAGAGTAATATATTCCTCGTAGGTTAATTTTTGCTCTCCTACAACACGCTTGAGGTGATGTTTTAGACTTTTCACTGCAGCTTCCCAGAGTCCGCCTGCAGATGGCCATGATGGGGCGTTAAAGTGCCACTCAATATTCATTTCGGAGATTGTTGAGGTTACTTCTTGGTCAGACAAGATGTTGGAGATTTCGGAAAATTCTTGTTTTAAAATTTTGTTGGCTCCTATGAAGTTAGTTCCTTGATCACTATAGATGTGCCCAGGACTCCTCTTCTAGCTGACATTCGTCGAAGCGTGGCAATAAATGCTGATGCTGTGAGATCTGAGACGATTTCTAAATGTATGGCTTTAGTTACCATACAAACAAAAACTGCGACATATCCTTTACAGGTTTTAATGCCACGACCTTTGTTTGCCTTAATAAAGATATGTCCGGTATAATCTATTCCAGTGTGGTAAAAAGGTCGGTTCGGAATCAATCGTGCTGGAGGTAGGTCACCCATGATTTGATGCTGTGGTATGGGATTATTTCTTTTACATTTGACACACATTCTTAATCGTTTCTTTGTGACTCTGTTTCCTCCAAGAATCCAGTATTTGTGTCTTATAAACCCAGTAGTCATTTTTACTCCACCGTGAAATACAAGTTCATGGGATTCATCTATGATAAGATCTGCCAATTTCGATTGATTCGGGATTATGATTCGAATGTTTAAGTCTGCCACCTACACGGAGTATTTAATTAGTGTCTAGTATGGGATTGAGATTAAGAATCTGGCTTTTCTTATTTAGTGGTTCATTATTTCTCAGCCGCGATATTTCTTCATCGAAATATTCGTTTTGAACGTGCTTAATTAACATTTCTCTTGCTGTCTTTATATTTTGCAGAGTAAGAAAATATGTGCGTTTTTTCTTGTAAACAACAATATCGATGAACTTGTTGATGTAAGCCAATACTCAGGTTACTTTCCTCAAAGTGCTATATTTTGTTAGTAGTTGGTTAATTATTAAGTTTTCGGTGTTTACAATGACCGTATTTACTTCCTCTTTTCTTTTTAGTTCTTCGCTAGTAATATTCATATAAACCGGCACCTTATGAGATTCTTTAGGCTTATATTGTGGGCCCAGTTGGGCCCTTGCCACCACAGCGAGTAATTTGCTAATTGAGCAGCTTCGACTTGCGCAATCTGCAGGGTTTTCTTTGGATTTACGTAGCTCCATTTATCTTTGGGGATTACTTCAGTAATAATCCTCACTCGATTCGCAACAAAGGGTTTCCATTTCTCCGGTTCGCCACACAACCAACCTAGGACAGCCATTGAATCTATCCAACCGTAAACATGCAGCTTGTAGCTCGCTAGGGATAAGATGATTTTACGCATAAGTTTTGACAACAAGAGAGCGCCGCAAAGTTCCAATCGTGGAATCGATTGTGGTTTTTTCAGCGGTATGACTTTTGATTTCCCTGCAATAAGAGTCACGTGGGTTTCATTTTTTCTCTGTATTTTGCAGTACACAACCCAAGCGTATGCTTTTGTGCTAGCGTAGCAAAAGCCATGGAGTTCAATGGTATCTTTTTCCTGAGTTTGAACCCAACGTGGTATTTTAAATCGAGATATATGAGATAGATCGGCTTTAATAGTATTCCAAAGAGCGATTTCTTGAGGGACAGGGTGGTCCCAACCCAGGTCTGATTTCCATAATTCTTGGAACAACATCTTAAGTTTTATTGTGACTGGTGCTAACCAGCCCAAAGGGTCAAAATTAGATATTTGAGATAAGAATTGTCTTTTTGTAAGGATATCTTGAGAGCTAAATTCTATAAGATGAAAGATAAATTGATCATTTTTTGGTTCCCACCGCAGACCTAAAGTTTTGGTTGACTCCGGTTGCTTAAAATCAAAGTCTTCCTTTTGAAGTGTATCGGAACTATCTATTATTTCCGGCAAGTTTGATCGCCATTTTCATAGATTAAACCCGCCAGATTTGAGGAGGCAGATCATCTCTGCTTTCAGCTGTTTAGCTGCTCTCGCTGAATGTTCACCATGCATGAGATCATCCATGTAAAACGAGTGTTCTAAGATGTCAGGAGCGCAACTTTGTTGATAGTTTGGCCTTTCGTCGATGGCCAATTGCTTCAGTGTCATCATGGCCAAAAAATGTGCGGCTTTTGTGCCATAGGTAACTGTCGCTAACTGGTATTCTTTTAATGGTTGGGATTGATGGTTCCGCCAGATAATTTTCTGATATTTCTGATCTTCGGGATGTAGCCAGATTTTGCGAAACATTTTTTCTATATCTGCTGTAAAAGCATATCTAAATTGTCTCCATTTTAAGATAAGGCTCTGAAGGTCTTGTTGCAAATTGGGTCCTCGGCACATACGATCATTGAGGCTGTATCCACTCGAGGTTTTTGCCGAGGCATTAAAGACAACTCGCAATTTGGTAGTTGATGACTCAGATCGTTGGACGCAATGTTGCGATAAGTAGCAGTCCGGCTGTACGTGTGATGCAACGGGTGTCATATGTCCGAGCTCTAGGTATTCAGAAATAAACGTTTTATAGTCACGTGCCAGTGCTGGTTGCTTACTTAATTTCCGCTCTATTTGGAAAAATTGAGCAATCGATTTTGTTTTTGACTCGCCTATATTTTTCTCAAAATCTTCTTTGAATGGTATTTTAACGACGTAGCTTCCGTCTTCTCGTCTAGAGGTCGAAGATTGGTATAACTCGAGGTCGAAGATTGGTAGAACTCGATGCATTTTTGATCTTCTTCTGATATCGCTGGAGATTCATGTACATCCTCCATCTCCCAGAATTGCTGAATCTCTTCGATATTATTTAGGATCACATTGCAATGGTACGTTTCGTAGTTGCCGCTTAAGATCCATCCCAACTGGGTTTGTTGGGCAATGGGCAACGTACCTTCTGATCGGCAGATACCGTCCATAAGGATAGTGGAATAGATATCTGCCCCAAATAGGATATCAATAGGCCTACTTTTGTAAAATTCGGGATCTGCTAGAGTTATTTGTTTAAGTATAGGTCAGTCTGGCTTAGGTAAGGTACAGCTTGGTAAGTTATTTATGAGTCTATTCATTATATAGTCGTCCGTTTCGAAGGTGAAATCGGGTCCCAGGAAGACACATTGACTCCCAGGTTCTTTATCGCATTCACGCTCTCGTACGTAGTGTCGTGAATGCGTTTTATATGGTTTGATGACTGTTGCTGGTTTGCAGGGATATTCATGAGATTGTTAAGATAGGAAGTGAAGATCAGTCGCTTATTATTGTAACGATGATTGAGGATGTTCCAGCATACAGGATAGTTGTCGGAGCTTATTTGGAGATGTTGGATCAATTTTTCGGGTTCACCTTTGATCTTACTCTTTAGAAACTGCATCTTTTGTGCATTCGACAAAGAGGGGTTGTTGTGCACTGCTTCGGTAAAAAGATCTTTGAACGAAATCCACTTATTGTAGTTTCCTTCAAAGGTGACTATCTCCATTTTAGGAGTAGATTTTTCAATATGCGCAACGGACCACATTTTCTTATTGATGTCTTTCTTGATTTTGTTGTAATATTTCTCGTAATGAGTAAATTGCTCTTCGTACTCGGGGTTTGATCCGCCATACTGGTTTCCAGCTCCCAATGAAGCGAGTCAATAGCCACCCAACGAGATTGTAACGTCTTCAGGATGTCTTCAAACTCCCATTTTTTCCGTGACGAGATCAAGGTCGATATTGGAAGATGTTCTCAAGAAAGCCTTAAAGTTGGTAGCTTGCTTTTTAAAGAGGCCTTCGGCTTTGCTCTCTTCAAGAGCAGGGGTTTTAGAAGCAGCGTGAGATGCGAGGTTCGAGGTTTGAGATTCCGCAGTAGGTTGGAACGTAGGAGGTTTCAATTCCGGGGTGTGCGGTCTGTTTGCGAGAGGGTTATAGTTCTGAATAGTAGTTTTAATGTTCTTATATTTTTCCTTCATTTGATCGTATTGATTAGTACTGAAATATGCATGAGATTGATCACCAAAAGATAGCAAAATCATATGATTATGGAACTCTGTAAAGTATTGTTCCAAGGTAGCTAATCGTCGACGCAAGTAGTCTGAGGTCTTGCGCTCTGCACCATCCTTCTTGAAATTGGTGAAGAGCTTATCAACGGCTTCGATTAGTTGTTGTTGGGTTGTTAAAATGTCATCCATTTTCGACATTATAAAGATAAAAAAGAGACCTTACTTGTACTGAAGGCTTCTTTAGAGATCAAATGTCCTTGCGATGGCTGCAAGAACAAACCTGGAGTAACAGCGCGATGAGATGACGCGATGCTTTCGTAAAAACCAGGCTCAATCAGGATCAGCGGGATGATGAACTTTTTGGGAAGTAAATCCACTCAGTTCTGTTTTTCAGGGTCTGGTAATAAGTTCCAAGCGAGACACTCACACAGTAAACTTAGATACACGCGTAATGGTCCCGCTCCGATGGCTCGAAGGACCAATGTTCGGGGTTGGGGTGAGATCAAGATAAACTAAGATTAAAGATTATAAAGATAGGTATATTTCAGTAATACAAATGGGATAAAGATTAAAACTAATGAGGTGAATGAGGTGAGATTGAGTCGCGCCCGATATGCTATCCAAAAACGTACTGACTGTTTTACTTAGGTAATACATAAAATATTCAAGGCATAAAGCGCGGTGTCGCAATTATGCTGACATGTTTATTATTGTTCGGTGATTGACCCGAACACTAATATCACACAACACAGACGCAGTTGTTAAAACCAGTATTAGGTATACATATGTGTTGGCTTAAACCAGTATTTAAATTTTCTTCATTTATTAAGCAAGAGGTTTCCTTTATTGTCCTAATTTCAAATTTAAATGAATGTCATTTCAATATCACTAGTTGCCAAATTATTGGCAAAATTATTTAAAATTACTTTGCATTGCTCAAAAGGGGCAAGTTGTTTAACCAAGTTTTTGGCTGAAATACAAAAAAAAATATGTTAGTGACTCAGCTAATCTGTCTTTTGTAATAGTTAGAAAGATACTACATAAAAATATTATACCTATCTTTTGTGAAATACTAATTGTTACCAACATAATTGTTGGTATCAACTAAATGAAACAAATTATTATTAAATGTCATGTTATGCAATGTCATGTTCATTGAAAATCTTAAGTTATTTTCTTCCTGTAGCAAATTTTACTATATGGGAATGTAAACAACACAATATTTATCTTACACTAAGATTACACAATGACCTATAGTATTGGAGCAATTCTCCTTTGTTCACATTTCCCCTGTTACCTATAAAAATTATTAATATAGTGTCCTGATTAAAGATACATTTAATAATTTCTTATAAAATGTAATTTATTATGGAGTGTCCCGGATATTCATCTGTTACCAAGTGGCCTAAGTCCTTTCCAATCTCATCGCAAAACAATACTATATCATTCTTAACAATTTGTTTACATTGTTTATTGGGACCAATAATAGCAGGAAATGGCAAATCAACACAGGGCTGCGGTAAGGTGGTATTGCATGTTGTCAATGAATATTCCGGTGTTAGTACATTGGATGGTGTTTGACACTGCTCACAGTTGTTTGTTTGTGAGTTTACTAGCTGATTCAATGCCAAAACATTGCACCCTTAGAACAATTTAAAATATTTGTTCAAGCTGGTTGGTTGGAAAGGTGGCTGGGACAGACTGGATGTGGAAGGCTGAGCACAGAGCATTGTGGCACAGCCTGGGAGAAGCCTACGTGTATGAATCGCGATAGGCTGAGTCGATTGAGTGTTGTTCAAGTTAAGATGTGTGCGCGACGCACCTTATACTTTTTACACTTTATACTTTTTGGTCTATTTTGTACAGTGTTTATTTATAATTCGAATGTTATTTATTTTTGATACCTTTTGTTTTCTTTGATTAAAAAGTCAGTCTACCATTAACCATCACGACGTTTAATTCATAGAACAGTCCCCTTGAAAAATAGGAAAAAGTTTATTAAAAACCAGCAATGGTGATAATAGGCTCAGTCCGCTACAATATGGGTATTTTTTCTTTCCAGAAATGTACGAGATAAGTCCTTACGCGACGTTCAGCATGTCTGGCGGCGCGGGCGCGGAGGAGGGCGGCACGCTGCGCACGTTCGGGCGCGCCGAGCCCGCGCCGCTGCAGGCCGCGCCGCCGCGCGCGCCGCGCCCGCACGCGCTGCAGCACGAGAACGCGGGTACGTTCTCATCCAATCGATAATCTTTCTTGTGGTGGACTGCCCCATTCCATCAACTCTGTCACTCCTCTGTTTTCTTACATCATCCATGCTCAGTACAGCACTGCCATTTAAATATAATAATACCAAATGTACTCGTAGCATATCTTGGTCATCCTATCCTACCTAGCCTATCCTTTTCCTAACTGTGTTGGGGTCGGCTTCCAGTCTAAACAGAGGGAGCTGAATACCAGTATTTTACGTGGAGCGACTGCCTATCTGAACTCTACATCCTATAGTTACTGACTAACATGATACCCCTTGGTAAGACTGTTTATCCAGCTCGAAGGACCAAATGTTGGGGCGTAACTCCCAACAGTGAAAATGTTATGTTGATTTTGTGTAATGGGATGTTACATATTATGTTGAACGAGCAAACAACCAATTGGTATAAAGGTTTTATTGCTACTTTCACTGTAAGTAGGAGTTACTACGCTGTATATGCAACTAACTTGAGTTGCATGTACAGCGTAACTCGTACATTCGGGCTTCTGACGACCTGTAACAACTGTCAAATATCTACAAATAATAGCCGTGACCACCGGCTTAACGTGCCTTCTGAGGTATGTAAAGATGGTCACCCATCCACAGACCAACCGCGGCAAGCGGAGCTTAACTTGACCAATCGACCCGTACGGCTGTTATTACTTAGCCACAAGCCCTTCCAAATTGTAGCATAATCTTGGTAACATAATTATATCCAATAGTTGATTTGAGACTAGGGCTGGGATGTCTAATCAGCATTTCGTAAGGTAGGTCATTTATTTTTCAATAATGTTTATTGTTTTTGCAATCCATAGACGAATACACGCTGTCTCGTGCGATGACACTAATGGTGCGTCGCTCGGAGTCCGACTCCGACTCGAGCGGGTCGCCGTGCGCCGAGTGCAACTCCAGCGTGTCGTACAGGATGCCCGTCACGCCAGGAAAAGGTATAAAAATGTTCTTTTAAGTGGTCATGTTATTATTTTAATAGTTATATTTTGTCCCCCTCCTGGGCGAAAGTCTCCTTCCAAAGCTTCTACTCTCGATCTCATGCAAAATAAACATAATTAAGCTTGTATCCATGCCCTTTATTAAATCTATGGTGATTTTGAAAACGACGCAGAAAAAAAATTCAAACAGCAGTCATTATTTTCCTTCTGAATGTTGTTTACTAAAATTATTAATATTTTTGTAGTAATTGAACAATAGTTGTACTTCCAGACGAGGTATTCCGCGCGGTGACGGACTCAAGCGCGGAGTCGGCGGCGGACGCGCGCGGCGCGGCGCAGCGCCCGCACGACAAGGCGCGGCGGCGGCCGCGGAGACATCACACGCCCACATCGTCTAGGTAAACTCAACATTAGGTAAACCAATTTCTGAGTAGGTATAGGATTTAAAAAAATCTATTTCCTAGTTTCTGTGCGTCTACGAAAATAATGTTGTAATGTATTTTCTGTCCAATACATGTCTTTAATATGCATTAAAAAAATTGATCTGATCAGTAACGAAATGACAACGAATACGCTCTCCGCGAAATTAAAAAGACAACCCATCTAAAAACTACCCTTAACACCTAGCGTATGCCAATGCATGGCTTAACTACGGCATAACTCTCTGGGAAATAGTACAGATGCATTGACAGTCTTTACCCTACAAAAGAAATTAGTTAGAATCTTGGTAAACATTGATCAAACTGACAGTTGCAAGCCCTATTTTCTAAAACATAATATTCTAACTCTCCCCAGTATTTACATTCTAGAAATATGTAAATTTGTCCGTGCGCATCAAGAGTTCTACACAAAACGCGAAGACATCCAATCACAGTACACCCTTAGGTACCGATCTAGACTAAACATACCAACCTCCAAGCTAAAAATGCATTCATCAAGTCCCTACGTAATGTCTATAAAAATTATATAACAAGCTACCTAAAATAATAAAGAAAGAAGAAGTTAAATATATTTAGAAATAAACTTAAAAAATTACTGATAAGTAAATGCTATCACTTCTTAGATGAATATTTAAATGATAAATATAAATAATAAAAATAAATGAAAATCACGCAATTCATAGGTATGATGATACAATAATTACATAACATCACGCCTTGTTTCCCCGGAGGGTTGGGCAGAGGTGTACCTGTAGGTAGGTACACCCACATTTCGCCAGTTATGTTTAAGTCCCATGTAATAGGGGGCGAGCCTATTGCCATCAACCGGGCACAAATCCAGACTCCGGGTTACTACTGAGAAATTCCAGATAGAAAAACCCAGTATCACTATCATGCCCGACCCGGGAATCGAACCCATGACCTCATGCAATAATTATTAATAAATAATATATAATACTAATAATTAATACATATTATAACAAAAATAATAATCATATTAAATAGCATTAGCAATAATAATAAATTTAATAATTTTGTAATAATAATTGTTCAAAGAAAAACTATTTATACAAATGAATAAACTTAATTATAATACGTATGTACAGGTATATAAAATAATCTAAAACATTTAAGTACATTTTGCACATAAAATAATAAATAATAGATAAGCGAAATATTTAGTATCATAATCGCGATCTTCTGACTGATTACATATTATAATATGTAAAACTTATTCCCACAAAAACAACGTAATTATCTCGAAAAACAGGACTTCCTCTCTCCTACCCTTTTGCTGTGCCCTACAGGATCCATAATGATCTAAATTATATAGTTACCACCTAAGTACACATTATGGTAAAGCAATAAAGATATTGAGTATTGAATGCTCTTAGGACCCGAATAGTTTTCTGCGGACCACCAAGTGTAGCCATCTATCGTATCATAAATACATTTTCTAAAGCGAACATCTTTTGCCAGGAAAAAGTAAAGGCGTGCGAGCCTTTACTTTTTCCTATCACTAGCTGGCGCTGTATTTTGCTTCGTACATGGATTGTTAGATGGCGCTGTTTTATTTTTCCAGATACCAGCAGCGGCAGGAGCAAGAGAGAAGAGATTTTACGATACACGTATAAGACGACAATAAAGACTGCTACAAGCGAAATACTATTAAATTGTTACCTAGCTAATTTACCGTTTTAGCTTTAAGAGATTTAACACGAAAAATAAAAATGTACCTAAATATTTTAGGATGTTTTGTACTACGTTGGATTTGAAAAAGATTATGCGGCATATTTGGTATCACTAAAATGATCATTTCTATTACTATTTGAAACAACACGTTTCTTCTAAACTCCAACTTTTGTAGTAAATTCCTAGTCGATTAAACTCATACACTTTAACAATAGTTATTGAATATTAAAGAAAACCCTGAATCATATCTAACGGATTGTAAAAAGTAGAACATAGATTTATAATAAGACATCAATAATAAGTACAAGAAGATTTTATTGTTAGTGTTAAAGCATGAGAGGCTCGATAGATGGCGTTGTTTATGTTGTTGCATGTGTGTTCATCATGTTTTTTATTATTTTTATGATGCTCAAGAATACGATTAAGTTTACATTTTGTATACTTGTATTACGAATTTTATATACCTTTTGCCCAGTAATGGTTTTGTACTATATTTTGATTTACACAAATTAATAATAATTGTGGGCGATTATAGAATTATGAGTTTTAGGCTCGTTTAGTCGTTGAAGCGAATAAACGATTATTCGCTTTCGTTTAGGACACAGGGTTACTGTTATGTATAATACACCATTAATTAAAACAATGTGCCAATTAAATTTATATCAGTTAAAAAACAAAAACTAAGCTGCTACCTATTTCAATAATTATTTTTGTTCTGTCAACGAAAACTAAGATATGCCATAATTATACGATAAATATATATTATTTGAATATCCTCTCAAAAAAACATTCTGAAGTTTTTCAGTGAGCACAATTTTACCCCATTGTAGTAAATTTAAATAAGCCATTTACTCAGTCATTTATACTAATTATTTTTTATCCTGTTTTATAATATCATAATAATTGATATGTAGGCTAACAATAGATATAGCAATAAACCAATCTACTCAAGTCTTATGTTAACTGTCACTGCCTACGTGTTTGATAATGTAAATATTTTAAAGGAAACGAAAAATAAAATCGATTGATTTGTGTTTCTTGTTTTATTTATATTTTTTTTACACTAAATCAACTATCCTAGTTAGGCCGAGCGCTGAGCGCCGCGCGCCGGGCGCAGAGTACGAGACAACACGCCGTATTCGGGTTCGCGATAAGTCGATCGTCATCCTGAGGATGCCTCGTTGAGAGGTGAAAACGTGTCGGCTTCTTCTAGGGTTTTTTAAGCCTCTTTAGGTATTCCTAAAGAGTCTAACTATTATCAAAACTAAAATTAACAACTAGTTAGTTATTAACTATTGTTATGCGGAATAGGTTACTAAATTATAATATCTACGTCTTTTGTATGTTTTAGCACAGGAAACTGTTTATCCCGACATTCCCACGGGATCGAGACTCATGCGGGTGAAACCGCGGGGCGCAGCTAGTTTTAAATGATCCCGCAAGTATCCTGTCTTTTTCCCCTAAAACGTAGATTTTTGTTGTCATCTACCCTTACTCTATCTGATTGCCAAAATAAATACACACCAGGCCAAAAAGATATAATTCTGCCAAGCAATATGCCGCTATAATAAACAATCCTTAGAAAGAGTAACACCACATAGTAACTGCTACTGTCGTCAGATAGAGTAGTGATATTTATTAGATTGGCAAGTAGGAGGACGGCGTTATTAAGAAAACGGAGAACAAGAGTGTCTTGCTTCCGCCATAACTTAGTACAAAATACTTCTAATTTATTCTTCTGACGAATTTCCTTATTCTCCATATCCATAAGAATAGATGAGACAATAAATTCTAACAAAAGATAAACAAGGCAACAAATATTTTTTTACAAATATTACTGAGACCACAACATAGTTATCTCGTTCTTTAAGAATACTAACTAGTTCACATGAAAATGCCTCCTATATCAATCGTTTTCTTGGCATTGCAATGTTAGCTGGCACTTGGCATTTAAGTGAGGCTCCTACGACCAATTTTTTTTAATTTCCTGCTTGGCATACAGCCGTTGTATTATTATCTACACTATATTTGACGATCATTCTGTAAGAAATTGGGAACATTTCAGTAATACCTATGTTATGGGTTTAAAATTATGTGCTGAGTTTGTCGTCTCTTTCCTTTGTTTAAAGTTTTACAGATGAAGGTTATTGTAACATTTTCGACGGATTCATTTCATATACTCGTAGTGTCTAGTGCAATCATTGGCTTACTGCTGACCACTACAACTGGAGGAAAATATGGACGATAATTCACTACGTTTCGGAAATGGATTAAAAGCTATAAGCAGTCAGAAGATTGTTTCAGGTGATTTTTATACTCTGGGTAGGCTGAAGTAAAGGAAACCTGTTGAGGAATCTGTCGCTATGCGTTAGATTCCTGCAAACTGATGTAGGTAAGTCATTTTTTAATAAGAAGCATACAGAAAAAGACTGCCTCCTAACATTTTGGTGACCGGTAGGAGCATTTAAACATACAACATATTATCTTCGGATCTTAAACTTGGAACAATTTATGGTCCTCAAATTTGCCAAAAACATTAGGTATCTAGCCGTCTAGCACTTCAATAAATAAAGATAATATGTCTATAAAGGGTGATCCAATTGAGGTTCCTGTATTGGCAACACTATAATTATGACAGCTGTTATACTACATAAAAGATAGCTTGATCTCTGCGACATATGTCTAACTGACATTCCTTGGGTAGGAATTCATTCATTAGGTCAGCATGCCCATAAAGTATGACATAGACAGTAACTGTCTGTACTATTATGAAATTCAAGACTTCATAGGCGATGATTACTGAGCTGACAGCAGTCGCAGAGGTCAAGCTACCTTTTAGGAAGTATAGTAATAACGCGTGATTCAAACGTCAAATGTTAGTATGTAACAATACGATAACGATTTACAAAATGAAAGGAAACATGACAACGCTACTTGCCACACAGCGCGTGAAACGTTAGATGTTTGGCGTGAAACGTTCATGGATTGCATTTGATTGTTACGGTGACGTCAACGTTGACGCGTCTATACCAACATACCAGCAACGTTGGAGCACCTAAAAACTAACATCCAATAAGATAATGCCCAAATAAGCCACGAAATTTGCGAAATGTCATCTAAAATTACCTCGAAAGAATCAACTGCTGCAGAAGGTCCACGGGCGGCCATTTGCCTGACATTATTTTCCATAATTAATGAATACCAACCAATTTAATATTCGACTAAAGAAAAAAATAATATGATATTTTGTGTATTTTTTTTAATTAAAGCTAAGAACCTAGAATTGGATTACCCTTTATTATTGGATCTGTGCCCGATGTATGTAACATGCCTTTTCTCACGTCATAATCTTAAAACGTTAGTGGGTCCTATCAAGCACGACTTCGCTTATATCCGCAAAAAATTACAAGCCTATGAATACTTAGTCTGGCCATAAATACTGTTACAATTAAAAATAAGAAAGATATTATTACATTTGAATTTGGAATCTGTCATTTTTATACTATTGTTCATTGAGTTTTCTAATTTTGGCGCCAATACATTGTACAATATTTAGCGATATTAAAATGGAGTAGGGTGATAAAGAGAACCGAATCGCTGTGATTGCATTACACAAAGTTGGTATGGAGCCAAATGCCATTTTTAAAACTCTCCATACGCTTGGTATTAGTCAAATGTTTGTGTACCGGGCTATTAATACGTACAATGAGACCTCCTCTGTTAGTGACAGAAAAAGATCTGGCCGTCCACGTAGTGTTCGTACGAAAAAGGTGGTCAAAGGAGTAAGGGAAAGAATTCGAAGAATTTTTTTGTTTACGGATGAGAAAATCTTTACAATTGAGCAACATTTTAACAAACAAAATGACCATATTTATGCTCAAAGCTCTAAGGAAGCTTCCTAATTAGTCAACAGAGTGCAACGTGGGCATTATCCGACTTCAGTGATGGTTTGGTGGGGTGTTAGCTATGAAGGACTGACAGAGCCATATTTTTGTGAAAAAGGTATCAAAACATCGGCACAAGTGTATCAAGATACCATTCTTGAGAAGGTAGTTAAGCCCCTTAACAACACCATATTCAATAACCAAGTATGGTCCTTCCAACAAGACTCGGCGCCGGGTCATAAAGCTCGGTCCACGCAGTCTTGGTTGGAAGTGAACGTTTCGGACTTCATCAGAGCTGAAGACTGGCCGTCGTCTAGTCCCGATCTTAATCCGCTGGATTATGATTTATGATCAGTTTTAGAGAGTACCTACGGCTTGCTCTAAACGTAATGATAATTTGGAGTCCCTAAAACAATCCATACGATCGGCAGTGAAGAATTTTCCCATGGAAAGAGTGCGTGCTTCTATTGATAACTGGCCTCAACGTTTAAAGGACTGTATTGCAGCCAATGGAGACCACTCCGAATAAGATTTTTATATTTTAAATTGTTTTATATTTATGTATAAGTAACTAACACACAGTAAAAGTAATAAATATTATTTGCAATAAAAAATATAAAAAATCTTCGTGACAATATTTATGGCAAGACTACATACTTGGTTTACCAAAATTAAAGGGTTACCCTTTAATTTAATAGCTCATTTAATTCCACATAATAGCTGATTGAAATCGATTGGCTACGAGTGCTACGCCGCGCTACGTCGTAGCACTCGTAGTACCACGGCGATTCTCGGAGGCTACGAAACTACGAGGTTCTAATAATAGCGAGCAAAACTACTGAGTTGTAATAACAAGATAATCTTGAACTAACGAGACAGTAAACATTGTTCATTTTGTTTTGTACCGTAAATTGAATCTGATATCCTGCTACTAGTATTGAATTACAAGGTGATATCGTTCAAGTTAGTTTTGTTGTTGAGCTACATAAAGTTTTGAGGTAAATACTTAGATGATGCTTGGAGTTTGCTTTGTGTTGTTTTATGTTTAGAGTTCTAAGAACGTGATTGATTATCGTATAGGGACAAATAAATAGCTTGCATAGTTTTTATTGATTTTATCGATATTGTATTTTATAACTATAGATATAATTTTTAATAATAATAATAATTTTTTATTGAATAAAACGTTTACAAGAAGTGTACACATAGTCAACAGTAAGTAAATATTATCCAAACAATAATTATAGTGCCTAAAAATAAACTAAAACTAATATATGTTAAGAACAGGTGCAAGTAATCATGGTATGGAATTACAATGTTAGGTAGCGACTCGCCCGACCTAGGTTAATTCAAACCTGTGTTTCAGGCCCTCACTTTACATTTTAATTAAATTGGAACACTAAAATTTTAAGTTAAACCGATATAAAATAATCTGTTAAAAACTATGAGAAAAAGCATTTTGGTTTCTTATTATCTAAAACTAAACCTATGTAAATATACAAAAGTAAATACTTAAATTACCATCATGACAAATTTTCTAGAAGTTTTTCTGTGTCTGTGTAATTTAGTATCGCTAAATATATTAACATATACTTTTGACGTCAACATTCTGATTCATTTAACATAATAATGCATAATTATATCCACCGATCAACACCCCCCTCCCTTTTGTACACGTGTGTATGCTCTAATTGGTCGACCGCAGAACAGCGGCCGCGTGACAAATTGCTCCTGCCCTATGCCACCGCAGGCTAGCTCAATGGTACCTACAGATACCACAGATAGATTAGCAGCAGGAGGTCTACTCTTTATAATGGACAAATATGGATGTGGAAGTTTCAAGGCAATTTATCAACTCGTTCTTTTTTAACCGAATCCAAAAAGAAGGAAGAAATAACAAGACACAAATCGAGGGCACAACTACTGAAACTACTACTAAAATAGAAAATAATAATAGATTTTTAATTTGTAATTAAAAATCTATTATTATTTTCTATTTTTGTACGATGTTATAACTTTTTCGCGTTTTGTCTACCCACGGCCACTATGTCACTGGAGTTAAGCGATGCTGCGGTCAACGATGAAAAGTAAGTTTTTAGACGATAATAAATAAGTGAGATTAAGAATAAGAGGAACCTGCGTGTCAACAAATACATTTTAGTAAATAATAAAAATCTCTTTCCATACTATAACTTGACTGCTAACCGCCTTGAGTGTCACAATCTTAAATAAACACCCTCAAGTGAAGTCCAACTAAACACCCCATTTAATAAATTTAATGCCGTCATCTCCCATCCCTGATGGGTCAATTCGCACGTATGAAAAGTGCAGCATCCGACATGAATGCTAAGATGCTGAGCGTCGCTGCAATCCGCTGAACGTACAGAATGACGAGCGAACCACCGGGGCTAGTGTTGATCTCAATTTGCGAGGATTACTACGAAATTGTGAACAGAAGTGATTTGATTTCGAGTTACATATTTTTTGATGGCGTAAAGGGTTAAGTTGGTACCTATTCTGACATTACAAGCTGGATATTTAATACTTTTTGAAGATTAGAAAGAAAACAGAAGTCTTGTATTCTGTCAAGGTAAGCAGCCTCTCCAATTAAGTGTTAATGAAATAGATTTGTTAGATGTCTGTCTCGTTGGTCCAGTGGTCACAAGCGCTACTGCTGAGCATGAGGTTCGATTCCCGGGTCGGCAAGTGTTATTGGGTTTTTATATCTGGAATTTCTCAGTAGCAGCCCGGAGTTTGGAATTGTGCCATAATGGCAATAGGCTCGCCCCCTATTACATGGGACTTAAACTTTACTGGCAAAATGTGGGTGTACCTACTACAGGTACACCTCTGCCCAACCCTTCGGGGAAACAAGGCGTGACGTTATGTTATGTTATATAATAGATGTCAGTAATTAACCTATTTTAAATTCAAATAGCAGTGCATAGTGCCTAGAACGTAACCAAAGTGCGATTAATTTCGACGCCAACACCATATAACGAGCTTCGAAGAAATCCAAAATGTAAATATTTCGTTGTACTTGTTTTTCTTCTTAAGAGTGACATTACAAATCGTAATACCTGCGCGTTGGTATCATCTCGCGCAGTAAGTAGCTTGTTAGTAACAATTTAATACCGTTTATAAATATTTATTTACTTTGACAATAAGATTTATATACATATTTCCAATGTGCTCGTAAAGACCCTTTCTTTTACCAAACTTGTCATGATTATCTTATATGTTTTTTTTTTCGTAGTTAAAAATTTACCATTTATGTCCAATATATTAAAAATAGGAAGAATTTATATAGCCTATGTCACCCGGACCATTATTACAAATCTATTGATACCTCATTCATCAAAAAGAGCAGTTTCATCAGTAGTTTGGAGGTACGATGGAACACACGTAAATACAAACATAGGTAAGTACATAGATACACAGACTACTAAAATCATAACCCTTCCTTTTGGCTTTGCCGTAGTCGCGTAAAAACTATGGCATAGCAGAGAATATGTAAGTTGATCACTAAACTATGGCATAGCAGAGAATATGTAAGTTGATCACTAAACTATGGCATAGCAGAGAATATGTAAGTTGATCACTAAACTATGGCATAGCAGAGAATATGTAAGTTGATCACTACACTATGGCATAGCAGAGAATATGTAAGTTGATCACTAAACTATGGCATAGCAGAGAATATGTAAGTTGATCACTAAACTATGGCATAGCAGAGAATATGTAAGTTGATCACTAAACTATGGCATAGCAGAGAATATGTAAGTTGATCACTAAACTATGGCATAGCAGAGAATATGTAAGTTGATCACTAAACTATGGCATAGCAGAGAATATGTAAGTTGATCACTAAACTATGGCATAGCAGAGAATATGTAAGTTGATCACTAAACTATGGCATAGCAGAGAATATGTAAGTTGATCACTAAACATTGATTCACTAGATTTGATTTTAATAAAAAAACTCGTTTAGTGATCAACTTACATATTCTCTGCTATGCCATAGTCTAGTGATCAACTTACATATTCTCTGCTATGCCATATAGCAGAGAATATGTAAGTTGATCACTAAACTATGGCATAGCAGAGAATATGTAAGTTGATCACTACACTATGGCATAGCAGAGAATATGTAAGTTGATCACTAAACTATGGCATAGCAGAGAATATGTAAGTTGATCACTAAACATTGATTCACTAGATTTGATTTTAATAAAAAAACTCGTTTAGTGATCAACTTACATATTCTCTGCTATGCCATAGTCTAGTGATCAACTTACATATTCTCTGCTATGCCATATAGCAGAGAATATGTAAGTTGATCACTAAACTATGGCATAGCAGAGAATATGTAAGTTGATCACTAGACTATGGCATAGCAGAGAATATGTAAGTTGATCACTAAACTATGGCATAGCAGAGAATATGTAAGTTGATCACTAAACGAGTTTTTTTATTAAAATCAAATCTAGTGAATCAATGTTTAGTGATCAACTTACATATTCTCTGCTATGCCATAGTTTAGTGATCAACTTACATATTCTCTGCTATGCCATAGTCTAGTGATCAACTTACTTATTATTATTCTCTGCTATGCCATATAGCAGAGAATATGTAAGTTCATAATCATAATCATAATCATAATATCTTTATTGTGGGCATAGGTTTGTTACAGGTCTTAACAAAAAAATTAAGTTCCAATATGTCCTGCCTAATAGGCATACAATAATTATGTATTAGCATTAAATTGAAAATTATTTTACATGTCAAATTTAGTTATTATATGTCAAAATGTCAAAATACAGTTAAATTAAATGTTTAAACAAATCAATCAATAATTTAAGAAATCTTGGATCGTATAGAATGCATTATCAATTAAAAAGTATCGTAATTTATTTTTAAATACTGCAAGTTCCTTAGTGCTCAGAATGTCAATAGGTATTTTGTTGTATATTTTTGATGCAATGCCAAAGAAGCTTTTGTTAAATAGAGCCGTTTTATGTGGTACATTAGACATTTTTAACATATGTCTTTTCGATTTGAGTTTATCAAATAGATTTTCATTTGTTTTTATAAATACGGCTACTTCATAAATGTAAATTGCAGGAAAGGTCAATATTTTAAAATCTTTGAAGTATGGTTCACATGAATCAGGAACACGGATACCAGCAATCGCACGTACACATCTTTTTTGCGCTTTAAACACTAAATCCCTATTAGTGGCATTGCCCCAATATATGACTGCATATCTCAGTGTCGACGAAACATAAGCATGGTATGCGGTCAAAAGAACTGATTGATCAACAATCTTTGATAATTTATATAAAGCATATGAGTACTGACTAAGTTTATTGCATACTGTGTCGATGTGTGTTTGCCAAGTCAAATCGTTATCTATAGAAAGCCCTAGAAACTTAACACAGCGAACTTGTTCAATGTTCGTCTCATTATAATGAATATTGATGTTGTTATTTTTGTTGTTACGCCCGAAATTGACTAATTTAGTTTTTTCTAAGTTGATGATTAAGTTATTAGCCGTCAGCCAGTTAATTATATTGTGAAGAGTGGAATTTATGTCATTTTCAAAAGTATCAGTATTTTGACCTGTAAATATGACTGTGCTGTCATCAGCAAAAAGGATCATGGGATGCTGTGAAACTTTAGGCAGATCATTTATGTAGATCAAAAATAGCAGTGGACCTAACACACTACCTTGCGGCACCCCATAAAGTACTTTTTTGGGCATGGATTTATGTTTTTGTTCGGTATTATTTAAGAGATTAATATTATTTATTTCTACTACTTGATATCTGTCATTTAGATAAGATTCTAGAAGTTTATGGACATTACCCCTTATTCCACAACTGTACAATTTATTTAAAAGAGTTCCATAGTGCACATAATCGAACGCTTTAGTCATATCCATAAACATTGCAGACACAGGAACATGTTTATCAATATTAGTATATACTGGTTTTAAGAGGTCATAAATTGCTAAGTTAATTGACTTATTTTTCCTAAAACCTTTTTGTTCTTTAGCAAATAGATCGAACTTCTCTAAGTGAGTATTAATTGCGTTATATATAATTTTTTCAAATACTTTTGAAAAAATAGGGATAAGTGCTATTGGTCTGTAACATGCCATGTCTTCCTTGTTATTTTTCTTAAAAAGTGGCTTCACTACGGATTTTTTAAGTTTAGTCGGAAACACACCAAGTTCAATACATAAATTAAATATATGACTGAGTACTGGGCTGATGATGGGAGCAACTTCCTTTATTGAGGCTGTTGTAATGTCATCATATCCAGCACTTCTAGTATTTTTAAGTGATTTAATTATAATATTAATGTCATAAGGTATTACAGGGTTTAAAAACAATGATTTATATGAGCTATTGGGTGATGTCAATTTGTTATTGAAAGATGTCAAATTTATATTAGTATTATTATTATTAAAATTGTCCGCAACTGATCCATTATTGTTATTGAGTTTATTTATGGGTTTTATTAAATTAATATAATAATTATTAAATTCTTCAGCAATCACTCGTGGGTCTGATATTGTATGATTGTTTACTTTTATTTTATTAATATTTTCCCTTGGAAGTTGGTTTTTGTTTGAGTTTATAACTTTCCATGTGGCTTTCGAAGTTGATCACTAGACTATGGCATAGCAGAGAATATGTAAGTTGATCACTAAACGAGTTTTTTTATTAAAATCAAATCTGCCATAACAGAATTTATATTTGCTGACGTGGAGTTTGTGGATCATCATCATCATCATCATGAAACTTAGTTGTTAAAGTCAATTCCAACGCCGAAAAACACAGTTCCCATGGTAGTGTCTGTCAAACGATTTCTTCTCAACTCGATGAAGGGGATCAAACGTAAAATTTTACAATCTCCGCTCCGATTCGTTTGATGTCCTTTATGTGGTTCACTTCCGCTCATATTTGTTTCTGAGATACTTTTGCTAATTGAATGAGTCAAGTTTAAAATAAAAAAATGGTATTTTTTTCAGTTGGTTGAACAAGATACTTTATATATGTAAACCATTTTCTCTATTAAGTTCATGCAATTTTATTGACATTAAGTCGTTGTCACTGCAGTTTGTTCTTTACAAGTGCCATAATTAACGCTTTCGGGGTGGATGTAGTGATTTTGTCTGCAAACAATGGTGAGATTCTATAGGTAGTTTAAATCTACGATTTAAATGAATGTATGTTTAGGGGCATGAGGAACAGGGTGTAAAGTTCACTCATCCACCATAGAAAAGGGAGGATCCTCCAACCAGACGGGTGTCGTGTCTGGCGGGCCGACTGCCCGACTGTTGATTTCGGATAGTCTTATCTATGTCGTTCGCGCGGTAAACTCTAATTGCGCGATGCAGGATTTGTGTGACGTCATGTCTTTGATGCGTAGTTAGTATGTGGCGGTGTAACCGCTACATATGAAGCATTGAAAAATAATTATTATAAACCTGGCGACCTTAATTCTCATATTATTCTAATTATTTAGTTAAAGCATTTTGTATCTACTCTGACGAATCTTTAAGGTCAGGCTACCAAGTTAATTAAAAGTATGGACAAAACTACACAAATCGAATGAACTACGCAGTAGCAAGTTACATTTAAACTTGCCTAGCATGTCGTATACCGCGCTTCTATAGCTAACCGCGCTTTAAGTTTGTAGCTGTACGAGCACTCCTTTTAATTCTCTATACGCCACCAACGTCAAGAAGTGTCCTTTACCTTACTCAAGTCCGAACTTCAAAAACCCGCCATGTTTACTACCAACTTACTAAATATATACCAAAAAGTCAACCAGAACCTTTATTTTTACCTACGTAAGATCTAAATTAAATCAGCTTTCAAGATTTTAACTGCATTGATTAATGGTTTTATAGCGCATGCGTGTTTTCGACGGCGGCCATTTTCAGGGAAACCAACACAGTGTAACCTCTTATACATACACAGACACTAGTTACACACACATACACAAATGTATCCAATTTTCCGAAGGATGTTGGACGAGTGTGCGTGCTGATTGGTGCGCCTGTGTGCGCGGGATGCTGAATAAAGCTGCATCCATATAGACGCCTGATTGAGTTCGTACGATTGTTTGCTAGAGTTCCTCTCGGATTATGTGGAGTTTACAAAAGCCAAATGGTTATACGAAGATTTGGTATACTTTCGATTATTTATGACACGTCGTTTCAGCGTTTCCTGATACAAAAATAATATAGGTATAGTGTTCTTTATTCGGTTTACGCATGTTATTACAGTTCAATGTTTGAATTTAATTATGTAAAAAAATTGTCATTTGTCAAAATTGTTATGTAACAAACCATAAAATAAATATTCCTAATTCATTGATTAGCCACGTTGCGACGTTCAGATTTACTACTTAATATTCAAATATAATTATATGTTTTAAAAATGACACCGGTACATGAAAAGTTGTTTGTAAATCGGTGGTCATGGTTTGGGCATTTGATGCAGAGGAATGAGGGAAATGTTGTCAGGAATGTTTTAAGTATGAATACATGGTGGATGGCTATACGACTAGAGGAAGCCCAAAAAAATGATTGATGGACTGTTTGAAAGATGTTATGGCCATAATGGGAGTGACTACCAAGATGACGATTAATAGAGAAGTATGGAAGTAAAATACATGTTGCACTGAACCAAAAACAATTGGCATAGTGACAGGAGAATGATGATGATATTTTAACAATCACTGAAGCAACATAATAATTCCCTGTAAACCATTTTCCCACGAAACCGTTTGGCGGGCCAGTGACCGCTGTTTACTTTTTAATCCCAAGTGTTTAAAAAATGTAATCTAAACGGTTAATCCTCTAAATTGAAACATCAAACGAAATTAGACGAACGCGTTTGATCCCTACGTGTTTACACATGCGGCCAAATAAATCGGACACAATAAAATTCGTACCGACAGCTACAAATTTGTTAGAACGAACCGCGTCCCGTCAAATTGCCGCTGAAAACACCGGGCCCATGTTAAAATATTTACACAATTTATTCAGGAAATGTTCGCCCTCTGGACGCGGCTCTACGTCTGACCTGACCTGGCTTGAGAGGGACACAGATTTAGTCAGCCTCGCGCCGTCACCGCCGGCGGGTGTTCGGCAAACGCGCTCTGTTACCATCCACTGTGTCCATCCCTCTCCTGCAAACCGATATCAACGTTTGTGCGAAAGAAAGGTACGAAAAAATCGCGTTAAAATAGGTACGTAGTAATTAAGTGTGACCGGCGGAATGCAGGGTTAAAGTCTTTATGAGTGCACACGTAATTACATTTTGATGTTGAGTTTATGTACGAGGAAATGTATTTGGGCGTCGATTGTACGAGGAAATGTGAGGTTACTATTAATGTTGTGTACAATTTTGCAGCTGATGTTAATTGTTTCTGATTGGTTCCCGAAAGTAGGCCATTATTTTGCCATTCTTTATGTCATTCTGATAAATAATTTCTCAGATATTCTTAATTTTCTTTGATTTTCATACTTATAAACATATGCTGTTGCCCAAATTCATCTTAAACTCCTGTAGCCATCCAATTGTAGGTAGCGGGAAGTGTGTCAAACGCACAGCATCACAGCTAGAGCTATATGTGTCGTCATTAATGACTAGGAACACCGCTGCTGGCTAATGGTATGTAATTTGTAACCCCTGTTTATACAGAGCACAAGGTTTGACTAACTTTCTAAACATTGCACGTTCCGGACAAACATTTGTTGAAGTACGAGATGTTAGCGAGATTTTAGCTGCATTGATCCAAAATTAGACGAATAGCTTCAGAATATTAGTTTAATGGGCATGATTTAACCGCTTTTATGTTCCAAAGTCCTGTTCAAAAGACAGTGTTGTCTGTTAACTTAATTTCGTTATTGGTTAATGCAATTGTGCTTTAAACTTTTTATGGTACTGCAGTACTAACATTGGCTAAGCAATGCTTTGACGCTACTTAAAATACTACTTAACTCATTAGGAACCGCAAGAATAATTTTATTCGTAGTACAGTCTGTAAAACATACTTGAGAGCATAAAACAAATAACTTATTTAGTAATAAAAGCATATTTAGAAGTAATGTAGAATCAAAGAAAGAAATAAATAAAAAAGATAAACTTCTAGATAAAGATACTCGTATTTAGTAAATATTTTATAAAAACCTGTAAATAATGTTTTCTCACCCTATAAAAGACAAAACAAAATACCGACCTAACGTGGACCTAATCCTTGTCAATACAATACCATACTCAAATAACTTGAACTTGTTCGTGCCATAGATTCTAATCTAACAGGAGTAGCCATGCCTTCACACCATTACGAAACATTCCCTCAGCCGGAGATTCACTATTACGGTTCTATAAGTAGCTGATACGTTTCTTGTTTTTATTAGTTTTTTCGGTCGGTTCAGTTTATACTACCGAACCGATCACAATGTCGAAATAGTATGCGATATTACTATTGTCACAACATTGATTATGAAAGTGACATCTAGTTATGACAAGTCGCTTCAGTTTTGATTAATAATGGTAGCAGATATTTTCTTGTAAGTTTTTTCAGAGAAAGTTAAAGTTATGTAAATGCTACACATTAAGATAAGTTTTACTTTATTTCTAAGATTGTCTTTTTGTTATTACAGTTTATTTATAACAACAAAGTGATTCAATAAGGGTTCCGTTTTTTTTTCTTTTTGAGGTAAATACTAAAAAATTATGATTTTAAGCACCCTTGAGAACAAAACTCATTACCGATGCCCTCTTCGTAAGTTTAGACATAAATGTTAAAAACCATTTACAAAAGGATTACCGTTTAAAATCGTTCAACCAAATAAATGCTCGGTCTTGGTTAGTTGATTTACGACTCTCCCGAGACTGCATTATGGTAGCTGGCCGCTTTTCATAGCTACAATCTAATGGTTGACTTTATTGGCGCACTCCAGCTACTTGTGAATCTGCTCACATCTTAAACAACAAACTCAAGAGCAATCAAAACATTTCTCTAGACATAAAATGTTTGTAGAAATGTTACAACAAATATTATCGTTCATATTTACAACGGAACCCCTAACTACTACTTCCGTTCCTATATTCCGAACTTCGTGTTTTCTTTGTACTTAATACGAGTTTGGAATAACTTTCGACTTCATTCTTACATTGTTCACATACTATTTATACGAGCTAAGTGTTACATGTAATTTTACTTATACATAATTTGAATAATGTGTTGGGTAAGAAAAACAGCAGATGTTAACCCTCCCACGCTTGTGATAGTCGCTGGAGTGAAATGTGTATGTCGGTGGATAGGCTTATGTGTAATACCTACTTGTATCCGAGGATACCGTTATTATCATTTGGTATTAGAGGGTTATCAGAATACCAAACAGTTTAATTTATAAATCAACGTTTGTAAGCGAAGCTAATGGATTGAGAATTGTTCATTGTTCACTGAACAATTTTCCAAATGCTGTTATTTTGTTTTTTAAGCATAAAGGTCTTGAATTAATAAGATAATTCTTAGAAAATGAGGCTCTTTGTACGTTTACAAAGATTCCTTGTTGTTTTTAAAAAAACATCTGTAGTTTTTACGAGGTAATATTCTATTCAGTCAACATCTATTTCTGGCGTCAACCATATCGCGTGATATGAAGGTCTCCTCACCACCTTTCTTCCTAAACATTCTCAAGTCTAGTTTACGTCAGTCAACAAGCCGTACTAAGGACGAATATCGTGAGCATGTTACGTGATGCGACTGTGAACAAGTCAAGTAATCAGGTCAACGGACGAGCCCAACTGACAATTGGGATGTCACGACGGAAAATGAGTTTTAAACTTATGTGCATTTCGGTAATAGTGCTGAAGTATCTGTTAATCGAGACGGGATTTGAGCTCTTTAAAGTTACATAAGTACTAGGGATAGGGCTGTAAAGAGCTACTCATAGATATAAGAAAGAAGATTTCTATGGAGCTACTAGTTTTATACCGATAAAGAATCTTGACATAGAATATTGGTTTATTTTTTTTAGGTTTGCAGTAACATGTTTACGTCCAATTACTTTCGGACTCAAATTTGCTCTTATTACCTATTATTACCCTTTATTATATATTAGAACCTATGAAAACAGCTTCAGATAATACATAAGTAATAAGCATTTATACAGTATGTAGATTTTTTACTAAAATCGTGGTCAATTTTCTATCCTTAGTCTTCTTCAGAGCGCAGCGCAGGTCAGTTATTCTATTCATTTTTAAAGGCTTACCGACTGAACACATACACAGCATGACCGACAGTCTTAAACATAACTATAGATCTTGCACGTATCTAAATTATAGGAAACCACGGCACTATTAATTAGCGGACTTGTACATTATACAAAAGAAAAAGAACAAAAAAAAACAATCAATTATAAACAATTTTAAAATTATATGCAAAATAGATTGCATGTAATATATCTAATAACAATAAACCTTTTTTATTACAATGTTACAAATAAACGCAATTGCTTTGAAAAAAACCTAATCTAGCTCAAATCTAGTCAAAAACTTGGCTCAGTCTTTCAGCCATGGACAGACACCGTTACTGATGTTCCTCATGAATCCAACGCGACGCGACTCGGAAGCGAAACGACGATATCCAGGTCAGCAGACTAGTTTGTTGTTAATAGCGAGTTCAGTTTTTACTGTCTCTTTGTTTGTGTAAAAGAAAGTCGTACTTTACTACGAGAATCTTCCCTCTGTTCATTTAGACAAGTAGTTAAAAAAAAATTGCGCTTACACTATCACCTTATAAATTTTATCTTATACATACGAATACCAATATTTACTTTAATTTATTACAGCTTAACTTTATAAAGTTACAATTTAGAGTATTCATTACGACTACGTAGTTAAATAAAAAAATAAACTAAAATGATTAATTATCATTAAGTTTAATTCTCTATCTAAAATTTCCATCCACGACGCGACGCGGCGCAAAGGTCTACGACACTCGTAGAGCTGCTACGCCGTAGCGCGTCTACGAGTTCAAATGAGTAATTAGGGAATTCGTCACGAGCTGAGCGTAGATTTTGGTAACTTTGTAATAAAATATGTATTTTGTTTGAAAATACTTTCCTAGTGTTCGCTTTAAAGCCCTTCAGAGACTCAAGAGAATGGAAAGAATGTTCATAATTTTATTTTTTGTTGGATGTGTTTCTTATTTTTTGTTGCTGCTGTTATTATTTAGCCATACTAAGAGTATTGAAGTTATAATGTATTGGTGGTGATCCTGAACTGATTACGTCACTTGAAAAAAGTTAAAAAATTAATGAGTGATATCAAAAAATCTGTTGGCGGTACGAAAAACTCACTTGCACGTTTAGACTGCACAAAATCTTTCTCTGCCAACTAAATGAGAAAACGTAATATCAAAGATAAACAAGCATAATCATGTTTCCTTAAGATGGGATCAATATCTTGAACGTACGTAATACCTTTTTGTCAAGGGACATGACATATTAATAATTTTGCGGCGGCATATGTGCGACCTCGCGACTCATATCTAATACAACTTTGTGTTTATGTATAAGGGCTTATTACTTGGTCGACTATGTCAATACCTACCTAGCTACATAATTATATTTATATTATGTAACAGTATATTTTAAAGGTAATTTGTGTTTACATACTGTGTAAAAGTGTTTAGAATAACGAGAAAATAATCCACTACTTCTACGAAAATTTAATTCTGAATTTCTGTAAGAGCTTACATAATATCTGAGTGGCTCATTTTGAATTTGTAATACATAAAACATTTTTAATGAAAATACAATCTAGCCACATTTTTAGGGTTCCATATTATGTCCGAATTAAAAAATGGAACGGTTTTTCTGTCCATCTGTCACAGCCAATTTGCTCCGAATCTAATGGACCGATTAAGTTGAGGTACACATATAAATTTCTGTGATTTGAGTCAGAGAAATTTATGTTTCAGTCACAGTCGTGTAACGTAAGTAAATTAATTTTGAACGTGGGGGTCACTTTTAGGAGGCAAAGCGACTATTTTTTTTTTTTTTTTTGCTTGCAAACTGTACCCTGTGATAATATCAAATGTAAGGCCATGCTTTGAGGGTATCAAATTGTTTTATAATTTAAAAATAAATAGTTTCAAAATTATTTAAGAAAATAGACAAAAATCGATCATTACCGCTGAGCCACCACTATTACTACTGAGCCTAAAATGTTGAAAAGTAAACAGAAAATAGTTTTATACTTATAGATTACAGGAAAAAAGAAGTCTGTGGTCTTAATATAACATGATAAATCTCTCAATATTGTGCGAATAAACTTACTTTTGCAGTTGGGATGTAAAGAAGAACATGTTTTTTAAATACAATGATAATAAGTTTGTTCTTGGGATAAATTAATCCTAACTACGGAACCCTTCGTTGTGTGTGTGCGTGGTCCAACACGCACTTGGCCGGTTTTTTTGGATATCAACAAAGATACTGCCAATCGCCTTTTTATTTTTCTGCTGATTAATTTTACCAACCTAAAAAAATGTGCAGTAAAGTACTTCCTGTAAAAATTACATGGATTGACCATGTCATTTTTAAGAATAAGAGCGTACCGACCATTTGTATTTATCCGTCTTTTTCATTACGTGTAAAGAGTAAAGAAAATAACCACACTAGTACTTTTTCAATGCTTTTCGTAGTTTTTTTTTTTTTATAACAGCTCCAGTCATCTATGAACTTTATTTTAGTAAGTTATATAATCAATATATAAAATTAATTATTTATATAAAAGTAGTAAAATAGACGAAAAAATTACTCAATAAAAGGTAACTTTGAGAAATTTATTCTATCGAGACAACGTTATCAAATCGTGTTTCCATCGCGCATAATGTCTAGTATATATCCCCAATAATACCAATATATTTCCCTACATTTTAATTTAATTGTTTACTACTTCAATCAAGCTTGGTAAAAACATTTTTGTTTGTATAAAAAGCTCGGTGCCCTCTTAAGAAAAATACTACCTGAGGCCATAGGCAGGAAAAACATGACAGTTTTTACCTTCTCCAAATTTAAAATTCTAGACCAGTTTCAGTCAAATATTCATCGATATAAACCTCAAAGTTTAATAATATCAGAGGGTCAAAGTTTGCAATTCCATCGTCAAGTACAATGGGCACAACTTGAGCCATGACTCTTGGCGTGAATGTGAGCCGTCCAGTCCGTTTCCATTTACTCTCGAGGGTCACAGGACAAGGGAATTTTTTCACCATGGAAAGCGTCGGAAAAGGAAAAATACGCTTTTTACCCCATTGAATGGATAGTCCCCATGGGATTACGTAGCAATTTTCCTTGCCTCCCCTATGGCGTCTTAACAAGTTATTTTAATCGTAGTGTAGCTGTCGGACTAGCTGACTTCGATTCTTGATTTTTAGAAAAACAAACTGTCCACCTAAATACTAGATTTATTAAAATAATTGACTGGTAATTAGTGGTGTCTGTGTAGTAGTCAAAGCTTTTTTAATATTTTATATAATTTGTTATGAACAAACAGTGTGTGCTGAGCAGATTTGCTTATGTTTAACATTATCATCATTCAACTTCGCACAATATCACCTGCTTCTTAGATACACATAAGACTCGATCGCTGTCTCAAAATTATATCGGTATATGGTAAGTAACTACTCAAACCGATTCCGAATCCCAAACTTAAATTATTAGTTGTATCAAATCTCCCGTTACTTTGAATAAACCCCCTTTAATATTTAAACCCCCATCTCTTGTCATGGCATGCATAATTGATCTCTCAGGCTCACGAGTGGCTTGGCTGTCTATAGTCTTCCATCTGCTATCGGATCAGCCTAATTTCACCTTTATTAGGACGTGTTAAGATTGGGGTAGGAAATAGTGATTTTACTTTTGGAGCCTAGACAAATACTCGTAGGAGACATTGCAAAGCAGATTGCAGCGTAAAAGGAAAAAGTCTTTCAGACTGTCTGCAGTTGTTTGTGTGCGTTTGTTGTGCGTATGTGTGTGATCGAGAGAAGCAACCATTAAAGTTTGAATCACACTTCATGTGACGGTGCATTAGAGTAAGCCAATTGGTTTGTTTGCGTATGACTGAGTTCCTTGCTACGTATGTATGTGAGTTTGTCTTTAAATGGATTTTAGCAGAAGCAATGAATAGCTTTTTTTTTAACTTTCATTAATTCCTAAAACATAAAGTGGTGCACCTTAAGCCCACGAGGTCATTATTAGTACTTATTAAATAACAGAACAACAATCTTTGAGTTATGCATTTATGCGTATTAACGTTTAGTATAACATATCCCATTACTTGTAATCCTCCATTTTATAAAAATGCTGTTGAACGTCCCGGATAATAATGTTTTCCATGGAGAGGTAATGACGTAATAAAACGATACAGTTGAATTTTATGTAACATTGGTAGGCTAGCTGACAGTATGAAAATTAACTAGTAAATTTAAAAAAATATCGAAATTCAACTTAATTTTGAAAATGATTTTAGATTTATTAATATGTTATATAGCTAATTATGTAAAAATAAAGAAATTGATCATATCCTTTTTTCGCCATAATTTAAATGAAGTGGGGAAGACTTTTCCGGAAAGGAAATACCGACTATAACCTTTTTGTCACTCGGATGTCATTATATATAGAACAAGCTGAGGCTGTTGGGAAGTAGATTTTACAGAAGTTCTAGCAGCAAGCAAAAATCCAAAATGAGAGTTGAGTTCCGTAAGTTGAAAATTGAGGGAACTTTTTTAATTCAGCGACCCAATTAACAGAAAATAGATCTCTTAAATCTATTCCGTGGAATAGATCAATAATAGAATTAGCCACCATTCGGGGTAAAACTGTGCTAAATTAAACTGGTTCCACACCGACTTTAAGCTGATTACTGAGCAGTTGTGGTTTCCTATAGTTGGAATTAATTCGGTTTGACTATTTCTAGTTGATTTGTAGTCCCAATTCCTATTTGAAAACTTTTATTACCTACGATTTGGTGTGAAGTTTCGGAGTTATAGAAATACTTTGGAAATGTTATGAAGATCCATTAAGATGAGAACGAATGGCTTCAACCTAGCATTTATCAGCTATGGATATCATACATTGTCAAAATATTGAATCCAGAAATAAACAACTAAGTTGAGCCCGAAACCGAAAACTTTCCCTAAAAAGTACTACTGAGAAAAACTGTAATAATCCTATTTCCTTTTGTCCAAAATTGACTTCGTTGGGACTTCCAAGAACGCTGTCATAAAAACAAAAAGTTATGATAAAACGCGCCCTTCTCGCTAAGTTCATCAAACGGATCTTATCAACGATTTATAGGTTTAGCCTCCGTCCAACCATCCAACTTAAGTACCGAAATTAAAACTGTCATCTTTAGAATTTTCTGGAACTTTCGGATGGCGTCGAAGCGGTAACGTAATCAAGAACGGAGAGTAGCACGGTTTTAAATTTTATCTGCACCCAAAAAAGTTTTAAAAACTTCTGTGAGATCGAAAAAAGGGTATCTGTTCGTTTGTTTAAGTCAAAGAAGGGTAGTTTAGAGTGCCTCCAGTGCATCGGAGGGTTTTTCCGAAATGAAGAAGAAAAAGTTTGGTCTCCATTTCATATTGGAATTACTTATATTGCCGTTATTTTCTTAGGTAGTTGCGGTTCATTTATTGAGAATCGAGGTAAATAATAGGAGTAGACCTTTTTCCAACTTTCTTGAATTGGTCTGAAAATCTGAAAATTATACTTTAAATGTTTCAAATACATTAACAGGTTAAGTTAACATGCAAGTCTTGTCATATGCAGGCTGACAAGACTGTAAAAACATATAAATTTAACCCAAGGTTTTTACTTCGTCATACGAAACTAAGTTATCCTATTTCTGAGTAAGTTTCATCATAACATCTACGGTCTCTATAAAATAACTCGGACGGACGTAAAACTAAGTTTATTCTTCTTTATTTTCTTTCGTCCGTCAGATATAAAATTACATTTATTCTTTACTAGCTGCGCCCCGCGGTTTCACCCGCATAGGTTTCGATTCCGTGGGTATATCTGGATAAAAAGTATCCTTTGTGTTAATCCAGGTTAGAAACTATCTGTGTGCTAAATTTTATCCAAATCCGTTTAGTAGTTTTAGCGTGAAGAAGAGACAAACATACTCATAAACTTTCTCCTTTATAATATTAGTGTGATATCCAAATTGTTTATTTCCTCCTTTCGTACGTAGTAGGTACACATGGTTTTAAGGCCAAACCATATAAAATCGTTAGTTTAGATGATTCTGAATTTATAAAATGATTATACCTACCCGAGTGTCAGGTAGCAATGTGTTGATAAAGCCATAAATACAAGTTGCGGGTTTCATTGCAATAATCGGGGAGTCAAAAATGATATATCTAATATTTTACATTTACGTAGGCTCAATTGAATAGAAGACCTATCCGATTTATAACATGAGACTGTTAGCAAAGTTAAAGAGTTATAATATTGTATAACACTTTAATTAAATAAATTACACTAAGAACCTCACTGTAATTTATTAAGTTTAAAAGTTGCGAAAACTTTAATGATAACAATTTTGCCATGCATTGTGTGCACTATAAATTATTTGATTTAATTTCGCCTCTCCTTGCAGGGTCATCGTCTTCGTACCGACTTGTGGTTACTTAAAACTTCGCGCGAACTTTTACAACAACCGTGCATTATTAATTTCACTTTTATATTTTGTGATGAATTTTCTTTTAATATTATTATACGTGTTTGTGAAGTTTATGTGTGGTTGAAACTTATAGTCTTACTTACAAGAATGTTAAACATTGTATTATTTTAAGTGTTAGGGTGGTACTGTGCGTCATGTCTAGGTTAGATTTCATTGAAACTTTGCCTGCAGCTATATCTGCCCAAAATCCTCAAACCTGAATGTTTTGCCGGCCTCATGGCTGCGACAAAATTAACTGTCTCATCGTATCGAGACAGAGAAGTGACAACTAATGTTACATTGTGCAGACACTACGATTTACATTGAAAAGCAACACATGGGAATCAAAAACCTTATTACGGAACTTAATGGATATTCCCCCAATTTCACTTCCCCTAATGCCCCTAATGAGCGTGGGGACTTAATCCCCTAAGTCGACGGTATCTGTTCCACGCACGCGAAGTCGCGGCCAGAAGTAGGCTCGCTTTATACAATTTCGGAAACATCACAAATATTGCTTTGACATCATTACAAGGGGTGTAATCAATTATTATAAACTCGGATTATCGTATTTTAATTAATTTTATTAATAAGGCTTCCGTGCTAATTTATTATTTTTGTTCAATAATTAGCATCTATGTTTTTTTTTTTTTTTTAATATAATCATTTTAGTATTTATTCATGAAATATTCACAATATCGAACTTTCAGTAGGTACACTCACTATTTGTACGCCCGTATGAGGATGCCTCTGAATTGTGGCATCTTCATATAATAAGACATACAGCTGACACGAACTCGAGTAGATACTGCTATACAATTGAATAGAAACGCAAATTATATTTCTATTAAGTTATCTAAAGAATTCTTGTTTCATAAGAACATTACAAGTGCCAGCGGAACAGAAAAAGTGTTTGCAAAAGTTGTGAAGTTTTCTTAAGACTTGAGTAACTTTTTCGTTAAATCCGCGCAAGTTGCTCTTTGTGGATGTTTCACCCTTTCTCGGATAAATGTTCACTGGTGATATCGTTGACATGTTGTTTTTCATCATTATTCAAATAATAGACTTTTATGTAGGTTTGAAAATCGTAACTGCAGATCCTAAACACAATGTATAGAGCTTTATAAGCTTCATGGTCACAATTACAGCGTATTCCTATAACCTTACTACAAGTCGTACCTTACTGCTAGTCGGGTAAGTGATGATGATACTGATCGGTGTTTTTGTTTCAGATCTCGTCCTCCCAATGTGAAGCAAGTAGGCGTAATTGACAATGTAACCGGAGCCGGTAGTGACGTCACGATGTGCTCCTGGGTCGTGTCCGCCCTCATCATCCTGTTTGCCATGGGTAAGTTGCACTCAACTAACGTTTTCCAAAGTTCTGGGTAGCATGAATAATGCTCGGTTTCTGATGTGCCCACATAAGGTAACTGAGGAGCTTTTCCCGTATTTTTAAGAACTTCCGCATTCTAATCGCCTTTTTAATTTGTCAAAACTAACTCAATTTATCTACATTTTTGACAAGTTTGACAGTGATTGTCGCGTAGATGAGGTCACGGCAAGATTTTGAACGTTTTTAATTACGGGGACCTTACCTTTGACCTTCTGTAGGTATTGATTCGACAAAGTTATATATTTAGCTAAATATTTTTTCTAATTTATTGTTCAGAAACGTGTGTCCGATAATAAATTTCAGAAAACAGGAATTAAATGGTTATGGTGCTAATACTGTTTGGGATTAACTTTGCCAACAAGCCCAGTTTGGCCTTTCATTAGATAATCCTAGAAGTGTAATTTACTAATTACGAGATTCGATTCTAAAAGGTATTTTTCTAATCAGGGAGATTCTAGAATTAGCTAAACTCAAAACACAGAATCTTTGGCGACTCAGCTTAAATAATGCCTCAACTATTGCTATATTGAATTATTTCATCAAATCATGACATTTAAATCCAATTCTAACTTAGAGAGTTCTCTTGATGATTTTAATTCTGTGAAGACATATTTGTTAACTAGCTTTTGCCCGCGGCTTCGCCCGCGTGGATGTCGAAAAATATCCGACGGGAACGTACAATCGGGATTAAAAAATAACCTATAGGTTAATCCAGGTTATAAACTATCTGTGTGCCAAATATCATCTAAATCCGCTCATCCGTGTTTGTGCAAGCCGGAACATACATACAAACAAACAGACCAAAAATTCTAAAAACTATATATTCAACATCAGACTCGAATATTCAATGTAATATTTGACTTCGTTACTATTTTATTTTACGTCGTCTGCGTAGAGTATAAATTATTTTTTTCTAGATAATTATGAATTAGGTATTATAACAATAACAATAGACCTTTCTTCATGGCTAATTGTCCTCTACTACGTGTGATATTTGAGGAATACTGTAAAGAAATACCTGCTGTAAAGGACCGGTATCTACCTAAATCCTTCACAGTATTTCTCTATATACGATGTTTTTCACTAATTCGGAAGCGGGCACTAAAACAACCAGGCTAGTTGGAGAGCTAACACGTGAGCAAGCCACATAAAATTGGCCGTGGGAGAAACAGTCTTGCCGCAAATCAACTCCAGCAAATTTTAGAGTTTGTCCCTGTGACTTATTAATAGTCATCGCGAAACAAACCTTGACTGGGAACTGCAATCTTTTAAATTCAAACGGAAGGTCATTTGGTATCAATGGTATACGCGGCACGAATACTGTTTCTCCTCTGGCAGATCCAGTTAGTATTTTCGCCTCAATAACATTGCAGCGGAGAGCTGTTACTTGGAGTCTAGTTCCATTGCACAATTTTGGAGGATTTAAATTTCGGAGTAACATGACAGGAGCACCTACACGCAACATAAGTCTGTGACACGGAAGACCCGGCGGATTAAGAGAGTTTAAAAATTCTACAGGATAATTAACCGACTCGTCCATATCGACCATGGTGTCAACAGAATTGTAAATCATTTCTTCGCCTTCGAATGTATTTATCAACATTTCGTTGATCGCAGCGGCTTGGTCGTTTTTGGGAGTCAAAATGGCTCTCTCGCATAACCACTCCATCGGTTTGCCTTTAATACTGACTTGACTGCCCGAGTGACATGTCAAATTTTTGTTCCGTATTTTAATTTATTTTAAATTAGAAATTAAGTAAAATTAAGGTGTAATATTATGTGTTAACGTAATATAATTGCATAAATACTCAGGATTGTTGTTTTCCTGTAAATATATGAAGTAAAACACGGTGTTTGGTTACACACCGGTAACCTAAAATCAACAGCTGACGATCGAACTACGGATTTAAACGGGGAGTATTGCTTTACTTTTTACTTTATAATAGCACACAATCGTCACTTTATCTATGTTACACGTCCTCGTTAAGTCTTGACATAAATAGTTCGCTAATTTAGCACTGCATTCGGTCTGAATCGCATTGTTAATATAGTAGAAAACGTAACTTAGCGTAGATTCTATTAATCTGAATCTGATCTTTAATATAATATACGACATTGAAATCGTTCATGATCGTTATTTTTGCATTGTCGTTATACTTTAATATCAAATATTAACTTTAAATTTAGGCAACCTACCCACTTATGGAAAAGTAAATTCACAAAAGACAATAAAAGTATCATAACTTTATACTCAATTTGATAATATAGCTTTGATAAATATATATATAGAATAGCTCTTTAAGCCAATCCAGTAGCCTACCTCATTTCTCCTCTCCACCACATTTCCACCTTTATTAAATTATCTGTCTGTCATATTTGTTCTCACCGTTTCTTTGTTCTAATTCCAGTAACAAATCCTGAAACCATGCCTGTGATGACCCGTAAGGCTACCGCTCAGGATATGGAACTCAAATTGAGAACGGCCCTCCAAAACCTTGAAGCATCTAAACTACAATGTAAACAATTATTACAAGAGAATGACGAAAGTGAGGAGGAAGTCAAAAAGATAGTCAACAAAAACTCAAGCCTTAAACGTGAGCTAGTAGATCTACATCACCAATACCTGAATGTTGTTGATGAACGCGATCAACTAAAAGTGGTCACGGATGGTTTCAGCAACTGTTGTAACTTGTATGAGGAGGCTTTAGGCAAAGTTAGGGACCTAGAAGATGAATTAATTCATGCTAATAGTCATATTATCCGGTTAGAGAAAGAAAAAGAATGTACTCAGGTTCAAGAAACTAACCAATTATACAATGAGTTATTAAATACTAATTGTAACCATCATTCCATATTAAATATTGACCTTACTGAAGATTCCATGCTGAAACAGAATCATAGTTATAAACTTAGTCATAAAAAAATGAAAAAATATGTAAAACTGAATAGAATAATTAAAAAATGTAATCAAATTAGGAAGCAACAAAAACACTTTTCCAAAAATATTCCACGGAGGAAAGAACGTGTTGATCTACTCAATAAATTAAACAATTATCAAATAAAATTGGAAGACAGCAAAAAAATATATGAAATTGATACACAGCGCTTGCAGTCTGACATTCAGTTACTTGAGGGAAGACTTGGTTCCCTTTACATTAAATATGTGGGCTCTCAGAACCAAATTAAAGAACATATTCTTGCAGCTAATGAGTTAGTTATGTGTCAGTGTACTTGTCAGAAGGTTTCAAACCCTGATGCTGTCCAGCCTGAGGCAACGGAGGACCCGTCCCAGGCTGAGAGTTTGACTCAAGGCTGTATCCTCAACCAAGATATATCTGGTATTGTGCAAGATCTATCTCAAGAGGTACAGCCTAAGATTGGTAGTTGTCCATCTTTCAGTAGTCATGATTGTTATAATTCAGTTATTTTCTCAGATAGTATAGGAAGAGGTATAGGTAAATTAATTAGTAACAACCTGTGTTACTCTACGCAAAATTATTGTATGCCAGGGTCTACCTACAAACGAATAATGGCATCAGTAGTGGCAAATGCATACAATCCTAAAACCAATATTACTGTATTTGTAGGTAATAGTTCTAAGGTCAAAAAAGATGAAATCACTGACGGTGTAACTGAATTGTTAAAGTTAAATTGTAGTAAAATAATATTGTGTGCTTTCCCATATTTTGAAAAATTGACAAAAAGACAAAACAATTATATTCATATGCTTAACAAGCATATGCACTTTTTAGTTAGTCATTATAGTGATAAGCTTGTATTTCTTGACACCAACAGTTTTGTGGAAACTTTAAAATCGACTAGGGATACTGTGTATCTGCCTGTTAGTTTTAGACACATAATAGCAAGGCTATTAGCTTTTTATATAAACTCAGACATAGGTAGTATGTCGAAGTCTTGTATTATTAACACCACAATGATTAGTAATAATACTAATAATAAGGTGGTGTACCAGAATAAATGTAGCTCAAATGCTATTAATATTTATACAAATTGTACGAAGGAGGTTCCATGTCCCTCGCTCACTATGAGCTCACTGCCTAGTGATGCCATTGAAGTCTTGGGGTCAACTCCGGATAGTCATTTAAACTAGTGTGTAAGACAACAGAAGGTACCAGTAAGAATATTCTTATTGCTAACAACAACATGGTGTCTTCTTGCTCTAAAATAAATAATTATCAAAAAGGAAATCAGCAGAATGCCTTGAAATTATTTCATCAAAATATTCAAGGTATTTCATCAAAATTATTAGAAATAGAAATGTTTTTAGAAAAAACAAAGTTTGACATTTGTTGTTTTACTGAACATTGGTTAAAGGATTACCAAATGCTGATTAATTATGAGAACTATAGTGTGGGCAGTTGTTTTAACCGGAAATCTATGCTGCGTGGAGGTTCTCTAATCTTGATAAAAAAATGTTTAAAATCTAAGCAACGTAATGACATAGTTGGTTTATCAGTTGAACGTTGCATCGAACTGTCCTGTGTTGAGCTGGATAAGCATGTTGTAGTGTGCGTGTACAGACCCCCTAATTATCTGAACTTTTCTTTATTTGAGTCAGTAATGGAAGATGTCCTAGCGAAACTTGCATCAAGTAACAAAGCCACAATTATTTGTGGTGATTTTAATATAAATATTCTAGAAAATAATTCAAATAGCAGTAGAATATTAAGCCTTTTTAAATCGTTCAATTTGTCTAATGTTTTTACAGAACCAACTAGAGTAACCCCAACTTCTGCTACTTGTATCGATAATGTCTTCTGCGATTGCGATTATTTAGATAAATCCATCGTAAATTATTTGCCGTCTGATCATAGTGGACAAACGGTAACTTTTAAGTTTAAAACAGTTAAGCAAAAAGTGCAAATACAATTTAGACCAATAACAACTGGCAAATTAAATAGATTCAATAGTACCCTACATAATAAGTTAAATGCTCTGGGCCATAATATGGACGATGCAAATAAATTGTATGAGGATTTCTTTTCAATAGTGCACACTGAATTCAATCAAACTTTTGAAAAGAAAACAAAAAATATTTGCCCTAATTTTATTTTTAGTGACTGGGCAACTAGAGGTATTAGGATAAGTAGGGAAAGACTGTTCGAGCTGTATGGCCTTAAGCCTTACATTAACACAGAAACTTTCAACAAGTATGTTGCTACATATTCGAAAATATTTAGAAATACCTGCAAGACAGCTAAAGCTCTGTATATTAGCAACAAGATCAAATCAGCAGAAAATAAAATAAAAACGGTTTGGAAAGTAATAAATAATGAAACTAACAGGGAAAAAATACGAAACACTGAGTACACATTGGAGACTGAACGTGGTCCCATAAGCACTAACTTAGAAGTAGCTCAAAAATTTGTAAATTTCTTTACTAATATACCATCAAAAACGACGGAAGCTTTAAATTCCTCACCTGATGTCTCAATTGATTTATTAAAAGCGAACGTTACAGGCTGCCCGGTTGAATTTCAATTTAAACATATAAACCCTATGATAGTTGTAAAAGCTTTTCGGCAAATCAAAATCAAATTGACTGAAGATCTATGGGGATTATCTATCAAAGTTTGTACATCCATAATCGAGACTATAGCACCATATTTAGCTTTAATATTTAATTTGTGCGTGGATCAAGGAGTTTTCCCGGATTTAATGAAATACAGTAAGGTTATACCACTTTTTAAATCTGGGGACAGTAAAGACACCAACAATTTTAGACCAGTATCCGTGCTGCCGGTATTCAGCAAGGTGTTCGAAAAGGTAATGCTCAATCAAATGCTTAATCATTTTAACACTAACCAAATCTTACACGAACAACAATATGGGTTCACCAAGGGACGTTGTACGACTGACGCCGGTGTCGCCTTATTAAAACACATATTTACAGCATGGGAGGCGGCCCAAGATGCCATAGGAGTCTTTTGTGACCTTTCCAAGGCATTTGACTGCGTACATCACGAAACCTTGCTCTTGAAACTTGAGCATTACGGACTAGGTAAGCTTGCGCTCAGTTTGGTAAACTCTTATTTAAATGATAGACAACAGCAAGTTCAAATTAACGGTGTCAATTCACTCGGTCTAAAAGTAAAAATGGGTGTTCCACAAGGCTCAATATTGGGTCCTTTCCTCTTTTTAGTATATATTAATGATCTACCCCATTTATTAAAAAACAAACCTCAAATGGTGTTATTTGCTGACGATACTTTTCTAATTTTTAAGATAAATAGACGTGAATCAAATCTTGACGACGTAAATAACGCCCTACTGCAGGTCCAAAATTGGTTCACTGCTAACAATTTAGTATTAAATGGAAAAAAAACTAAATGCATAAGATTTGCTTTGCCGAATGTTAAAAGTAGTGTTTGTGAAATAGTATTAATAAGGAGAAACTAGAATTCGTCGATAAAACTGTTTTCTTGGGGATCACGCTCGACTCAAGGCTGCAATGGGGTCCTCATTTAACATCTCTTGCAGGACGGCTAAGTTCAGCAGCATATGCTGTGAGAAAAATCCGTCAATTTACTGATGTAGATACCGCGAGGCTAGTCTATTTCAGTTACTTTCATAGTATCATGTCTTACGGTATTTTACTATGGGGACGGGCTGCAGATATCGAATCGATTTTTATTCTGCAGAAAAGAGCCATCAGAGCAATATATGGCCTCCGCAGACGCGATTCCCTAAGGGAACTATTTAAAGATATTAACATTATGACGGTACCTTGTCAATATATATACGAGAACATCATGTACGTAAGGAAAAATTTAAGTATTTTCAGTAAAATAGGTGATAGACACAATTATGGGACTAGAAATAGGGACCAATTAGTTCAACCGGGTTTCAGACTGGCTAAAGTAGACTCATCTTTCATGGGGTACTGTGTAAAATGTTACAATAAAATACCTCCCCACATACTCCAATTGAATGAAACGAAATTTAAATCTGCATAAAACGCACACTATGCTGCCAAGCATATTATAAGTTGGGGGATTACATCGCTGACAAAAATGCTTGGCTCAACGCTGGTCCAGCTCCACAAGGGCGCATAAACTAATTGATTAGCATTGGAAAATATTGTTGGAGCTGCTGAAGATTGAAAAACTATATTTACATTGTATAAATTCAATCTCTTAATATTATATAATTGCATTGCACATAAATGTGAGCACTGTTTACCTACTTTAACATTTACTGAGTACGTCTTTCATTGACTTGAATGTACCCTGGCGGCTGAGAGTATGTCATGCTCACTCAAATGTCTCGCTGGTGGTGGCGTGTGTGTTGGATCATTAAGTTCCCTTCAAAATGGTTGAGCTAAATGATGCTGATCCATGCGTCATGTTCGTGAACGGGCGCCGTCAGTGGGGACTGGTCATCTCTTAGCTGCCATGGCTTATTTTAATTATTTTTGTTTTTATATTTTTATTATGGTCGCTTTTAACGTGCACGATTTACTACATTGTTCTCACATGTATAATTTCAACATGAATGATGTAACCAATGTTTTGTAACAATATTCTAATTTAAAAGAGTGTCCATGGAGTTTCTTGCCCGTTCTTCTCCATAGGAACCTACTACGCTTTGGAATGGGCAACTAGCTTCATCTTTCTGACTGACCGACCCCTTGACAATTCAAAAGTACCTGTAATTGGTTTATTTGGAATAAATGATTTGAGTTTGAGTTTGAGTTTGAGTTTAATATTTTTAATATCAGGATAAATTTTATCTACAAGTCCCTCAACTGTTGATACCACAGTACATAATTCGTATGGTATTTGTATCAACCCATCTATTTGTGGAAAGTTTCCGTTTCCGATTTGAAGAAGAAGATCTGCAAATCTGCCGGCAGAAACTTCACCTCTGAGATGTACTCTCATGTTTCGAGTAAGTTTTAGAACTTTAATTGAAGGCCATAAGAAAGATCTTTTGATGCATGCTTTGATCTCATCTGCGCGCGTACCTTTAGGCACTACCGGTAAAGTCTGTCGAAAATCTCCTGCCAGCAACACCGTCATACCACCCATTATGTTTTTATTATTTCGTATGTCCTGCAAACTCCTATTCAAGGCTTCAACTCCTCTTTTGTGCGCCATCGTTATTTCATCCCATACTATTAGTTTAGTATTTTTAAGCACTTCGGCAAGATTGCTTTGCTTTGGTATATTGCATAAGGGTGTCTCTACATTTGTAAGATTTAGAGGTAGTTTTAAGGCAGCGTGTGCAGTTCTACCTCCTTCTAATAATGTAGCAGCAATCCCAGACGACGCTACATCTAAAGCTATGTCTCGAGTGCTTCTTACTTTTGCCAAGAGCAAGTTTAAAAGATAAGTCTTACCTGTGCCACCAGGGGCGTCCAGAAAGAAATTTTTTCCTTCACTTACTTCTACTCTTGTCATGACTTGGTTATATACAGACGTTTGCTCGGCAGTCAACGATGGCGTATTATTATTTACAAAACTTTCCAAAGCTACTGTATCAAAATTAGTTTCTCTCATATACTCCCTATTACCGGCAACTTGTGGCTTGGTTGGTTTTGGCAAACCGTACATATCTATCGATTTTCCACCTAATGTTAACACTGCTTCTTCAATATCAGATAGACATTCATTTAAAATTTGGTCTTTGAAATTCTCTACATTGTCTCCGATCTCTTTTTGCAGCCTGTGCTTAAAATCTTCAGACAAATAGTCTTTGAAGTCTTCCCAAAGAGCTATTGGGTCTGATATTTGACAAAAGACTAACATAATTGTGAACAGTTCTCGCATTTTTGCTGCTGACTGACAAAGCGCGGCCTCCTCCAACGTCGCATGCCAGTGTAGGTCATCTTCAAGCAAACCTAACATTTTGCAAGCAGCTTGGAAAGTAGGCTGCAACACACCATTCACAGTTTTTAGTGCTTCAAATGAAGTTGGGCCCCGCACTTCATGTAGCAGTAAACGCAGATGATAGCACTCCGTATTGTTGGGGTGAACAGTATAGACTCTACCTAAGGCGTGTTCCTTCATCACACCAGGCCAACCATCAACTGTTACTCCTCTTTTTCGTCTTACAAAATTACTCTTATTCCATATGTAATATGCGGGTACCTCAGAGTAAAGTAGAATTTTAGCAAAGTTATCTGATTGACATAGTTCGAAAAAAGCTAAAAGCGTCGTTTTTGGTGGATTAGCTATTTTGTCAGCGAGATTATTTGAGTTGAAGTAAACTCTCTGACCGTTTTCCAAATGAATTGCTAAATGAACAACTGTGGGGAAACGCTCATGTATGGAAAACCCAAGAATTTGCCACACTGCTTCTGAGCTACTTATGTACCTTCCGCTCTCATAAATCTTCACCTCATCTTTTTCATTTTCTAGTGCAAATGTAGCCTGGTCCGATCTTTTATTAACATACTTGCATACATATTTTATTGATTTCACAGAGTTGCAATACTCAACGTTTATATGTGCGTTAAAAGTTTTTAATAGTACAGGGTTAAAAGGAACTACCCAACGGTTATCTAGATCCACACCATGAATATTAACGGTAAAACCGCCTTCGCTAGGGGATCGTCTCCGATACTGTGGATAGCCATCATCACCTGTTTGTGTTTCCCTCAATAGAGATCGGGGATATCTTTTAGTGCAGCTCTTGTTCTTCATACAAGGAGATTTATGATTAAAGCTTCCACAAGGGCCATGAGTCATGTTCGACTTTACTATTTCGTAAAGTTTTTGGTCAAGTGCAGGGTCAGGTATTTCAGCGCAGATTACTTTGTCGATAGAGTCTGGCTTTATGCTACTTTTCAGCCATAGAAGAATGTGGACATGTGGAAGACCACGTTTTTGCCACTCAACCGAATACATGTAGCAACGAATTTCTCCAAATATTTGTCCTTTAATCAATAAATTAATCAGTTTTTTAACTTTTATATGAAACACTCATAAGTCATAAGTCATTTATTTCATAACAAAATACATTGTGTTGAAAATATTACACTGATAATAAACAATTAATAAAAAATAAAACATTACAGTCATATCAAAATTCAGCATTTAAAATATTCTAATAAATAATTATAGCTCTAAGTCATTAACAAAAAATTAAATAATAACCAACATTACATTTCATTTCAAAATTCATTATCCAGATAAAAAAAAAAAATTATAACTTATAAACAAATAATTCATAAAACTTTAAAATAGTGGCTGTCGCTTGTCATTAATGAACTCATCAATGCTGTAATAGCCCTTCCTCAATAAATATGTCTTCAATTTGTTTTTAAATAAGTTCGTGCTACTTATGCTTTTATATTCTACTGGCAACTTGTTCTAAAGGAAAACAGATTGAACTCTGGGACTGTGATGAACCACATTCAATTTCGGCTGGATTGTGAAAGGTAAGTCTTTCCTGCGAGCAATTATATCGTGACGATCACAAGACTTTTGTCCAGGAAGTAAAACTTTGGTAATGTCGTCCCAGCGAGGGTTGCATGTAAACGTCACAAAGAGATCAGGGCGACCGTAGTTGCGTACATATGTCATCGCATCCTGGGTACGCTCGTGGATGTACCTCGGACCACCAGTGAAAGAGGACGGTAGTACTACCATTTGCCCCAATTGATTGGCATCAGCATCTTGTCGTCTAACTGCATCCTTAAGATGTACGTAATTATCTGCACGTAACTTTGCCTGATTATGTCGTATATAATTGAGTCTCTCAGTTTCTATTTTAGCGTATTGATCTACTAAATACTGACTAAAAAGAGCGATAAAACGCGGGAGAATGTTATCTTCACCGTCTCTTATCATTATACGGAAGGAATAGAAACTGGCTGCCGAAACCATTTTTTTTAGAGGTAATTTAGTTTTGGGATCATGTTGAGGCAAGTTGACAGAATAACCATCATCGCCATAACAAAATATTATAGGATATTGCAAGGCATCGTATGACCGATGCAGTTCACTTATCCGACGTAAAGAAGTACTACGGCTTTCCAATATAATGTCCCGTTTCTCAAATTGCTGATCAACCATCACCAAAGCAACTTCGTTGGTCGTTGGGGCGTTAAAACGTCCTCTATGACCTTCAAGTGGTTTCTTGTCGGCATGAATGACTACTTTAAACGATTCACAGGTGGGGGGAATTTTATCAATGGTGCTTTTGAGGTCTTTAATGTAAGGGTTAACATCATGAAGCATTTTTTGTAACTGTTTAACCAAACTTGGTTTCAATCCTTGATAATTTGAGCACCTTAGACTTACTTCTCTATCGTCTTCTCCAACGAAATAAATCTGCAAGAATTTAGCTTTCTCACCTGGTTCCGGTAAAATGCTTCCAACCAAATGATAGACCTGACCCTGTACTTTAAATGTTGGCATAAAGCCATCCTCCACCACCTGTTTTGCACCAAAAGATGTCATCTGGAAACAATTGTTGTATTTACGAATATTACTCATAAAATGCTTATGGTCAGGGTGCAGATCCATTACCAAACTGTATAGAGGATCAAGAAGACTATGTAATGCTTCGAGTTGCACCTTTCCACTGCCACAACACATTCCAAGAGTCTCGTCCTTCCATTTGAGTGCATTGCAACACTGACACTTATTATTCATATTGCCTATACTCACCATAGAATCGTTGTCGTAAGCCATTCCTGGATTGTAAGACATACCTGAAAGGTACTTTGAAATCCAGGGACTTGCAGTTGCCTTCGTGTTGTATTGTGACTGAGCCGCTCTATGTACTTCAGGATGTGCCTGCTGGTAATTAGCAGCAGCTCGCCTGTGCACTTCAGGATGTGCCTGCTGATAATAAGCAGCATCTTGCCTGTGCACTTCTGAGTTTTTTTTTTATATATTTGGATGCCGCTTTCCGATAAGGTGTACGGTTACTTTTTGAATACTTTTTTTGGGCCTGTTTTAGTTGATTTTTTCTCGTTGCTGCTGTATATCTAGCTCTACGCTTCTTATTTTTCTTTTGAGGTATCGAGCAAGTCGACTGATAAATATATACATCAACTGGCTGTTTGGAAGCAAAGTCGGTAGAAAGATCTGAATCAGTTGATGACACAGATATTTTATCGACTACTTCAACACGTCTGGAAGTAATTTTCTTAGCCTTTACAGAGATTGGATTGAGTTTAGAATTTATTTCAACTTCAGAAAATTGTTCCTCATCTGAAACATAAGCTTCAAAATGGCCACCAGATAGATCGCCTAAAAAGCGAAGGCGCTTAACTGGACAACCTTCAGCACCAACCTTTACATATAACTTGCAATTGCGGTAAACCTCAAAAATAAAATTATATATTCTGCCTGCTGCTGTCAACTCGCATAATGTGCCGTAAGTTGAAGACAGAATCATATCAGCATAGTATTCGTCTGATGTAGTGTAGTTATCACCACATCCATTTTCAGAAAGACCAGAAAACTCATCCCAGTTTTGCTTTACGTGATCAACAATTTGTTCACGTATTTCGAATGCCATTTCTTCATTTCCGTGCATCAAAAAAGAAAGAGACCTAAAAAGGCAAGCTCCGTCCCCTATGATCGGTACGACAAACTTTAGTACCATCTGCCCATCAATATTTATAATTTCAACAACCATATTTACAACCAATTTCCTTAGTCTTAAATAAAGTAAAAAAATAAATTAAAATCTAAAAATAATATTCTTCAAATTTAAAATTTAGAAACAAAGACTAAAAAAATAAACTAATGAAAAAAATCTAAAAATAATATCCTTCAAATTTAAAATCTATAAACAAAGACTATTCAATATTACACCTCCCTAAAAAAAAACTATCCTATTAATAAAATATTATAATTGATACAAAAAGCAGATCTTGATAAGATTACTTAACCGGATGAAAATCGTACCGTAGGTACGAAGCACTGGGGTACTTATACAATGCGCGGTAACGAAACCATAGCGACTTCTATTTTTTCCACTACCGCCATCTATCGAGCTTCCGAGCAACTTTCTTTCTGTCTGTTGGTCTGAAAGTATGACGCAAAAACTACCGGATAGATTTTGTTCAAATTTTGCATAGATGTTCCCTATAAGTGTGGTCAGTCTGTAGGGTACTTATTATCACGCTATTTGCTATGAGTGATGAGCAGAATTGCATTCTGTTCGTATCCTAACTATCCTAATCTATTTATATCTATATTGATTCGCCCGGAGAAGGGGGTGGAGGGGGTTATCCGGGAGAGGGGCCTGTGGCTAAATAAAAAGAGCCGCACTGGTCGATCGATCAGGTTAAGCTACGCTTGTCGCGGTTGGTCTATGGATGGGTGACCATCTTTAGATACAGAGACCCGTCCGTGCCTCGGAAAGTATGTTAAGCTGTTGGTCCCGGCTGTCATTCGTGGATCTTTGACAGTCGTTACGGGAAGTCAGAAGCCCGAAAGTCTGACAACCATTTTTACCAAGGGGTATCGTATTACCTAATAACTGCTGCGTTGTGGAGGTCAGATAGGCAGTCGCTCCATGTAAAATACTGTAATGTTAGAAACAGTACACGTGTACTTATAAATATTATTTTACTTGAATACAAAATTTTGCGAATGAACAACTTCAATACAAAACTTCATACCCCTTTCAGAAAAAAAAACAAATATTTAGGTTGTGTTAGTTTCCAACCATAAGCCGAAATATTAGTGATTTTAAATTAAAAAATAAAGAACTTTAATTAAAAACAAAATTTCATCCCCCTTTTCACCCCCTTAAGGGTTGAAATTCTAACAACACCGTTGCATTAGATAGTAGTGATTTTTGAGATACGTATTGATTAATTTTCAATCGTCAGTCTAAAATCAAAATTTGAAGATCCTAACTTCAAAACTGACGGACTTTCATACAAACTTCCATCCCCTATTTTTCCCCTTTAGGGGTGGAATTCCCAAAAATCCTTTCTTAGTGGATACTTACTCTTCACAAAGAACACACCCTCCAAGTTTCATGTCTCTAGGACCAGCGGTTTGGGCTGTGTGTTGATATATCAACAGTCAGTCAGTTTCTCCTTTTATACATATAGATTGTAGTTCTCTTGTACATCAAAGCATCGGGGATCAAGTCTCAGTCAAATCAATTAATGAACAATCTCTCGTTACTGAATGATACCACTTAGTCGGGTTTAGTGGCTCACCCATGAACTGTCGCGTAGCTTGATGTGCTCATTAATTTCAATCAGCTGGATTATCTGTATCAAAGCCATTTTGACTCGTTAACAATTAAATAGATTCGAGAAGCTTAGCTATGTGTTATTATCTAAATAAATAGTAATGAAGAATTTTTGTTTGTTTGTCTGGATTGGCGCAAAAACGTCTGACGGATCTAGAAAAAAATGGCACGTAGATAGTTTATAACCTGGTTTAACAAATCGGGTACTTAATTCCAGTAGTACGTTCTGTAGGATATTTTCCCATATCCACGCGGGCGAAGCCGCGGGCAAAAGATATAAAAAAAAGCTATTAGTGTGTGAATATAGATGTAATGTTATCTGTAGTAGACTGGATGTCGGCGGATCGTGTTGTGGTGAACCTTAGGAGAAGCTTGTATCCGGGGCTAGCATATTTAATAAAATTATCAATGGATTAGGCCTTGTCCATGATCTCGTGGGTTAATTCACAATGTAAAATTAGCATTATTTGCATCAAATTGTAAATCCGTAGCCAGTTATGTTTCAAAGTTTAAACCCGTCCGCGACATTCTATTTCTTACGTTTTTTTTGCAATTTGCAGGTCAGTGTCAGGTTGTATGTTGATTAAATATGATTCGCGACCGTAACAAAATGGTTTACATAATTATAATCATTAGAATCAGCAATACAACTCCTTCAGTATCCATATCTTCTTATAACTCACACCGTTTTCTTATCACATCTTTTCTCAGCCTATCATTTATAGTTAGACCACACATGCTTCGCAAGGAACGCATTTCCACAGAATTTATCCTACTTTCATGCTTCTTTTGCCATACCCAGCATTCACTTCCATACATAAGCGTGGGCACCAGCACACCATTGTGAACAGCCAGTCGAGCCTTTTTGGACATCAACTGGTTGGTCACAATCGCATGTATAGCACCATTCACTTTATTTCCCGCATCTACTCTCCTTTCCACGTCTTCATCAATCTTCCCATCCCTTGTAAACAGACTCCCCAAGTATACAAACTCTCTTACTTGCTCCACATTCTTATCATTTATTTTCATATCACACACCGATACATCCTGTCCTCTTTCAAACACCATGACCTTCGTCTTATTCATATGCATATTCATCCCTTTCCAAGAGGAAAAGGAAGCATATAAGAATATGCTTCATCCATCACAGTCACCATGTCTTGCAACTGTTCTGCTGAAGATGCAAGTAGAACTTGATCATCTGCGTAGAGGAGGTATTTAACAGGCAACTCATTCATCCACAATCCGCACTCATCCTCTTTCAAATCTGTCAGACAACTATCCATGTACAAGTTGAAGAGCCAAGGTGACGCTACACAACCCTGTCTAACACCCGTCGAGATGCAGATCCAGTTTGTGTAAGCCCCATTAATCCTAACACAGGCACTGAAATCCTTGTATAAAGATTTCAGTGCCCGTACCAAGTGCCAGTCCACCCCGTACATGGATAGTGTCGACCACAGTTCTTCCCTCCACACACTGTCGTAGGCCTTCTCCAAATCAACGAAAGCACAATAGACTTTCTTGTGCTTTGCCAGATGTTTTTCGGCTATGCACCTTATGGAGAAGATCTGATCCATACAGCCCATTCCCTCTCTAAATCCTGCCTGCACATACCATATTTTCTCATTTGTCACAGTGGGGTGGCTTGGTGGGGCAAAGTGGAAGTGGATTCATAATTGCCGACCTCCACGCGGGTGAAAGCTAGTAATTCTATAAATAAATTATTGATACGGCCTCGAATCATATTTAGATCAACAAACAACCTGATAATTACCTGCAAATTGCAAAAAACACAAGAAAATTTGAATTTCGCGGGCTGCCCTGACGCTTTCGCCTTAATCAGTGCTCGGAAAATCGATACAATCGAAAAATTAACAGGGTACAGGATTAACATGAGCCATGATTTTGGTAAGTTCATAACTTGCCGCCGCACAGAATTAGTCTTACCTACAAGTTACAGTTACCTTACTAACAGTTTAAAGTTTATCTTACACACGGGTGTGGCGAGAGCAGTGGTGGCCAAGTGGTAGCGGCCGCAGATTACGAGTTCTAGGTCGTAAGTTCGAACCCTGCAAGCGGTTCACTTTTTGTAAATTATTTCATGACCACTGCTCTCAAAACGGTGAAGGAAAACATCGTGTGGAAACTGGTATGTCCGAGGAACAAAAACTTCGAAGACATGTGACATCTACCACCCCGCACTAGGCCCACGTGGTGGATTACAGCCCGTTCCCTCTCACAGAGAGGAGGCGTGTGTCCCAGCAGTACGACTACTAAAGGCTGATTTTGTATTATGTGTGGCACATACGTACGTATCTTAATAATATACGCTTTAAGGAAGTTAGCAGTGCTACCTACTAGTGATCGGGTTACTATTTCATAGCTTCAATTCAATTACCCCTATTTTTTTTATGGCGGACTAATCGATCATTCACAATGACAAAAAAACCGTCGAAACGTTCAAATAATTTAAGACTACATGAGATAGGTATGATTTGTAAAAAAAAACAGCTATCTCGTGCATTACAGGACCTTCGAAGTACATTGAAAATGAACTCAAAAAAAATAAAAAACCGACCAAGTGCGTGTCAGACCGCGCACAATGTAGGGTTCCGTAGTTTGGATTAATTTGTCCCAAGATCCAACTTAGCTTTGTAGTTGAAAAACGTGTTCTCCGATACATTCGAACTGCAAATGTAAGTTTGTACGCACAATATTGATATATTTGCCATGTTATTTTCCTGTATTCTATATTCTTTATTTTGTGTTCTCTGTATATTAGGATCAGCTTCAGAGATAAGGGATAAATTTACCATTGCCCCGGTATAGTAAATTTTGATCTATTTTTTAAAACAACTATGAAAAAAACGTCACACGGTACAGTTTGCGAAACTTTATTTTTAATTTTCTTATAAATTGCCCCCCATATTCAGAATTCATTTATTTACGTTACATACTTATAGTGTACGTATCCATATTTTAATTTCAACTTAATCGGTCCATTCGATTCGGAGAAAATTGACTGTGACAGACGGACAGACAGGCTGACACAAGAGTGATCCTATAAGGGTTCCGTTTTTCCATTCAGACGTACGGAACCTTAAAAAGGCATTGCATATTTATATATTTATTATTATTTTTCCGAACACAAACAGCTTAAACTCGAAACATAAATTAACGCTTGTGGCAAAGGGAATGGGTTCCCTCTGAAGCGATCAAAAAAATATTTTCAATGTTAAAATGAGGATGGCGTATGTCTAAAATCTCAAAATTATTCCACAAGAACGACCCCAGAGATCACAAGACATTTTTGGGCCAACTTATTTTAGCATCAGGGATTAATAACTCTTTACCTTCTTTTGATTTCCCGTTCTACATTCAAAGCAAAATCGTTCCCAAAATGGACCTTTCACCTCCGCCATCCGCCGTGGAAAACAAAGAGTGCCCGAGACAAAGATCCAACGAAAAGCCGACCCGACTCCCATTCAATTTGCCACGTGACATTTCACTTGATCTTATCTTAGTCATAGCGGACACTACGCAGCAGCTGCTTACAGAAGGACTGGACATGGAATAAAATGGAGACAAACTCACCCGCACATGAGTACCACAGCCACACAAAATGTGGGCAAGCAGTAGTTATGTGTGATTAGTGTTACTGCAACTTCTTACAGTTGCGTTGTCGCTAGTAGTTGTGATGTGGTTACGTTGTGGCTATTGTTTGCAGACAGATCGACTCCAGCTGTAACAGTGTCGTCGCGTCGACTCCACATTGTGGTTGCGTTGTGGCTGCGAGGTCGCCTTGTATCGACCACATGGTCGGTATAATCATTATAATCGCGCTCTAAGCTTTGTAAAAACAAAACACAACCATCACGTTTAAACACACTTTCATCGACATTTTCTGTTTCATTGTGCACGTGACTTTTTTTTTGTAAATCGTTGACCCGCACTCGGAATTTCTCCTGTATTGTGGGTGCGTTTACAAACATTTAAACTCACATACACAAACAGCCAGACCCAGAACAACTACTTGTGACCTACAAGTAGTTGTAATACAAATATTTGTTCCGTGCGGGAATCTAACCCGCGACACGCAGCGCAGCAGTCAATCGCTTAACCACTGCGCCAACCGTGTCAAACAACCTTGACATGTTTATTATTAACCTTCTGCTCAATTATGTTTTCTGTCTCACTGTGCCGCTCTTTTATCTTTCCCACGCCTTTGTCTCCAAAACAGTTAAAGAAAAAATTATATTATCATTTTTAAGACGTTTTTGCAATTATGGTTCCGTTTTCCTTTTTCGGCTAAGGTACAAAGCAGAGCCTCGATGTTCCCCGTGGGCGCTGTTGGCAACTAAAGGATTATGGGCTTTTCTTTTTCAGAGTCGCAATTTTTCCTTTCACCTGTGATCTAATGACATTATTTCGATATTAGTTCAGATTCTAGAACTCTTGCGGGAATAGAGTACAACTATTTATCAAATTCAAATATTAATTGCTCAACACAGTACATTTTATTCATTTTTAGATGTCAAGTGAATGCGCAGTCCACTGTATTGTACCAATTCAGGCATGCAAAATTCATAATTATGGTTATACAATTTTATTTATCATCCAATTAATCAGTTACATAATTTCATAAATTCAAAAATAATGCCTTGTACAATGATTTAAGTTTAAGTTTATAAATAAACAATTTCATAGATTCAAATTAAAATCAACGAAATCATAACGTCAAAATAATTAATGAATTTACCAATTTACGATTTTTCATGCATTGTATTATTCAAATCAAAATATATACTATTATTCATTACATTATATTATTATAGTTGCACTTAGATAGAATTAAGCTTAAATAAATCGGACATTTGATATATCTAATTATTATTTATTTAACTTGTCTGATAAGAATTCACCAATAGTACGCTTTTTTAACCATTAGGTCTGTTAACATTCTTTTGAATTTGTTAACATCATTCTCAAGTCTTATAGTCGTGGGTATCATATTATAAACTTTTGGAGCCATTCCTAGAAAACTTTTTGCATATAATGCTGTTTTATGAGGCACAGCGTGAATTTTGTCCCGGTGACGTTTACTAGTCAGGGTTTCAAATAAATATAAGTTTGAAAGTCATTATTCTTAGGTCAATAAAGTGTGGTCTACAACTATTAGAAGCTTTTATTTGGCACACAGCTCTTAAACATTTTTTTTTTCTCCAACTATATACTTAGTTATCTCGGACGGAGATTGAATTTCTTGAACATTGTTGATGCTGAAATCCTGAATAAAATAGGGCACCTTTTTCTTTACTTAACCCACTTTTCTTGCGTTTCTGTTCAGTTGCAATTTTCGTGATAATTTTTGCACTTGAAGGTCTTTGCCTGAAGTAGTATTTTAATTAGACCTTTACCACGAGCACGTCTATAAAGAATCCGAAATTTGATACGAAAGTAGCCAATGCAGTTATTGTACAAAAAATATTTTAAATGCATCTGCATTAAGTAAACCTCCGACGTGCACACAAGAACTTGTACATGGTGTTCATTGATTTGGAGAAAGCGTATGATAGAATACTTTGGGGGTATTGTGGTGGGCCTTGAAAGTTAATTCGTGCTATGTCACAGAATAGTACAAAAGTTAATTCGTGCTGTGTCACAGAATAGTACAAAAGTTAATTCGTGCTATGTCACAGAATAGAACAAAAGTTAATTAGTGCTGTGTCACAGAATAGTACAGAAGGCGCACTCCACATTTTAGGTATGAAGCTACATGTACGCGGCGGGCTCGTCTTTTCGGGCCAATTCAGTGAGCGTAACGTAGTCAGAAGATGTAGTACCGAGACGTAGTCCTGTTGATTATGGACGATCTGAACTTCTGACTTCTGACGTTGGACGTACAGGAAGTGGCACTCTGGTGCATGCTGTTTGCCGACGACATAATTCTTGTCGTTGAATATAAATCTGAGAACAGATTGATGAAATGGCAACAGAATCAAAACTGATTATAATATATAATGTTCTGTTATTTCGGTGGTCTCTTCCGTTTTGGGGTATCATAGCACTTGATGGCGCACTTCTCAAAGTCTGCATCGATTCTCGGTATCACGGTTCACTCGTGCAAAGTGATGGAGAAGTAGATCGGACTGTTAAGCACAGAATTAACACGGGAACAATCTGCGACTCACACATTCCCCTCAAACTTAAGGGGAAGATTTATAAAACAATGGTTATACCTGTATTAATGTATGAATCAGAATATTGGGCCACAACAAGGATGAATGAAAGGCAATTGCCTGCAGTTGAGTTGAGAACTTTAGGAGAGATGCTAAAATAAGAAATTAATAAATAAGAGGAAGTCTGACAGTGACACCGGTGACTGAAAAGTTGTGTCGAAATCGGTTGTTATGGTGTGGATGTGATGCAGAGGAATGAGGAAAATGTTGTCAGGAAAATGTTGAGTATGAATGTGGAAGGCTATGCGAGTCGGGAAAGATCAAAGAAACGATTGATGGACTGTGTAAAATAATATGTGTAATAATATGGCTAGAAAAGGAGTTACTACTTAGATGACGACTAATAGAGAAATATGGAATAAAAAGACATTTTGCGTCGACCGCAAATAAATCGGGATAAGGGCAGCGGAATTTTGATTAACTGAAGCTAAACTTCTTTCAACAGACTTTTACAAATGACAGAATAGCTCACCAAGTTGTCCATCATTTCTTATACATAAGCCAAAACAACTGATTTCTTGGTACTGCACCAAAAATAACTTAATTAAATCTTAAATGAACTCTGAACACCCGTTGGTCACAGATTTTTACAAATCCGATGTTTTATTAAGCAAATCCTCTTTGCCGCTTAAAACGTGTATACGGAAATGTATACACATACATGCAAACGCCCGTAGGGATGCCCTACTATTCTTTTGAAAGAAATTGTTAATTTAGGATCACTAATGTTGTGTTTCTGGTCAGAGCTCCTATGTTCTATAAAAAGATACAAAGTTATTTCGACAAGTAATTTTTTTTTTTTTTTTGGATAACCAACTAAATCTTTATGTATAAATTTTTCATTCAAAGCGCCCGATTTTGAGTTTTTTTTTTCTATAAGTGTACTATTTATTATAGTGGACACGAGTTTCGATAGTCTGATCTTCGGTATGCCCTAGCGATTTACGTTTTCATACATCCATCAAACCTGACATCCTCAATAAACCAGCTACGGGCAACTAAAGCGCTTTCAGCTTAAAAATCCCTCTGTGCCATAAAAAAAGGACACTCTCATATCCTGGGGCATTTGAAAGGGGCCAGCCCTACGCGCGGGGGACTCATCAGCGAGCGAGTCCAATTTACATGTTAATTGACGTACGTCCGATGAAAAATCACGATACATGACACCCTTTGTAAGTCTGGTAGTGGGCAGGATAGAAGGCACCTTTGAAAACGTGCAGTGCTGACGGGTTTGATTTTCTTGGTGGGTTGGCTTATGAGAATGAATTAAGTTTTTATCACATCTTTTAAGAGCTAGTTTATTCTTCGTAAACAGGGACCAAAATAGCTTTTTAATCTCTAGAGACGAAAAGTGATTTGAATTTGGAATGTGGATTTTGATAGTAAAAGTATAACTCACCAAAGAGATCAATCACGAACATTGTAGGTATTCAAGTAACAGGCTGGCAAGAGAGAGAAAGTATGAATTTGGTCAAAATTAAAATCCAAGATGGCGGCTTTTCAAATTTTTCGTCATTATTACCGTTTTCAGTTTTTGAGGGTTCTAAAGCCGATAGTAAGGTCAAAGAAATAACCCTTTTATTTTATTTTTAAATGTTGGTAAAAAAGTCCACCTAGCATTATTCATGAATTTATTTATTTATTAAAACTTTATGCACGGGTAAAAAATACTGTACAAAGGCGGACTTAATGCCTGAGGCATTTTCTACCAGTCAACCTTAGGGTGGTGCACAGACAAAACATGGGAGTCAATTTCAACAACTCGATTTTTTACCTAATTTCCATGGACATTTTCATTTTCAGGTTTATAAAAAAAAAAGAAAAAAAAGCGCAACATATCCACATTTTATATACATTTTCTGACAGGGGATTATATAATTATATATTACTTAGAGAGTTATTTGGCTCATCGAAATTGGCGAGCCACAGAAATTTTATTATTACCACCGAAATTGTATTGGTGACACAGAAATTATGCGTGTGCACTGAAATTGTGAATGACTAAAAATTAATTTTTAGTATTATGTAAAGAGATAAGGTATAATGAAAAAAACTGATAGGTATAATACGAATCATTTTAATAAGCATTTATAAAAATACAACGTGGTACTATTGCAATCAGTCTTACAAAATTAGCAACCAAGGAACTGATTATGTTTTTTACTCATACGATGTGGTAAAAACTTATAATTATTTACATAACATAACATCATGCCTTGTTTCCCCGAAGGGTCGGGCAGAGGTGTACCTACCTGTAGTAGGTAGGTACACCCACATTTCGCATTTTTTTTTTATAATTATTTATCAAACTTATATTACAAACTACACAAATTGTAACCAAACTAAATAAATAAATTATTATCACTGCAAAAACAGTACAGTTTTAACTTAATAATATTAATAACAGAACTAATGTCAAATCCTATGAGTGATATACTTAACAAATTATGATTAGCTTAAATTAATTTGAAAAAAAAAAGAATTAAAACAAATTAAGTAGGTACTTAAATATTTGTGGACATAATGCAGTTTACTTCTCAAAATTAAACAACACTTTTTATATTTTCTTATTGTCAGAATCTTAAAACTAAATAAGTAATTATGGCTATACACAGTCAGTCAAGTTATTAATTTTGATACCTTGTACCTACGTATCAAAATTACAAATTAACAACTAATTTGAGCAGCTGAATAAAAGCGATCGCTCTGAAGACAAACTATTAAAAAAAAATGATGATAGACATCAATCAACTTTTAGGTAACTAAGATATTAAGAAATATTCTTTAAACAAATAATCACTAACATGGCGAAAATCTTCAGAAAATATTTTCATCATCACTATCAAAAATATTAAAATTATTCTTGTAACTAATTCTTTGGAATATTCATTGTGAGCATCATTATCAGTCTCAGTGGTTTTTTCATATTTCGACATTATATCACTGTTAATATTTTGGAAAAATGAGGCTGATGGAACTAGATCGTCATAGTCTATATTGTCCAAGTCGTGTAAAGCGTCAGCTGATTTGATGGTCTTATCTTGAGGTATTATGTTCTTGGTTTTAAAGTAAAATAATTCAGATCCTTTAAATCTGTGAATTGTTGATGGCTTAAAACTGGAATCTGATTGTGGTGCAGGTGGAACGACCGTTACATTATTCAGGATTTCAATAGGCAATTCATAGAAACTTAAATGTTTTCCGTGAATGCATTTTATAGGATTGTAAAGACGGTTTTCATCAGTGCATGACAGCGATCGCATTGCAAGAGCTTTGGATGTTTTTGCCCAAACGATCTAATGGATCTTCATAGACCCCGGGAAACATTTTAGGACTTTTGGCAAAAGCCAATCCTTTTCATTTACTTCATACTCGGTAATAATCTTTATTTTCACACCTGTTGTTTGAAGACCTTCCACTAAAGCGTTAATATCGTTGATGTCTTTGTCAAAGGCAACCAGACGATCTGCAGTTCTCTTAAGAACACGGCCTTCACCGTCAGGTCAGGTGCTCCTTTTTATAGTAATTTCTAAAATTCTTTTTTTGTGTAAATCTACGAGCTCGAGCTGGCATCTCACTTAGAGATAAAATTTTTCCTTCTGCTTTTTTCCGATGATAACGTTCTCAATCTTTCCTACGCACTCCTCAGCTTTGACAGAATCACTTTTAATTTTTTATCTTCTTTTTTGCCCTGCAACCCTCTCCTTTTTTAACCCTTCTTGGCTATATTTATTCTTTTTGGGATTCCTAAAAAAAAAAAAACCTATGCGTCAAATTTTAACTCTCACATTTGATTATGAAAGGAAGCATGAACAAAATAATGAGACTTATCAGACTGTAATGATTGTGTAATTATGCAATTATGTAATTCCAAACTGTAGATACTCCATTTACAATAAAGACATAAAAACAAACAATTTTTCCGTAAGTAGAATACGGAATTTCGACGCACAAAATATCGATAAATGCTAATACTATGCCACAAAATTGCGATGCACGTTACTGCGAAAGACCGTCTCTGCGAAGCCACTACACTTCGATGCACGTTACCGCGATAGATCTTCACCTCCCAAAATTATTCAATTATTAACTACATTCTTATTTTGCCCAAACGAACCCTAGCACTCGCCGGCCGCTGCCGCGGCACCGCTCGCTTCGTTCGCTCGGCTCGTGCGTTGTGTGGTCACAGTTCTAACCTAACCTAACCTACCTTTCAGACTTTTCCCCAAAATCCTTGTCAGCAGTGAAGATCTATCGCGGTAACGTGCATCGAAGTGTAGTGGCTTCGCAGAGATGGTCTTTCGCAGTAACGTGCATCGCAATTTTGTTAAATGAGTTCTGATAGAATAATTTCGGAATAACAAATATTGTTTCTTTTCAAAAATCATAATTAACATTAATACAATAATTGATAGGCACAATTTCTGTGGAGTCGTGTAATTTCCGTGGACACCCAGATGCCACGGAAACCACAGAAATTGGCCCACAGAAATTGGAAACGTGGCTATTTTTTTTTAATTACAAGAATCCCACATGGCTATGACTATTGTTTTCTATAATATTAAATGTATACCAAAGTCTACTTAGCATGCATAAAAGTGAAACCTTTATTCCTTGAAAAAATCCTTTTAAAACCTGATCACCGAAATTGCAAAATTTCGTTCCGAGGAAACTGAAATCATGTACTTACATTTTGGGTGGGAAGACGTGGCGATATGATGCACTACCGTTCTCACTACGCGTAAGCGCACGACTGTCTCTTGCCGGGAAGGGATTTATCATTCGTTTAAACTCATTGGTGGAAGCTCAGGACGGCGAAACAAAATGACCATAGAAATTAGTAATTTTGCTCGGACAAAACTACCGTTGACATGTACTCATTAACTATGAGTCTAAACATTCAAAAATAATTATCTTCTTGTAGGTCAATTGTTACTTAACGCAATTAAAATATTTTTTCCTATTTATGTTGGAGATTATCTTCCTGAGAGGCAAATGCTGTGTATGAAAGTGATTGTGGACAAGACACAGAAATTGATAATTAGTCATTTACTGATGTATTTCTTAAAAAGTAATAGTCTTATAAATATAATTTATGTGGCTTCATTTAGATTCACGTCTCTCTAATACTGAGGAAAAAAAATTTTGCAATAGCTGTAAAGCAGCACTGCATTTACAGCCTAGACGCGTAAATTTTTCGCCTGAGAAATTCACTCATGGCAGGTGCAATATAAGTGATAGATAACTTGAAAATTAATACCTACTAATACATAGATACATACATATAAACCGAATAAACTTTATCAGGAGAAATAACGATAGGTAGAGGAGAAAACAAATCCAGCAAATCAGCGCTGCAAAGATTCTGCCAACTTTTCACGAATATGTTCACGTGCCTTCAACTTGAAAGATAACCGACTAGTTGCCATCCTGATGTTCAGAGGAAGCGCATTCCAAAGAGATACCGCTTGGACAAAGAAAGAAGAGTGAATAAAACCAGAGCGGTTACAAGGACATCGTAGAAAACATTGTTGGTAGAACGAAGATTTTTGCTATGGGTATTGAACATGGGAAGTCAGATAAGAAGGAGAAGTGGGTTTGTCGAGTATAGAATACAACATTGACAGAGCCCTCAACTCTCAGCGCCGACGTATAGGTAACCACTTTAAAAGCAATCGATGCGCAGTCACATGATCATACTTACGAAGATTGAAAACAAATCGAATGCAGTTATTTAGAAGGCGGTCAAGATTATTGAGGAGATCTGCATTCAGGTCATAGTAACACACATCACCATAGTCTATTATGGGAAAGACTAGGTACTGTACAAGCATTGCCTTTATGTGTGATGGGAGAAGGTTTTTCAACCGATAGAGCGACCGCAGCGTTCCGGTGACTTATTTACTTTCGTGACCTGCTTCCGCCAGTCAAGACCATGTGTCAACTGCTTTCGCCAGTCAAGACATGTGTCAACATGCAGACCAAGATCCTTAACATCGGAGCCAAACGGGATGACTGAGTTGTCAAACATTACAGGTGGCACAGTTAAGCCATCCAGCTTCCCCATACTGTGGGTGCTCTCTACAATGATAGGATTAACCGCCAACCCAAAACGATCAGACCAGTTTTTAACTACACCTAAATCCCAGTTTAGCTCCTCAATCGAATCGGATATATTGTCCACACTTGCCTGGCAGTAAAGCTGCAAATCTTCAGCATAAAGATGATACGCAGTATGAAGTTCAGTGGTAAAGAGATTACTAAAAATGGAGAACAAAAGAGGAGATAATATACCGCCCTGAGGGACGCCAGCTGCAAGATCACACCAACCCGACGAAGAGTCTCCAGCACGAACAGACTGCTGACGTCCCTGAAGATAAGAGAAAACCAATCCAATGCCTCCCGAGAGACCATAAGATAGGAAAGGATGGATAAAAGGACTTGTCATTGTTTAGGTTTAGTTATTTTCATTTCTGCTTGAGTATAGATCTCGATGTTTTTGGTTGGTATATTGGCGTTTGCTAGCTGTCATATGGCTATTAATTTATGATTTAATGTTTTGTGTTGCGTTATGTAAATTATTTTGCATAAGTACTTATTGTATAGAATCAAGTTTTTCTAACTGAACAGACTGCTGGGGAGTTTGTTGCGCCACTTCTTCTTCCCAGCGAAAGCACTAGGAAGTGGTGAAGGGTGGGCGTTTTGTGGGACTGTCTTATGTAACTTTGACGTTCGAAAAGTGCTGATTCTCAGCCTAGTTTGAATAAATGACTTTTTAATTTTGAATTTCAAGGGGCGCGGGCGTAGCAACCGTGTGGCGCGGGCGTTGCCACTTCTTCATAATATGAAATATTATTTCACCTGCGCCACGCCCGCGCCAAGCCCCCGCAACGCCCGCGCCACGCCCCCGCCTTGCCGCCTGTATATGTCCCGCGCCTAATCGCTCCTATACATTTTTTATGAAATATGAAATGAACGGCGCAACGCCCGCGCCACACCGTCACCACGCCCGCGTCCCTCGCCACTTGTGTATGTGCCGCACCTTTACTGTCGTGTTATTTAAAAATGGAAAGAACTTTTTATTTCAACACATGGCAAACCAAGGAGGTAACTTATCAAAGAATTTTGTAAATATAGCTGTTTACAGTAAAGAAGAAACAAATGAACATAAATTGGCGCGTGAAAAATTATAGTTTGTCGTCATTGATTCTGGAATTTATATTTTAATTTACTTAGTTTGAATTTCCGTGCATTATTTGAGAAAAGTACTACACCGGTACAAGCCTTGGCAACCAGGCCTTGATGGACTCATGTATGTGTACCTCGGCTTTGCCTCGGCCCACATTTTCACGATCGTCCGTGAATGCCCCAGTTGCAGGCTGCGAAAGTAATGTACTATATTTATCAAAAACAAATGAAGAATTATTATATTTTTACCCCGTCGATATTGGAAAAGTGGTCCAATACAATGATGAAAACAGGTACCATTTTTTTTTGTTGTATAATTTAACAACCTGCAAATACGTTATTTCATTTGGCTTTTATAACCCGATCAGCGGAATAAAACTTTATTAAAGTGCTACATTTTATGACTGACAATAAAGCAGTAAAATAATAAGTAAGCCCGTTTGTAATGCACGGTGCTGTAAAGGTACGATAACAAACGACATAGTGACGGCAGATAAAATGGAATTATTTTGTCTATGTTAAAAACATATATAGGCACCTCACAATTTAAGGGAGAGTCGGCCGGGGAGTTGGGCAGAGGTGTACCTATAGTACACCCACATTTCGCCAGTTATGTTTAAGTCCCATGTAAAAGGGGCCTATTGCCATCAACCGGGCACAAATCCAGACTCCAGGCTGCTACTGAGAAATTCCAGAAAAGAAAACCCAATGACACTTTGCCCGACCTGGAAATCGAACCCAGGGCCTCATGTTCAGCAGTAGCGCTTGCGGCACAACATTTAACATTTAACTTAGATATAATACAGAAATCTTCATGGATTATTAAGTCGTAAAAGTGGCGGTGCTTGGGGGAGACCTATGTCCAGCAGTGGACATCCTTCGGCTGAAATGATTATGATGATGAACCTTGCAAAAGACATTCTTCGGCTAATTTTCTAATAAACCAACTCAATTACATTTTGCTGTCGTCGGGACATTAATTTATAGAGCTATAATTCACAATTATATCCCTTCGTTTGTTGACTTGTTTGTTATAAGGAACAGTTTCATATTATTATTGTTTTCATAGGACGGTAATAATGCTTATAAGGAATCGTTTTTATTAATGCTTTATTATAGCTTTTACCAAAGGCTTTGTTTACATAAATAAAACAGTTTTGTTAACGTTAGTTCATAATTTAATAATAAAATGGTTCATATAAAATATTATTGTGATGACGTTATATTTTTTTTACTGGGTAGGTACCGAATAACGTGTAATCGATATCAGAGGTCATCGGAAAACTTGAGACTAGAGATGCCGATGCATTCCACCAGCTTTTATTACAAGTCTTTTACAGTTCAAGCAGTACGGTTATGGAATGCCTTGCCCGTGTCGTTATAGCGTGCTCAATCTTTGTCCACTTTTAAAATTCTGGTAAAAAAATACTCCTCTCTCCTTAAACATCATCATTAATATGTTTAAAATTTTATATAAGTATATATAGTATGTATGTACTTATTCATATAAATATATATATATATATATTTATTTATATAAGTATTTATAAATATATATACATATTTATATGAATAAGTGTATGCTTTATCTATTAGTATGTATGTATTTATTGTATATGTAAATGGTACACCGCTGACTACCTGCAGTATTGTCTCTCCTGTTACCTTTAATCCATCCAAAGGTTGTCTGTAAAAGATCGCTTTAAGCGATAAGACCGCCCTTTGTGTCTCCCAATGTAAAATGTCTAAATAAAATGTATGTCTGTATTTTTATGGTGTACACTAAAGAGTATTCTATCTATCTATGTGTCCAATGTGTGGACTTGTGCCCGGTATAGTAATTATGGCAATAGAATCGGCCCCTATTACATGAGACTTAAACATACTGAAAACATGTGGGTCCTCTCTGTCCAACGACAACAGACGTGGTGTTACTTTAATATGTTAATGCACCAAAGCCAATAATGTATGGTTACTTGCGTATCAGTTTTGTTATTGAAATCTATAGTTGCATCTTGGCAACAGAAGATGTTCAGGTGTAAACTTCAGGGCTTCTAAACCGTTACCAGTTTCAACCTGAGTTAGTACAACACACTAACGAGGACATAAAATAACTTTGGTATTTCAATAATAAACTCAATCATGAACCCGGATTGTTTCAGAGCCATTCTGCGTTCTCAGTTGTACACAACAACAGTGTACCAAGACGTTATTAAAGTAGTAAACATTCTCCCACATTGATAACTATCTAGCGTGTACTATGGCTACTTTGCATAATGTCTTGTGTGTGTCGGTGTTGTTGCTTCCGAGTGAACTCAGACTATGGCAATGGAATGTATTATAACATAATGATGGTCAATTACCTAATGATTATAACAGTGTTCCCTCATGAACATTTTGCTGAAGTTATGATAATTTGACATACCTACCTGCTGTTAATATTCTATCTACCTAGACCATTTCTGGGACCAAACAGCTTAGGTGGTAAGTACCTAAGCTTCCTACTTCATTTACTTTAATGGACTGATTTCGTCAAGGATCATTCATAAGATTTAGAAAAGATTTATATTATTTTCGTAACCTTTTATGTATCTCTTCCTTGCCAAATCATTAATCGGAACGAATACAATAAAAGATAATTGTTGTCTGTTGAATTCAAATGCCAATGTGTTTCTGGTCCCTATAATATTTTTTTAGGCATGCCTTTATTTTTTTACACTCTGATATATGCACTGAAAACTACCTATCTATAATACTTAATAACAATCATACATAAACTATGTCTGTAGCATCTAAAGACATAGTTCTAAGATCACCATAAAAGTAAAATTTAAAAAAAATGTGATGACTAGCAAGAGCCGATATATTTTTAAAATTTAACTTTATCTATAAATAGTTTTTACGTTATAATGTCTTTTTTTTTTAAGAAATGTTAGAAATTAAAAAAATAATAAAACGTTCTTTTTATTTTTTATTAACAAAAAAAATTGCATCTCAATCCTAATGATAACAGAAATTTGATGGAAATAAAAAGATCAAACTTATACGACAATTTATCAATAGAAGGTTTTTGTTTAATACAATATAACATCTACTCTCTCGCTCGAACACACGCGGAAATCCTCCTGGGCATGCTAAGGACCAAGTTATCCAGCATTTCTTGCGGTAACATGTCCCATTTTTGAATAGCGGCTTCCCTGATCTCTGGTACTGTTTGGAGAGGTGACTGACAGTTCCAAAAATCTCGCTTAAGAACATCCCACTGTTCTATTGGGTTTAAGTCAGGCGAGCCGGTAGGCCAGTCTGACCTTGTGATGTCGTATTCGAGAGCAGCATTGACTCGTTGAGCTCTATTTGCGGGCGCATCTTCTTCTTATCGTGTGGTTAGTGACTAACCTGGTGTCAGAGTTTTAAAGCCGCCCATGGGCCTCTGACTTGGCTTCACATGCCGTCGAGAAATAACTCTCAGGCATGCCGGTTTCCTCACGATGTTTTCCTTCACCGTTTTTTGAGCAAGTGTAGTTTTGTGGGCGCATTATCATCGACCAGTACGATTTGGTGCCCATGGTTTACTCGGAAGGTCTGAAGGGGTTATGGCTACACTTAATTTTAGCCGGCTATAGATGAAAGAAATTAACATTAGCCTTCCTCCAAAACAAAATAACAAGTGACAGTGACAATGACAATACAATGCTCAACAATCAAACAAAATAACAAGTGACAGTGAATTGTCACAGTCACTTGGGATTTTGTTTGATTGTTGTTGACAATGTGTTGTCAATGCAATGCTTACGGCACTTTAGCCGGACCGAGGCAGCGCTAGTAATATGCCGCAAATAGTGGCACTTTATCCGACAGGGATAAAGTTCCACTAGCGGCACTCTATACACTTCCTACAATGTAATGAGTTCACAAAACATTTTCATTAACTTTTGACGGAAGACTTGTTGTCTCCTTGTATATATGCTAATGTGTTTGCGTGCACACCTAACGATATAACTAGCTCTATAATTTTAGGTCTTACAGCTGCATCTCAAAGTTTATTTTCGAATGGCTTTTGTCCCGAAATGAGGAACGATAAATGGCTAAGAGAATTAGAGGGACTTGGTATGACTTTTTTTTGTTTTCAATTGTTATGAAATGTCATTATGGCGCTAAGTAGCATTTGGGAGACAGTGGTGCCGATTCTCTTGTACACCGGACTAAACTAACTAAACTATCTCTAAAATTCCTTACTTTTCGCTATGAGAATCTTAACGCTATTCTGTAGTAAAAAGTCTCTAAATTAAAAAATATATTTTGACACAACTAAATCGAATTTGACAATTGCGACTCCACGTGGTACATACTTTTTAGAGCCGGAGGCGCGCAGTGGGGGCAGCCTCGACGTGTTTTATATTGAATTTTTCACTTTTTGTATGGAAAATAAAAAAAAATATTACCTACGTGTTGAGTATTATGGGTATGGGGGTTTCATAGGGGGTCGAAAATTTCATTATTTTTGCGATAGGACACACCATTTTCGAGATATAAGCAAAAGAAAAGAAAAAAATCCAGTACAGTACTGTTTTTGCACCCGAAGTCGAGATGTTCGTGTGAATTTTAGTTCATAACAACTAATAATATTCCACACCATTTTCAGTGGCGATTAAAAATGGTCAGAATTAGTTAGAAAATTAAAATTTTAGGTGAAAAACGTCAAATTCAGAATAGCAAAATTGTCATTTTCACTAAATTAAAATCTCAGTACAATCTTAGTGCTGTCAAACTAAAATATAGTTAAGTTGTGCCACTTTAGTCTATTTCAGAATGGGAAATCATCGTTTGACAGGAGTAAACTAAATTTTGGTGATTTTTAGTCTAGTTTAGACGCATTTGTGACAAGAGAATCGGCACCATTGCTTAGAAAAATGTTTACTAAAGTGTGTTTCGTGGCCTATCCAAAAAACAAAGAGTACCTACATATAATAGTAGTAATAGTATTACTAATAGTATTACTACTATTATACTGGAGAAAGATAAAGATTTAAAAAAACAAATAATAAATAATTGTGCAGTACCTTTACACTAGTACATTCGGAAAACAATTCCTGTAACTCCACATGTACAACATAATATTTGACCACATTTTCACACAAACAATTTACACCTCTTTCACATGACGTCACACACACACCCTCCTCCACCCAGCTGTACACCTTCTCAGTCCTCTTGAAGTGTAAAACTGTCAGCAACAAACTCGTCAGTCGTGCGGGGCGTCGGCCGTCAATTCGGCCTCCGCATCAAATTGCGTTAGCCCTCCGTCCGTCTGTCGGGACAATCCGATTGCGTCGGTTCAACCCGCTTATTAGATTCCACTGCCACTCGCTTGGGTAACCGTTGGAAAATATTAAGCCTATTTCTTGGTGAATAAAGGCTGGGTGCCTGAAAGTTTGGATAAAAATAGGTTGGAAAATATATGAAGGTAGGAAGATTTTAAATTGTTATCTTTTATTGTCTTTCTTTCTATAGGACCTTCACTGTTCCCTTTAGCTCTACTTCATAGATTTTAAGGTTCGCGAATCATTATTCATGCTAGTGATGGTAGGTATTTGCTATTGTCATTTGATTTTCAAAACATCTGAAAGCCACATGTTCTCATTCTTTAAAAGAACGCTCAAATTCAGGTTACAATCTCCTTTTAGAGATAATCAATGTTGAAAACTTGTCAAATTGAAAGTATACTCGCAGTCAAATAATACGGGTCAATTACGAAAATCCCTGTAACCTGCAAATTCATAATGGTACATACATGAAACTAACTTTAAACGAGTATTACACAGTATTTGACCTAGCGGCCGTAGGCCCCGCTGACGTACAGCGTGCGCTCGCACGCTTGCCACCCAAGCGCTCAGCCGGGCCGGATGGTATTCCGGCGTTCATTTTTAAGGATTGCCGTGCGGTGTTGGTTAAGCCGTTGCTACACCTTGTTCAACGTCTGTATCAAGAATGCAACTTTTCCTGATCGATGGAAACTTACCCGGGTTGTACCCGTGCCTAAAGGTAGTAGAGGTTCAGCACCCTGCGATTATAGACCTGTAGCGGTATTATCCACTCCAGCTAGTGTTTGAGTCGACCATTTACGGTAGCCTGTATCCACAGATTAGCGCTCTGTTGTCTGACGCGCAGCATGGGTTCCGTCCTGGGCGGGGGACAACGGGGAACTTACTGGATCTTATGACTCAAATAGTACCAACGGTGGATGCGGGTCAACAGGTAGATGTTGCCTACTTCGATTTTCGGAAGGCTTTTGACACAGTGGATAACGACGTCCTTTTGGCAAAATTGGCTGGTGTAGGCTGTACACCTCACACTTTGGCATTTTTCGCCAGCTATTTACGAGATCGTTGTCAGTACGTCGACTGCAGTGGGCAGCTCTCTGAGCCCTATTTCACGAGATCTGGAGTCAGCCAGGGCAGTAATCTAGGGCCTTTTCTTTTCATTATAACAATTAACGACCTGCCGAGAGTAGTCAATAAATCCACAACATTGTTATTCGCTGACGAAATGAAACTAGTTTTTAAAATACAACAGAAAACTGACCATGAGATATTGCAGCAGGATATTAATCGGGTAGTAGAGTAGAGTCTTAGCAATAAGTTGTATTTCAATGTGGCCAAATGTTCGGTGCTATTATTTACCCGCGCGCGCGTCCCAAGTCATTATCAATGTGGAGGCGATCGGTGGCGGGGATCTCTCGCGTCCGGCCCTGGTCCAGATCATGGTATGAAGCGAGAGGGCATGGGAGGCCGTCACCTCCTTCTGCGAAGCAGTAATGCTCGCGAAGGAGGAGGCGGAGCGCGTCAGGGAGAGGCAAATTTCGCGCCCTCACGCCCCTAGCCGCCGCAGGAGGAGACGCCCTGGGCGTCGGGAATCGATTGCCGATTCCCGGCCACCCTAGGCGTGGGCTTGCGGACGGTGAGCAATGGGTAGCTCGCCGTCCGGTAAGGATCAAGCCCGGGTCGACGGCGCGTTGTGTTCCACGCGCGCCTCAAAGAGTTTCAGCGAGTGAAGGGGTCCGATTAGACCATTGCCTGCCGGGGTTGCGGGAAAGTCCGAAAGGGATACCGTGGCCCCCTGGCATTGCACAGGCAACAGAAGGAACACGGGTGGGTTTTAGTCAGTAAGAGTCTGACACGCCCTCCCGCTCCACCCAGAGCGGGAGGAGTAATTTGATGATTTCCCACCCAAAAAAAAAAAAAAAGTCAATATCAATATTGCATGCATGGAATTCGACTGCAACGTGTCTCAGAGGTTAAAGACTTGGGCATGCGCTTTACAACTGATTTAAATTTCCGTAAACATACCACTGATGTTTGTAAAAAAGCATATTAGGGTTGGTCTTACGGCTAGGAAACCAGTTCATGAACATCAGCGCTCTGAGATCGTTATACGAAGCACTTGTAAAAAGTCATTTGGAATGCAATGCTGGCATCTGGTCGCCTCATGAAGCCAAATACAAACTAATGCTAGAACGAATCCAGAACAAATTTGTGAGATTCCTGTACTTAAAGCAGTATGGTGTGTATCCAGGGTATCCACTGCTGTATCCTACTCCATTTGTGCTGGGCATGGTAGGCTATAATAAACTGGAAGTAAGAAGGGAAGTAGCTCTCGCCACTTACTTATTTAAGGTTATGCGGGGTAAAATACACAACCCAAGCGTTCTGCGCACAGTTGGGTTGTGTGTACCTGATGGGCACGTGGGGCGGCGGAGGCGGCCGCCGCTGCTGTGGGTGCCGCCCGCTCGCACCAACCTGCTGCAGCACGCGCCGCTGACGCGTGCGTTGCTTACACTCAATACGGTGTCACAATAGATTGACTGCTTCAACTGTACTCTGAGTGAATTCACACTGGCTGCATTTTGTAAATTTACTCTTGATTGTGCATAATAATATAATTTTAAGTCTAATCTTTGTAAGTTATTAAAAATAAAACTACACTATTGTATTAGGTAAGCCTGTGATGATAGTTGTATGTGAATAAATAATAATAAAAAAAAATACAGAGAATTTTAATATTGTAAGAAATTAAACCATAAAATGATCTACAACATAATTAAAAAAGTTAAAATATTAAAAACCTCGTATTTGGAAATCAATTCAATTCGTGGTTGTTTTACTTTTGCTTGTTTTCTCTATTTTGTTTTCAATCTGTCAAATCCAAATGATAAAAGGCGGTCATTATCGTCTTTCACCATCATTATTGAATCAATATCATGTCGCTAACACCAGGAGAATGTACAAGTATCATCACTATGTTAAAAAAGGCAGAAGTCAGCGAAGTACAGCAATAACAATAGGCGTGTCACTTTCTACAGTGCAGCGAGTCGTCCAACGATTCCGAGAAACTGGGCCGAACATAAGAAGACCAGGAACCGGCAGACCGAGATGTACTATGGCTCGAGAGGATCGATTTACGACCACGACCATGCTCGAAAATCGGCACCTCACAGCATTTGAAGTAACAAATCTACTTCGGGAGACCCGTAAATAAATCAAATATATATTTATTTGAGACAACTCGATCCAAGGGTTAGTTACAAAACTTAGAAAACTATTGTTAGTACTTAAATCACTCTCACTCATCATAATCCAATCACAAACACAAAAATAAAATTAAAAAAATACCCCTGTGCTGAGACACCTCACTCCGTCAAGATAACCAATAGGGAGATACCTCCCTAGAAATCACCAGACGAACGAAATGCCTCAACGCAGGTGCACGAACATCTTCAGCTACTGTTTTCAGGATGCTGTTGTGACTCCCATGCACCCTCCTCATAAGTGACACGACTTTTTTCCGAATGGAAATCGTCATGGAAATCGTCAGTATGAGCCTGCGCGAACATCTCGGAGGCACTGCAGAAACGAGGAAGTCCCAACATCATCCTGAAAATGTTATTGTATTGGACGCGCAGAGTGTCCAGGGATTTTAGTATAACTAACCCATAGACCATCCGTGTACAGACCCTGACAATACGCTTTAAATAGCGTGATTTTGACTTGGTCCGTACAGCGTGCGAATCTACGAGCCAGCATATTGCCACGGACTGACAGAGACCTGCGCTCCCTCTCTAATGTCGACAAAAGAGTAAAGATGACGTAAGCGAGCGGACTGTAAGGTGGCGGCTCCTTGAAGCAGATTTGACCTCACATAGATCCGGAAATGGTCCAAAACTTGAAAGGGAATATCGGGTAGCAAGATTACGTAACGCCCATTCTTTGTAGATGAAGAATGGGCAAGAGTAATGTTTTCTAACGAATCCAGATTTATGCTGTATGCACATGATGGGCGGCGAAGAGTCTACCGACGGCCAGGGGGACGTTTTGTTTCAGCTTGTTCTGAGGAAAAAGTGCCGTTCGGCGGTGGATCTGTTATGGTTTGGGCTGGAATCTCTTTAGAGAGTCGCATGGAGTTAGTGCTGATAGAAAATGGTATGCTAACTAGTGCAAGATATGTGGAAGAAATTCTTAGTGAGTCAGGAATCTAATTGAACGAGCTTGGGAGGTGTGTAAGAAAATCGAAACCCCATCCCAGCTACACTTCGAGACCTGAAACAAGCGTTAGTGGAAGAATGGACCAATATTCCGCAATATCGCATAAATGAAACTTAATAAACAGCATGCCCAATCGCCTGGCAGCTGTGAGAAGAGCCCACGGAGGCAATGCAAGTATTAATTTTGTTATATAGTTCGTTTTTGTGTTGTATGTGAGGTGTCATCCATTATTTTGTCAACGTAAAAGTTATTTATACTTTGTTTTATTATGTAATTTTGACTATTAAACTAATAATGTTTCCAACATTTGGTGTTTTTTATTAACTGATAAATTATCTACAATATACAGTTTCATTCATACCGCTAGTTTTTAAGAGTGATAACAGTTTTATTTTTTTAGTACTGACCCGACTCTTTGTCTGCGAGTGTAGATTAAAGGTTCAAGAGATTAGAATGCAAACGTTCGTAAAAATTCGGGAATCGTACCTCAGACCAGCAACTGATATCTATGGTCACATACCATCTATGCTATGCTGGCAAAATGTTTGTACAAAATTCCTGGTATAAACAAAAAATTATGAAAGTTACAAATGTTCAAATGGCTCTAAAAGTAAAATTGATCATGTGTGAGATTCAAAGAACAGTGTCGGAAATGCAGCATCGCTTTAAATCGGATTTCACCCCGATATGAAAGGCAAGCATGCGGCGATGGAAGAACAATATCGTAACTACATCAGCTACTTGTAACTTGAACTAGAAGCGGAGCGAGTACAGCGAACTAGTAGAAGTTGACTGTAGAAAACTGGAAGACATTACTCATACGGATAATCTACAGGAGCGAGTGACTTGAGACTATTTCATCAAACTTTTATCGTTGCGTTCAAACTATGTAGAGACAAAGTTTCTATAAAGAAAGGTAGAAATCAGTGACGTAATCTACGCTACCGTTCTCAATCAGCCGTTAATCAATATTTCAATTGGGATAATCCTTTCGTGTTAACATATTTTGTAACATTCCATTGTAAAATTCACATCTTATCGTGCTTATTCCTAGTAATTTCTATCCAAAGACCTTTGATCCAATCTACTTTGTCTGAGGTATAAACTTAGCGTTATTAATTATTACGTCCTCAAGATAAATTTCAAAGCTGTACTGTGGTGCTATTTATCAGTCTAAACATTGATTTTACTCCTCATTTATCTCAGCCATTAGCTACTAAAATAGGATATGAAATCAAGTTCAATTTTGACCCAAAATTACTCAAATTACCCACTTATTTTAATTTTATTAATTGGTTCACAATTACTTACTAGTTAATAACATGCTAAGTACGTACTTAAAATATTACCGCTGTGAATAAACATAACCTTGTTATTAAAATAAATAACTTTGGCACTAACATAATCACAATGTCTCGTCTCCAAGTGACGGCGACCGCCTACAAAGCGCCATTTTTATTTACAGAATATTCTAGTGAAATATTTTTAGTCTGAATAAAGTTTAGGAATGTAAAAATGTGGACCACGCGATATCATTTCTAAGAATGGACAGCTTAGAATAAACCTGAGAGTATACAAAGACAATCGACATCTAAAAATATATAATTCTTTCAAAGCTTTGTGTAAAATAATCAGATTGAAAATTAATAACAGTCTTTGTTTATTTGTTAGCTCACGACTGAGTTCCGTATGATACTTCTTTGCAAAATTAATTTTAAAATTCACTGTTATTTAATGTCTGCCAAAATTGTAAAATATTTTCCACACATAAAACCCGTGTCTTAGGTTCGCAATGCTTGACTTTTGCTTATAAAAACATAGTAAACTTAGTTGAAATTAGTTTCAGCTGGGACTTTAAATTGCTTCGTAACCCTAGATGGAGCATGCTTAGGTAAGAACCTGCAGCGAGAAACTTGGGGTTATCTAGACAACGGGCTCTTTGTGAGGCTACTTCGTTATTGGATGCCTTCTTGTCTGCTGGGTTCGTCTCTGTAATTTCATATTGAAAACTCGGTTTAATATTAAAAAACGCTAATTATGTAGGTATCATGTAATAGTAGATTTTACAACTAGTGCACAAAACGAACCATTTTTATCCGAGACTTTTAGCAGCCCGAGACGAATGCGAGGGCTGATAGTAATGTCGAGAGTGCTGATAGTAATGTGCAGAGTTTATAACTCGTCCACAAAACCATTTTATCCTCGACATCACTATCAGCCCTCGCCTTCGGATAAAAATGGTTCGTTTTGTGCACTTGTCGTAAAATCTACTATTATTAGACAACAACGGAGCGCTTTTGCTTTAGTTTTACATTTCGGAGGAATTAAATCTAAATATGATATTATCTATAATTTTGTAGAGCTTTTTTTTCAACCTTTGTATTTACACATACATTTATTTTTTTGGATTACTGACAATATGAAATATTAAAATACCTATAAGTTCGATTTTGTGCCATAAAACAAGCTTGAAATGGTGTTAACTACAACATTTTGCGAAGTGCAGGTGACGCATTTCATCCAAACAACCATTTTTACCCGACTACGGCAAAGCCAAAACGAAGGGTTATGATTTTAGCAGTCTAAGTATGTTTGCTTTTACGTGTGTTCCACCGTAGCGCCTAAACTGCTGAACCGATTTTGATGAATGAGGTATCAATAGATTCGTAATAATGATCCGGGTGACATAGATTATATAATGTATCCCTCAATTTAATATTACGAGTACTTTACACGTAAATTTCTGTCCTCGAAAAAAAACAATTGAGATAATCATGACATGCTTGGTATCAAATTAAAGACAACCACATTACAAATATTTGTATATTTATATCAAATTTTCAAAGTAAATAAATATGTTTCAATTGTTAAAAACTAGCAAAAGTAAGACGAGAGAGAAGATACCAACGCGCAGTTAATCAAATCTTAATAAATAGTAACGATTAGTAATGCCATTATTAAGAAAAAAAACCAGTACAATACAATATTTTTCTTTTGGATTACTTTGTAGACAAATTGTGTTGTCGTTGACAAAAATTGCGCTATGGTTCGTTCAAGGCACTATATAGGCACTGCTATTTAAAATAGGTTAACTACAGACCTATTGTATTACTCTTATTTACATTGTTGTAACGTTTATCAAGCGTTAAAACAGAGATGTATAAAATAAAAAAATAAGTTTAAAAAACTGACGCTCAGCCGCCGCCGCCGCCGACGCCGCCACCGCGCCGCCGCCGCCGCCGCCGCCGCCACCGCGCCGCCGCCGCCGCCGCCGCGAGCCGCCGCCACCCGCCCGCCGGCTACATTTTAACATCTTACTTGCGCATTTTTCAAACTCCTAAACTTTTATTTGGGTAAAGTATATGTTTTCGTTCTCCATTGTATGCGGAGGTTTTTGAAAAAAATCGAAAACAAAAGAGCGCGGAGCGTAGAGTTATGACGAGCTGAATTGCTGGCCTTTATGTTGTTGTTGCACTGTTCGTTTCAATTTTAACGTAGTTGAAACACTTTTGTTGACCAAATGAAAAGTAAATAATGTGTGAGGAGAAAAGTAATGTGAATTGTGGGTAACGACTGCTTTGTTTTTCTTAATGGGCGAGTGTGGAGCTTGTTTTTAATTCCAATTGGAATTATTCCTTTATTTGAACACTGAAATAAATTAATATGTCAATTTTAATCTCTGGTACACCCCAGAAAGACCAACAATGTATTTTTTCTAGTAAAACCTGCTAAGTTTCTATTACATCTTATAATATTCACATTATTTTGATTTAGCATCAATAGCAACACAACTATATTTAAATAGCAATCTAAGAGAGTAGACATACAGTAATAATAATCTCTTTATTGCTCGTATCAAGGTAAGTTCTTTCTTTTTCATCTTGTTACAGAACTTAAATAGCAAAGAAATGGAAACAAATTAGGAAGATAGTAGTTTACATATCAAATATGAATAGTCATACTACGTCGTATTGCAATGAAATGAAATAAAATTGTTTATTCTGTAAATAGGATATTGGAATCACATTTCCACGTCATCTTTTAAAAATAAAAATAGCTAGATGAGTTCGGCGTTTCCTATCTGACTACTCTGAGAAGAAAGGCCGAAACAAACTCAAAGGTCACAGTCTCTTTTAAAGTCCAGACAGAATCTTGGTCAGGCCATATGAGGACCATGTAGATTAGTCTGAACTGGTCTTTTGAGAAAAGAACCACACAGATTTGAGTAGACCTATCCTGTATTTACGATGTAGTACGACCATAAGATGACCTTTATGTGAGCCAAATTGGAAAGCAAATCAATTTTCCTAAACCAAAATGGGAATTACCTAGATTCTCGTAAAGAGCTGATTTTTAACCATGATATAGTGTGTGTGTGTTGTGAAGTCAAATCTCCAACACAGTGAAAATTTGACACACACATTTTAATTTACTCAGCGTAAAGATGGTTATTTTTATCTGTAAACCTAAGTATTTTGTTAACTGTAAATACACTAATTCCCTGTTTTAGTCAGTTTATTCCGGTTGAACAAGCCAGGTGTAAATTATTTACAGCTATATTAAACACTTTACTCGTCCAGTTCGTGTGATATTCAGCAAATTGCACCATTATGTTGGCAACGTCACGTCCGGTGCGTAAAACATTACGGACGAAACATACGGGAGGAGAATTTGAGCGGGTAAGTATATGCTTGTTAACTAAACTAGCATTTCAGTCTTTGACAGTGAGCAAGCGTTGCGATCAACGCTCGTTCCGACAGGTAAAGATCAATCTGTTTCTGAATGACAGCAGAACCTTCAAAAAACATACCGATACGATAGTCAAAAGTGTAGCTTGTTAGCAGGAGACAATTTATACTCGCGGTCAAATAATACGGGTCGATGACGAAAATCCTATTAACCTGCAAATTCATAATAGTACATACATGACCTTTACTAACTTTAAACGAGTATTACAGAGAATTTAAATATTGTAAGAAATAAAACCTTTTATGATCTACAGCATATTTTTTTTTAAAAAGTATAAAAACGCGAATTTGGAAATAAATTCAATTCGCGGTTGTTTTAGTTTACTTTTTTTCTCAACTTTGTTTTCAATCTGTCAAATCAAAATGATAAAGGACGGTCATTGTCGTCTTTCACCATTATTAGTGAATTAGTATCGTGTCGCTAACACCAGGAGAATGTACACGTATCGTCACTATGTTAGAAGAAGGCAGAAGCCAGCGAAGTACAGCAAGAACAATCCAGATGCTGTATCCACATGATGGGCGGTGAAGAGTATACCGACGGCCAGGGGAACGTTTTATTCCAGCTTGTTTTGAGGAAAAATTGCTGAAAACTTAATAAACAACATGGCAGGCAGCAGTGAGAAGACCCCGTGGAGGCAATACAAAGTATTAATTTTGTTTTAAAGTTATTTTTTGTGTTGTATGTCAGGTGTCAACCGTTATTTGTTTTTTTTCTCTGTAATTTTGACAATTAAAATAATAATGTTCCAACATTTGGTGTTTTTTACTAACTGGTAAATTATCTACAATGTACAGTTTCATTCATGCTGTTAGCTCTATTATTTTACGAGTAATCTAAGTTTTTCATACTGACCCGTATTCTTTGTCTCAGAGTGTATTTAAAAAAATATAATATAATATCATGTTTCAGTTAATTTAAAATATAATTAGTAATGTGATAAATAACCAAAAAGCTTTTACAGCACATCACATAAACTAGAATTATTTAGTGTTTATCGCACCGTGAATTGTGTAAATTATCACACACTCATAAAGTGCTATTATATACATTACATCGTCGTGGACCCTCGTATACAATGTAAATAACATTGTTTAATTGAGCCTGAAATCGTTCGCCACAGAATTTAACACGCCAGTGTTGTAATTTTGAAATTTTGTTATACCTACGCTTAGTTACAAAATGATGTTGTAATTAGCATAAAATGTTTGTGAGGCGTCCTATCAAATAATACACAGGGTGTCTCAAACGTAGTTGTCCAAAAGCAAACGGGGGGTAAAGTGGAGGTGGCCACCTATCATTGAAAAAAATAAAAGTTAGAATATTCTCAACAGTTCAGAAAATTCACATATTATATTTACGTAACCACTTTCAAGAAATTTTACAATTTTACTTGGATTTTTCGAACCTGTGAACAAAATTTTCGACGTAAGATAACATAAGATTTATTGATTTGTATAAACATGGTATATAAATCGCAGTCATCTGGTTGAATCTGCTATTAAATTGAATGACTAGCGCGATCATTAAATGTCAGCATCCAATTAAATAGCTGAAGAACAACTAGCCAAGTCGATGACAGATGACTGAACGTTGTGTAGTCATTTAGTTAAACTGGGTGAAATAGGTTAGGTTAGAACTATGACCAACCACGCGCGAGCTGAGTGAGCGTAGCGAGCGGTGCCGCGGCGAGCGCTATTTCCAAGTTGCTCGCAGATTTTTTTTCACCATTTGAATCACTTGGCTGAGTTTTGGTCAGTCATCTTCAAAGGGCTGACTTTCAATACGCGAAGTTGTTAAACGTTGAATGATACTAATTCAATTCACTATCGGCCTAGGCATACAATTAGAGCTTTTAATGAACGGCCTAGGCGTCCAATTAGCTGGCTAATTTAACCAGATGACTGTGACATATATACATATAAGAGCATGCAAGATGATAATACATTACATGATAGTCCAATCATGTTAAGCCTTATAATATATTGGCGTACAAATATTTTATTCTCATTACTAATTTTAATCAATAGAAATAATAATAAAATTAATGTCAGACAAGTTTTTCGACAAAAAATTCAGACACACTATAGTAAGCTTTTTGCGATAAAAACACTATCAACTGACGTTTGATCGCATTGATATTTAGCTCCTTCCAACGCTTAGCTAGCTTGTTAAATATATGTAGTTGAAGCCATGCAGATGATACTTTTGCGTATGAGTTCAGTTTTAGCAGGATAAGTATACGCGAATTATGTTCATATCCCGTCTATTACGTTCTATCTATTAGCATGTTCAAATCTGTTTGGAAGATGCCTTGATGATGTAGGTACAAAATTATGTTCCTATTTACGTTCAGTGTGGCTCTGCAATGCTTCAGATTTTATCTTTATTTGTTTTTTCTAACTTTTTATTAAACTTTGGTGAACTTTATAAGCACAGATTTAAAAAAAAAATTACTACCGAGTACGTGCACATAGCATTAAAAAGTAACTTAATTATTGATAGTTAGACTGGGAAATTTTCATAAAGATAGCTTAATGAGAACCTTATGAAAAAATGGTTTTTATAACAATGTCGAAAAATCTGAAAAACTTTTTGCTCTAATTTTACCAAAACATCTCTGAAAAGCGTTGAGAATTTAAATTTAACACATTTAGACGTGACCTTCGGTACATGTGTTTTATTTTTAATTCCTTTTTTTTAATCCTGACCTGCGTAGGCCTTCACAACGTGTGTTGCCATTACCAAAAGCAGATTGAACAAAGGAGATATTTACTATTACTGTCGCGGCCTGCAATAGAATCAAGCCGAGGCACACATGTCATACGTGAGTACATCAATGCCTGGTTGAGGCCAAGGCTTGTATAGTACTTTAAACAAAGTCTTTTAAAAAAATGTCAATGTGTTGTTGTTGTTTAAGACTTTTTTTTTAATTTGCACCTATTAAAATGTTTAAAATTTTTAACATAACTTGTTTTATTTATAGTCAAACGAATACTTTCCTAATCTTGTTTTCCACTCTTCATCGCTGAGATTTTATTATTTTCCAAAATTATATTTAAAGGAGCTTTTTCTAAAACTAATTTTCTCCCACTTTACAGGATACATCTAAACACAATCTGCACGATCCTGTTCACACTTCACAGCCCTATAACCATAACCCAAAAACAGTACTTTTTTTTTTCTCTAGATTCTTGCTGTGAAAGTTGGCAATAATATCATAAGCGAGCTTGGACTCTAGGGATGACACCACTTGTATTTATAAACGGTTAACACAAGTCTTAAAACGCAGTTTACTTACGTAAATATTCAGGACTTCTTTATGTATATGAAAATTATGAGCGATGTTCCTTTGTTTATTTTGCTGAAGATAATTTATATGAAAGGGTTTTGTGAAATTATTTTACTACTTCTTCCCAGCTAAAAGGTTTTGAATGATATCCGTTTTACTTTTAGTGATCGAATAAACTAGCCACGGGGCACCTAACGTATTATTTATTTTATGTACCTTAGTAATTCCGGATAGTGCTGAAAGAGCCACTTCGACCGGTTCTGTTCTTCTCGCAACCAGCCGATTCCTGCGGCCGTCACTAAATCATCACTCCACCTTGTGGGAGGCCTACCAACGCTACGTCTTCTGGTACGCGGTAGCCACTCCAGAACCTTTCGGCCCCATCGGCCATTTGTTCTGCGAGCAATGTGCCCTGCCCACTGCCATTTAAGTTTGGCAATTCTTCGGGCTGTGTCAAAGTCAAATAATTTATTTCAATTAGGCACAAAAAAGGCACTTTTGAACGTCAAACTTTACAAAAAATAATAAAACTGATTCTAGTCGCCCATTCCAAAAGGTAGTTTTCGTATGGAGAAGAATGGGAAAGAAACTTCACCGTTACTCTTTAAAAAAAAACATTATATCTTATATACACTAATTATATAATTATATGTGAAGACAATGCACCTAGAATGAGATTACTATACCACGATAGGTAAAAAGAATGAAAAATGAAGGAATGACATAAATTATTTATGTGATAGATGCATGGTGCTCACATACTTACAAACATTGTAAAATTATACTGTATTTCTAACATTATAATAAGTAATACTAATAATAATAAGTTAGTGTGTGAGTTCAAGTAATCACAAAAAATAAAATAAATGTTTAAAAAAAAAAAAAAAAAATACAATTAAATTAGCAACCAGTTCGATTTTGTCTAGATTCTGAATTGTCCTATGGAGCAGGACCAGCATATTTCCAAGCATTTTTATCTTGGATATAATCCTCTAATTTGTAATATGCTTGTTTACAAAATGTACTTTTTATATGATTTTTAAATTTTCTTTCATTTAATTCTATTATATCACAAGGTATTCTGTTGTAACATTTAACACAGTACCCCATAAAAGATGTATTTACTTTAGATAGTCTGAAAAATGGTTGATCTATTTTATCTTTATTTCTAGTATTAAAATTATGTCTATCTTCAATATACATAATATTTGAATAATTCATTTATTCAAATATTATGTATGTGAGAAAAAATCTACATCTTTTTAATAAATTAAGTATTTATTAAAAAGATGTAGATTTTTTCTCACATACATAATATTTGAATAAATGAATTGGCAAGGTACCGTCATAATATTAATCTTTTTAAATAGTTCCCTGAGAGATTCGCGACGACGTAGATTATAAATGGCTCTGACAGCTCTTTTTTGTAAAACAAAGATGGATTCAATGTCAGCAGCCCGACCCCACAGTAAAATGCCATACGACATAATACTGTAGAAATAGCTAAAATAGACCGAACGCGCGGTTTCTACATATGATAACTGTCTTATCTTCCTAACAGCATAAGCGGCCGAACTGAGCCACCCCGTGAGAGATGTTATATGGGGTCCCCATTGTAATTTCTCGTCTAGCGTGATTCCTAGGAAAACTGTTTGATTAATAAATTCCAGTTTTTCTCCATTCAATATGATGTCACATTCGCTACTTCTAACATTTGGTAATTTAAATCTAATGCATTTGTTTTTTTATTATTTAGTACCAAATTATTTACCGTAAACCAATCTTGGACCTGAACAATAGAGCTATTCACGTCGTCAAGATTTGGTGACCGTCGGTATGTCGGTTAGATATCTTGGTTCTCCTACGGATCTCTTTGTTTCTGATGGATGAAACCCCATGGAGTTTCCCTATGTGTCTATGCATGCATAGCCCTCTCCATTGCCCTTTGGGTGACTTTCAGCCTTCTAATGAGGCCCATTTTGAGCGACCAGTTTTAGTGCCATAGGTCATCACTGGCACGCACTGGTCCAAAACTTTCATCTTGACACACTACGGTATAGAGACGAGTAGATAGTAGGCAGCTTCCTGAACGCCGCCTAGCCTAGTCGGATTTGACCTGCCTAACTGGACAGCTTGTCCTAGGTAAACATAATTGTCCACAACTTCGAGTTTTAAGACCCACTCTTTGAGAAGCTCTACTGAAGTCATCGATCTTTGTACTGAGGTCCTCCATAGTCTCAGCCATGACTACGATATCGTCGGCAAACCGAAATTGAATGATGTACATTGATGTTGATGCGAACCCCTTTTCAGTCCAGAATCTTAAAGATATCCTCCAGTGCAGCGGTGAACAGAATTGGAGGGATAATGTCTCGTTGTCTTACCCCTCGCTGCAGATAGGTTTCAAGGTCTGGTCCAGGAGTCGGCCTGACATAGTAAGTAGCGTTGATGAGTCTTGAAAACAGCTTGTAAACATGGCTCAAAAGTGAGATATGCAGAGAATTCTTAAGCGCCCTTTTTAAAGAAGCGTGCCTCCACCCCTCTGTTCCATGCCTGTAGCGTTTTACCCTCAAGTATGATGGAATCGTACAGCTTCTGGAGTGCCTTGAGAACGAGTTTTCCACCTACCTTCAGGATTTCGACCGTAATTCCGTCATCACCCAGCGCCTTGTTGTTTTTAAGCTGATTCAGAGCCATCCTAATCTCTTACAAGCTGACGTCCGGTATGTCTTCGGTATAGTGTCGGCTCTTGGGTCGTTTGCCAGCAGCATCCAGAAAATCGACGCGACAGGTTCTTTGAGCTGAACGTGCACAAACAGTGACGTCAGAGCCACGGAATAGATAGGTACAGCGGTACAGTATGCTGGTTTCATACAACAGATAAAAACAGTTGCACGCACACAGACGCGTACATGCGGATGGCGATTTCAAACAAATGCCAGTCGCGAGTGCGAAGAATACTCGCTGTACCTGTGCGCTTTTGCTCGTTGTATAGAACTGTTTTTCTGTACCTATCTATTCTGTGTCATAAACTGAACAAAAGAGACACGGCCAAGATAAAAGTATTAAACGTTCCAAGTTTTAATTTTTTATTTTCTTTTCATACAAAAGTACGGGCGGTATATTTTTGTTTTGCTTTAAAAATATTGGGTTACTGGATTGCGAAAGTTAAATCAGTTTTTTCTGGTTTCTTTATGCAAAACGAATCGTTTTTATTAATGGTTTTTGTAATGATGATCATATTGATTGAAAATCGTAAAACTCTGTTACCTACCTGTCGCAGACTGTCAAAACGCTCTCAGATATGAAATATGCCGAAGGCAAAATGTTAATTGCCTTGTCACTTTATAATATGCTACAACATTGATGGACAATTCAAACACCGTTTAAAAATGCCGCGGCAAATTGGAGTATTTATCCGGCACGTAAGAAACGCTAAGGTGTCCATGGAATCTGTTGCTCGGAGGAAAACTGCAATAAACCATTTAACGCATTATTTTTCGATAGCTTATAATCTCAAATCTATGGTATGATATCAGATCAAACTTGCTTGCGACGCAACGCACCTTGTCCTAAAACTAAAAGCCTGTCTAGCTGCGAGCAACTTGAAAGTAGCGCTCGTCGCCCGTTGCCGTGGCACCGCTTCGGCTTTGTATTTTATTTTTGTCGGTCTGGAAATCCTCATGGATGTCCTCCGCCCTGGGGTGGGCAGAGGGGTCTGTCAGACTCTTACTGACTAAAACCACCCCGGTGTTCCGTCTCACACTTGCACCGGGGATCACGGGATCTAATGCGACTTCCGCGATCCCCGGCTAGTGCCAGCGCGCCTCTGCGGGCCACCTCGAGTTAGGGGGGAGTGAGGTGTTAACTCCCCCTTACATCATAGAGAAGCGCGCGTGGAACACTACGGAGGATCTTGGGTCCTAAGGAGTAGGGGCGACGGATCTGGGGAAATCCGTCGCCCCTGGACCCATTTAGGGGGGCTGGAAGAGGGCGTTATCCACCCTCCGCCGACGCCTGGTGCGTCTGTTGGGGATCGGGTTATGTCAGCCTCCTTCTGCGAAATGACTGTTTCGCAGAAGGATACCACCGCGTCCCAGGACTCCTAGTTGCCGACCATCGAGTCGACAACGGCCGGCAGCGACAGGTCACTGCCAACACCTAAGATGAGGGGTCACAGTTCTAACGTAACCTGACCCATTTCACCCAGTAAACAAATTTTCTACAGTTTACAATCTAACGGAAATATTACCTATATATTATAAACTAACGGTTCAGACAATTTTACGGTAAAATAACAGATACCTGATTGCTGGAGTAAAGCCTGATTTGTCCAACCACAACACAGGCTATGATGGTCACTCAACAATATTGAATTTACAACAATTGAATGAGTTGCCAATTTGCCTTCGGCATATTGCGTAGCTGCGAGCATTTGTTAACGGATGGCGTCGTATGTATAATGACAAATCATACAATTTTCCTGCGACATACCAGGGAAACCAAACCAGGATGTAACATTTTGTAGTTGAAAGAAAATAGCTGACGCAGGTCGTAGCTCTTAGAATTAGTAAAGCGACGACCTCGTAAGAGCGAGGGGGCGATAGATGCAAGCGGTACAGAACTGTTCTAAGGGCCTTACGTTATGTAGCTGAAATAATAGGAGAACGAGAGTCGGGTCCAACAGATATTTAAGTAGCAACCATTTAAACTATAATCCTACCTAAATCATGACGAAAATAAAAACAAAATATCGTTATCTACCAATGGAAAGCCTTCCTAAATTGTGTCACAACACCCGCTTGAGCTTAATTATGTAAATACTTTTAAAACTTTGGGCCACCAAATCTGTATCAAGATTTAGCAATTCCCTAAAGAAAAACAAAAAAAAAGCTCTTTAAACATTCTTGCACGTCAGTGTACGACAGACAGACAACAAAATTGTATCATTCAGCTACATGGCGCTCCGTAACGGTCGCGAACGCGATACTATGACGTCACAAGTTAGGTACCTACAAAACTGCATATTTATGCGCGCGCAAATAGAAGCCCGTCTGTAGCCGTGTATTTACCGACGTTACTAGGAAGGTGCGAATTTAACAGGTGAGACTTTTCTATATTTAGATGATTGGCGGCTGAAGTAGGGTTGGTACTTCAGTAAGTTAAGAGTGTGTGGGGACTTTTGAGAATACTTTGTTAACAGAAATGAGGATAATGTGAACGACATTTCTATGTGATCTTGAAATACAATCTCTATAATGTTTACTTTATCTGATATTTTTTTATACAGATATAAGTTTGCATTATCAATGATGTGACAAATAATTTGAATTAATTCTAAACAACAACGCACCAGATCACAAACAAACTCGTATCAAACTAAATTGATCCGCAACCAGTTCGAACCAACAATAATCCAATCCGAGTCCCCATAATCCAAACTTAGTTATATAACACATTATTATGTTAATTCCAACATAACATTGTGGCAAACGCTAGTTGAATCCAGTTCACGGAGGAATGGCGTTTGAAATTCAAATGGCGTATTATACATATCAAGGCAGCCGTCTGTCTGTCGGCGGTAACCACGTTAAGGCAGTTAACCCGATGTCTAATTTGACAAATCTCGGTTTAACCCGGAATCTACAGAACGATAACAAGCTCTGGATTGAATGAAAACATTTTTGTTTTGAATGCTTCGACGGTTGCCCGGCTGAATGCAAAATACGGTGCGACCTTATTTAAGAGAATGTAGGTAACCTGAACTCGATCTGATAACTTTGATTGCATCATATAGGTACTCGAACTAACCAGAGACAAACGGTAATGCTAAAATTAGCTACTTACTAGTACTTAGATACGTTAATGCCAGATGTCGTGGTCATTAAATCTTGCCAATAAACTCAGAGAGCAAAACTTCTTGTACGATTGCACTCCTCCTCAACTCATAACAAACTGAATCAAGCATATTATTCGCTTCACACTGCACCAATCATTTGCTTAAAACTTAGTTACACCCAGTATAACATTATGTTCGACGCTACAAAGTCGCTGCAGCCAATGAGTCAATGGTCACAATCTGTTCAGTTGCCTGACTGTTCGCGTTCTACGATATCTTTGTGTATAAATTCAGAAACTAGTAGTCCATTCCTGGAAATTCGTTTATGTATATTTGATTGTGACTGGCTCGCTTCACTGCACTGGGTTGATTTCTTGTTGCCAGTCATGCATTGCGATTTAATTTAATTAGAATATCTAAGTTAGAATATAGAAAGTTAGACTAGAATCGAATAGATATGTACTAATGATGTAGATAGCGAGTGATATTTTAAGTGTTAAAAAGTAAAAAAGGCTATTGTAGAAATTCCTAACGTTTAATAATAGATCCTTACAAAATTCGAAAGGCAGTCAACATAGTTCGCAAAAAGTTTTAAATGGCCAACTTAACATTTTCGTCAGAGCAGACCCCGAAATTAAGTGTTCATTTCCAAACTTAGTTTTTAACAACTTATTTTATCTGGATAGCAGCCCCGTTAGGCAGGTACGTTGAGATCTAATCGTTGTTTAACCTCCTGGCTAGTACAACTATATTGCGTTTATAACAGACCTTAATGACTGTCTGAAAATTTGCAATCCCCTAGAGAGAATCCTTTGTAGAACTTTATACTAGTCTTTATATTTTTGGGTATGCCAAAAATTATTCAGAGTACCCAATTATGATTACTAAGTTTCTGGAAGGTCTATTGGAGCAAAAAAATGGATTTCTTTCGTTAAAAATACAATACAATTGCCAACTTATAAAGAATTGCTGAAATGTAAATAAGTAATCCCAACAGTTTTGCGGAAACAGCAAGTTTTCTGGAACAATTCATACATTCTATTTTATAGAAGTTATATTTATAAATCTTAGAGGGAAACAAGAAAGGGGTAACAATGTAACGTAGTAATGAAAGTAACGGAATGAAAAGGCTGCGGCTACCCGTTCAAACACAGGTTGTAAATACTCTGTTTACGTCGTCGTAGGAGTAAAACCAGTATTAATATTTCACATAATAATTCTAAAACCTTAAAATGAAGCTACATTTTGTGGTTTAAGAAATATTATATTCACATGAAGGATCCATCAAGCAATCTAGGATGACGAATGGCTTTATCGGCACCAACCTTCTAAAAAGAGGCAATATCCGTATTTTTAAGAACGTTCGCATTCTAATTTTGGTTTCAATCTGTCATAAAAAAACCACGACAAATACCTCTAATTTACCAACATTTTTGGCAAGTTTTTGACCTTATCATATTTTACTAAAAGGTTTAATTTACCCAAGAGCAAATAACAATTTTCTTGTACCGATAGAAGAGAAGACCAATAGCTTTCCTTCTAACATCCCTACGTTATTTCCCAGGTGGTGAAGGCCAGGAGCACGGGCCGGTGTTCCTGATGGAGCCGCCCCCAAGACTGGTGTTCTCCAACAGCACGGGCGCCCGCGCCTCGTGCGCGGCGCACGGGTTTCCCTCGCCGCAGATCGCCTGGCAGCAGCCGGATGGCGCGCAGCTTGATGATGTGCCGGGATTGAGGTTAGTAAAGAGTTTTTGATACTTTTTAGACTCCTGGGTATATTCGCCGCTCTGACAGTTTTTGGACTCAAATTTTTGTTGTAATTCTCAAACAACATACATTTAAAACATTTCCTGTACCACCTGTCAGTCATCAGTCATCTTTAATAGTTTAGCCCTACTGGACTATTTTCACCCCACGGAGATGAGCCTTTCTCGAAACAGATGTCAGTGTGTTTTTTGAAGGTTATCTGCTCATCTTGTATCATCTGGTTTTTATGGAGATTGACGAGATGAGCAGAGCTGCTGTCGTTACACGTGTTTAGAGGTAGCCGTAATAATTTTGCGTGACCTCCACACCCAGAATTAATACGGACCTGAAATCAACACTTAATACTTCCGTAGCTATCCTAAATTATCTTACCCAAGCAAGAACCGAACCTTTGCCTGGATACAATATATCATGCAAATAACATTACCTCATGCATGATGCACTCAACATTGGGCGTCCAAGTTCATGCGTAGTTTATAAACACGTAGCTATTTATTGGGGAAGGCTGAATAAGGGGGATCACATCCATACCAGCTGCAGCTCTCATCCCTGCGGTAAACAGGCGTACTGTAACGCCTGTTTACCGCAGATATGTCCTAAAAGTGTACTGAAAATATAATTTTTTGCAGAAAAACAAAACAATAAATATATATATATACATATATATATATATATATATATAAATTGCTCTCATATGGGTGCTTAAGCCTGACCTATTGCCTACCTGTATTTTGAATTTTCATTCCCATATTAACTATCGGGCAACCAACTACAGGTCATTGACCAAATTTAGCCCTCCTTATTGGAAGCCAGTCTATCAACCAAGAGACTACCCAAACTCTTATAAAAGTAAATAAACACGTACTCGACGTATCAGAACTCGTGTATAATGTAAGATCCCGATCACAGTGCCACCTGGTGCCAAATGTTCCGAAGAATTCTGTTTTGTAGCAAAAGTGCCGTGAATTACAATAAGATGTGGTTTCTGCAGTATATGCTAGAATAAGGGATATTTTAGTAATACGTGTGTTTGGCTGTGAGATTGGTTTTGGGAATAAAATTATATTAGAGTATGGTGACGTGTGATTTTTTGCGGGATATGTGGTTTCTTAGATATTTTTGTGGCACTCAGCGTTTTTTCAGTAAATTGGTAACCTGTACACCTAACTCCTGACAACGTAAATAAGAAAAAAAATGTATTCAGTTAACATTAAAGTAATTGTTGTTACTATAACTAAAGTGCAATAGGCTCGCCCCTTTTACATGGGACATAAACATAACTGGCGAAATGTGGGTGTACGATACACACAATGTCAAAAAAAGTTTGCAATCAGTTTGAAAAATAGATTTTGTTGTTGTTACGTTAGACTATATTGTAATTTCTCCTTCTTTATACTGTATATTCTTTACTTAAAAATATAGAATTATAATATAAAACAAAAAAGTAATTTAATTGTTTTTCCATAAAAAAATAAATTAAATTCAAGCTTACGCTCATTCAGAAATCTGACTTAGTAAATCCTAACGGATTTTTAATATTTTTTCGAGGAAAGTTGTTACTGATAAAATGCCAAGAGGATTATCAGAGGTTTTACGAGCAAGAATTGTAACTTTGAGCACGCAGAGTTGCTGTATTCCAATCTAGTGTCGTGGTCACGTTGCAGATTATCCATACCGTGGTACCTACCACGGCATGGATAATTTAGCTACTGTTGCTCAGAAGCGCTATATAAGATTGCTGGCAGCCCGTGACCCAACAATCAACGCCACTACAATTAAAGCAGAAGCGCAGGCCGCTTCTGGACTTGAAGTTAGCACTCAAACCATTCGGAATTGCTTACACCAGACTGGACTACAAGCACGAAGGTCTTGGCGAGCACCTCTGAATTCACGACAACGTCAGCGGCGGAGATTGCAGTGGGCTAGGTTCCGGCAAAATTAAGAAGATGAGGAGGAAAAGATTTGGTAAAACCTGGGGACTCTGAAAGACAAAGATCTGCCACTAGAACCATTCAGTAAGGCGGGAAATCGGTATCCTTTTGGGGTGGAATGATTGGAGCTAGAAAGCCTTCGATCCCGTATCGAGGCTCCATGACAGTAGATAGGTACAAAACATTAGTTATTAATGGAATTTCCAGACCTTCCGAGTAAACCATGATCACCAATTCGTACTGGTGATAATGCGCCCACACATCGAGCTCAACGAGTCTATGCTGCTCTCCGAGAATACGACATCACAAGGTTAGACTGGCGTGCCGGCTCGCCTGACTTAAATCCAATAGAACACGAGTGGGATGCTCTTAAACGAGCTTTTTAGAACCGTCAGTCACCTCCCCAGACAGTGCCAGAGATCAGGGAAGCCGCTATTTAAGAATGGGACATGTTATCGCAAGAAATGCTGGATAACTTGGTCCTCATGTGTGCGAGCCAGGGGAGGAGTTATACTGTATTAAATAAAAATCTTCTATTAAGTAACACCTAGATAAAACCATTCAATTAAGACCTGTCACTAAAAATAAATTGAAAACGTTTAATAATAATGTTCATAGCAATCTCTCAACTGCTAGTTTTGATTCACAAGACCCGAATATAAACTACGATACATTATTTTCCACAGTATGCCATGGATTCAATAAAGCATGTGCTGTAAAAAAAAAGTAACTATCAATGCTAAACCAAATATTAATGAAAGGGCCACTGCTGGCATTAGAAAAACAGATATTTCATTTAATTTGTACAACGAGAAATCATTGACTTCTGATCAAGCCCTTAAGTCAGAAACTATTCTAATATATTCAAACGAGTCTGCGCCCAAGCTAAATCGAAATTAATAAGTAACAAAATTTGTATATCTAACAATAAAATAAAAGCTGTGTGGCAGGTAATTAACAAAGAAACTGGGAACACAAAACAGCGAGATCAGAATGAATTGTCTTTAAAAAATGATAATGAAACCATTTCAACCAAGTTAAAAGTTGTTGAGGCACTAGAAAATTTCTTTACCAACATCCCAATAGAGGTTATTAAATTTCTCCCCTCATCATCTATATTAGCTGAATCTCTTCTAAAAGAAAACTTCAGTCAGGACATTCAAAGTTTTGAAATCAAACCTATTTTTATTGTCACAATTAAAAAAGCATTCAAAAGTCTTAACATAAAAAACACTGAAAACTTATGGGGGATTTCCGTTAAGGTTTTTGGAGATATCATTGAATCAATTGCCCCTGTCCTAACAGCCATATTTAATCAATGTTTAGATAGCGGTACGTTTCCTGATTATAGTAAAGTAGTACCAATTTTCAAATCAAGCACTATGAGTGATCCCGCTATTTATAGACCTATATCTGTGGTACCAGCGTTGAGTAAAATATATGAAAAAATCATGTTGTCACATTTTAATTCAAATGGGATTTTACATAGTCACCAGTTTGGTTTCACGAAAGGTAGGTCGACGATTGACGCTGGAATAAAACTTATCAGTCACATTCTGGAATCCTGGGAGAAGTCCCAGGATGCAATTGGCATTTTGTGACCTCTCAAAAGCGTTTGACTGCGTTGACCACAAAACACTGATCTGTAAATTACACCACAACGGAATTCATGGTCAAGCTGCTGATCTAGTTCTTTTTTATCCATCTAACAGGAACCAAAAAGTAAACGTTAACGGGGCGACGTCCTTGGGGTCTCTAAGATGGGCGTGCCTCAAGGATTAATTCTTGGCCCTTTCTTATTCCTAGTTTATATTAATGACCTTCCTTACATGATGGCTAACTTATCAGATATAAATCTATTCGCTGATGACATTTCTCTTATTTTTTTAATTGATAGAAAAGATACGGATGTCATACATGTCAACGATAGTCTGTCAGTTCTTTCGAAATGGTTCGCAGCTAATAATCTTTTACTTATTGCGAACAAAACTAAATGTCTTAAAATTCAAAAAATTCAAAATTCAAAAGTCATTTATTCAAATTAGGCTGAGAATCAGCACTTTTCGAACGTCAAAGTTACATAAGACAGTCCCACAAAACGCCCACCCTTCACCACTTCCTAGTGCTTTCGCTGGGAAGAAGAAGTGGCGCAACAAACTCCCCAGCAGCACAGCTGTCTGTTCAATTAGGAAAAATAAAATGATTCTATACAATAGTACTTATGCAAAATAATTTACATAACACAACACAAAACATTAAATTATAAATTATCAGCCATATGACAGCTAGCACACGCCAATATACCAACCAAAAACATCGAGATCTATACTCAAGCAGAAATAAAAATAACTAAACGTAAAGAATATCTAAAAAGAAAATAAAGCCTCCAGGCATAAAGGGCGTGCCCGCTTACATATAGCTGTAACTAGAAGTTACAATTGATAAACTAGGACCATCGAGGTAAAATAAATAATTGTCGAGGTCGCTAGCTAACCACATATTGCAATACAACTCATAAAAAAACATTGTAATGAGTAGATTATGTCAGCACTAAATTAAAATAAAATTAAAATAAATTGACTTATAAAGTAAAATTATAAACAATTATATAAACTCATATAACCTGTCAGTAGGTAAACTAATTCTGGAGAAAGAACATTTAAACATTGTCTTGAGTTAATCACAGCGACCATGTATTATTATCATTTAAGTAGTCGTTGATAGAATAGTATGCCTTTGAACAAAGGTTGGACTTTAATTTAGTTTTAAACGCATTAAAAGGCAAATCTAGCAAAGAAGAGGGTAGCTTGTTATAAAAGGTTATACCAAGCCCAACAAATGAGTTATGAACCTTATGAAGCCGGTGAAAGGGAGCATGTAGTTTATCCTTACTTCTTGTGTTAACATTGTGAATATCACGGTTTTTAGTGTATAAGTGTATATTTTGCCTAATATATAAGATGTTGACGAAGATGAATATTGTGATGCCACTGTGAGAATACCGATATCTTTGAAAAAAATCTCTCAGAGAAACTCTGGCACCTTTTTTTTTTTTTTTTGGGGTGGGAATCATCAAATGACGTCTCCCGCTCTGGGTGGAGCGGGAGGGCGTGTCAGACTCTTACTGACTAAAACCCACCCGTGTTCCTTCTGTTGCCTGTGCAATGCCAGGGGGGCACGGTATCCCTTTCGGACTTTCCCGCAGCCCCGGCAGGCAATGGTCTCATAGGACCCCTTCACTCGCTGACACTCTTTGAGGCGCGCGTGGAACACAACGCGCCGTCGACCCGGGCTTGGTCCTTACCGGACGGCGAGCTACCCATTGCTCATCGTCCGCAAGCCCGCGCCTACGGTGGCCGGGAATCCGCGATCGATTCCCGACGCCCGGGGCGTCTCCTCCTGCGGCGGCTAGGGGCGTGAGGGCGCGAAATTTGCCTCTCCCTCACGCGCTCCGCCTCCTCCTTCGCGAGCATTACTGCTTCGCAGAAGGAGGTGACGGCCTCCCATGCCCTCTCGCTCCGTACCATGGCCTGGACCAGGGCCGGACGCGAGAGATCCCCGCCACCGATCGCCTCCACGAGGACACGGCGGTGCTCTGCCCAAGCCGGGCATACCTCCACCGTATGCTCCACCGTGTCCTCCGGGCGATCCACGCAGTGATGACACCCGGGCGTTTCCTCCCGCCTTAATAGACCCCCAACGGGGCCCATATTCCGCATCAAGATGCCGCCAAACGCTCCATGTGAATTCCGCGGGAGCACCGTCGTGTTGGTAAAACACGTCTCTTATAAAGATGAGAGGGACGTCATCCAATAACTCGGACAATGTTCCCTGCAGAAACTGTAGGTAGGTATCTCCAGTCAATCTCGGTAGAAAGACAGGGCTGAGTACGCGTGTACCTATGACGCCCGCCCACACGTTCACGGAGAACCTATGTTGAAACGAATCAACACGGCATGCATGTGGATTCTCAAACTCGCGTGAAGGTGCTCTCGTCCGTCCAAATGATGTTTCCTTGCCAGTTCTCCAACAACCATCCAAATTCTAGACGATGGTAAGTAGTCGTTAGGCCTCAGCTCCTGACAACGTCGTAGGTGAAACGGGAGTTCACCATGTGGCTGCAGGCGAACAATGGCGCTGCTTCTCTCGTGCTGCTCTCTGGGTGTTCGTCAAAATAATTGAGAATGTTTGCTTGTAAGCGAGTAGTGCGCGCATTCGCCCCTCTATCCATTACCGTGTTAGGATGAAAGGTACCGGTGTCCCTCAGAGGCTGAGTTGTACTTAACATTGTCCTGGTGCTCAATCTGGTACCATATCTTGCGTTGAACTCTCGACACGCTAACTCGACATTATCGTAGCAACGAGCCAGTGTCCTTACCATCTCCGTGTACTGAATATTGGTGTACTGAAATGCCATCGCGTTCGTAAACAAATGAAATTCGGTAACACTAGTCGCTGCCGGCAAATAACTAAACCCTTTAATATGCGCGGGCGCGCGGCGCGCAGGCGCGGCGGTTGACGGCGCTTGTGTCGGCATTTCAAACGTCAAAGTGTCTTTCACATTAATCTTCCATTTGCAAAAAACTAACCACAAAACTCCTAATATTTTGGCATTTCTCAACAAAATAATTTGAAATACGGTCTACACATTCGGTCGTGCATTTAAAAAAGCTTTATTACTTTGAGATTAGGTCTAAATGTCCTTAAATTAACTATTTTATTTAACACGCACTACACATAGGATAGCTATGAGCGAAAAACAAATTCAGTCATGCATTTGAATAGGCTAAAAAAACTAAACAACCCCACTGCGTTAAAAGACTAAAGTAAAAAAAAAACCTAAGTTAAAGTTGGAAGCAGGCGGGACCCATTCCATCTTTATATTTTCAGACTCAAACGGGTCCGCCTACTTCTAACTTTTATTTTATTTATAATGGGCTTGATTTAGTTTTTTTTTTTTTACTTATGTCTATTGTCTATTAACACAGTCAGGTTTTTTTAGTTTTTTTTTAAATGTGTTTAAGTACACCTCTGTCAAACCCTTCGGGGAAACAAGGCCTGATGTTATGTTATGTTTATAACGAAAGTATCTTTTTTTTAATAATGTAGACAGAAAATTATTGGTGCTATTTCTAATATTTACAATTATACTATTGCACCTTTGTAACTGTCTACAATGCTGAAAAAAATCGTGCTTCTTTCAAGGTAACTGTAGATTGGTTGCATCACGCATCGACATACAAGCCGCAACGAAAGAACAACACGTTTATTTTTTTTATCAAAAACATAACATAACGCGCCTGGTTTCCCCGAAGGGTTGGGCAGAGGTGTACCTGTAGTAGGTACACCCACATTTCGCCAGTTATGTTTAAGTCCCATGTAATAAGGGGCGAGCCTATTGCCATCAACCGGGCACAAATCCAGACTCATAAACTCATTACCAAACACACTAATTTATCAAAAACTTTAAAAAAAATAATCCACGTTAGACATAACTTTACAAATGTTTAATATACATAAAAAATTAAAACTAATATATTATTATGCCAACTAAAATATAGCGTCGGAAAATTCATCCGCATCGCTGTCGACTGGTAGTGTGCCCAAGAGACTGGCCGCATTGCCACGTTGTATGGCAATGCTTAGCCTCTGGCCAAGGTTAAAACCAGCCCTTGGGTCACGGGAAGTGTCAACCAGTCGTTTAGAGATTTCAGAGAATAGACCATGAGCACTCGGACCCCACGGGCCTAGGGTTTCAACCCCAAACGGCTCGAAAATATAGTTGCTTATGAGATTATTATACTTTCGCCGCTTGAGGTTTTCTGCAGCCGCAGCGGCAGCGCCAGCACAGCACGCTGAGCCAGGAAGATGGGATGGCGCAAGAGTATCAGCGCACGTTGCGTCCCACACTAAAGGCCTACCCACCTTCCATGGAAATAAAGACATGCCGTCCGGTCTCCTGCCATCATCGCGTGCCAAACCATTAGGTTCTAGCACAGCTGGAACGCCGACGGTGACAAGAGCTCGTCGGATGATGTCATTAATGTTCGCGTGCCGCGCTAAGCGACCAGCACTTCGGCTGCAAGATAAGCCGTGGTGTCCGAGGCTGTTGACAACTTCGCCACAGTGACAGCGATGAGGAGAACAACAAGGGGCTCCTAGTCGCAGGGAAGCAGCGATGCGGAAGGTAGTGTCGTCGAACAAAGTGCCTAAGTTCGATGACGGTAGTGTTCTGTACTGACTTTGGTAATACTCTGCAGAGCGGCTCATCCCACCGTCTCTGGAAAAATGGGTTGTCAGGTGGATCTGAATTCGGGCAAGCGATTCTCCAGGCATTCATAGCCTCGGTGAGGCACGGCACATCAAAATTAATCAGTATGGGGGCTAGGATTTTCCTGATTAATTTCTCAGTACCGTGGACCGAGGATATGAAAGCCGGTAAACTAATACTGGAAATTTTGCGAACGCCGAGGCCTCCCATACGGATAGGAAGAGTAGCTTGTGCCCAAGCTCGGTCGTCAAGTAAGTAGTAAGTTAATGTATATGCCGGGATAGTTTGTTCCATTTTGTCTAAAAGATGAGTGTGTTTCCATAAATGAGAAGCGCGAAGGAAATATATTAATTTAGGGCCGAAACAGCAGTATCGAATTAAGGTTATGGCCGAATGCATGTCAATTTGGAGCAATCTTTCCGAAACGTCATTGAATTTTTTTCCTCAATAAAAACGGGAAAGGAATCCTCGAAGATAGGTGACCCAAGCAGTCGGAGAGAGCTTTTTTCAATGATTTTAATTTCTGGGGCTACAGAGTTAAATTTGGAAAGTGTGTGATGTCTGTCAGTACTGTCCGCTAAATATAGTTCACATTTCGAAAGGTTGAGTTCAAGGCCAATGGAATGTAGTTCATTTTTAAGGAATTTAAGGTCATTTAAAATAGTATCTACATCGCCTCCCAAGGTTCCATCATCGAGGTACCAAACGTTAAATTTGGAATTTAGCTGACGAATAATTGGGTGAATGGCTAAACTGAAAATCACTGGCCTGAGGGGGTCACCTTGTTGACAACCAACAGCAGATTCCAGAAGGGTAATTTAGAGGGGTGTCTGTAACATTGCCAAAGGAAACTATAAATTTGGGGTATTTCTTTTTTAGTTTCTGCCAGCAAGGTGTCCCTATTAACAGAATTGAAAGCATTATTTATGTCAACCTTCAGGATGACCTCTCCTTTGTCAGAATTTAGGTAGGTCGACAAGGCGTGTACGGCAGCCTCACAGCCCCCTTTGGAGCCGTAACCTAGCTGCAGGGGCTGAATTTTTTCCGAAACAGCCTCACTATAAAATTTACAACAAATCTTGGCTGCCATACGACGGTAAGTAGTGCCCATGGCAATGGGACGAATGCCGCCATCCCTCTTACGCAGGGCGCATAGATTGGCCCCGTACAAAATATCTATGACGGACTCGTTCACCTTGCCAGAGAGCATGAGGTTAATCAAAGCCGTAAGCTCCTTCAAGAGCAACTCACCAGCTGTCCCGGCGCCTGAACAAATAAGGTCCTTAAGGTCTTAAGGCCGTCGAGGCCGCCAGCGGAGCCACTCCGGAACGAGGAGACGGCTGTGACCAACTCTCGACCTGTGATGGTGAGGGAGTGATTATCCAGATCAGGGGGTCGGGAAAAGAAAGACCATCCACAGCTGGGGCAGGGTGTTTGCTCTCCAAAGCTGCGAGTGTGTCTGGAGAACATGTTGCCACCACATCACTACTAAAAAGAATCCTGGCTGCTCCGCTTATGTCACCTTCCCCTAACTTAGATTCTGCCAGATGGGATATACCTCTTGAGGAGTTATATCTTTGTGTCGGTAATTTTGAATCTAAATTAAGAGCCGAAATATTACAGTTTTCTTTAATTTGTGCAATTACCTAAAGTCTTTTTGGTTGCCAAATTCTTCTGTACATGTAGAATTCTGTAAGGGAAGTTGAGCAGCTGTTCCCAAGCACTTTGCGAGTTCTCTTGGACGGCAAGACGAACGCAACTGGCTAGGTGTTGTGCCACTAGAGGTCTAGCGCCACGGGGAACTCGCTTCAGAAAAGGAATAGAGTTTTTGAATTTTGAAAGGGTTTTCCAAAATGGATCAAAAGTGGATGTAGCTGGTGTAGTTAGTGTAGCTGTTGATAGAGGGTCTAGGAAGGGTGCATTTTGTGGTCTGTGCACCTTTCCAATATGCACATTCAGACCCCGCTTACCTTTAAAAAACCGTGCCTGGGTACACAGCGGACATCTCACCAGGGTGCTCTGCAGTGATGTCGAAGGTTGACAAGCACTACCACTGTCATTCACGACATCGCTGCTGCCACTAAGCATATAGTTTAAAACCTATATATTAACTTAAATAAAAATAACAACAATATAAATTAAATTACTAAAAAAATCACTTAAACGTCTATGTGACACCGATTGACAACTTGGACGGGCGCTGCGCATATAAAGAAGTACTCTGTGCGCTGCGCCTCCAATAAATTGTGACGCAGCCCTGGCAACCGAAGCAGGGTGACAGACGGACTGTCGTCGCGTCCTCCAGTGGCGCAGTGAGCGAAAATTCACTGCAGTGGCGTCCTCAGCGTCGTTAAGATTTTTCTTTACGCAGACAGAGATTTTCCACACGGCGCCACAAACGGTATCACAATCGCCAAAGATCAATAACAATAACACAAAGATCTTGCACAGCTATAGCTAGAATCAGACTGTAGGTATGTCATACTAAACTGGTCTTATGTGCTTTAACCAGGTCGCGAATTTATGGTATGTTCAATTCTAATGTATTTATGGTCACTGCAGCAGATAATTCGTCAAGAGAACATCAAAAATTTATAATAACATTAATATTATTATTTTTGAAAAAATTAAATATTAATAATATTATTACAATTTAATATATTTTTTATTTCTTGATTTGTTTTATTAGTAACCCGTAACAAAAAACTAGTTTTTTTTTATTTTTTTATTGGTTTTTAATTTAGTTGATAGTAATTTCCCTGTTTGATCAATATTACTCTCTTTCGGGATGTAGTTAGGGTATAGATTACTACTATGACAGACATGGCCAAGCATAAAGGCTGCGGTCAAATACGGCTCGCAGAAGCTACTCGAGAAGAGCTCTTCTAGCTCAGCTACAAGTAAATATACTCCTAACAGAGAGTGCTTCAGTGGAGAACTGTGTAGAGTATGCTTTTAGATGACTCGCTTATTGCAGTCAATATGTTGGCGGAGAGTTAGAATGCTTACCAATTTATAAATCCGGTTAAATTAATGTTAATTTATTGACACATTTTTTTAACATCACGGATTTAAAGTACAAAATGCAAGCTAGGACCAAAAATGACATTACATTTATTTTACGTAACAAAGTAAACCAAAAACCTCCTTAACCAGAATCCAGACGATGCAAAACGCAAAATTAGGAAATCGCCACCGCGTTAAACCTTGAATTTCGATGATAAGGTTTGCGGTACAAACGGTATATCTTTAAAATAATCCAAGTGTCGGCGCGATTCAGATGAGCGTCATGAAATATGTATCAGACATTGTGAATAGTTCGCCGTGACGGAGGCGCACCGGGCGCGCGGTAGTATGCTGGCTCTTTTTCTTTCATTTTCAATTGCCGTTTGTACAATATTCTTTGTGAATTTTCGAATGTTCGTTTGAGGTTCCTTTGTGGGTTGTGTATTTTATATATTAGATCCCCACCTATGAAATTGGCGTTTTTTTTTCACAAGTAGAGAACCTCGTGACTTCTATGATTTAAAATATTCATCAATTGCTTGATATTATATCGAATAATGACCATCATAGACAAGTACCAATAGTAAAAAAAACGTTATTACTTATAGTTTTCTAAACATAAAAAATACCTTAAAAATTACTCCTCTTTTTGTTAGCAGAAATGACCACTATTTGTTTTAAAACTTAGCCAAAACTTATTTTTGTCGCTTAATCTAAGTGGCATACGTTATCTTAGTTTTTAAACATTACTGCATAAAAGTTTTAAAATATTAGTGCTCATGGTTGTTAAATAAATTAAGAAAATGTTAGTATGAAAAATGCAACTTCCTTAAAATTCTCCATACAAAACGCCAATTTCATAGGTGGGGACCTAATATTAGAGGATGTAAGGCATAAAGCTCTTTCTAAAAAAAAACAATGGGTTGCACTCCGGGAGTGCCGGCAGAAGTGGAAACTTGAATATTAACGTTGTGCATTTTTGATATTTTGGAATGGTTAGGGAATAATTTTGCACGAATTGCTTTAATTATCATTATAAAAAGTACTATCACGCACAATGGTCCACCTGACGGACTGAGTGCGGAAACCAAACCCCATAACATAGAACATAGAAGTACTATCATTTATGTGGTAAAATACAATATTCATTTATTGCGCTATCGTACACAAACATGACAATTTATATTACATTAAAAATTTTACACTTCAGAACTATTACAATTATTTTAGATTAAAAACTTTTTCTACTCTCCCTCCGTCTTATGAATTTTCGATCAGGTCACGTGTCCTGACGCGAGTTTAACATTTTTTACCCATCACAAAAAAGTGCACCACGCCGCTAAAGAAGTTTTCACTTAAAAAAATAAAACATAACACTTACTAAGCGTGCGAATTCAGGTACCTAAGTCACGAAATTTTAAAGTAGGGATAGACAGACAGTTATTTTAAGATTATAAAAAATGTCGGAGTAGGTGTCTCGTAACAGTAAAAAGTAATATCCGCATACTAAAACGCCCGTCATCAAAATTCACATTAGGTGTATCCCTCCTTGCCCTTTACTCAAAACTACGTACAACTATTATTTTAGGTACTCTCTTCACAGCTGAATGCCTAAACTAACATTCAATATTATAGTAATAATATTAAATGATGTAAGCGGGTGGGGTACATTAAACCCTGGGCTGTTATAACTAACTTTGGAAGTAATAAGCTGATAAAATTCTCTTGTTTGTCCGAACTCCGGGGTCTAATAGAGTGTGAAAATCAAATAATAACACGCGTCACTTGATTTATGAGAGTTGAAAGAGTATTTGTGTTTGTTTAGGCACATACATAAACATTGTGACGTTCTCATGTTTACCATGGAGGTGCGGACATTATTCCAAAAAGAGTGTATCAGACTTCATTTATACTGTTCATTCTACCATTTCTGTTGTGATTTTATTAATTTATTTTAGCTTTCTCAAAGTAATCCGAGGGCTTTTTTCTATTTCCTTTAACAACGGAAAACTTACACAGTAAATTTCATAATGCCTATTGATATATTAAAACTTTTAGGCGTAAGACGGCACACAAGAGTACATTTCAAACTAAGCTCACTAAACACAAACGGGCCGATCAGTAAAACACTTCCAGTGTAGGATACCACACTGGAAGCGTTTTACTGATCGGCCCGTTTATACATATTTTTTTTACTATAACATCTGCTATCGATCGGCCAGTTTTCATCAGATCAGCAATATTTTGAATTATTGATTTTAGCGACGTTCGCGCGTCCGATTGAAACAGCTCGTAAATACTCATACACACTCATGTGACTTGCATACTTGTCGGAACTAGTGCAGTCGTAGTTCAGTCATAATAAATAACATTGCCCTGTAATTATCCCTTAATAAAAAATGATACTTACCCGATATATTACACCACACAGGGGGAAAAAATCAATATTTCATTCCATAGGTGATTGCTGAAAACCAGCACTGTTGACGTTAGGTTGGCCCGAAGTCACAGCATTTCGCTGAGCAATGACCTGTTCTTGCACAGATACGACGCACAGCTTAATTTTTCTTATTATCTGTTTCAAAAGTAGTTAACTAAGCAGTTAACACAGCTAGTGTAAAAACATCTCAAAATGCCGCAGTGTGTATTTAAAAGTTGTAAAAATAAACCCTGAAAAAGCAATATAGCGTACATGAAGAATAAGTTATATTTTAAGCTTTAAACTAACAAATAATATATTTTTTTAACAAAATTACCGATTTTAAACCACCGCTACAAATGTTTGGCCAAGGTTCGCCAACATACGCACAAACTTTTGTTGAACAGAACAGTAGATAAATAATAATAAATATTTTATTTCGGACTTACAAGATCCTTAAGTTGTTTGTTAGTAAAGGTCTTAACCTAATGTTAGTAAAAACCACACTACATACAAAATTGACACGACTGACACCTACGTGTGCAGCCGTATCCAGTGAGCCAGCATGGGGCTGTCCCACCTATCACACAATACACTCAGGATGCTGTGGGAGCTAGCACGTACTCTACCGAGAGTAGAAGCGCACCGTTTCCGTATAATGGCATGAAAACCATCAACCCGGGCCTCGGTGAACATCCCGGAAGCGCTACAAAAGCGTGGTAGACCCAACAGCATCCTGAATATATTGTAATACTGGACACGCAGGGCGTTGTATGCCCTCAGCGTATACCTGAGCTACAGACTGCACGTGTAAAAAGACTGGCAGTATGCTCTGAAAAGGGTTATTTTGACTTGCGTCGTACAACGTGCAAATCTGCGGATCAATCAGCGGAGAGTAGACTGTTATATACGTTAATATTAAAGTTTTCACTTCTGCCGGCACTCCCGGAGTGCAACCCGTTTTTTTTTTTCTTTATTGTGCGTTTTGTTTGTGCAGAATAAACATTTTTTTTTCTTTTCTTAAAGGTTAACCGAAGAACCCATTACCAATATTAAAAGGGCTTGTGGCGATAAATCGTGGTGGCTCGTTTATTTTTAAGTGAACCTAGCTGTAATAAAAAGCGACCATAACGAGACTGTTATTATATAAACATAATACATAAATATCGGTACCACACATGAGTACCTACGTATATTTATAACGACGATTTCTTTTTTTTTTTTTTTATGTTGCCCCACACTATTAATTTCTCCTGTATCGTGGGTGCGTTTACAAATATTTATACTCACATACACAAACAGCCCGACCCGAAACAACTACTTGTAGGTCATACAAATATTTGTTCCGTGCGGGAATCGAACCCGCGACACGCAGCGCAGCAGTCAAAAGCGTTTGACTGCTGCGCTGTGTGTCGCAGGTTCGATTCTCACTGCGCCAACCGTGCCGTCAATTAGACTCTCGGGGACGCTTAGAAGTAATTTTCCAGAACTGTGTTATTTTTATCGTTTTGCCGAGGAAGCATTAAAGGACGATATTAAAGACGAAAGGGCACAATGTACGCCTTTCGTTAAAGTACTTGTGGACCTATTTTTTCTATCAATCTGAGTCTATTTCATATCCAAATTACGGATGAAGGAAATGTGAACACAAAAAAATTTAATATCTATTTATCAGAGGCAACACATAACGCAATATCGACATTTACCAAGCATCCAAGATCAAACCCTTCTTCAAACATATTGCGATACTCCTCTTCAGATGTAGCCCTTTCGCCACAACATCGCATTAGGTTCACAACAGGCAATATTTCTCGGTATATCTAAATATGGCGCCGCGCTTCCTGATCACACTCGATCAATAGCTCACGCTATATTTGGAAACCGGGACTCCATTGGGCGTCATTCCAAATCCTAGAAATAAAATATAGTTTAGACTAGGTCATGCGTCACGATATGTTCGTAGCGAACTTTTAACGTGGGTGAAGTTTGAAGAATGCTATAAACTAAGCGTTGACTTAGAATTATTAAATCACTAGTGTGGGAAAGTACATAGAAACTGGATTATTATTGGTACTTTAGCCAAAAAGCTTGCTGACAAGAGTAACTTGAATGGGTGTGGGTAACTTGGTACTTTGTTAATTAAATATTTTCTTTTAAACGTTAAAGTCTGAAATAACTTAAACTACTTTTTCAATTCCTCGGGTAGCAACCTTTTTTGTCTTTCACCAGCAATTCTTAACTCAAGATAAGACATCAAATATTAACTACCTACAATATTTCTAACACCTGGCACTACGAAGAGGTGACACTAGTTTGAAAATAAATGTTATTTTGCGCTGTACCGAGCCCATGTGTCGTAATAAATAACGTCTATTTTCTGTACAATACAAGTGATATTTCAAGGTAATATTCCCTGGAGGACGGCGGTAAGCCCTCTAAAGCCAAGGTATAAGCTTACTGACCCGACACCTATATCGTGCCTAAGTTTTTGAATATTAACGTTTGTTTTTCAACAATGAAACGAATAATATCTGGGTTCTAAAAAAAAGGAAGCCATACCAGCCACAGCTTATCTCTTGAAACCAGTGTTTTTCTTGCCATTCCTTTTTATAGATTAACCATTTCTGAATAGGTTGCCGAGGTTTAGATTACATATTGGTGCCTGAACCTATATATTTAACGCCTTCTTTTGTGCAAGCTTAAGTCAGCCTGTAGTACATAGGTACAGAAGATAGGTAGGTATAGCATTTAATCCCATTTTATATATTCCTTTTTCCTTTCAAAATTGTAATTCTAAGAACATTAACTTCTAATAAATACAGTGTTTAATCTTATACCGCTGAACATTTCGTGTATCGCCGTCAAAGAGACGGATGGCTGTCTTATCTCACGATGATACGCATCGCATCGTATTTCTTACTTATCACTGACACGACAAGCACCGGTCACGATCGGCACGCGAGCGGTGATGAGTGGGCGGAGATTCTTTAATAGTTGACGCAAATTAAGTTGGTTTAGCTTTACATTGCACTTTTTTGTTTTGTGTTAGAGTTAATTTATCTACATTAAGTTATAGATAGAGTAAATTTTGTGGTGGTAATAAAAAGTACCCTCGAAATATTTTGATCTATTAGGGCCTGACACAGAACTGTAAACGCCACATGCGAACTACGCATCAAAGACCTGATGTCACTCAAAATCCTGACGTCACGAAAAATCCTGCATCGTGCAATTAGAGTATACCGCGCGATCAACATATCATATATTATATAAACCGACATCAATCGTTGGGCAGTCGCCAGACACGACACCCGTCAGGTCAGAAGTTCCTCCCTTTTCTATAGAGTATGAGTGAACCAGCAAATAACATAATATAAAAGTTCTTGTAGTTCGTTGTAACTTTGATCGATGTTTTAATAATAGTTTACGATTTATGACGTATTAAAAAAAACTACTTACTAGATCTCGTTCAAACCAATTTTCGGTGGAAGTTTACCTGGTAATGTACATCATATTTTTTTTTAGTTTTATCATTCCCTTATTTTAGAAGTTACAGGGGGGGGGGGACACATTTTACCACTTTGGAAGCTTCTGTCGCGCAAACTATTCAGTTTAGAAAAAAAAAAAAATTAGAAACCTCAATATCATTTTTAAAGACCTATCCATAGATACCCCACACGTATAGGTGTGATGAAAAAAAATGTTGAGTTTCAGTTCTAAGTATGGGGAACCCCCAAAATTTACTGATTTTTTTTCTATTTTTGTGTGAAAATCTTAATGGGGTTCACAGAATACATCTACTTAACAAGTTACAACAGCATAGTTCTTATAGTTTCTGAAAAAAGTGGCTGTGACATACGGACGGACAGACAGACAGACAGACATGAAGAATCCATAAAGGTTCCGTTTTTTGCCATTTGGCTACGGAACACTAAAAATGAAACATAATTTGTACGCAACTATCAACCAAAACTTGTGGAAGTGACACGGACCATAATTTAGGATGGTTCAAGCCGTGAAAGAAGTTAAATGAACAGCTTGATGTAGTGGTTGATTAAGTTGATTAATTCTATAACTATACGGCCAGATAGATTCATATATAGATAGTGCCATCCACGAAGACGCGAACTGCTCCGCTCCGCTCCGTACCACAGATGAATACAGAATGATGGTTAACTCCGCAAAATCATTTAAATAATAAGAGACTCTTGCTATGACACAATAAAGTGCAATTTAGGTTGCACGGCACTAATTACCTTAAATTATATTCACCTAGAAGTTGCCTCTCTTTCTATTGAGCCAATTCAGTGAGTGTAACTCTTATCTACGTATCACTCACTGACAAGACGGGCCCGCAGCGTACTTTTTGCTTCATACCTAAAATGCAGAGTGAACCATCTGTAGGTATCCATCTGTGTCCGTACTAAAGTACAGCTTACAATACAGTCATCGCGGAGTGCACTATCTGTATCAACCGATATAGGTATTGCTCCTCAGAGATAAACCAAAATAAAATGTAAATATAACTACAAAGAATTACTATAATAACCTTCAATAGGTATGCAGGTAGTTCAATTAACCTTAGCCTTGCTTGTGCTTGTGTTCCTTTGTGATACCGCAGCGTAACTAATTAATATCTTACCGCCTTTTGTCTTTGAATATGTTAGTTTTGTAGTCATATTATTTTATCGAATTTATGAGAACTAGTTCATGAAGAAAAGCGTAGATATGTACAGAAATATGCTCTTAAAGATAAAGTTTGAAATTTTATACACACGTCCGCACACTCTTTTGCGTGCGTTAAGATAATTGCTACAGACATCATGCGGGTTTTCACACCTAAAATAAAAGTTATTCCCAGTAATACAGAAAATAATGCGTAATTTTTAACTTATTCATGAGTATTTCTATGTCCTGGTAGAATTGTAGATCAAAACCATTCAAACATATTTTCTTATTGATAACCCAATTTAATCATGCTTGTTAACACTATTCAAAAAAAAAATAGTAGGTAATAATAGGTATTTGTTCAATCCCCATTACTGTGTTCATACAAGACGAAATAATGATAACGATAGGAAAACATTTCTATATATATTGTGTCCGACACACAAAATATATGTTGTACAGAATCCGCACGAATACAACCGTATCTTGTGAAATCAATTTAATTTAAGGTTATTAATAGATCACACTGAAATATAACAAAATGCTTTTATTCAATAAGACGCCATTAGCAAAATAAGCTTTTTTGATTAGGTCTTAACACATTTTGTAATGCCTTAACTAGTAAATGGTATTAAGATATTCATTTCTAATCCTCCTACCAGTAAACGTTTCTATAATATGAAAGGTATCTTATATTAACTTACCCGTGAAAGCTTGGCAACGATATTTTCGAACATAAAAGATTGTTATTTAACCAGTAACGGTCGGTAAGGTATTAGAGGAATCGGATTAGCTGGCTCAACACAAACTCTCCTATTCCCCGTCAATGATCGTATTCGTCTCGTAAATTACATGCATCCATCGTAACGAATGACTGACGCGGAACACTGCATTTACATTAGAGGTTGACGTTTGAGAAGAAGAATATATTTCCATCACCATTTCTAAATTTCCTTTTCTTTTCCGTTTTGAAATTGTGGTTTTAAAATACTTACCAAAAACAAAGAGTTCGGAAAAATGTTGGCTCTTGAATCAACACGAACCATATTAAAAAAATACCCAATGCCGTTGCTAAAAATATGAGCTGAAGGTAATAGAGGGGCTGGCAGTCCATATTTACGTAATTAGGAAAATCTACATCCCTAAAACATGCACTATTCCTTTACCCCGAAAAACAAACATCAAACAATAGAACCTGAACTCAACGTCGCTGTTAGTAAACACACACGGTATTCCTTTCAGATTAGCATGCAGCATGTATAACCGTGACGTCATCGCAATTACCGGCGTCATAAATAGCCGAAACAAAAGAGAGACGCACGAAGTTCGCCATTGTTCGTGTGAGCTTGTTTGTATTTTGTGACGTCTAATAACTTGTGATGACACAGATTAAGGTTATTTTGTAATTGTACGTATATAGTTAGGCAAGTTAATTGCTTACCAAATTCACACCCTTACGTCAATTTGCCGAAACGTAGCCATTTCATACACTGAAGAAGAATGATAGTTGTGATTAGAGTATACAAGTTTAAGTTAGTAGTCAATTTGATTTTAAAAAAACCCTGACTTCACCATGCTCATATATATAGGAGATTGACTGGCAACACTGGCCGAGTGACACTTCACAGCGTATTTTGAATTTTGCAAAAATATAAATAAACATCCAAACAGTATAAATAATGATTTGACAGAGTGCAGTTACCATAATATGCTTGTGGTATTGTTTTCGACACTTAATGATTAGTGCGGAGGTATTTAAGACAGTGGTCAATAAAAATCTTAGCTTTCCAATCCTAAACAGAATCCTAAGCAATCGAACTGTGATCATGACAGCACGGTTGCATTCATCTGCAAGCAGTGACGAAATAAGTGAGTTTAATGAATATTATACTACTGCATTGAAAAACTTTTAAAACAAAAAAAAAAACAGTTAATAAAAATATTTCCAAATTTGGACTTTGATCTCTGATATCCAACAACTAGCGCCATAATTTCCCCAAGCAGTGAATAGACGAACTAATAAGTAGTACTACTACTGCCATTACAACCACAAGCGGCAAGTAGAAGAACTAAAGTGTTACCATTTTATTAAAAGATTGTTACAATAATTATTAAACAAAGTACAACTAGCGCCATTGCGACGTCCAGTGTCAAGTGGAAGAATTAAAAGTGATACCAGCTCCAGATCCAAGTATATAGGAAAAATATACTTGGATCTGGTAGAAAATTGTTAAAATTGCTGGAGTTAAAAACCATTGCGATACGCAAATGATAAAATCATTCTAAAATAAATAATTAATTGAACAGTCGAGAAAAATGGCTTCACCGAACGATAATATCACCTATCGGAAACCATGCAGGTCGAGTTCATTAACTAACTTATCCAACATAACAAATAGCAGCGAGAAAGCTATACTTGATGCCACTATGATGAGCATTCCAGATAGCTTGCAGGATAATAGCTACATTATAGGCGATTTAAATGAACAAATTAAAAATCTCACGGAACAATTAGCGAGCGCACATAATGAAATTGAGAATTTGAATATTGAAAACTTTCGTTTAAAATCTGACCTACAAAAAATGATCAAAGCCACTAACACATACAAGAAAATATGCTCAACGCCATGCAGAAAAACCATGTCACATGAAAAGGGACATGCTATGGGAATATCGTAAGTCACCTAACCCAGAAAACAAAAACAAACTTAAAACCTACACTAATCGATAAAACACATAATTAAACAAACGCAAAAAGCTCAAAATTCTCATAATATACACAATTCTGAAAACAAGAGCAAAGCTACGTGGAATATAATTAATCAACAGAAAATAAATTATACAAAAGAAGAAATAGACCTGATAATTATTGACGGTAAAGTTATTAACAGTTCAGAACAAATAGCGGAATCATTTAATGATTTTTTTATCAATCAAATTCAATCTCAGAGTGACAGTAACTATAATAATATGCTGACATTTGACTCAATTTCTAATTCAATATTTATTATACCAACGGTACCAGCTGACATTATAAAAATAATAAATTCCCTGAAAAATACAAACAGTGCTGGATATGACGATATAACCACTAAAGTGATTAAAGCTACATCTTTCATTATTGCACCCATACTTAGTTACATTATCAATGATTGCATTGAAAAAGGCATATTCCCAAAAAACTAAAAATTTCTGTAATCAAACCAATGTTTAAAAAAGGTGACAGGCATGATCCTAGTAACTACCGGCCCATTGCTCTTATTCCAGTCTTCTCTAAAATATTTGAAAAAGTAATGTATAAAAGTATATACTCTTTTTTAGAAACCAATAAAATCTTAATCAGCGAACAATATGGTTTTAGGCAAAGTAAAAGCATTAATTCCGCTATATACGCGCTTGTCAAACACGTAATTACTAATATTGACAATTAAATAGAACTCCTGTTGTTGCATTATTTATGGACATGACAAAGGCCTTTGACTACGTTTGCCACAAAATACTTCTTAATAAATTGGAAAAATGTGGCATCAGAGGTAATGTTCTTCAACTTATTAAATCATATCTAATGAATCGGCAACAATGTACATGCGTAAAAATAATCTGCCCCTACACAAAAACAGAAATTACATATATGTCTGAATATCGCAAATCCTTATTTGGGGTACCGCAGGGCGGTGTTCTAGCACCATTATTTTTTATCGTATATATTAACGACATGCCAAAAATAATTTCCAATCCGATGATCTTATTCGCAGACGATATCACAATACTATTTAGAAGCGAAAATGATGAGACTTTTGCAAATGAAATAAATAATAACTTAAATAAAATAATATCCTGGCTCACAGAAAATAATCTCAATATAAATCTAGAAAAAACAACTTACATTTCGTTTGAACAAAGAACAAACAATAAAAAACTAGATGTTCGATATGGTGACAAACATATACAGGAGACTGATAATACTAAATTCTTAGGTATCTGGATCGATAAAAAGATGAACTGGAGAATACATATTGAAAATGTATGCAAAAAACTTAGCCAGTGTTCATATGCCCTTTATAACTTAAGGAAAATTACAAATCAGCCAACATTATTAATGGCGTATCATGGATACGTATCATCTACATTGCGATACGGACTTATATTTTGGGGGAACTCGCCCGATAGAGAAATCGTGTTCAAAGCACAGAAGAAATGCATAAGGGCAATATGTGGCATTCAAAGCACAGACAGTTGTAAGCCACATTTCCAAAAGCTTCAGCTACTTACACTTCCCTGTCTCTACATATACGAAGTAGCAAGCTACGTTAAGACAAATATGCATCTATATAATCACCCAAAGAGCCTACGCCACAAACTTAAAATATGCACAATACCACATAAAAAAGCTATTTTCAATAAAAAAAATCTTGGAATGGCACCCAAAATTTATAATAAGCTACCTGAACCTATAACTGAAATTAAAAATATGGATCAATTAAAAAAAAAACTATACGATTTTTTAGTTGCGAAATGCTACTACCACATTAGTGATTATTTAAATGAAAGATGTTAGAGGCCTGTTACATCCGATTTATTATATTAGGGATAAACCAGTATTAGTTTTATGAACATTATCAAGAAATTATTTTGAATTGGATTTGTATTAGTTTTAAATCTGTCAGTAATGTATTAGATACTTTGAACTGAACTATAGTGGTATCTGAATGGTTTCAAATTTAATTTATATTTGTTTGTAATTTAAATTTTTATTGACTTTTTTTATTTTATCTTTTTATTTTAATGTGACATATTAATATTATTATAATTATTTCTTATCTGTGACTAATTAAATAAGGCTGACATATTTTATTTTGTGTTTTGTTATGAACTTATGACCTTAAAATATTTGCATACCCATGTGATGGTTAAACATGGAGAACTTTATTACTTATAAAAAATAACACCAATGTATATTTTCACTCATGTTTGCAAATAAATAAATGATTTCTGATTTCATATCGTACATGTAATGAACGAATGACAAAAGTATAGGTGGTTTTAGACATCAATAGGTAAACCACCATTCCTGTAGCTGTGAAAAACCAAATTCAATTGCCTTTTTGATTTGATTAAGTGTCAAACTACACAGAACCGTTAATATTAAAGCAGTGGTATATAGTTACAAAAGATATTGATTTTGCGTAGTTATTTCATAATTGACATGTAAATGGCTGCCCAAGTAGCACAACTGGCAATAGATATGAAATAGCTCTATAGTGATAGCTTATCGGTGTGACCGTCGGACTGCCAAGTCACAGGTCTCGAGTTCGAACCGAAGGCACGCACCTCTGACTTCTCGAATTCATGTGCGTATTGTATAATTATCACTTGCTTCTAAAACGGTGAAGGAAAACATCGTGAGGAAACCTGAGAGATATTTCTCGACGGCATGTGAAGCCAAGTCAGAGGCCCATGGGCGGCTTTAAAACTCTGACCACAGGTTCACACCACACGAAAAGAAGAAGAAGATCTATATCATATCTATTTGTAAACTTGGGTGAAATATACAGCCATGATTAAATTCTATAAAGGTGAAGAGAACCCTTAGGCAAACATTATAGAACCACGGGGAGAAAAAACCTTTTTTTTATTTTTATTTGTGCTCTATTTGGAACTGTAAGGTCTAAAAATCACTACTTTTATGTTGCTAGTGGCAAATTAGTGGATGTTACCAGCAGTAATATTTTTTTCTTTTTTAGATTCCCAATGCCCGTGAATTAGGGTTAAGGCTAATTAAAAATCGTAATCGAAGAAAGTATATTTTTTTTCCATATCACGAAATTCATTGTTGATGAAGTAATTTAATGTCTATGAATTTTATATCGACAGAAACTTAACATATCTTTGTTTAAGACAAATTTCTATCAACAGAGTGAAACGCAGGTCGACAATGACTTGTAAAAAATATTTATCCGCGGAAAATTGTAGCCTGTGTCCACTGTTTAGTTTGCTAGAGCTCCAACTTTATCTGTGCAAAAGGTCACGGCGATTTGTTGCTTAGTTTTTATGTGAAAACGTATGAATAAAGACCTACCATACTACTACAATGTTGTATACAAACTTATTTTCCCAATTATAATATTAGTACATAGCGAAGTAGGGATATAAGTTAGTTCAAGAAAATGTTTACTTCGTCCATGATAATTTCGGGCTTCCTAAGGTTTTTCTTAAATATTTTTTTTTTGCTTTTCACACAATCCTTCACAAACCTTAGAAATTTAAATCTCTCAAAGTGAGTAGCACTATACCCAGCAAAAACGTATTTGAAACCTGTATTGTCACCTGTATTGTCTACCCAAAACTGAAAAACATACCAAGTGGTTCTCAACATATAAAAGTTTGGGGACCTCTGCTTTAGCCACTACATGTGATATACTACTCTACTACACTACCCATTTGGAAATAGAAGTGCCAAACAAGAATACGTTACCACTTATTTATAACAGTTGCTTACTAGTGAATTTAAGATCTCATATACCACTGTTGCTTCTAAATCAGTAACAATTTAAACCTGTTTTCACCTTTAAGTATCAAAATCTACTTTATGCAACCATAAGATATAAAGTAGAAAAAGAATACATTCATAAGCAACTACGAGTGTTAGTAGGTAGTGATTGAAGCTAAAAGTTTTATCAAACACTGTTATACCACTTATTTGCAACTTAATTTAGCAGCTATAACATAAGTTACAAAATTCACTAATGTGCTACTTGGGTAGATATTATTTCCTAATATTTAGCTTATGAATAAATCTCTGGTACATCAAGTTCTGCCTTCCTGGTAAGCGTGTAAGCGTTATGATACATACGATAACAAAACAAAGGAATTGTGTAGAGAAAGAGTCTTTTGTTCCGAGCGAGTATGTCGCAATTAATTACAAGACAAATGTCATGAGAGCAGCGGGATGGCAAACATACAATGTATTTGTAAAGGAAAATAATAAAAAAACTTGGTATAGTCAAGGGGCTTAGGGAACTTTGCCCAGCATTACAGTGTTATAAAAAGGTTTTTCTAGAAAAAATGTATACATTACCAAGTTTATAAGAAGATTTATCACGATATTTCTGAGATCTTTGAATAAAAAAACATAGTTCTAGAAACCACATAGGTGCGTAAAAGCTTGTGAACCCATTAAATGCCTTTAATGAAGAGAAGTGTTTTCTTTTATGAAATAAAGACAAGAATAAAATGTTCCCTTTGTTTTCCACAGCACTCTGTCACCATTAGAACATCATTGTGTCACATTTTAGAGATAATACGTAGCTGGCGTAGCACAACTCGAAGCATCGTAGCCACGTAGCACTTAGACGGTGCTACGAGCCTCGTAGCGATTGACGTGTATTTTATTTATTTACTATCTTTTGCACGCGGCTTCGCCCACGTGGATTTCGGAAAATATTGCATGGGAACGTACTACTGAGATTAAAAGTATCATATGTGTTAATCCAGGCTATAAACTATCTGCGTGCCAAATGTCATCCAAATCAGTTCAGCCGTTTTTCGCCACTCGGGAACTACATCCAGACAAACGGACAAAAATTTTACTGTTTACTATGTCCTAAGTAGTAACGGTAACGGATTAAGTATCTTTACAAATTAAAAACGACAAAATGTGCACTAAAATTCACAAATCCGAAATTCCAGTAAACCGACCCAACAAAATATTCAAACGTTTAACGTAAAAACATCGAAGAACAACAATCTCGGAGCAATACGCAATGTAAAACTTTGTAGGTTGGCGGGTGGAATGCAAAACTGCAGCGGTCGCGACAAAGCGTCGCAGCGCGAGCGGGCGAGCCGAGTGGAACATTAAGAGCGCCAGTAAATCTAAAGTTGACAACTACTTGTGAAGTAGTGAGCCCTGCACACTGACTCAGTGTTTTTCGAATGTTGATTTTTCATGTTTTTCTTTTAACTTCCTTGTCAATAGACTTATAGGATTTAGATCGAAGCATCAGAGGCACCGTAATTCTAAATTGGTTTAAATCTTAAAGTTAATCTTAAAAAATAATAGTAGAACCAGGTAAAAAGTTACCTGATGCTACTATTATTTTTAATACACACCAAAGTCAAAGAATTTATTTCAATTAGACACAAAAAAGGCACCTTTAAACGTCAAAATTAACAAAAAAAAAAAAAACTAGTCGCCCCTTCCAAAAAGTAGTTTTCGTATGGAGAAGAATGGGCAAGAAACTCCCACAGTTACTCTTTTAAAATGTTTTCACAATATCTTGTAAACATTAATTATATAATTATATGTGAAGACGATGCACCTAGAATAAGATTACTATACCACGATAGGTAAAAAGAATGAAAAATGAAGGAATGACAGATACATTAATTATGTGATAGATGCATGGTGCTCACATATTTACAAACATTGTAAAATTATACGATATTCAACAAGTAATAATAATAAGTCAGTCTATGAGGTCAAGTAATCACAGAATAATATAAAATCAATGTTATAAAAAATATTATTATACAATTAAATTGGTAACCAGTTAGTCCTATGGAGCAGGACCAGCATGTTTCCAACCATTTTTATCTTGGATATAATCCTCTAATTTGTAATATGCTTGTTTACAAAGTTTACTTTTTATATGAGTTTTAAATTTTCTTTCATATAATTCTAATAATTATATCACAAGGTATTCTGTTGTAACATTTAGCACAGTATCCCATAAAAGATGTATTTGCTACCTGAATTTATTTACCAGTTTCATGAAACGGGTTACATGCAAATGGTTTTTAAGCTCATCAAACTAAGAAAACAAAATAATAATATTTTGTGCACTGAATTAGATTCAACAACTAGATTTTTAGGTTTCCGTTCCCAAAGGTTGCCAAACAGAACCCTATTGCTAATCCTCCGCTGACCGTTTGTCTGTCAGCGAGCTGTATCTCATGAACATAGGTAGACAGTTGAAAATTTCACAGATTATGCAACAACAATTCAATAAAATTAAAAATTAAAGGGGGTACAACATAATAGTGTGATAAAAAAAACTTAGCCTAGCACGTGGGGTGTCATTTTCTAGAACTCATCAAGTAGAGAACAAATCTAATTTTTATTTCTTTTATCTTCAAAAATTATGAAATAGTTGGCCGTAAAAGTTGTCAGTTTTAAACCATTTTTGTACGAGGTCTGTCTCAACAACTCAATAAATTATGAATTTAAAACTTCTGTATATTATGTACCATATATTGTATATAATAAATAAATACAAAAACGCCGATGATAAAATAATAATATTCTTAATTTAGTATTTTCATTTATTTGCTTAATAATGTTCGGTGGTACGGAAGCGTTCGTGTGCGAGTCCGACTCACACTTGGCCGGTTTTTTTAAGTTTGGATCGTATTCTTTATAACATTATGAATAGCCAAAAAAAATTGACTTTTACTGTTCAACTGCAACAGCTCAGTGAGTAAGCACCGTAACAACGCTACAGCGGGTTGCAAGTTCACAATAAAGAATAAAATCTCGTTGTATTATACTTTTGTAGACTTTCGAAATAAGGGAAGTTTATGCAGCGTTTTTGTGAAAAGCAATGTCGCAACCACAGATTACGTAATGTCGCAACAGTAATTACGGAATATTGGTGCCGTTCTCGTCACAAATGCCTCTAAACTAGATTATAAATCACTAAAATTTAGTTTATTCCTGTGAAACGATGATTTCCCACTCTGAAAGAGACTAGTGACACAACTTAACTATATATTAGTTTGACAGCACTAAGATGGCACTGAGATTTTAATTTAGTAAAAATTACAATTTTGATATTCTGAGTTTGACGTTTTTCACCTACAAATTTGATTGTCTAACTAAATCTGACCATTTTTAATCGCGATTAAAATGCTGTGGAATTAACTATTAGTTGTCATGAACTAAAATTCAGACCAACATGACAGCTCGACTTCTGATGAAAAAACAATACCGTATTTTTTTTTCTTTTCTTTTGCTTATATCTCGAAAATGGTGTGTGTTCTATCGCGAAAATAATGAAAATTTCGACCCAATTTATAAAACCCTGTTATACCCATAATACTTAACACGTAAGTAATAATTTTTCATATTTTCCATACAAAAAGTGAAAAATTCCATATAAAACACGTCGAGGCTGCCACCAATGCGCGCCTCCGACTCTAAAAAAATTCACGGGGTAGTGCAAACAAGTATGTACCACGTGGAGTCACGATTTTATAATTCGATTTTAGTTGTGTCAAAATAATTTTTAAATTTTGATAGAAATTTTATTGCAGAATAGCTTTAAGATTCTCATAGCCAAACGTAAGGAATTTTAGTAATAGTTTAGTTCGGTGTACAAGAGAATTGGCACCATTGTCTTTGGTCCGTGGCCTTGACATCAACCGATGAACAATATTTTCAAGCTTTTATTTGTTGGTTGAATATGAGGCTTTTGGCTACGTTTGTATTTGTGTATTTTTTTCTTTAATTGTGCGTTTTGTTTGTGCAGAATAAACATTTTTTCTTTCTTTCTTTTTTTCCTTAAAAAGGATGAAAAGTTTTGTGGTTGAGGTTATTTTTATATGATTACACTTAACAGACTGGTTTATTTTTGTAGGAAAAGAAAGAAAAACATGCAGTATATTAGAATAGCACACAAAGAAAGGTTAACATATCTTTTTTCAGACTGCTTAAGAAAAGTTGAGTGAAATAGATGTATGCTAAGGAAAAACGTATATTAATTAAATTTTATGATACTGTATCAGTTCAAATTTTTGCATGCATTATATTAATTATTATATAACAAAACAGATCTTTTAATGTTCTGTATTTACAGGTAAATAATAAAAAATACCGATAAATCGTAATGTACATATTACCGTTACGGTGCGTTATTTACCGAAATAGGTACCACAAGGGTACCTATTTCGGTAAATAACGCGATTTGTCCAAATATTCCCATTTCCCAGTGCAATCGTAACAGGCGATACTAGCGCCATTGATTGAAGAACTTGTAGTGGTCGTAATTGGAAACTGATTGGAGGCTGGGGTTAGTTATTGGTTGAAAATTGTTTGATATTTTATCAAGCTTGTATTTAGATGAAAATTGTTGTGGCAGCAACATAATTATATTTTTACAAGGGTCATTGGCGTGCATTGAAATCGGTACAGATCTAATCAGTTATTTTTTTTTTCTTTTTCTGGTATTTCATTTATATTCACGTATAATAACCAACCTTCTTTCGTATTCTCTGTCCCGGGGAACAAAATAGTAAGCATCGGATACACAGACTACATAGGGATACTACGTATCAGACGGTAATCTCCCATAGCAGAAAAATCGCTATACGATCTGTGCAAGGTATCATTGTGACGTTTTTTTTTTTTTTAATTTTACCTATTTTGTCGCACGTGTTGTTATGAGACCGGGTCTTTTTGCCAAGGTTTGTCGAGCCCAGAATATTTTGGAACCTTGCCTTTTAAGCCTTTTACCGACTTCCAAAAAAAGAGGTTCTGCTTTATTTCAAGCCCACGTTGTGATTGTGAGTCTAGACAGGTGTACCTATAGCACACCTGAGGTGTGTGTGTATTAGAAAAGGAATGTCATGTAATGGAAATAAAAAAACATTTAATACTCTCAAACTCAAAGCATTTATTTCAATTAAACCATTTATAGGCACTTTTTAATTGTCAAGGGGTCAGTCAGTCAGAAATATGAAGCTATTTGCCCACTCCAAAGCGTAGGTCCATATGCAGAAAACGGGCAAGAAACTCCACGGACACTCTTTTAAAAAAATCATCAAAAAATGATACCATTTCTGCCGTATTCCTTAAAGTTGGGCTGACTGGTTTGCTATCGGCTTAATGAGCTGCAACAAAAAGTAACATGCTATAAGTATACTTATTTTAAAGTGACAGTACTTGCAGTCGGTGAGAAAACTAAATTGCAAGCAGAATACTTACAAAACCGAGTAGTGTATGAAAGAGTAGCTGCCACTGTTTTGCTGAACACACACAATTCTTAACCTGCAATATAATGGACTATTATAAGTACAAAATTTTAAACACATAATTTTAAACACATTGAAATATTGATAAACAACATTAATCCTATGAATCAGTACAGCCGTTTATGCATGATTATTGTGATTAACCTCTTAACCCCTTTATTAGGTGGGGTGGATCATGTATCATCAGTGGCCATTGATGGTTATTATATCATCTGGAAATAATGACTGGAATGTTATAATGATAGCTTTAACATACACCTTCAATATTCAATTATATTGGAAAAGCATCACCCCTGTATTGTATTGTAAATAATATTTCAATTAAGGAGTGATTGCCAAAATAATTACGCAAAATTGCCGTCAAAAGACTACATTAAAAAATAAAGTACTTATTATATTAAAAACTAAAAAATAAGATAAAAACTGTGACTTACCCATTTTAGTCATTCTGTTTCTATATAGGTTCAAAGGTACAGTAGGTATGATCCTCATGCTGCCTTTTCTTAATCGCATAGGCGTGATCGGAAACAGCATTGTCTGTAAAGAAATATTTAAGCTTTAACATAACAAAATACTTAATTTTATGCGACTGCCCAAAATGACTAAAAAGTAAAAAAGCTTCCAAGTGCGAATCAGACTCATAGACAAAGGGTTCAGTACCACCATACAATATTGCACACTACACATTCTTCGTTTTTTATATACCCCCTTCAATTTTTAACTTTTTTTTTTTTTTTAATATAGCAGTACATTGTAGTCTATTTCAAGTGTCTACCTATTACGGTTCAAAAGATACAGACTTGTAACAGATGGACTGATGGACGGACTGCTGTCATAGTAATAGGGTCTTGTTGGCACCCTTTGGGTATGGAACCCTAAATAATTACTATGTTTATGCTTTACAAAATATTATGTGATAATATCAAGTTATTGTCTTATTATACTGCAAAACTGAAAAAATGTTAATTACACATTATGAGTTTTTATAATGAACAATAGTTATAGGATACTTTTTATTTTCTTTAAAATGTATGGCTTGAGTGTGAAGTAGGTACCACAGTGGAAAATTAAGTTTTGAAACCCATTTTTGTATACATGATGCACTAGTCATTTAAGTTAAGAGGAATATGTAAGAAAATTTGTTTTTTTATAGTCATATTATTTAAGTACTTACCAGTGGTGTGGTCAGTGTCCATAGTTTGGAACCGAGGACTTGGAGTGCCACTGCTGATTTCGCTATTGGAAAACTGTGTGGGATAGGCGCCAACAAGAAGACGAGTCCTCGCGTTGGTCGTGACGATGAATTTCTGTTCAAAACTCTTTTGACAGACATAACGCTTGTGAAGATCCTCTGCCCTCAGGTTTCACAATTCTTCAGATAATACACTACTAGCCACTTGAGTCCTATCTCACGTTTGGGAAATAGAAATAATTTAACATCCTTTCATTTATTAGCCCAATTCACAATACAGCAAGTGCGGAACATACTGCACGTTGTAATTACACTGTTTGTTTACGTTTACGTTGTAATTACGGTTTAAATTTGAGAGGATAAATTACGGAAATAAATCAACGTAAAACTTCAAAAAACTGTAATGGCGGGGTGAAGACAACCACAGACTATGATAGACTTACAACAAACAAATATGGCGTCCTTTGCATGGGCGACAAAGGGGAAAGGGACGAAGGGCGATTGTCACTTTGAGTCGTTACACCCATAGACAAAATACGTCTATTAATGCCAGGCTTTTTTGTTCCGAGATTACCAGCCGTGATCGGATATAAACATGCAAAGGAAGTTTGACAAAGCGCAGCACTAAATATTAAAAAGTTTTAATGGACATAGTCGTTTCCATTTATAAAACTGAACTCTTCTATACATAATTGACCTAGTTTAGACTCCGGCAGTTAATGTTTATTATTTATTTTGAGAACTTATAAAACGATGTCAACGTCAACGAGATAAATAGAATATTTAAATTAACTCAACTTAACTGCACTACAATAAAACTGAAACTTGACAGCTGAACGAGACACTATAGAAGTTTTATTTTTAGTATGTTTGGGGGCATTTAGTGTCCCCTAAAGTATTAACAGTCGCTGGTGCCACGATAGGTAGGAACCAATCAAATGCAAAATAAAAGTAGTAGTTCTGCGAACAGTAGACTTCGCGAACACAAACTTTTTTGCAATAATTAATATACCACTAGTTATTTAAAACGGAATATCTACCGTGTGTAAAATCCCGAATATCCTGTTGAATATCCCGTTTTAAATAACTTTAGTACCTAGTGAAAATAACAATGTCAGTTTAAAATCAAATAATTAATATACCCATCCAACTTTTAAAAAATCCGACGGTGGCAGTAGGTGCATAGTAGCGTCATCTTGCGACCTTGTTGTAAAACGTTTTTGAGAATTCTGAAAATAATTTTCAGAATAGTAGTCTCTAGTTTTGTGGTGAGAAGGTGGTCTCAGGTGATCCATGGATCCCTACCTACTAGTTAAAGGGTCAATTCCACAGGTAGAAATCTATAAGAGAGCAATTTCTACATGAGACCAACTTAAAGTTACTAACTTTCAAATAAAATAAAAAAGATATTGGAATTGGATCTTGTAAGGTGGAGATATTCAGTAGCCCCCTTTTTGGAGGAAGTACCCCTCCAATCAAAAATCCCCGACGACAAATAAAAATTATAAAGTCGTAAAACCTGTAGGTATACCAAGTTTCGTACAGACTGGTTGTAAAATACGACCTGTAGAGGAGTACCAACTAACTGATCCATGAAAGCAAATTTTGCCAGATTTGAAGCAGAGACGCTTCGCCCACTCAGTCAACTACAATTATTGAAATTCATAATCAACATAAAATATAGTAGACGTTTTCACCGTGTAGGTGTAGCACAAATAAAACGACAAAAAACCTTACATAAACAGCTTTGAGTAACGTTTCAATGGCACTCGTAGCTGTAATGGTAGGAGATTTAACGATTTATAACTACAACTGCGACTTTAGTTTGACCTTTAGAAAGTTTTTTTTTTCAGTACTGTAACATTGCCAATAAAAAAAATATACTAGTACTCGTGGGAAATAGGTTGCCGCCTAACATCCACCGTAGCTATCTTTAAATGAAAACAAAACAGAAGTTTCATAGTCTGAAAGTATTGTTTTATTGTCCTATGTTGTGCTCCTGACTGCAATGAAAACAGCATTCACGAAAATAGTGCATCTAAGATAAATTTAAAAGACACAATAAACAAAACAGTTTTATTAAAATATTTATTTTCTTTGTTATTTATATGCATTTCCTACACTCCAATTTGTTGCCTTTTTGACACCCTGCAACTTTTTTAGCACCAAGTAGGTATAAAATCTTAGCACACGAAGAGACATCTTTCATCCTCACGTACATTTAGTTCTAACTATTAGCTCATTGGCACGTCGGATCCGAGAGATAAGCGAGTTACTGGCCCAAAAGCATATAAACCGGCTGCTAATGGTGTCATAACAGTGAGAACATTAACGGTAATGACAGGGGCTGAGTGTGGCTGCATGCAGGGCAATGCCCTCGTTACTGCTCGTAGTTCCACGGAGTTTTGGGCGTAGTTTAGGAAATTAATAGTGGTATTCCATTCATCTATTACTACTACTTACTCGCTAAAGCATACATACATGTCAGTTTGGACGATTTCCATCATTGTGATTGCCCAAGTCCAAGTAAAATTAGGTAGATAGTTAACATCAAATCACTACTTTTGTCATCACTTAGGGCATTTTTAAATTATCTGAATCTTCTTCTTCGGTGTTAGTGTATCCCGTTTACAGAAGAGATTGAATAAGGTATAGGAATAATCGTAAGGCGGTTAAGTAGTCTTTACAAAAATAATGTTTAAGGACAAATTCCTAGAAGTAGTCACCGGAAGTAAAGGGTTGGCGATCACAGTCAATACATTCGTTTTAGTTTGAATATTTACGTAAAGCTCTCGACCGGATATTTAAAGAGATGTCAACCTGTTCTAGGAATTTGATGCTGAAGAGCATCAAATAATTTCTAAGTAGCGTAGGCGTAGCGTTTACAAATTGTAGATGCTCTGAAAAATTTAATAAAAGTAAGTTATATTTACGTCAAAGTAAACTTGACAAATGTCATGTTAAGTAAATTGATCGGTACAGTCAGTAAACGTATACAGGTTTCTCTGTCATAAATTAACAATAGCCTTATTTTTCCTTGTTAATAATCTGTTTCCAAAGGGTGGTGATTTGTTAATATTCCTTCAATACTTTTCAAGCATGTTATGTTTGGACTTTATTTACAGCTTCATATACCTACCTGTAGTTATATTTTTTCCAATTCATACATAATATAGCTCCAATATACAGACGCCAATTTAAAACCAAACACACATTTCATGAACAAAATACACCCAAAACCAACCAAAAACCACAATAGACACCCAACCCAACCAAAAACCCCAACCCGAAACCCCCTACCTAAAACTAACCATAGCAAATTAATTTGTCATTCCTCGTGTTCTGAAACTTAAAACCGCTATGTCCAACATAAAGAAAATCACATTTGACATTATTTCATGGCACAAACTAATTTGTTTTGTCCGTCGACGTAAACTGGGACTCGGACCAGGCTCCGTGCTGAGAATTATGACAATAAATTCTCTTATTGGACCGTACCGCGTTTTGAAGGTACGTGTTCGGGAACTTCACAGGATTTTTTGTGTCATATTTGTTTGAGATTTTTTTAAGGGGAATTATGTAGTAATTCTTAAGACAATTCTACCTTTGCTTGGAACGCGTCATAAGCATGTGCTATTACTATCTGTATCCAGTATTTACTTGCTGAGAAAATCTTGTAAAATATTTCCACCTATAACAAATACTGGCCAAAAATATTTGCAATGAAAATTTTAAAGCACGTCACAGATATGTAAACACGCCACAACAGCGGCCCGCAACGGAAAACAAACAGATTTATATTTTCACAACACTAAAAAATATTGCAGGAATTTATCACGACCACACAGCATAGCCAATGTCCGGTTACAAAAACCGTCCGGCGAAATGCAGCAGCCAATTTGGCCGGACAATAAATCAGTCATATTTGTCCGGGGGTTAGCATCGGCGTCCGATCCTCACGTGGACCCGGGCAGGTGGGCAGGCGGGCAGGTGTAGGGTGGTGGCATTGTCCCACATAATGTGTTGTTTTGCCCTGTTTATGCATATTCATGTGGTTTATCCTGCCCGGGCCGTCGTTGTCGAACGAATTAACGCTACACTATATTTTGGGAAGGAATAATGGAATAATGTTTTGGGAGCTTGGTTTTGTTGGACTGCTGAGAGTGTTTTGTTATACAATAGTTATAGTAGGGGATAAACCCTATTATTCAGGATATTTAAAACTATGGAATCGGGCACTTTCACTTGAAAGTCTAATTAGTTTGATTTATATTTAGATGCAATCCGTGAATTCATAGGTACAACAAATACCTGTTAAAGGTGGCCTTCTTGAGGGTTCCGACCTATAGGGTAATCATTAACTAACAAAGACCTTAAAAATCTTAGAAATGTTTATGGTCTTTGTTATAAAATCATCTTATTTTACAAGTTTATTTTGCCAAGTTTCACTGGCTGGTTTATGTATTGCAAATTCTGATTACCTCTATCTTTATGCTTTTGTGGTCTTGTTACATAATAATTGTGAATAGGACCTGTGCTACTTTGGTTGGTAGAGATATTCGAAATGAATTCTCTCTTATACTCTTCTGGTTTAATAATTCATGTTATATCCGGTCTGCAACTTGTTACCCTCTAGCTAGCTCGACGTTATTGTCCTCTAAAGCGGTTTAAAAAATATCTCACTATCTTACTACAAAATTGCATCTCTGTTAAATGATACAAGTCAACTCAATCTATTTTTATCTTTACCACAACTACATAAAGTTCAAAATGGCAGTAAATATATATCTAGTATTTAAAAAAATACCGTATAATTACGAGTTTCCGTAGAGATAATTAGCGATTGTTCAAGTAGGAGTGTTTCTAGCAAAATTGAATCTTGCTGTTGCGGTATTAGAATTTGTTTTGTTTCGTTTTGTTCTATTCAAAGTCGGGCCTTTGTCGCGTAGTTATTTCAATTTCCTTTTATCTTTGTACTGTGAGGTTGTCAGGTCTATGAAGCTAGTGCACTCAAAGACTGCTGATTGCTGTTACAGTTGCGAGCTACACCAGTTCCTTGGTTTGTTGGTAACTATTTGTGAGTAAGATAGTCCACAGTTGTAATTGGCTACGAGTCTACGCGTCGTTTGAAATACTAAATTAGCGTATCTGTAGGTTGTATGTACTAGGTGGCACATAAGTAATCACCTGATCTTCTAAGGCTATAACATTTTTTGTAAATAAGAAAAGTCGCTCCGGGTATTGTTATATTGTTTATTCGGACTTGTAATGTTTGTTCTGTATAAGTTCGAAAAAATTATGTCTGTTATGTGACCGCCGCCACACATTTGGGCGCAAAATTTGGAGCTTTTTGCTTTACTTTTCGCAGCACTTCTGGCGATAGATTCGTCACTTCTTTTACGATTTTCCCTATTGTAGAGTATAATGCATCATGATTTTACGATGTATGTTATACATTTGTGTACTTTACAAATGTCAAAGTAGCAATGCTAGACATTCCATTTAAAAAAATGAGAGCATCTTCCAAAGAGGTGATAACTTATGTGCCGCCCAGTATAACCTCCAAGTATTTATTCACAACGTCCTAGTAAGGCGAGCTAAATCGTAGCTACAAACATATTATCACACTGAGACATAATTATTATGTCCATGTGAAATTAGACCGTAAATAGTAGTAAAGCTGAACAATAATACACTCGTATTATTACCGCCGGCCGGACGGCAGCATTAACCGACTTGTCTTAATTATGGTGCCTGGTGTAAGTTTTATTTTTATTTTAGGTGCCTACCAATAATACCTACCCCATATCGCCCAAGGGCATAATAAGATAAAACTTGAGAGAATAATATATTTCCTTCCGTCTTTTTTTTTAAGGCAGATTAAGGTCACGTTGTAATGATTACTTTGGTCTTTGAAAGAAACTTTTCTTGGATTTTAAAATAAAACTGTAATCGAATAAGCCCTAGAATTTTCAGCGACACAAAGGAAAAGCTGTTTGCTAGTAGATTTTAATCACAGCTCAACAATTTAAATTTAAACTCAAAAAACGTTCCTAAACCTAAGTTGGATGAAATAGTCCTTTACATCTAAATTTGAATAGGATTTTGCTGTTTGTGTTCAAAATTATCTAACAACTCAGTAAAACATCGTTCATTGAGTTTATTACCGGCTAAGCTTACGCTAAGTCAGCGAGGTCTCTTCGGGTGCGCTCGGGTGTCGTCGTAAATCTTCGTCCTGACGTTTGATTTATCCGGGGCGGGTACAGACAGACCGGACAGCTATGGGATTCTGCTGAGAAAACTTTTGTGAAGCATTGTTCAGTTTTAGGAAATTGCTGGAATAAAATGGTTAATGGATACTTTTTTTGGTGCTAGAAAAGAAAATACTTTGCAATAAATCGCGTTGAACGTAAGTAATCATTCTGTGCTAAGAAAAAATACCTTTCTTGAGCAGAATGGGCACTGCGTACACACAAGAAATCCTCTTTTATATTTTATTCTATAGTAGTCTATTAGAAATGCACATTTTAAGTGGGTAGGGTCCTTTGAACTCGACTTCCCATAGCTGTCCAGTGCATAATATATGTATTTAACACCAGAGCACTGGTGGTCCAGTGGTAACGGCCGCGCATTACGAGTTTCAGGTCGTAGGTTCCAACCCTAACCTTATTTCATCACAACTGCTCTCAAAACGGCGAAGAAAAACATCGAGAGGAAACCGGCTTGTCCTAGAACCAAAAATTAGAAGACGTGACATCTAGCAACCCGCACTGGGCCCGCGTGGTGGATTACGGCCCACTCCCTCTCACCGACAGGATGCCTGTGTTCCAGCAGTGGGTACATTACAGGCTGACTATGCTGCTGCTATTTGCAAATAATCTGGACATACCAAAACAGTTTCAGTAAAAAGGTAAATGCAATTTTATGTTCCCAGGAACATAAAATTGCATTTACCTTTTTACTGAAACTGTTTTGGAACTGTTTTGAACTCGTGGTCTGCGTCGATAAATACCTGGAATATCCAGATATTCCAGGTATTTATCGACGCAGACCACGAGTTTATCGAAGAATTTTAGAGCTACCAACTGCGAATGTATAAAACGAACTAAACCATGATATTCTTTGAAAAGGTAGACTATTTCTGCATTGGAGAACAGCTCAACATTCACTCAGAAACTATGTACCACGATACATATCTCAGATATAGTTGCCAGGCAGATACATTTCAACTGTCTGTAAAGTTTACCAATACATTTACTGGTAAACGGTAGGTACTTACATTAATTTGTATAATCTAATAACTTAAATAAATATTTAATATTTACATAACATTGTGCCTATTCCTATACGCGGTTATCGCTGAGCCTCCAGTCGTAATTAAATGGAAATGCGCGGATAATAATACACCGTTATATTAAAACCTAGTTGGTTCTGAAATAACTGGAATAGCAATATTACTGTTAGCTTAGTTTGACTTAACTGTGTTTGTTATATTCTATTTATTTTTTATTAGTAGAAGTAAAAGTTGACTTTAGAAATAAGCTACTACAATAGACAACAACAATTATCTGGGCGCTTATTACAACTTTACTGCAAACACAAATCCGTTTTTCGAGTAAGATTAAAATAAAAATGTCACGACCATTGTAAAGGTCCAGTGAAGGTTGGTGAGCCGATAAGCGACAGATGAAAAGACTGAACACAGTACGGACACTGAATTTAAATGAAACGAAACCTTTGAATCTCTACAAAACAATAACACTGTACAGAAACATCAGCTTACATGAATCGCTTCAGTGCCTGTAAACAGCCTGTCCTGAAAACGTCGCCATCCCTCTCAATGAATTTCTATTTTTCATAATAGTCTGACTAAAAGTTTCCTTTAATTTAAATAATTTGTAGTCTTTCAAAGCACTCAGTTAAATATATTTCGCGGGTCATTCGGAAAGTTAGACGTGCAGCTAAAGATTTTTATTTTTACATCACGTGAACATATTCAGAATGAAAGAAAAAGCACAAAAAGTGCGCGTGGCGCACTTTTTGTGCTGACTTTGCATTTCCTAGCGTGGGTGTTGTGTGTGTGGAGAAATGCTTTATTAAAGCGAACCTGTTGATGACCGATTGTAAAAAGGACAGAAAAAAACCGCAAACGTTAAAAAGTCATATCGTCGTACTGTCATATAGGTTCCATTCATTAATCTGAAACCAAAATTTCGTGATAATGTTGAGTTTAATTTAGTCTCTATAATCAGCGGTTCGGCGCTAAAGAGACGTTAATTATTTATTCAAAATCTATACATGGAATATCTGCCCAATACAGCCTACAAGTGTGGCAGGAATATAATATACTAGACTTAAAATATAAAGTGCCACGAGCCATTTGCGAGCTACTCGTAAACAGAAATAGGCTGCAATATTATTATTCTTTTTCTCTCGGCTCTTTTATGAGACTCGGGGCGAAGATTAACACGCTCTGTTACTGGTGTTATGACAATAAGCAGTTAAACCAAAAGTTTTGAGTTTGATTCCTGTAAAAAAATAAATATTAAAAGTAAACAAACACTCTTAATTCAAGTTTTAAAACATTTAGTTCTAAAACATCATTAAAAACTTATTTGGGAAAAAGCTCCTCATTGATCAAATATTATATAAATCTCGTCTCTAATTAATGTTACAAACAAATGGTCTGAAAATTTTGACGTATATAATCTGACGTATATATCTCAACATTGTTTTCTCAAAATGAACTTGTCAAAAGTTGACAAAGTATTCGTCTCATTAGATCGTGACCGGCACCCGGCGCCCTAGCTCTGAGACTATTAGTCGACTCATCCGTCTGATAGCAAAATTAATGTTTTACTTTTTTCGTCCTCAAAGAAATAAAGAAAAGAAGTCCAAGTTAAGAGCGATACCTAATCCTAAAAGTTGGCAACGTCGTAAATAACTGTCAAATATTTATCTGTTTTGATTAATTTGGCAATATTAATGTATGGAAATATGAATCTCTACAAAACAATAACACTGTAACTTTGAATCTCTACAAAACAATAACACTGTACAGAAACATCAGCTTACATGAATCGCTTCAGTGCCTGTAAACAGCCTGTCCTGAAAACGTCGCCATCCCTCTCAATGAATTTCTATTTTTCATAATAGTCTGACTAAAAGTTTCCTTTAATTTAAATAATTTGTAGTCTTTCAAAGCACTCAGTTAAATATATTTCGCGGGTCATTCGGAAAGTTAGACGTGCAGCTAAAGATTTTTATTTTTACATCACGTGAACATATTCAGAATGAAAGAAAAAGCACAAAAAGTGCGCGTGGCGCACTTTTTGTGCTGACTTTGCATTTCCTAGCGTGGGTGTTGTGTGTGTGGAGAAATGCTTTATTAAAGCGAACCTGTTGATGACCGATTGTAAAAAGGACAGAAAAAAACCGCAAACGTTAAAAAGTCATATCGTCGTACTGTCATATAGGTTCCATTCATTAATCTGAAACCAAAATTTCGTGATAATGTTGAGTTTAATTTAGTCTCTATAATCAGCGGTTCGGCGCTAAAGAGACGTTAATTATTTATTCAAAATCTATACATGGAATATCTGCCCAATACAGCCTACAAGTGTGGCAGGAATATAATATACTAGACTTAAAATATAAAGTGCCACGAGCCATTTGCGAGCTACTCGTAAACAGAAATAGGCTGCAGTATAAATCAATCAATCAATCCCCCCCCCCCCCAATATTTTTTTTTGGTCGATTTATCGTAGGTAGGTAATATTTTTACAAACTTGCGATTATTCAGAGCAGTGGATATTGTGACTACGCAAACATTTCTTGCAAAGTTAGTACGTTATAAGTAAGTTCATCCATGCGTAATAATCTTCAGACGTCGATCCGAAGACCTCCAAATCAAGTCCTCATTATTATCCGTCATATTTACTGGTTTTATTCAAGTGTAAATTCCTATCTCAAATACCTTCGGTAGGTTTCTTCGATCTATTTCTCGGAACTCAAGGAAATCCGATCTAATTAAGATTGGTACTTTACGCTCGATGAATAGGGACAGTGTGGAGGGTAATATTTTGAAATAGACATTCATATTTTTTCGGAAATAAAACTCACAACTTAATATTTGGGTTGACCCTAATATCTGTAAGTAAAAAAAAATATGCCGATCCGCAGATATTCGTACCACGTATCTTTATCCTTTAATGCGAAATTGATGATGATGACATAAAGACCAACCATACACAGTTTGGAGACCTTTGCACATTTGACTTAACGACAGAAGTGGGTATCCCATTCATTACCAGCAACCACATGACACAAGTACCAATAAACAGACTTGTTTTATGCTTGCACAAGTTAAGGTTCCTGGTGTCGTAAATCATGGTGCTTGCAAGCTATAAAAGTAAATAAAATGGTTATGACTATTCTTTTTCTCTCGGCTCTTTTATGAGACTCGGGGCGAAGATTAACACGCTCTGTTACTGGTGTTATGACAATAAGCAGTTAAACCAAAAGTTTTGAGTTTGATTCCTGTAAAAAAATAAATATTAAAAGTAAACAAACACTCTTAATTCAAGTTTTAAAACATTTAGTTCTAAAACATCATTAAAAACTTATTTGGGAAAAAGCTCCTCATTGATCAAATATTATATAAATCTCGTCTCTAATTAATGTTACAAACAAATGGTCTGAAAATTTTGACGTATATAATCTGACGTATATATCTCAACATTGTTTTCTCAAAATGAACTTGTCAAAAGTTGACAAAGTATTCGTCTCATTAGATCGTGACCGGCACCCGGCGCCCTAGCTCTGAGACTATTAGTCGACTCATCCGTCTGATAGCAAAATTAATGTTTTACTTTTTTCGTCCTCAAAGAAATAAAGAAAAGAAGTCCAAGTTAAGAGCGATACCTAATCCTAAAAGTTGGCAACGTCGTAAATAACTGTCAAATATTTATCTGTTTTGATTAATTTGGCAATATTAATGTATGGAAATATGAATTAAAATAGAATTAATCAAAATGGAATTAAAATATTGATAATACCGAATATTTAGTTTTAGATGTAAAAAAGTGTTTGAAAACTTTCAAAATGCCTTTTTTACACCTAAAACGGTTACAAAATCAAATTAAACGTTATAATTGCGATTCATTATTAATATTCTAGTTCGCTAGTTAGCCACATTTCTTAATCCCATACAGTAATAGTACCAAATTGATCAAAACAGCGAAATATTTGCCATCTATTTGCGACGTTGCCCAGTTTCAGAATAAACGCTCATAATTGGATTTTAACAAAATTGTCTTTCTTATAAATGTACTTTGTTCTTCTGAACATGTATATTTTTATTTTTGAGCGTACTTATTCGCTCGTTAGTGGATTATCTGATTTATACTTACATACTCGTAATTATATAGTGTGTGTAAGTAGGTATGTATAAAAATGGAATACCTACATTAATTTCATAGTAACTCCAAAAAAAAAGTTTTTGCGGAATGTTTTTCTTTATAGTAATTATATTTTTTTTATTTTCTCTTTGTTATATTATGTTCATAGTATTATTTTCCTAAATAGGATAGACTTTTTCAAAAAGTGTAGGTACAAAATGTACGCATTTTATATGGCTCGTTCTATTGTATGAAAATATGCAAGTCTTTGAGAATCGGAACAAATGTTATATTTATGTTTTAAGCCTGTCCTCCATTCAAATTGCTACAGTTTTCTCTGAATACGGAATAAGATTTGAATGAAAACTATTTACATTGAAATATTCGTGAGAAAGTTGAAACTTTAATCATTTCTAGTTTCCTTTGTCATTACTTGGGATGTCTGAGAATGATAAAAAGTAAAAAAAATACAACACCTTGACCTGGTACATAGCGTGGGTGTAATTGGCGCAGACCGGTTTGGTATATTAGGCAAGATGGAGGAAAAATTACTACCAACGATGATAATGATGACTACTTTAGTTTAATATCTTAGTTTATCTTTACGAGTATTTTAGTAGATAACGTGAACAACCATGGAGATCTTAGACTGCTCATTCTAACTAATTACTACTAGGACCTTATCGCACTTATTGCACTTGAATAAAATCGAGCAAAAATTTTTTGTTGGAAAGATAAAATGGGACTAATGGGCCTAATTCAATGTCTACAATACTGTTACAGAACTAATCCAAGTTGAAGCATCAGATAAGAAAATAGAACTTGCAAGCTAACTCCCAAATTGAGAAAATTTCTAAATCACGGTTTAGAAAATAAAATAATGAAATGTAAATGTTGTAAGACGAAGAAGATGGTGGGAACCTCAGAGCAGGGTAATTGACTGGTGCGTAATAAAATACGGTGCTTTGATTTATATATTTTGTTTAGTGAAGTTTTCGAAAGTGAACATAAAAGTTACCACAGTACGGTTCACAATATTTTCTTTTAGAAGTTAGTAAATAGAGTAAACAAAGAAATTATTAGAAATTATTATTTTGATGACAATCGAGCAATATGATTAAAAACCTACTTGAAGCCGTTACAAAAAGTTCCAAGTTACAATCAACAGAAGAAAACGTCGTGTAAATAGTTCGTCCTAGTTCACACTAAGTACACAAGCATCGAAGTAAAGCCTTGGTCACACGCAGCGAGTGAATTCGCCGAATTATACTCGCAGCGAGTACTTGCTGCCTGCCTGTCACAGACAGCGATGTCTACACATGAATTTCGACAAAGCGGCGCGCTGAGTTGAATGGCTACTCGCAGCGAGTACCCTGTCACACAAGCGAATGCTCGCGGCGCGTTGAATTCGCCGCGAGTAAAATTGAAAACCTAGGTCACACGCAGCGAACACTCGTTGCGATTAGGCAATTGCAGGGCTATTTGCTGCGACTAGATTCATTCGATGCGATTAGAATTGAGCATGCTCAAAATTCGCGTTCACTCGCAGCGTGTATTCGCTGTGTGTCACCGAGGCTAAAATTGCTCTTGGAGTGTTGCATGCATTATTAATCGTAGTTAAATCATCGTAATTTGACATTCATTTTACAACGTTTAATTACAAGACCTTTAAATTATTAACACCACTACCGTGTCCGTCAACGCTATGTCGGACATTACTGGGCGACTCTTAAGACGGTTTGCGAGTGTGAGAACTTATTTTTGAACTCATATCTCGACATTTCCACTAACACAACTGCATTGCACAGTGTAGTGTACACATACCGAAAAACAAACAAAAAATTATGCGGCATGACAGGCATAATATACCTTCAATGCGCGTTCGCTTCTGAAAGACTAATAAGCAAGTCGCAAAAAACGCGCAATGTATTATAGCTATATATTCTCCGCACCGCAATGCACGCATCTTATTGTTTTGGTATAGGGTAGGGTCACAGTGTAATCGGTTGTATAGTTTTATTGTTATATTTAAACTTTAAATAATTACTATATTATTATTGACTGTTTTAACTATTTTCGAATAAAATGACTCAATTTTCTTTAGGATATTTTAAGGTATGTAAATGTTGCAAGGGAAGAAAAGAACCAAGATAAAAATTAAATCGAGATCATGTGTAATTAATTTAAAAAAATAACATATTTCAATTACTGGATAGTGGATACAATAACAATTTGTTTCTCAGTTCGATAATTTTAAAACTTCCGCTCAGGTCTACGTCACTATGAAGACAACCTTAGTGGCGTGCCTAGGGGTCAAAATTAGGGCAGGCCAACAGATTTATTACGATATAAAATACAGCCAATAAAAAAAAAGTCGAAATAAAGTCAACATAATAAAATCATTCAAAATCATTTATTATGTACAGAAAATTAGCAAAATTATATACTAACTTAACTAAAACTATTGAAAAATTAAAATTAGCATCGAAAAATTCATCCGCATCGCTGTCGACTGGTACCCAAGAGACCCAAGAGACTGGCCGCATTGCCACGTTGTATGGCAATGGTTAGCCTCTGCCCAAGGTAAAAACCAGCCCTTGGGTCACGGGAAGTGTCAAATAGCCGTTTTGAGATTTCATTGATGAGGCCGTGAGCACAATGACCCCACGGCCCGAGGGTTTCAACCCCAAACGGCTCGAAAATATAATTACCTGTAAGGTTATTATACTTACGCCGCTTGAGGTTGTCTGCAGCCGCAGCAGCAGCACCAGCACAGCACGCCGAGCCAGGAAGATGGGATGGCGCAAGAGTGTCGACACAGGTTGCATCCCACACTAAAGGCCTACCCACCTCCCATGGAGATAAAGACATGCCGTCCGGTCTCTTGCCATGGTCGCGTGCCAAGCCACTGGGTTCTAATAAAACTGGAACGCCGCCAGTGACAAGAGCTCGTCGGATGATGTCGTTAATGTTCGCGTGCCGCGCTAAGCGACCCGCACTTTGGCTGCAAGACAAGCCATGATGTCCGAGGTTGTTGACAGCCTCACCACATTGACAGCGATGAGGAGAACAACAAGGAGCTTCTAGTCGTAGGGAAGCAGCGAGGCGGAAGGTAGTGTCTTCGAGCAAAGTGCCTATGTTCGACGACGGTAGTGCATGAAGCCACAGACCCGATTCCCACTTACCCACAGCCAGCAGGCGCGCACGCTCCGCAGTGGTAGCAAACGTGTTAAGTCAATTGTTCTGTACTACTCTGCAGAGCGGCTCATCCCACCAGCTTTTGGGAAGATGGATAATCGGGTAGATCTGAGTTCGGACAAGCGAGTCTCCAGGCATCCATAGCCTCGGTGAAGCACGGCACATCCAAATCAATCAATGTGGAGGTTAGAATAATTTTCCTGATTAATTACTCAGTGCCGTAGACCGAGGATATGAAAGCCGGTAAACTAATACTAGAAATTTTACGGACGTAGCTTGCGCCCAAGCTCGGTCATCCATGGCCACATTTAAAATTGAAGTTAATGTGTGTCTGATAAACTGGTTCATTTTTTTCTAAAAGGTGTGTTAGCTTCCATAAATGGGAAGCGCCAAGAAAATATATTAATTTAGGGCCGAAACAGCAGTAACGAATTAAGGTGATGGCCGAATAAATATTAATTTGTAACAATCTTTCCGAAACGTCTTTGAAATTTTGTATTTTTTCCTCAATAAAAACGGGAAAGGAATTCTCGACGATTGGAGACGGAGAGGGTCACCTTCTTGACAGCCAACAGCAGATTCCAAAAGGTTGTCCCGATACAGTAATTTAGAAGGGCGTCTGTAACATTGCCAAAGAAAACTATAGATTTAGGGTATTTCTTTTTTAGTTTCTGCCAGCAAGGTTTCCCTATTAACATAATTAAAGGCATTCTTTATGTGAACCTTCAGGATGACCTCTCCGTTACCAGAATTTAAGTAGGTCGAAAAGGCGTGTACGGCAGCCTCACAGCCCCCTTTGGAGCCGTAACCTAGCTGCAGGGGCTGAAATTTTTCCAAAACAGCCTCACCATAAAATTTACAACAAATCTTGGCTGCCATACGACGGTAAGTAGTGCCCACGGCAATGGGACGAATGCCACCATCCTTCTTACGCAGGGCGCATAGATTGGCCCCGTATAAAACGTCTATTACGGATTTGTTCACTTTGCCAGAGAGCATGAGGTTAATCAGAGCTGTAAGCTTAAGGTTATGTATGCTGTAAGTTTATGTATGTATAATTTTTTATAATATTGATTTTATATTCTGTGATTACTTGAACTCACACACTGACTTATTATTATTACTTGTTAAAATATTAGGAATCTAATATATAAAAGCGAAAGGTCACTCACTCACTCACTCATTCATTACGAAATATCGAAAACCGCTTGACGTATAAAGATGAAATTTGGCAGGGAGGTAGTTTATAGTAAGTCGAGACGTCCGCTAAGAACAGATTTTTGGAAATTCGACCGTAAAGGGGGAGAAAAGGGGGGATTTTATTTGTATGAAAATTATAAACTTTGACATTTTTAGTTTTTCTAAACTATCCCATATAGCAGGATTGGGGGGTGTCAAAGTTTGTATGGAAGAATTTTAACGCGCGGTCTGATTAACTTGAAACTTAGTATTTATACTAAAAACAGAAAATAAATAAAAACATATCAAGGTTTTTTGAAAATTTTCCCCTAACGGGGTGAAAAGGGGTATTCATTTTTACAGCGGAGGATTTTACTGTGCGGCTTGATTACCTTGAAAATTGGTATAGGTATTAAAACGTTACAATAGACTTTTCAAAAAATATTATCACGCTATATGCTATGGGGGATGAGAAATATTGCATTATGTTCGTATTCTTCTATAGTTTACCGCAAATTGTAAAAAGGCTAGCCAAAAGGTTAGAATATTGCAGATAGTTACGGATTTCACCTTTTAAAAGATAATCATCACACTATAGCTTTATGGATCTAAGCAGTCAATCATAACATGGGTCCAGGGTCGACGGCGCGATGTGTTCCACGCGCGCCTAAAAGAGATGTCAGCAATTGAAAGGGTCTGATGGAACCGATGCCTGCCGGGGTTGCGGAAAAGTCCGAAAGGGATACCGGGGTCCCTGGCAATGCATAGGCAACTGAAGGACCACAGGTGGGTTTTAGTCAGTAAGAGTCTGACACGCCCTCCCGCTCCACCCAGAGCGGGAGAAGTACCTAATTGGATGATTTCCCAACCAAAAAAAAAAAAGCGTGTATTTTGAGATAGGGCAATAAGGGCACGTACATTAACCGTTGTCGCTACAAGAAAACAGTCTTAGGAGACTGTGCTTAACTTTCTGAAACATGTTGATCTGCACTCACAGATTTTGAAAAAAAAAATACAGTCAGCAATAAAATGGGCAATTTTCACAAAAGCTTTTTTGATGCCAGTCGAAGGTCAAAAAACTATATTGGGCCAACTGAGGTTTGAGTACAAGAATGTTTGTCTGTATGTTACCTTTTCACGCCTAAACCACTGAACAGATTTCAACAAAATTTGGCAAGGAGATAAATCGCATCCTAGGGTAAGACATAGGTTACTTTTTGTCTCAAAAATAATCCTAAAGGGGGTGATATATAGGTTGGCAGGAAGGCAGGTTAAGGCAGGTAGTTAGTGGACGTCCGCTAAGAACGCATTTTGCGACAGGGCCACATTAAGGAGAAATGAAATGAAATGAAATTGTTTATTCTGTAAATAGGATATTGGAATCACTTTTACACGTCATCTTAAAAAAAAAAAAAAAAATTACCTACATGAGTTCGGCGTTTCCTATCTGACTACTCTGAGAAGAAAGGCCGAAACAAACTCAGAGGTCACAATCTATTTTAAAGTCCAGACATAATCTTGGTCAGGCCATATGAGGACCATGTAGATTAGTCTGAAATGGTCTTTTGAGAAAAGAACCACACAGATTTGAGTGGGGCTATCCTGTCAGTGCAAAATGAGGTTTAATGGCTTTCGCAAGTTTGTATGAAAGTCCTTAATTTTTTGTGGTAGAAACTTAACATTTGGCTGTGAGGTAATTAATAGTTAGTAAACGTTTGCTAAGAACGGATTTTGCGACAGGGCCGGATTAAAGAGGTCTAAGCACTCTCGCAAGTTTGTATGAAGATCTGATTTTTTATTTGTACTGCCGACCTGAAATTAGTTGGGGTCTGATGTGAGTCGGGGTGATGACCAGGAATGCGCGGTCGCTGCATGCTGGTGGTCAGGATACCCGTTGAAGCCAAGGGTGCTGGCTGTCTGTGTGACTCGCCTCACGAAAGCTTGCGGGAGTGATGATGATGACGTCACGCTGAAGTAGTTGCACGAAGGCTGCGTTGACGTTCATACTCGGGGTCACCAATTTAGGGGTATGAGGAACAGGGTGTAAAGTTCACTCATCCACCATAGAAAAGGGAGGATCCTCCAACCAGACGGGTGTTGTGTCTGGCGGGCCGACTGCCCGACTGTTGATTTCAGATAGTCTTATCTATGTCGTTCGCGCGGTAAACTCTAATTGCGCGATGCAGGATTTGTGTGACGTCATGTCTTTGATGCGTCGTTAGTATGTGGCGGTGTAACCGCTACAGAACCACACAGATTTGAGTGGGGCTATCCTGTCAGTGCAAAATGAGGTTTAATGGCTGTCGCAAGTTTGTATGAAAGTCCTTAATTTTTTGTGCTACAAACTTAACATTTGGCTGTGAGGTAATTAATAGTTAGTAAACGTTTGCTAAGAACGGATTTTACAACAAGGCCGGATTAAAGAGGTCTAAGCACTCTCGCAAGTTTGTATGAAGTTCTGATTTTTTATTTGTACTGCCGACCTGAAATTTAGCAAGTCTAGAGTTTATGAGTAGGAGACAGTAGCTATTAAAGAATTTAGTGACAGCCTGGACTAAGGGCTCTTATGAAATCTTTGTCTTTTTGTACCTGAAAATTGGTAGAGATAGAATATAGATAAGACATGTCAGGTAGGAACAGATTTTACGACAGGGCCGGTTTAAGGGAATATAATCGCTTCCGCAACCCTATGTGTTCAACAAACATGTATTGATGACTTATAATACAACCAACTGAAAATACAACTAAATTAAATTCAAACGAAGATAGGTTTTTGTATATTTTTTTTACAATAGCATTAACGTAGGTTAGTTAGTTTCATCAAATTATAGCTCGATTTCTTTTCTTTATTTTTTCCTTTCACGCTTTTCCGTGGTAAAAAGTATCTTATAGAACGGTGAACGTGGTATTCACTTAACACCATATTAAATACCAAATTCCAAACTATATTTTATACCCACATGTTTGTTTATCCCACATTCACCATCGTTTTCAGTAAAACTATAGATAAAATTTTCGAAAACCCCCATTTAAAATCTTTATTATTACCACTTTATAACCACGTGGACGAAGTCGCGGGCAACAGCTAGTATCGTAAAATTTTACAATGTTTGTAAATATGTGAGCACCATGCATCGATCACATAATTAATTTATCTGTCATTCCTGCATATTTCATCCTTTGTACCTATCGTGGTATAGTAATCTTATTCTAGGTGCATCGTCTTCACATATAATTATATAATTAATGTATACAAGATATTGTGAAAACCTTTTAAAAGAGTAACGGTGGAGTTTCTTGCCCATTCTTCTCACTACATTTTGGAAGGGGCGGCTACAATCAATTATTATAATTTTATTTGTAAATTTTTACGTTCATAAGTGCATTTTTTGTGCCTAATTGAAATAAATTATTTCACTTTGAAGACGTGATTTCTAATATTATTCCAAATAAAATATTTAAAAAAATAAGCTTTATACTTTAATAACGAATTTGCAGTTCAATTTTATACACCTTTGCTACCTGTTACTTGCCAAAGGCGCCATGATCCAAACTTCACAGTCGGGGATCGATCCTACCTGTATTGGGGACATACACGAGAAACTTTCAGCTTTCATAAAATAACAAAGGTCTGTCCGTCACGCGCTCTTGAGCCATACGGTCGCTGACAGGACTATTGCAGCCCAAAAGCCTGATGAGGCTCCTGTATTGTTGGTTTTTTGTAATAAAAACACGTTTTAATATAAATTGTTTTATCCAGTGATATTTTACTACTTTTACAAGTCTTAACGTTTTACAAGTCTTAACTTATTTATTATATGCTAATTCCCCGGTGATCCCAATCCTGTAATTTCTACGTGACAGCTCTGCCCTTGTCACCTTTGACATTTGTCAAATCGTCGGGTAACGTTCCGTTACTACAGCTCCTCTCTCTAGAGTCCTAACCAGCGGCAGTTTAAACCCTGTTCCTGATGAAATACAATTTTATTTATTTGCCAGAATATAGGTACTTACATAATTATTACGATTGTCCCCCACGGCCTCAACGGAACATACTGGTGACACTGACAGTGACACTGGTGACACTGACAGTGACACTGGTGCGGCCCAACACTGTCCGACATGGCCTGAATGAAAATGTATCATTTTATACCGTTTCGTTGAATGTTTAAACCGCGCAAAACCTTCTGCATACTGCGTTAAACATTAAATGCTAAGTAAAACATTTTTTTTAAATGTTTCCACATCCCTATTACATGTTCGTTTAAAAAGAGCACATATTTGAGAGCCAGACAGTTTTTTTTTTGAAAGACGGCGCGTGATGCGAGCCAGCTAACGAACGCGGACCCTTTGAGCACTGGCCCGCGAAAATTTACTGAGACGAGCGGCGCAAGATGAAAGCTGTGAGCAGAATACGAAGAAAATTCAAACTTACATTGAAAGTTTCTAACGCATCAAAAACCGATGCTTTTACGTGATCATAGAAAAATGACTCGATGTTGAAAATTTTTCACCAATCCACGAGCAGACTGCGACAAGCGTAGCTTTATCTCGCAAATTGATAGAATAAAAACGTGTGCGGACCCCCATCAAGAAAGAAGTTCCTTATCCCGTATTATTAAAAAAAAGAACATTTTCGCGGCCGCCATTTGAATTTACATTTTTAGGGTTCCGTACCTCGAAAAGATATAACGGAACCCTTGTAGGATCACTTTGTTTTCCGTCCGTCTGTCTGTCTGTCAAGAACCTTTTTCTCAGGAGAGCGTGGAGGTATCAAGCTGGAATTTATATCAAATACTCAAGATTACTGTCCCTTAGAGCTGTGAAAAAATCAAAATTTTAACCCAACGCAATCCAAAGATACAGCCGTTTATGCCGCAAATTTCCGCATATTTTCGACACTCGCAAGGGAATCAAAACCTACACGGTACTTCCCGTGAAGTCAGTATCTTGAAATTTGGTACAAAGTAACATCATAAAGCACAAATAAAGGAAAAATTGCGAAAATCCTAAATTTTTAGTTACATCATTTAATAAAAATATTTTTAATAATAAAAAAAGAAAGAAAATACATTTATTTGGCACAGACTAAAAGGCACACAAGTAGAAAGAGAACAAAAAATAAGATAAAAGGAAATAATATAAAAACACTTAAACTTATTACCACTTTCCTCATGAACGCGTAGAGGTATTAAATTGAAATTTATATCAATTACTCAAGTTTATAATACCTTTAAAGCTGTAACAAAATCAAACATCTGTGTCAACGCAATCAAAAGAAGCCGCATATTTTCAAACTCGCAGCTACTCGCAAGGGAATCAAAACCTAAAGGGTACTTCCAGTCGACCTAGAATCTTGAAATTTGGCATGAAGCAATGTTTTACATACAAAGGCAAATAAGGAAATCCTTAAATTTTTAGTTACATCACATTTTTTTTTTTTAATAATTATAATCCCTTTTCCTCATGAACGCGAGAAATATCAAGTTGAAACTCATATCAAATACTTAGGTCTAATTGCCTAGCTGTGAAAATAAAACAAATTTCTAAGAACGCAAAAACGCAAAGGTACTGCCATTTATACCGCATATTTTGAAACTCGCAACTACTCGCAAGGGAATCAAAACCTAAATTTAAATTGTGATTATAAACATAACTGTAGTTACCGCAATGACCGCGACTCATCACTATGTATGGGGCGGGGACAATCATTATATTATAGAACAGCTTGTCATATTATACTGATCGTTGTGGGAGACTTCAATATCGATTTTAGAATGGATCCCCAAAATGGAATTTCCACATATTTTTCATCCATAAACATGTTTCCGTTAATAAACACTAGCACTACACGAAGTAGTACAACTATACATAACGTTTTTTCGAACTTCAATGTTCAATGTAATTCATACCTTTTTCAGTCACCATTTACAGATCTGGTCCAAATTTAATACTTAATAAGTATTTTTGTACCAGATTTCTAAATAGTGACTAAAAAACTTTGTAAGTAAATAACTTTGATAAAAAAAGACTTCCCATCATTCATCAAAAGACTTTTGCAAGGCTGCTGAGAAGCTAGTGTAGATATTTCAGTTATATTATAAAATAAATGATATGTGTTATTATAAAATAAAGGATTACTGAAACGATAAAGAGACCTTTGTCTTTAATTTATGCTCCTCCAGCTTTCCATATTTTAATGTTATGAATTTCATTTTGCAATAAAAATACCATAACTATGACTCGATTGTCGTGATGGGTGAACTTTTACTTATATACCTACAGGTTCGTACCGAACCATGCATCGGTGCGCGAGTCCGACTCGCACTTCGCCGGTTTTTTATTTTATTTTGGGTCACGATCGGCTTTATCAGTTGCAGAACTAGTGCTTAACTGTCAGTAGGCGTCATACTCGTAGATATTGAAACTGAAAAGCGATCGCTCGTACTCGCTGACGCAGCTAACTTACACCAAACGACGAGACACTAAGACGTAACGACGGATATCGTTAGGAGATAATTATAATTTTTACGAACATATCCACTTGTTTTTCACGTAGGATGCCTTTTATAACAAGGTTTGTATGTATTTAATATATTATACCTAATAATTATGGCTTAGGTGCCTTATGTTTTTTATAGGAACTACTGTGTGTTCTATATTAGGAGCCTGGTTCTTCATAATTCGCACCAAGTTTGTCAATTTCTTAACATCTGCTTTATTTCTGAGCTTAATGAAAACACTTGTTAAAGATGATAAAACTGCTATAAAACAATATCTTAGTTATAATTTATCAGCAACATTAAGCAGCCCACAAATAACAACAAAGGATGATATTCGAAAGCCAAAGCTATCCTGCAAAATTACATTACCTACTTTAATGGGAACGACAAAAATTTATGTGAAAAGTTAACACCAATAACTTTTGTTCGGAAGGACGATAATGAGGCTCACCCTACCGGTAACTGGGTATTAAAATGGGTAACGGCCTAGCCAATGGATTAGTGTTTATTTCTATGTAGATGGTTTATGTTTTGATTCACAAACGGTAAACGTGTCTATTCTAGTCTTTGAAATAAAATAAATAATTTAAAAAATCAAAAACCCGACTGCAAAATCACATAACTGAAAAGAGAAAAGCAAGCGGGGGACAAACCAATAACCTGAAAATATGGTGTAACTTCTGTTTGTCCGCCTGCAATACCATCAAATTGTATAGATTATAATGCTTATTGTTACCCGACTACGGCAAAGCCAAAAGGAAGGGTTATGATTTTAGTAGTCTATGTATGTACCTTTTTTTTTTTTTTTTTTTTGGGTGGGAAATCATCAAATGACGTCTCCCGCTCTGGGTGGAGCGGGAGGGCGTGTCAGACTCTTACTGACTAAAACCCACCCGTGTTCCTTCTGTTGCCTGTGCAATGCCAGGGGGCCACGGTATCCCTTTCGGACTAATCCCGCAACCCCGGCAGGCAATGGTCTCATCGGACCCCTTCACTTGCTGACATCTCTTTGAGGCGCGCGTGGAACACAACGCGCCGTCGACCCGGGCCTGGTCCTTACCGGACGGCGAGCTACCCATTGCTCACCGTCCGCAAGCCCGCGCCTACGGTGGCCGGGAATCGGCAATCGATTCCCGACGCCCAGGGCGTCTCCTCCTGCGGCGGCTAGGGGCGTGAGGGCGCGAAATTTGCCTCTCCCTCACGCGTTCCGCCTCCTCCTTTGCGAGCATTACTGCTTCGCAGAAGGAGGTGACGGCCTCCCATGCCCTCTCGCTCCGTACCATGGCCTGGACCAGGGCCGGACGCGAGAGATCCCCGCCACCGATCGCCTCCACGAGGACACGGCGGTGCTCTGCCCAAGCCGGGCATACCTCCACCGTATGCTCCACCGTGTCCTCCGGGCGATCCACGCAGTGATGACACCCGGGCGTTTCCTCCCGCCTTATCCGAAACAGGTACCTCCCGAAACAGCCGTGTCCGGTGAGGACCTGCGTCAGGCGGAAGGTGAGGACGCCGTGGCGCCTCTCCAGCCACTCCTCAAAGAGGGGACTTATCGCCGCAATAGTGGCGTGCCCAGCACTGGGTTGCGACAATCGCACTCTCCATGCCGCCATGAGATCCCGTCGGAGCTCTGTCCGCTGTGCCGCGATTTCTCGCGGCATCGGAGTCAAGCCCCGGCGTTTCGCCTCCTCGCGCCACTCCCAAATATGCGCGAGGACTTTTGCCTCCAGATCCCATGGCGGTAATCCAGCAAGGAGGCTTGCCGCCTCACCGGAGACCGTGCGGTATCCCCGGACCAGCCGGGTGGCCATGACCCTCTGGGACGCGTTCAACCTGCGGGCAGGCCGCCGCCTCAACGAACGCGCCCACACCGGTGCCCCGTACAGGGCCATGGACCGCACGATCCCCGCGTATAGCCTCCGGCAGGAGGCGTTTGGACCCCATAGATTGGGCAGGAGCCGCTTCAATGCAGCCCCGGCCCGCTCCAGTCTGGGAGCCAAACGTCGGAAATGCTCCACGAAGTTCCACCGACTGTCGAGGACGAGTCCCAGGTACTTCATCGTCGACTCGACGCCGATGTGAACCCCTCCTACCGTTATTTGGGAACCCGACGGTGGCGCGTTCCGAGGACCATGAAAACACATGGCCTCGGACTTGTGCAAGGCCACCTCGAGTCCCAACTGCCAGATTCTGGCCACGATTGTCGCAACCCCGTGTGTCGCTAGTTCGGCCGCCGCCTGGTGCGACCTCCCCTGCGCCAGGACCAACGTGTCGTCAGCGTAACAAACGACGCTGACGCCATTGGGGAGGTCTGCGCGCAGCACCCAGTCGTATCCGATGTCCCACAGATGCGGCCCCAGGACCGATCCCTGTGGGACACCGCACGACATCTCTCGCCGGTTCCACTCTCCCTGGTGACCGGGGTAGATGATGGCCCTGTCCGTCAAATAGGCCTCGACCACACGACAGAGGTAGGTCGGCATCCGGTGATACCGGAGTGCCTCCCTGATGCAACTCCAGGGCAGGGTATTGAAGGCGTTGGCGATGTCTAGAGACACCGCCAAGACGACCCCACCCCGAGCCACCGCATCCCCCGTCGTGAGGGCTCGCACGCGCATGATGGCACCCACCGTGGAGCGCCCCCTGCGGAAACCAAACTGGCTCTCCGCCAAATCCGGCCCCACCCGCACCAGCCGCCCGACAAGGCGGTCTGCAATTACTCTTTCAAAGAGCTTGCCCACCTCGTCGAGCAGCACGATGGGCCGGTAAGCGGACGGAGAGTCCGCAGGGCACCCCGGCTTCTTGATGAGGACCAGTTTCCCCGTCTTCCAACGAAGTGGGAACTGGCCCCTCTCCATGCATGCGCTTAAGAGCCCCCTTAGTCGAGGCCCGAGAGCCTCTGAGGCCAGGACCCAGGCTTTCCCAGGTAAGCCGTCGGGTCCTGGGGCGGTATTTCTGGCATTCAGCCTACGTACCGCCACCCTCATCTCTACCTCGGTCACCTCCGGAGCATCGTCGTCGTCGTCGGCGGTGTGGTCCGCATTGGGCACCGCAGTAGGCGGAGCCATGGGCGGGGAGGCATGTTCCCCTCGTGAAGGGAACAGAGCGCTCACCACATCCCCCACAAGCTGCGGCCGGAGACTCTGCGTAAGCGGGGGAGCCCATGGGCGGAGTTTCTCCCGCACTCCCCCGCTGGCGCCGCGCGCGGGTGCCGCTGGCGGTGGTATGTACCTATGTTTGCTTTTACGTGTGTTCCACCGTAGCGCCTAAACTACCGAACCGTTTTAATGAGGCATCAATAGATTTGTAACAACATTCCGGGTGACATAGGCTATATAAATTCTCCGGACTACACATAAATATCTAACCACGAAAAAAAATAATTTGCGATAATCATCGATCGTACAAAAATGGTCAGGATAAAGCCGTCGCGCATGCAATTATATTTTTTTACGTATGTCTTGATTTCTGTCTGAAATATTTTTTTGTTTCGTACTTTTTAAATTACTTTTACTTTCCCGTAGTCGGGTTACAGTTTATTAAACTAAATTTTTTATTCTCTTTTCAGTTATGTGATTTTGCAGTCGGGTTTTTGATTTTTAAATTATTTATTTTATTTTAGACTTTTTATGGTCACACATTCTTATGAACAAAAACTGGTCCGACACCAACATGACCTATTTTTACGCTATTAAAAACTTTTAAAACCAATTTATTATTCCTAATTAAATTTAAATATATCTTATATATATTTAGATTATAAAATATATAAGTTATATATATTGATCCGTAGGTACTTAAAAAAAATCTCTGAACTAAGTACACAAAAAAATCTTTACTTTTATTATTTATTTACGTATTCTTCAACATTTTTTATTATTAATATTCAAGTATGTATCTATTTTATTTACCTACGTCCGTGTGTCACTGCGGGGTGCCAAATGAAAACCAGCGCTGGGTGTCTGACGCCCAGCAAATGCTGAGATGGTAATCCTTTCGGTATGGGCACGCTCAGCAAAATTTCACTGCAATTTTATTGTTCTCTTTTTTTAAGTGTTTCTTGCTGTTTTGTCTGTGTAGAATAAATTTTCTATTCTATATTTTTGTAATTCCCTTTTAATTTCATTTGTTTTGATACTTGGTAGGTTTGATTAATTATTTTTTATTAACGTATTACTATTTAGCACCAAAAATCCTCCATTTTTTATTTATTTCAAACACTTATTAAGGACATTTTTAAAGGGAATATAACGATACCTTAATTGTCAAAATCCATCCATCCGTTTCGAAAATACGAGATAATAAAGAAATTTATAAATATACATACATACAGGGTGTTTGGCGCATGGACCGACACAATTTTTTCAGGGATTTGGGAGGTCATTAGCTAGGTTCTAGCTAAGTTCAAAATAGCTTTTAGTTTTTTTTTTATAATTAATTTAGAAGTTGTAAAATTTCATTCATTAAATACAAAAATTAACTTTGGAAGCTTGTAAGGAATTTTCTTGAAACCAGTTGTATAAAACAAAGATGTTTTTAGATTTAAAGGACTTTGGAGAATGCAACAAAATTTGTTTTGTGCCACTACACCCACAAACAAAAAAGTTATTTCAAATTAAAGGACACATTTTGGGATTTTTTTTATTTAAAAAAAAAAATCATATGTAACCAACCGTGACATTTGGGACAAAGGGTGTATGGGTAGAACCTAGCTAATGACCTCCCAAATCCCTGAAAAAATTGTGTCAGTCCATGCGCCAAACACCCTGTATATGATACGCGTGAAAAATATAACCCTTCCTTGGGAGTCGGGTAAAAAAACATTTACAAAAGAGTAATGAGGTAGGGTACTTAAGCTTCGGTATAAGTAGGTAAAGTGGTTCAAAGTAAAAAGGTAAATATTTAGGTACCAAGTCAAATGAAACAACGGATGTGTTCCAGTTTCAAGGATAGGGGTACAACTTTGCATAGCAATATATTAGGTACCTCTTAATGTAGCAGATGTTTTCAGAAACTTATTTCCATTACATGTATGGCCATCCATAATATCCATACTAATACGAGTATTATACATGCGAAAGTAACTCTATCTGTCTGGATCTGTTACCTTTTCATGCCTTAACGGCTGACCGGGTTTGAATGAAAGGCACATGGGTAAACCATGACCTGGGTTAAATTTTTATATTACCTCAATAAATTGTACAAAATTGTGCAATTTATTGAGGTAATATAAAAACTTGCCTCATTTCAGGACAACACACAGAATCTGGGCCATCACTATTACAATATTACTATTACTATAAATAAAATAAGTAGATGCATAAAACCAATAACTAGTTTTTTTCAATATTGCGGACTAATTATTTTGTGAAAAGATTACCAGCATAATTGTTCATACTCATTTAGTGAAAACAAACTGAGTTATTGTGCTTATATACGTTGCTAACAAGGAAGTGTACCGAGCTATAATTGGCTATTAATATCGGACACAGCTTGTTTGAATATGAGCTATCGATTATTGATTACGTAAATAATTTAACTAGCTTCGGATTCGAGGTCAGTTGCTCAACACATGTATTTACAATCTATTACATACTAATCTAGCACATACTAAACTAAAGTGAAGGTAGGTACATTATTGTTTGGCGGCTAGTTTCAGTCGCAAGGCAAGCAAACGAGGTGGTACGTGTAGGTATACTATGTAGTAAGGAAAGGACATCAATGGAGAGAACTGGAAAAAATAGCAAAATTGTGGTGGTGGAATGGTGAATGGGAATGGTGTTTTCAAATGTTGCGCCATCAAATTAATATCGTACAATACTGTGATTGTTTGTTTATACAGGGTACCCAATGCAAGCAACTTTAATGAGTGTATTAAATAATTGATACAATGTTACGTATGCTTATAAATGAATTAATTATATAATCAATCTATTTTATTTTATTTATTTACTATAATTAATTACTATATTTTTATTTTATGTCAGCTTTGTCAATGATAATGAATGTTGTTATTATTTGTTTTAATTCTAAAAATGTATTAATATTTGCACACCGTGGCAATATGGTAAACTAACTCCATGTTCTAACACCTTGCCTACATTTTATTGATTGTACACACATGTTTGAGCAAATAAAGTTATCTGAATAGTATTGGTAAAAAAATATGTACCTAACATATTTGTTTTATAAACTTTCTGGATTAAAATAAGACACGTTAAATTTTACTTAGTTCACCCCAGTTTAAATTGGAATTCACGTTTTGAAGTTCAGTTATCTATTGGCAATCAACCAATCAACCAATTGTTTACTAATAAATTAGTAACTAATTCGTGGAAAGTTGACCAAAATGTTCAGGACATATAGATAGTCGTTAATCAATTTCCCATTAAAAACAGCTTTGTTAACTAAATAACAATATGACACAGTTTGGTAACCATCATAGTTTAATTATGCACCACAACACCATTTTACGACTTTATAAGATACTTGATACTAAACATTTAAACGGCACTTTATCTAACAACAATATTATTTCACTACTCGGTACCAGGAGTCCAGGACCACCAGGCTAACACGACAAGCGAGCAGTGTAATCAAATCAATCAGTCACGATTAGTTCGCGCTAGTCACCGTGATTGAGTCTTAGCATTATCGATCACTAATTGATACATTGCTCATGCTAGTAACACGTCACGAGCAGCTTTCTGTGTCCTGATGTAGTTTCAAATATATTGTCGAAGCTGTTGGTGTCTTATTTAGTCAGTAAAGTACACCTTTTAATCATCGAACAGTCAAATGAATCGGGAGGGATTGAAACGTAAATGATAAATCAAATTTATTCATGTCCCTGGTTCCCCTCCGGTGTTTCCCTGCACCATAAATGACTAATGTCCAAAATAACTTTCTAAAGAATATTTATAGAAATATCAAGGGCAAGGGTTGATTCTGCCACCATGATATTACAGTTGCAATATCAGGACATAACCGCTCTTAGCCACTGCTCGTTCAATTTTAGGTGACCTAGATAAACAGTCCATTGCTTCTCCTGACAGTTTTCACGACAGATATTCAATAGGTATACATATCTACCTTCTTTATATACGTTCATACGTATTCCCTGGCCAAGCAAGCCGTGTCATGATTAATGTTTACATTGAGCCAAGACTCGCTCGGCTCCAAATATTGATACTATTATAATAATATTTGTCTATTACATAGGTATTTGCGCAAGGATAATTATTTTATTAACTAGTACTCATATATTTAACTAAGGTATAATTGTATAGTGCATGTGTACTTAAATATTAATCTGTGGAATAAGGCCCAGTTTTGTCACCAAAATGAAAGGGAATTGGATATCGAAACAGATCAGGATTCCAATATCCAAATCGAGTAATAGGCAAGATTTGTTAGCACCTCCAGGCGATCTGATTTGAAACCAAATCGACTACAATCATCTGGCAAAGCCCCTGCAAAGGTAAACGAAGACGTTAAGTCGGATCAGTCACCCATGGAACCATTCTTACACATTCTGATTGCTACGAATTTGGGTATCCATATTAAAACTTTGGCAATATCACAAACTACGCCAAGTTTTCCAATCAGATTGAGAACTCCCAATATGGCCCGTAACGCACCACAAAGAAATTGCTACAGTACTATAATTTAGGCAAAACTCTTATAATATTGTTACCTCGGAGTTATCCGTAGATTTCCCCTGAGAAATGAACCTCCTGTTCAATGATGACATGTATGTAAAATTTGCTCCTAGTCCCCGTGATCGAGTGCGGGAAGTATCGGTAAATATATGGGAAAAGTATTAGATAAAAAACATTTTTTCTTCTTAAATGTTTGTAATAAAGTACGCATTTTTCTTGCGTAGCTTTTGCCGACTACGCTTCCATAGCAGTAAAACTATCTGTTACGCGTCTAGTACTCGTTAAATAATTTTATACTAGAATTTTACTAACCAAATTAAATAACATAAAAACATAAATAAACATAACAATTATTACAAAATTAAATAATTATACGAAAAGCCAACAAAAACATGTTGTACAATAATATAACTAACCAAATTAAATAACATAAAAACATAAATAAACATAACAATTATTACAAAATTAAATAATTATACGAAAAGCCAACAAAAACATGTTGTACAATAATACTTTATTTTTACAATCATACAATACTCACAAAAAATAGAACAAAAATAATGAATCAAATATTGAAACTCAATGTCGATTGAAGAACGATATTCAGATCGTATATCGTCCTACAAACATTGAACAAAAACCTGAAAGACAAATAAAACAAACAAAATTATTTTCATAACATCACTAAAACACATCCCAAAATGAAACGTAGGTATATAATGATATTTACATTTACCATTTGGACTCGCGTATAAATAATTGCTCAACGTTATAAAAAATACTCAACTACATTAAAAACTGGTATTTTTCGACCGCAGCTCAGCGAAAATAAAATGCTCGTTAATTAAAACGCGCAACGACTTTTGCCTCAATTATTATACAAATATGAACCGGGCTAGCGTTACGAATGTGGGACCAGTAAGTACATACATACCGCCATTCTCATCTATTTTGAATATAGGTCTTCCTTAAAGACCTCTCGCATGTTTTTACTCAACTAAAAAGTCCAGTAGTTCAACTCCGGGTTCTTACGGGTTCTCACAATTTAACCTTCCATGATCGATAATTGTAACCTTAGTGATCTAGTAAATGACTCGCGTTCAACCGTGTTGTTTATTTATTTATTTAAAATCTCCAACAAAACATAAAACAAACAACAACACACAAATTATAATAAAAAAATAGTAATAAAGTCAAAACTGTACATTCAATATTTTTATAAAAAAGGTGGTAATTGCTACGATGTGTGCGAGTCTGATGCCGAAAATATTTTATATTTTTGTCTGTTGGTCTGGATGATTCCGGATTGGCGCAAATACGACTGAACGGATTTGGATGAAATTTGGCACACAATACTAATGCAGGTATAAAGTAGGAGTACTATGAATAGAGTGAAAAAAGGTTCACACGCAGGCACATTACAAATTAGAGGATTATATTATCCAAGATAAAAATGCTTGGAAACATGCTGGTCCTTCTCCATAGGACAATTCAGAATCTAGACAAAATCGAACTGGTTGCTAATTTAATTGTATATTTTTTTTTTTTTTACATTTATTTTATTTTTTGTGATTACTTGAACTCACACACTGACTTATTATTATTAGTACCTATTACTTATTATAATGTTAGAAATATAGTATAATTTTACAATGTTTGTAAGTATATGAGCACCATGCATCTATCACATAATTAATTTATGTCATTCCTTCATTTTTCATTCTTTTTACCTATCGTGGTATAGTAATCTTATTCTAGGTGCATTGTCTTTACATATAATTATATAATTAGTGTATACAAGATATAATGTTTTTTTGTAAAGAGTAACGGTGGAGTTTCTTGCCCATTCTTCTCCATACGATAACTACCTTTTGGAATGGGCGACTAGAAACAGTTTTATTATTTTTTGTAAAGTTTGACGTTCAAAAGTGCCTTTTTTGTGCCTAATTGAAATAAATTATTTGACTTTGACTTTGCACGAATGTATTCAATAAAAAATATTTTGTTCTCGGCTTATCAAAATTAAAGCACGTTACAGCACAAAGATCCCACTAAACTATTTTTTAATAATAATTTATGTTCTGTTTTCACTTGAAATCCTAATGTCACCTTTATGAGATCCTTTATGAACCTAGGTACACAAATATCTAAGCACGTCGAAATTAAACGAAGGAAATTCTCCTAATGTCAAGGGAATCCCAACAAAGCGTAGATTTTTAGCCCGTCCCTAAGCACGATATCTTCGGAACTAACTTCAGACATGACAGATGATAATATGTAGCTTTGATTTCCAAAGTCTTTAGATTTTTTTTGTTTCGTGTGAATGAGTTATTGCCTGGTGTTGGCAAATGTGTTGTGTGGGGGAAAGTTTGGTGGCAGCGTTGTGTCTATGTCCCTTGTGAAGAAGGTGGGATATAAAACCGGGTGATGTAAGAGCAAAGTAAAGGGTTTTGCTTTTATCTGATATTTTTGCAAGAGCACATTGATTTTCAAGGATTTACTTAGTAACAGTTTGTTAGGTAGGTACTAGTTGTGCTCGCGGCTTTGCCCACGTGACTGTGTATTATTTTGGCAGTAAAATTAATGGCAACTTGGAGCCATTAGGTATATCTTAATTTATAAGTACCTATTTTAGGAGAAGCATATATCTATTGGCTTCTACGAATTCTGCTCACCTGAATTTTTAAAAATATATTCGTAAGAGATTTTCCAGCCAGACTAACTGCCAAAGTTCAAAACTAACCATCCAAATCATCATACTCCATTTTGGAAAACACATTAAGAATTAAGGTCAGTTGGCCAAACAAGATTAAACATTGATAAAAAAATCTTGGAAAGCTACCCAGTTAGTGTGAAACCCGACCCAAAACCGCGCGGCACATAAAACGATTACATTTGAACATCAAAGGGCCACTCGCCGCTCTCTGCGGTGGAGCCTGTGGGTACCAACGTAACGTCAGGGCTTACATTATGTTACACTGGTTTAGTAGCTACTTGCTCGTTTAGTGACCACGCCCTAGTACAGTAGCGGGGCGTAAATATGAGATATGAATGAGCTGTAGAAAGAGGCTATCACACATGTATACATTAGAGAGACGACGCTCTTCAAAACCGAAGTTTTTATTAAATTTTATGCCTAAATTAGGTATAAATGTATGTATTTGATGTATCATTTTTGTTTCAAATTACCTGTTTTTTACAAAAATCCAGCTAAACAAACTCTCCGCAGTTGCAATAATGTTCAGAAGTAATGCAAAGTTTATACGATTAAGACAATAAATATTCACATTTACACACTTGCATTAGCACAGTCGCAATGCAGCAGAAACTAACGAAATTAAAACCTAAACTATGTCGAGACATCTTCTTACAAATATTATATTTAAATAGATTTTCTACAACAAAGCAGTTTTGGTACCAGTCTCTCTTGACCTTTGCTCTTCCCCGAAAATGTGACTATTTTCAATTCAAGACGCTCAACGGTATTAAAATCTATCTCTATTAACGAAACATAACCGACAAAATATGTGGGAGTCCTTTAAGTATGCAAACCTATTAAAATCCCTTCATTCATTCATTCATTCGAAACGCGTGGGGAACCGTGGTGACCAATGATATTAGAAGTAAAAAGACGTAGATAAGTTACCTACCTAACATTCTATCTTCAAAAACGGTACTATGTCACACTATTATATGACACGTGGAAGTAGGATGGCATGTCGTAATTATCGGGAGCGAAAAAGAGACAAAACGAAGAAAATGTGGCTAATTAGCCAACTTTTGACGTGCCACTTGCGGAACGTTTATAACCTATCTACCTCTTTTTACATATAATATCATTGGTGGTGACTATATTGATGTTTTACTACATTGGTACCTAAGTTCTTCCGAGAATCACATCACACATTGTGGCGTGATTGGCGGACATGAATGATGACGTCACGAGCAGGTATCAGTGTATTAGATTATATTCGTGTTGGGTGTTTGATTTGATGTACGCTTCCTCGTTTAATGATATTCTGTTTTTCCCTTATATATATTGAAACTTTATACTATATAGTCTTTTTGGTAACTTTAAGCATGCCAAATAATGATGTTACAGCAGCATACAGTTAATATTTAATTAGGTACTGAATTTCATCAGTGTTTTTGTTACAATGTGTTAATATTGCTTTATGACAAGTTATTACTAACACATACAAAAATCGCAACCGGCGTGTATGACCAGACGTATGAACGTAAACGAAGCAAGAGGAATATATAAGGATTTGTTCTGTAGTTTCTGCCTTCTGCCATGGGGGTCCATGGGAAAAAGGCGTGAGTTTATGAAGTTAATATTCGCCGAAAAGTTAAAATTTGAACCGTGAACCTGTCAGAAAAATAATACAATTTAAATAGCGAAATGTAACTATCAAGCCAATTACCAGTCAAATAGCACTGAACTCTGCTTCATTTTAGTTAGCACGACCTTTTTTATCTGACGAACAGATCTTTCATTCCTGATCTTTCAGTCCACTTCAATATGGCCGACCCTGTAAAACATTTAGGTACTGACATTTTTCCCGCCGTTCTCCTAACACCAATTACGGACCGCGATTCCTTTTTAAATGGCAGTGCAATTCTTCTTTAATGCTGTCTTATCGCTTTTTCATTGAGAAAATTAAAGTTAGGAATAATTAAAGGAATCGCGCGGTTTATGGTTCAGGTAAATTCAAGATATTGGCCATTCCGTTTTTGTTTCGGGTTAAAGTCTTGAGTTGTTGAGTTTCGGGTACTTTTTTATGAGTTCTGTAGGGTTATGTTAATGATTACGGTAAATTGTGTATTGTTCTTTTCAGGGCAGTTTTATCTATGTATTATTTTACGTTTTCATTTGTTTCTATGTATATAACTTCTAATAAGTAGCTTTTCTTTCACAGACAAGTCCTGGACAACGGCACATTGGTTTTCCTGCCATTCAGCGCGGTGCAGTACCGACAGGACATTCACGCGACAGTGTACCGCTGCCGCGCGCACAATGCACACGGCAGCATCGTGTCCAGAGACATGAGGACGCAGGCAGGTTGGTGGACACACGTCAAATATATGCACGAACTGGCGCTTATGCAGAAGAAAATCTATCTTACCACGTAAATGAACCATTGAAAAATCGATTACATTGACGGTTCTCATGAATATTTAAAATTACAAGTGGGTATTATTTATTTATTTATTAAAACTTTATGCACAGGTAAAAAAAATACTGTACAAAGGCGGACTTAATGCCAGAGGCATTTTCTACCAGTCAACCTTAGGGTGGTGCAGAGACAAAACATGGCAGGTGCAAAATAAGTGCTAGCAAATTTGAAAATTAATGCCTATTAATACATAGATACATACATATAAACCGAATAAACTTTGTCAGGAGAAATAACGATATGTATTACAAACTACTAAAAAAAAAGCTTATATTTATGACAAAATCAAAGTGTGTGACACACCATTACTATGCTACGCAGATATCCGAGTTACGATATGACGATACACGCGTTATTATTACAGATTTCTTTAATAAACCCTAATATAATCTAATATTACTTTCCGTATAATACTAACGAACTAAAACTTCTTAACACGTCATAAATAACATAAATTCGCGTTTATCACAATAGTACGCTAAAACATGACGTCACGCGTATTGCGTAGGCAATTTACCGCTCGTTAGGGCCCGTTTCTCTTCACATAGCTCCGTGTGGGAGGTCCCTGTACCAATAATATTGTCTTTATGTGTTACGCCAAGTTACTCACATGTTTGGGTAACTAACTTATGGTTATGGTATTTTTATGTTGTAGACTAACTTTTACGTATTTAGTTGTAACTTTATTCTGTGATATTTTTTGGGACAAATTAAAATAATTTCCGTTGCTTGTTGATTTGTTTGTCTTTCTTATAGCTGTCATATATATTCGTCCTTATCTATTTTGATAATGGCTACCGTATGAAATCACACCCATGTGCGCTAGACCGAATTTAGTTTCGAAGACCCAGTCACAACTAGAACAATAAAGTTGGCCTGCAGTTTTGTATATGTACACGTGTAAAAGGGCTTAGGTATATCTTTACGTATTGTACTCGTATGGCAGACACAGGTAGGTTATTTTAATGCTCTTTTGCATAAGTCAGCGATAAACATACTTTTTTTTATAAACCGAGAAAACATCCAGGGCCCAGCTTACTGCAGCTCGTTTTAAGAAGCAAAACAGAAAGTTTAGCGACTCACAAGATAATTTTGCACAAGTTCTTAGATTTTACAGACTTTTATGTTGTTCATATACGCTTTGAATAAAATTAAAAGGTAATGCTGAACTAAAAACTCATTTTCTGCTATTTTTCTGGATAATATTTTGATTTTTTGACGATAACTTCGCTAAATATTTTAGCCAATCCACAGAACGCCGTTCGCTGCATTACTATTGTTACGAGTACTAAGCATTATGCGTTACATACGGTGGATTTATCAGCTAAAATAGCTTAGAGTGACAAGTCAGGACTACAGAATGGAATTAATCTTCTAAATAAGAACCAAATAAATAAAGTTTATACTGCTGCGACGAATCCTGAGTATTTAATAAAATCTTAAAGTAATGGAGAGGAATGGAGATTAATATCACTTACTTTAAGATTTTTCAAATAGATATTAATACATTTATGAATAGTTTTTTTTTTTTTTTTTCAAGTTATTCTAATATGAAATAGCACTTACCATTTTCATTTCCACTAAAAGAGGTCACAAGTGTTTTTCTTGTCATGTCATTCTTTCACAAAGTAGGTATTGTCATACAGGAAAATATAACCAGAAAATCTATGGATTTTTCTAGTTATAACAAAATAATATGCTACACAATATACGATTACGTTCTCCCGAGCTTTCTAACTTCAAAGATTGCGGCAAAATTACATTCTTGATATCAACGCACACATGCGCATAAACTTATATACTCACACGCTTCACAGATGATGTATGAAAGCTGATATTATATTTTATTTTCTCGTGTTTGCGGGAAGGAATGTTGGTGCTTTTTTACACCAATATTGTGCTGAATCTGTAAAAAGGATTAAGAAAACTGTTGTGGTGCCAACTTGTATTATTGAATTTATGCCTGAATTATTACGATATTTCGTATTTTATGAGGTAAAGATGCGAAGAAAATAATCATAGAATCGTATAATATATCCTTTTATGAGAGAAAAAAAAATAGTTTGCGTAACTGACCAAGACGTAATCAAGACCAAGTCTCACTAAATCTGCATACTGTAAATAATCTTCAAAAACAACTTAAGTAAAAAAAAAACATCAAATTATCCCCCTACTTCCTATTGTGTCTTCAGTCCGTGACATCACAAATTCTCCGCTCGATCCCTTTTATAACAACGTTATGAGATAATTTGTAAACATTTACCGAGACGCGCGACTCCACGACACTCCTGTTCTTGAGTAAAATTGAGTTCCCTGCAGTAAATAGCAAATGGGTCAATGAGTGTTTTGATTTGTTTTTTTTTTTTCTAATCTTCAATGCGTTTTAAGCATGGAAAGTGAACAATATGTGCTCGCATTTTGTTAAATAACCTTCAATATTTAAAATATCTTTAAAATAAGAGTTACTTACTCAAACAAAATGTGGCTAACTATTTATTGATTATGAAATGCAATAATTAATATCGTAACACCAAATATTTAGTTTTAGATGCAAAAAAAACTATTTGGAAACTTTTTTTTTCTTGGATACTCACACCTAAAACGGTTACAACATCAAACTCAGTATTATAATTGCAATTCTTAGTTTCATATTTCCCTACAGTAATATTATCAAATTAATCAAAACAGCCAAATATTTGACATTATATTTGCGACGTTGCCCATTTTCAGAATAAACGCTCTTAAGTTGCTTAATACCTTACTTTTTTTTGTTCTTTTCTCCATTCCTTCCTAAGCAACACCGCATTCGATGGTACCACTGTTTCACGGCGTTTTTGGTCTTCGGTCGAATTATGGGGTATCCAATTATCCATTTAGTACATACTCGTAGCTTCCTGACGCTTAAAGTAAGTAAAGTAAGATGTTTTGCACCTGACTCATATCAATACCTAAGCTTGCCGAATCTGTTGGTAGTTCACTCTCTTATCAGCTTCTATTACGCGACGCACAATGATGATGTTATCAACAGTTATCGCCTTGCAGGACGTTCCTCACGCAGGTCATCAGTAAGACTCCTAAGAGCACGATTAAAATCATTGAACCGCTTTTATACAGTAGCACGTGATGGAGCTTCATCATGAAAGGCTAATCGAAGTTTATCATAACTTTGACAAAGTCATAATAAATCATAGAGTCATTTTGACGCACTACACGCACTTTTTAAATTGCCGCGAATTTATGGGAATAAATGACAGACGAATTTTATCATCAGGGTATGGAAGGGAGACTCAGTTCAGCCGCTTATGCCGTCAGGAAAGTTAGACAATACACTGGCGTTGATACAGCTCGGTTAGTTTATTTTAGTTATTATCATAGCGTTATGTCCTACGGTATTCTGCTGTGGGGCAAAGCTGCTGATATTCAAAATATATTTGTCCTGCAAAAACGAGCTGTTCGAGCAATTTACCAGCTAGGTGCCAGTTTCTCTGAGAATTTTTTTCAAAGATATCGGTATCCTCACAGTGCCATCACAATTCATCTTCGCCAACATCTTATATATTAGGCAAAATATACACTTATACACTAAAAACAGTGATATTCACAATGTTAACACTAGAAGTAAGGATAAACTACGTGCTCTCTTTCACCGGCTTCATAAGGTTCATAACTCATTTGTTGGACTTAGTATTATAACCTTTTATAACAAACTACCCTCTTATTTGCTAGATTTGCCTTATTATGCGTTTAAAACTAAAGTAAAATCCAACCTTTGTTCAAAGGCATACTATTCTATCAACGACTACTTAAATTATAAGAATAGTTGGTCGCTGTGATTAACTCAAGATAATGTATAAATGTTCTTTCTAAAGAATTAGCTTACTGACAGGCTAAATGAGTTTATAATTTTACTTTATATGTCAATTATTTTAATTTTATTTTAATTTATTGTTGACATAATCTACTCATTACAATGTTTTTTTTAATGAGTTGTATTGCATTATGTGGTTAGCTAGCGACCTCCACAATTATTTACATATTTCACCTCGGTGGTCCTAGTTTATCATATGTAAGCGGGCATGCCTTAAATGCCAGGAGTCTATTTTTTTCATTAAAAAAGACTTAGTTATAAGGCTTAGTTATTTATATTTCTGTTTGAGTAAAGTTCTCGATGTTTTTGGTTGGTATATTGGCGTGTATTAGCTGTCATATGGCTATTAATTTATAATTTAAATTATGTTTTGCGTAATGTAAATTATCTTGCATACTATTATTAAAGAATATTTTTTTTCTAACTGAACAGACAGCTGTGTTACTGGGAAGATTGTTGCGCCACTTCTTCTTCCCAGCTAAAGCACTAGGAAGTGGTGAAGGGCGGTGGTGATGGTGGGCGTTTTGAGGGACTGTCTTATGTAATTTTGACATTCGAAAAGTGCTGATTCTCAGCCTAGTTTGAATAAATGACTTTTGATTTTTTTTGAAGGTTATTAAAGAGTTCAAAATTAGAAATATAGTTTTTTTTATTGATTTTTTTTCAATTCTGACAAAAAACTAGAAAGTTTTTAAAAACTTTTAGTGTTACCCTCGTATAAATAAACTCTAAGACTTTCTATTAACCTAAAGTTACATTCAAAGTCGATAAATATAAAAAAAACGAATGCACTTTTCAAACATTCATTCTTTGTATGGCATCATTGATTCACAACAAGTTGCCTGATGATTTCAAAAAGTTACCTGTTCATCAGTTCAAGCCTTAGCTGCACAAATTCCTCGTGAATAAATGTTGTTATAATGTCAAGGAGATGATAAAAATAAAAATATAGAATGACAAGATAAAAATATAGATAGATACATAGAGTAAGAGTTATTTATTGAAACCGAATAATATGGCAATACAAATCGTGTGACATGCTATAATAATTTAATTTGAAATCTGTATAATTTTATTTTAATCGGAACCCATACTTTAATTTAATTTATTTGATTGTTATATCTATGACATGTGTTATAATTATAATACATCTGACAATTTTTATTTTTATTTTAAGTATTGTAATGTTATTTTAATAATTATTTAATTAGATTAACAATAATATAAATATTAGCACACCTCAGTAGGTAATGATACGGAGTACTTTACAGTTATTTGTAACAACAGTTTTATACCTACCTGTAAAGCAAATAAATAATTTGATTTGATATGAAACTATTCAGCAACAGAGCCTATCAATCACAGACTAGGTTTCTTTCAAGTTTCACACAACCGGTTCTCCTACTTCGCTTATTCTTAGACGTCAGAATACAGAAGGTTGTATACATTCAAATAAAAGCAGATAACTTTTCATCAAAACTCACCATTCAGTCTCACGTGCAAGTTCTAAAAACTTTAATTCTAAAGCAAAGCAAAGAACTCAAAACTTGTGCACATAAAGCTTAGTGCACATCTGATTACATGAAGTGGTTCGAAACTCACATTCTATCAAACATTGGTATAGTTGGATCGTTTTAACTGGCGTTTGATTTAATAGTGATTGATTGAAGTTTAACCGTTAAAGGGTTGTTGGTTGATTGAAGATCTAAATCTATTAATTAAAGAACAAAGGCAATTTTGGTGTCACTTAATTTCAGAAGCGTTCATGATTGAGAGTATGTACATTATATGAAACAGTTACAGGGTTTTTTTTATAAGCACCAGGTTTTTTTTTAAGCTGCACAAAGAAAGAAAAATAAGAGTTCGAAACGCAATTATTTGCAATATCTAAACGCAGAACCTGGGACGGTAGCTTTGGAGTTACCATACCCGGTATTTGGTAGAACATGGTATTTCTATAATTGCTAATTAGCAGGATTTTGGTGGTAGTGGTTTCATCGTTTAAACTATTAAGATACTTTTGCTACCTACCTCTTTTTTTAGAGGAGTATTACAGGACAAGACGGTAATTATTATTGATAATTCAGTTCTGTTCCATCAAATCTAAGACATTTTGGAGAAGCAGACTCCTGTCTCTTGAAATACAAGAGTATTATTCCAAGCTTTGGAGCCAGTGCCCATTTGTATTTTCAAAATGTTTTATATTATTTAGCTTATTATGTATGACATTAATCCACTATGTATACGTTTTTGAAGAAATTCGCTTTCATGGCAACATTAAAATCTATTGATGTCAAATTCAAATCAGAAATGTCTTACTTGTCATATTTTAATGTCACTACTCTGTTTTTCTTGACATGTCGTTGTAAATAGTTGTCTGGATTAGTTTGTTTACCTACTAGTTTTATTTGTTTTGTGAATACGAGGATTGTACGTAATCCAGGTGTGTAGAGATGATCGAGTCTAATGCAAATGCCATAGGTTACAGTTGATGCTAGTACGTGTGATGAGCATCGTATGGTGATGCTGACGACAGGCATGACGACCGCGCTGGCTACTCAGTTATTCCAAGAAGTTCTTCTAAGATTTGAATTTATTAATGTAATAAAAATAAAAATGCCTTTATTCAATTACCAAATAAATGTTTTATTTTTGCTTAATGCATAATAGGTAAGAATAAGCCGACCAAGATAGTAAGACAATATGATGCGATGCGTGGCCTCCCCAGCCTGAATAGCTTCACAGGTCTTAAATTCTACATTCGTCTTTGAACCTTTACATAAATATAATAAGATATAAGCTTGATATAAGGTATTAAGGCAAAGACATTTTTAAATACCTAGCCCATTGACATATATAACATGGACTTGGCATACCTACAAGAAAAACGTGCCATACCTACACTTTACTGAGAGGATAAAATGGCGTCTACTAGGGCAGCCCTTATCGATATTTCTATGTTATAATATCGATAAAAGATTGTGAGAATGTTTTCATAATGTCACAGTACAATATTTACGGGTAAAAATACCCCAATTTATCTAACTGATGCCTTTCATTTGTTTGTTTAATTTAATTGCTTCGTCATTATTTCGCGGCTAAACAGTAGAACTTATTTTGATGTTTCCCATTATAATAGGTTGAAACCGGACAGATATTATATACTTACAGCTTTTTATCGAACTAGTATTCTGTAACTGATTTCAGTCCATTGTATACCATGCAACAAGTTCATCTCATTGCCGATATATCTATGTACATATATACACAGTATACATATAGCTCATAGGAAGTGTGCGATGACGATGACACGAGTTTCACGCTTTTTATTCACCCAAAAAGTACACATATATACACAGTATACATATAGCTCTTGGAAAACGTCCGGTGAAGATGACGGGACTTCCATTATTTTTGCTCACCCAAAAAGTGCTCAACGCGCCTAAAGAAGTTTTCACTTCAAAAAATCTATCGAACAGTTGCCCGCCAGACACGACACCCGTCGGTCGGAGGGTCCTCCCTTTTCTATAGAGGATGAATGAATTTTACACCCTGTTCCTCATACCTCTAAAAGGTGGCTCCGTCAATGGCCCGCAGATGGTAATTTTTATATGAAATATTGTAATTTATATTATTATTATTTTATCTCTGTGTATCTCATTTTAATCAACATAAAGATTTGAATTTCACGGATAACCAGTGAAAAAGAAATTTTGAAAATTGGCGGAGCCACCATATTTAATATTTTTGATGCTAAGTTTCTAACAAGCAAATGATTGTGGGTTTTAATTAAAAGTCAACACTAATTATAATAAAGTTATATTAAAGAAATCAATCTCATTCAGTTCTGAACAATACAATTTTGTTCAGGTAATTTCTATGTGATATGCTTTCAGTAGATTTCTTCCCATAATATTTGTATCTCAAATTCATATATAACTCTTTTACATTGTGAGTTGGTCTGATTTTGATCATTCTCATTTAAAATGCCAGATATTGCCACATATTTGTTAAAATCGCAGGCTGTAAACAAGCAAAAAAATTATTAGTATTTTTATTGTTTCTTGATTTTATTAATAGAATTTTTAATTGATCTTAAGTCTTAAGACCACACTCAAACACATTCTTTACATCACTCTTTGCTACCAAACAAACAAATATTGCAAATGAGAACATCACCATCATTTTCAACACCAGCCACTACAGAATCATGTTGGACAAATTTATAACATGTTACTTACCAATAAGGTTCGTGAAGGTAAAGTATCGTCACATAATGTTACTTTATTGAGTATCCGGTTAAAACATTATTCTTCAAAGTGAAAAGAACAAAAATATGTGGCCTTCTTTAAACTTTCCACACCAATAGTTTTTCTTTTTTCGTTTATTAGCAGGCAACCTTGAAAGTAAAACATAAAACCAATAAAAAAAAAACATAAAATAGCATTATCGATAAATAAAATGTCTAAATGCACTACTCTATCCCTTCAATAACAAGAAAATGATTTCGTGAAGTAAAACTGTTGAAAATAATGGCAAAAGGGAAAATATGAATGCTTTACTGTTGAAGCTCTTCAACGAATGCAGAATCTTTTGTTTATCGTCTAAATCTAAAGATATTTCAGCTGAAATGTATGTACATACTGGTGCAAAGTTATTTTCGGGTGATGTCCGCTTCTTTTGATGCAAAATCCGATTATATTGCATTTGGGCATCTTGCTATTGATGATTTCCACCATAGGGCCGAGTTTAAACGCAATAAAACAGCAAATAACTCCAAAATTCACAAATTTTAACCACAACACAAGATCATTTGACAGGTTACGTACCCAACTTTGGTACCAAACACCGAGAGGATAAAATGGCGAACCGGCCGCAAATAGGTATTTCAATGACCAGAAAATGTAGGGTTGCCATTATAGTAACTGTCAAAAACACTGTTATCCTTTTTCACTTAGGCAAATTTATTAAAGTTAAAAAGAGATAGTAGTATTTTTTTGATTTTGGCGTCGATATGCCTCGTATTTGTATAACTGTTTTTTCTATAGTCAACCATTTCAAGTCCATGTTATATATGTCAATGACCTAGCCTAGTACATATTATTGAAAATATTATTTTGTAAAAGATATCACGACTGACAGTTGTCGGTTGCCCAAATTAAGCCAAATGACAAATATTGTCAGTGATAAAGCCACGAATTCACTGGACAAATGTCCCGCACACCACCAGTCGCTTGAAATGTCGGGCGATGTTAACCAACACAACGTCTCTAGATATCTTGCCTCACGAGTTCACGACCTTTTTCTTCGTTTTCGATATTGCTAGACATATCTAGGGACACGTGTCGTGGGAAGCTTTATGCGTCGGAGCCTGTCCGGTGTACGGTGTACAATGCACGACGCAAAGCAAGCAAAAGGTGTACAGCGCTTTGGTTTGCAGTTGCAGGACAACCATCATCCATATTATTTTTTGCGCGTCTAGGTCGCATTTTTGGTTTTCTTCATCCAAAAGCATTGTTTACCTTTATATTATACTATTAATGACCCGCAACTTCGTCTGCGATTCAGGATATAAATTATAGCCTATATCCTTACCCAGGGCATGGCTTATATGTGTGACATCCAAATCCGTTCAGCCGTTTTAGCGTGAAAGCGCAACAAACAAACAAACTGACTTTTGCATTTATGATAGTAGTTAGGAGGACGTCCACATTAGTAGTAATAATAAAAGACCTCTTTTTCAATCATAACGTATCTTTTTCAATTATGTCTGTATGCTTTGCATAGAAATGTATAGAGTACAATAGGACGTGACGCTCTTCTAGAGGTCCAGTGTGTTGAGGGCTTAATATACATAGTCAGTGACACTTTTCCCTTCAGTAGTCATTATTGAAACTATTAATTTCCGCCATCTTTGAACGCCATATCTCGTTAGTAAACTGCATAATAACTCTTTGGTTTACTGTCATGGTGTCTGTCTATACGCTTTGCTCTTTAAACAACGTGTTTCTGGCAAAACCCAATAATAAAAAATATGCTGTGATTACCTTTTATCTTAATTTAACCGAGATCTATCTTTTGAGACTATTTTTACGAATGTACGCGAATTCTAAGTGCGACACCCAAATTACATGGAGTGTTGCCTTTCTTCTTTGGATAATAACTTTTTTTCTGTAAAAAAAAATACTACGCATTCGTTGCCAAAAAGCACTGTTCAGTCACTCGTCATTGTATGTTCATAATAACTTCGATATCTGTAATGACTTTGGCACCATCTGGTTATACCTAGTGTTTTATTCATCAATTCATTTCAGTGCTGCATGAAGTAGACAACATGATAAATTCACTGATATTCACACCCAAAGATGTGTAAAACCATACTCGTAAACAATCATAAACATGAAAGTGCAGATTCTACTTCTAAGTAGTGCCGTACCGTAATGAACATAAGCCCATCAGTTAAGTAGATAGAGGTCATGTGGAGGACTAAGCTATTACTCTAGTTATTACCCGCCTCATATGCTCATAATTTGTCGATTCCCTCCCGGGCACTCCCGGGCCACAATTTCAGTTGCCAGTGCGTCTGTCCTGTGGCGGTGCTTACGACATGCCTACAGTAATTACAGACCTACAGACCTCTTTGTAAACAAACATGAGCTTTGTATGATAGATAAAAGAGCTTGGTAAGTAGGTAATGTAGAAGTCATTCACGATATAATTTCTTAGTTTCTAGTCAGAGAAGAAAATAATATTTTAGTATTGCTTTCGATATGTTTTTGCTAAATTATATTATATTCTTATTCAACTGCTGACATTTTAATTCAGTTTATGGTGTAGAATAAGCAGACTCCTTTGCACCATGATTATTACCCAGCGTGTGTAAGCACACTCCTTTGCACCTTCAAGACATACACTTCTAAATAGTAGTCGCTCTTTTATCACGAGACAATTAGCATTTGACCTACTGCTCTACACACTACACACAAGCCCTAGTAATTAACAGTGCCTAAGGCAAAAACCCGTCTTTTTACCCGTCTCGCAGTAACGGTAAAGTTAACCGCACGTCCATGATCACAGTTACACAATGACAGCGCCTTTATTCCGTAGCCGTAAGGGTGGTTTTCGTAGTACTACTAGATTGCGGTTGATCGTACCCCACCGGTAGAGGTAGCTTTAATCAAACAGCCCGTTAGCTAATAACTGGGAGAGTGGGTTACAATTACAGATATAACCGTCGGCATATATCTAATGTGGTAACTATAGGTAAACGGTATTTTGAATTGACTTTGTAGTTTTAGCGACAGCGTAGTGCGGTTAGATTAATAGTTTCGTTACTATAAGGTATTTTAAATTGTTATGGTATGTATCTAGGTATTATTCAGCATTGCCATTCAACGTGGCAATGCAGCCAGCCTTTTGGGCACTTTTCCTGTTGACAGCGATGCGGAAGAATTTTTTGATGCCCTATAATTATCCCCCCCCCCACTTTTTATGTAATATATACTTGTACATATTATTAATATTATTATTTTAAGTCTGTTAGTTTTTAATTATGTATAATCTGGTGTAAAATAAAAATGGTATTATGTAAATCTTATGAAGCCTTACACATTGATAAAATTAATTAGGTAGGTATTGACTAATATTTAACAAATGATCTAAGAGGAGATCGTGGCTAAATAATAACTGCCGACGGGTCGATACCATCAGGTTAAACTACGCTTGGCGGGGTTGGTCTGTGGATGGGTGACCATCTTTACATACCGATACCCCTCCGTGCCTCGGAAAGCACGTTAAACCGTTGGTCCCAGCTGCCATTCGTGGATCTTTGACAGTCGTTACGAGTCGTCAGAAGCCCGAATCTGACAACTATTAACCAAGGGGCATCCTATTATCCAGTTATTGGGTTGTGGAGGTCAGACAGGCAGTGTTGCTCCATGTAAAATACTGGTATTCAGCTGCATCCGGTTAGACTTCAAGCCGACCTAAATAGTTCGATAAAGGTTAGGCAGATTGAATGATTTAAAAAATTATCTAAACTTGGAGTTTTAATAATAAATTGTGTATTTACTTAAAAACATGCTAGATAATTACAGAAACAACCACCTTTATTACATACTAATAAGCTATATTGTTTCTGTGACACAATCGAAGCTTGTTAATTAATAAGTAGAGGTGATGTTAAATTAATCTATCAAATCGAATTCTTAATTATGTAGTGAGTATATTACGTGAAATTGGTTTAACCCGTCGCGCGCGCAATTAGCGACACAATAGAATCTTATTGTTATTTGCACACATGGGGTGCAATCGACATTTTAAGAGTTAAACAACTTATCATAGCATCATCTTTCTAAACGTGAACACGCACATCTCTAGTTTTCCTAACCTAGTTACATAGCAACACAAATCATACTGAGAGCTCTATTGTATTCAGTTAAAAACCACTCAATAACAGGGTAAAAACATTTATCTTGTGGTGCACGCAAATTCACGGGAGTAAGCGAGAGGCACGTATAGCTCTCAGTTCCTACCAACAATAAGACGCTGGTAACCCGACACCTTTTGTTGTGCGGCTTCCCGATATCGGAGCTCTAAGAACTCTATGCAGATATATGTGTATAGGGATCTATGTATAGAGAAAGGTTTCATTTCTCGAGTTAAGAGGGAACAGGGCCTGCCAGGAATTTGAAGAAACGATTGCCGTCGTCTTACCTCAAGTCTGTTTCCGCAGAGTGCGATACAGCTGCAGACCGATTATACCACAAAAAAATAATTAACTAACATAAAAGAAAAGGTAAAAAATAATTGAATCAACTCAGTTTTCGAGGAGAAAAAAGGGGAATACATATACAAGGAAATGATTCCGCTCATAGAACAAAACTAATATAGATGTGATAAGTGATAAATTATAACCTAACTATATTATTTATTACTAATATTATAAATTCGAAAGTGAGTTTGTTGGTTACGTTTTTACGATAAAACGGCTGAACGAATTTGGATGAAATTTGACACATGGGTAAACCATGACCTAGAGAAGGACATAGGGTACCTTTTATCCCGATATGCCCACGGAATCGAGAGTTATGCGGGTGAAACCGCGGGGTGCAGCTAGTAATATTATAAATGTGAATGTTTGTATGTTTGTTACTCAATCACGCAAAAACGGCTGCGAATTTGGATGCGATTTGGCACACAGATATTTTGTAACCTGGATTAATACATAGGATACTTTTTATCCCGATAGTAAGTTCCCGTGGGATAATTTCCAACCTCCACGCGGGCGGAGCCACGGGCGAAAGCTAGTACTAAAAATATCAATGTCGTGTTTGTTTACATTTTATGCCACGCTAAGATGAATATAAAATAGGGAAATATTTGAACACACTTGGCATAATCTTTTTTAAACGAACATTTCAAAGGCATAAATAATATTTAATGTAATTATTGTCTGGCCGAATGTTTATATGTCCGAATTCGATTCGATAGATTTTGACGACATGGTTGGCGCAGTGGTTATGCGATTGACTGCTGCGCTGCGCGTCGCGGGTTCGATTCCCGCCAAATATTTGTATGACCTACAATTAGTTGTTCCGGGTCTGGCTGTTTGTGTATGTGAGTTTAAATGTTTGTAAACACACCCACAATACAGGAGAAATTCCTAGTGTGGGGCACCGTTTATTAAAAAAAAAAAAAAAAACACTATGGCATACTTTTAAGATGGCAGATTTTTATAAGGCATATTGCCATTTCTGTAAAATAGGATTTTAAATCTTAAATTAAACTAAAATATTGTTTTAAAAAGTCAATATGTTGTGCTAAAAAGTTTAAGTTAGTGACAGAAACGAATCGCTGTAAAACCGACTCCACGCAGTCTTGTCTGCCCTATCCGTTTTGTTTTTTTTGGGTGGGAAATCATCAAATGACTCCTCCCGCTATGGGTGGAGCGGGAGGGCGTGTCAGACTCTTACTGACTAAAACCCACCCGTGTTCCTTCTCTTGCCTGTGCAATGCCAGGGGGCCACGGTATCCCTTTCGGACTTTCCCGCAACCCCGGCAGGCAATGGTCCCATCGGACCCTTTCACTCGCTGACACTCTTTGAGGCGCACGTGGAACACAACGCGCCGTCGACCCGGGCTTGGTCCTTACCGGACGGCGAGCTACCCATTGCTCACCGTCTGCAAGCCCGCGCCTACGGTGGCCGGGAATCCGCGATCGATTCCCGACGCCCGGGGCGTCTCCTCCTGCGGCGGCTAGGGGCGTGAGGGCGCGAAATTTGCCTCTCCCTCACGCGCTTCGCCTCCTCCTTCGCGAGCATTACTGCTTCGCAGAATGAGGTGTCGGACTCCCATGCCCTCTCGCTCCGTACCATGGCCTGGACCAGGGCTGGACGCGAGAGATTCCCGCCACCGATCGCCTCCACGAGGACACGGCGGTGCTCTGCCCAAGCCGGGCATACCTCCACCGTATGCTCCACCGTGTCCTCCGGGCGATCCACGCAGTGATGACACCCGGGCGTTTCCTCCCGCCTTATCCGAAACAGGTACCTCCCGAAAGAGCCGTGTCCGGTGAGGACCTGCGTCAGGCGGAAGCGGGCTTGTCTGCCCTACCCCTAGAGTGTAATTTAAGCCCGCGTATGCGCGGAGGGGCGAGGCGGCCCGCGAGCCGAGTAGCAGGTGGTTTTAACACTTACCGCCGTAGCTGAGGCTGGCTGGCGATTCGGCGACCAGCAAGCCGAAGCTGCGGTGGTGAGCGTTAAACCATCTGCGACGATAAGCTCGTGTGGGACCGCCGGAGCCCCGTAGCGCCGGAGCCGTGTCAGAAACCATGCCTGCTGCATGTTACATGCTCGTTTGCATGCTGCATGCATGGTGAATGCTTGCTTGCATGTTTTTGTGAATTTTCTGCGATATGATGGTTTTGTTTTTAATTATTATGAATATGAAATTTATGCCTAAAGATGATTCTGACTTACATAATTATGAGTTTTGAATGAAATAAATGAGTGTGCCAAATGATTTTCTGCGAAATGAAGTTTATGCTATCCGCTATTATGTAAAATAATATTATGACATAAAAAGTTCTGCTATAGAGGGTAGACCCTTCCCAGAAGGATTGGCACCAACGTCCTCCTTATAAGCTGGTGCGTTCACAAATGCTCTACTAGTCAATTACGGTGATTCCGGCAACCCCACGGTTATTTAATTACTGCTCTCAGCATTTGATTCAATCATTTCCAGAGAGCAAAAGTGTTGTGCTATTTTATGCTGTTACTAAAAACTGTCAACTTCATACAATACGTACGTTGCCGTTGAGTCGCCGTCGTTCGTATTGTTGAGCTGAAAAACGTGGAGCGATTCGTCAGCTAATTGAAGATGTTTTCTTCCTGTGAGACGAATGGGGAATTTATTTGTAAGAAATACGGTGTTGTAAACTTTATGTTGTCGTAACTAATAAAGTGTGTTACGGGTATCGTGTGACGTATTAAGAAACAATGTTAGAAACAAAGGTTTACAAAAACGTATACTTTTACAAAAATGGCGCCTGTGTTTGTTTGTAGAAAACTATTACGGAATTATTAAATTCTGTTTCTACATTAAAATTGTCGAAACCAGATTATACTCTTTACAAAAACATATTCGTTTGTAATGGCAATGTTGAGTTCAGCTCGCCATAAAAAGAGACCTAATGGAAATAAATAGTATTTTAATTGACACTATAATACCTCTGTGTTACTAAGTAAGTTCTAGACAATGATTGAAACTATTCTTAATTAGGAGGCGTGGGTTCTACAGTAGTTAGCTTGCCACACCTCACTTTTAGCTTTGGACATAGAAAACTACAAGATAATTCTAAAGGATCGGGAACAATTTTTAACACCAAGCTAACTAAACGGTTAATGAATCTTATAAAATGCACTGCAATTTTCCAATAAGATAAGAAGTTTATTAAAGCACTGATTTTTTGAAAAATTCAAAACTTGAATTCATAAAAAATCTAGGTCGTAGATTCAATTCCCACGCAACGACATTAAATAGAACACACAAAAGCAACAACAATAAAGTAAACTAAAAATGGACGTGGGCGTTACATTCTGCCTCTGCCTATTCCCTAGTGTTGGATCCCATCATGCGGTGCCGAATTGATGCGACGGCAAAACTCGGCTAATCCTATCTTTCGGCGCATTTGCTTCTATACATAAAGGATAAAGTTACGGGACGGCAACACGAGTCAAGCACAGACATCTAAGCCCGAGATCTATTAACGTTACTTAACTCGTGTTTTGACATGTTTCCTTCCCTATCTTACACCTGTAGTTTGACAGTTATGCGACAGTGACAAGAACAACGCTTAGCCAAAGTACGTGTTAAGTATCGTTTATAGATCTTGGTCTAAGTATCTCTGCCAATCTTCGGTCACATTTCATTTTTATTTAAAATGCATTGAATTCGTTTATGGGAAAACATGTGGTTAGTGTTCAATGGTTTGCCAATACGCAACGTGACTTAATTAAGTGTGCGGCATGGCATACAAATACTTTAACCAAATACCTATTTGGTTTCGAAGTTTCGGGATCTTTTGCACCACACTAAGAACATCGAAAATGACATTGACAATAACAGTAGTTCTTTTTAGTTAGATCTCTATGGAGAAGAACGGGCAAGAAACTCCAAGGACAATCTTTTAAATATAGAAATTACAAAATCCTGGGTACATTACTCTTGTTGATTCTATATGTGAGAACAATGTAAAAAAAAAAACAATTAAAAATATAAGATTAAAAATAAGCCCTGGCAGATAAGAGATGACCAGTCTCAACTGACGGCGCCCGTTCACGAACATGACGCGTGGATCAGCACCATCCAGCTCAACCATTTTGTAGGGAACCGAATGATCCAACACACTCGCCACCATCAGCGACACATTAAGTGAGCATGACATACTCTCAGCTACCCTGCTCTTTCAAGTCAAAATACAGCATATTATCATAGTAAACGACTCCATGGTACTCACATTTACAAAAAATTAAAATAAAAATGCGTCTAAGTTATACAAAACTATAGTTTGCAATGTATTTGTAACCTTTAAAGAATTATACCACCAAAAAAAAGAAAATCAATATTATCTATTGGAGTATTCAATAACTAAAACTTGGTTAAATAAAAATAAAAAATAAACATTATGTTCGTAGATAGAAAAAATAAAAAAGGGGAAGCAACTCTACAATTTTTTTTTTTAACTAATGAGCCCAAGTGGCTGTGCAAGCATAGTTCCAAGAGTGCCATATAAAGCGATAGTGGAATAACGAAGGTACATGTCAAATGTCGTACCCTCGTCGAGCGGATCAGTAAGAATACCTAGGTACTTAAAGGTAGGTGGCGTTTAAAAGGACACCTATATTGTACTGAGACGATAGTGGGTCGAGTATGAAACTGTCACCCGCAGATAAATTCATGTTTATGATGTTATTGGTAATATTTTACCTTTCACAGTTAGGCTTTATATTGTCCACTTAGGTGACCTTATACAGGAAGAGGTAAGGTCGTAAAATTAGTAAAATTAGTTTATTTACTTATATAGAAGTTAATTACCGGACTACGAGACTAGTAGTTCTGCGAATAGTAGACGTCACGAGCACAAGCTTTAAAAAAAATAAAATATACCTCTAAACGTATTTAAAACGGAATATACGAGTACACCATGATATATGTTTTTTTTCCAAACCCTTGGTATCCCGTAACTTTTGTAGTAAAAATATTAATGTCAGTTTAAAATCCTATAATTAATATACCCATCATCCAACTTAAAAAAAATCCGAGTGCGGCTGTAAAATAAACTAACCCGGAACTAACCCACTACTATCTGTTAAACACGATTTTACTTTTAAAGCTACTTTACACCTAGCAAAAAGTCAGTCACATAATGTTCGACGGGACCTAACCATTTGGCAAGCGACAACGACAGCGCGATCTAGGACTTAGCGGTGCACATTAGTGCTATCTGGTGACCTTATTGTAAAACGTTTTAGAGAATTCTGAAAATAATTTTCAGTATTCTCTAATTTTGTGAAGAGAAAGTGGTCCCAGGAGGCCAATTCTCAGGGCGCTAATTCTCGCATTCGCCATTGCCGCTGGTCTCCCTATTTTGCTTATAAGACGATGACATATCCGGATTCTTGTATTCTCACTACTTGAAGTCGTTCGTTTTCCTTTGTGAAAAAGTCCGAAAGGGATACCGAGGCCCCCTGGCATTGCACAGGCAACTGAAGGAACACGGGTGGGTTTTAGTCAGTTTTGTGAGCAAAATGCCGACCAAACATCATCTGAAACTCATGAAGACTGGGTGATAGGTGAAAAAGAACCAGCGATTCTTAAGCTCTTTGACAGCGCGCTATACATGACGTTGACTATTTGTGTCACCTTGTGATTATTATAATGTTTTGTTTACCTATAGTAAAAAAATCAAATAAAAACATTTGAAATCTTTGTTGTTTGAAATGCTTTTGAAACACTGCATCATGTTGGTTTTACAAAAATAATTTAATTGGCGAACATTTATTTCTAGTGACAAAATAACCTTTACATAAATACCTTACACACATAAATATAATCAGTACACAGCCAAGTATAATCCACAAAAATATTATCACACCACACATGGGAGTTTAGTTATGGTAATGAACTCAAACTCAAACTCAAAGCATTTATTTCAATTAAACCATTTACAGGCACTTTTGAATTGTCAAGGAGTCAGTCAGTCAGAAATATGAAGCTAGTTGCCCATTCCAAAGCGTAGGTTCCTATGGAGAAGAACGGGCCAGAAACTCCACGGACACTCTTTTGAAAAAATTATATTCTTACAAAATATTGTTTACATCATTCATGTTGAAATTATACATGTGAGAACAATGTAGAAAGACGTGTACGTAAAAAGCGTCCGTAATAAAAAATCAAAAATAAAACAATTCAAAAATTAAAATAAGCCGTGGCAGATAAGAGATGACCAGTCCCTACTGATGGCGCCCGTTCACGAACATGACGCATGGATCAGCACCGTTTAGCTCAACCATTTTGAAGGGAACTCAACGATCCAACACACACGCCACCACCAGCGAGATATTTGAGTGAGCATGACATACTCTTAGCCGCCAGGGCATATCAAGTCAATGAAAGACGTACCCAGTAAATGGTAGCTTTATAGAAGGTACATGGTCACAGTGCTCACACATGTGCTATGCAATTATACAATAAAAAAAGAGATTGAAGTTATACAATTCAAAGATAGTTTTTGCAATCTTCAGCAATACCAACAATATTTTTGAATGCTAATCAATTAGTTTATGCGCCCTTGTGGAGCTGGACCAGCGTTAAGCCAAGCATTTTTGTCAGCGATATAATCCCCAAGCTTATAATATGCCTGGCAGCATAGTGTGCGTTTTATACAAGATTTAAATTTCGTTTCATTTAGTTGTAGTATATGGGAAGGTATTTTATTGTAACATTTTAAACAGTACCCCATGAAAGATGAGTCTACTTTAGCCAGTCTGAAACCCGGTTGAACTAATTGGTCCCTATTTCTAGTACTATAATTGTGTCTTTCACCTCTTTTACTGAAAAGATTAAGATTTTTCCTGACGTACATGATGTTTTCATAGATATATTGACAAGGTACCGTCATGATGTTAATATTTTTAAACAGTTCCCTTAGAGAATCGCGCCTACGGATGCAATATATTGCTCTAATGGCTCTTTTCTGCAGAATAAAAATAGAGTCGATATCTGCAGCCCGTCCCCATAGTAAAATACCGTAGGACATGATACTATGAAAGTTACTGAAATAGACTAGCCTTGCGGTATCTATATCAGTAAATTGACGGATTTTTCTTACAGCATATGCTGCTGAACTTAGCCGTCCTGCGAGAGATGTTAAGTGAGGACCCCATTGCAGCCTTGAATCGAGCGTGATCCCCAGGAAAACAGTTTTATCTACAAATTCTAGCTTCTCCTTATTCAATACTATATCACAATCACTACTTTTAACATTGGGTAAAGCAAATCTTATGCATTTAGTTTTTTTCCCATTTAATACTAAAGTATTAGCAGTAAACCAATTTTGGACCTGCATTATGGCGTTATTTACATCGTCAAGATTTGATGCACGTCTATTTATCTTAAAAATTAGGGAAGTATCGTCAGCAAATAACACCATTTGTGGTTGGTTTTTTAATAAATGGGGTAGATCATTAATATATACTAAAAAGAGGAAAGGACCCAATATCGAGCCTTGAGGAACACCCATTTTTACTTTTAGACCGAGTGAATTTACACCATTAATTTGAACTTGCTGTTGTCTATCATTTAAAATAATAAATGCTTCTCTCTAACATTAAACTACAACTCCAGCTGGCCAAAATTCTGGGCTGAGGCAGCGGGGGAACCTGGAGGTCTGCAACGCTCTTCTTTCGGCACTGATTAGTCCTTGACTCCTTTTCTTCTGAATATGGGATGGTGAGACGGTGTGTTTCTTGCCCTCAACCAGCAAGTAAAGAGAAGAGCCGCTTTCGTCTATTTGACTGGATTTAGAAGCTGGTGCCTTTCACTTCTGTATCTTAATTATTATTTTTTCACGTAAACTTGGTGCCTTTCACTACTGTATCTTATAATTCAATTTTTATACTTCACGTAAACCTACATGGGTACTTATGAAATGTCAAAAGCTAGGTGCACGGTTCCAATTGGTCGTTTCCTATGGAGAAGAGCCGGCAAGAAACTCCACGGTTACTCTTTTAAAAATAATTGGCTTTTACAATATTTGCAAATAACAGCGTTATTAGGTATGGGAGGTAGGTCTTTCAACAAGTACCAGGTACTTAACAGAATAACGATGGTCAACAAATCTATAGTCCACTAAGTCTACAGCGTTCTCACATTCACAAAATAGAAAATAATCTATATAAAGATAGCACTGCAGCTCAAAAATCCTCGCTTGCAGTAGTGGTACGGAGTTTTTTTTGCCCTCAACCAGCTAGTAAAGAGAAGAGCTATTCTCGTCCATTTGACTGGTTTTAGAAGGCCACATCTGTATGTTATTTTTTATTTATTTTATTTATAGTGATTATGACAAGAAGGAATGTAAAAAATATAAACATGGTAATTTGGGAGCAGTTAATAGACTCTTACATAATTTGCCGTTAATGAGGTACCAGGGAAGCCACATGTGCAGAAGGAATTATTGCCAAACTTCCTTGTCTTCAACGTAGTCATTAATTTTATATAAATGCTTTCTTGATAAGGACACGTTTGATGTGGGTTTTGAACTTCCCATCGCTAAGATGTGTGTCTCACCAATCGACGCCGCACAAGTAGTGGATAGGTAACAACTTTTGCGGAGGCCTAAAGTTTTCTTCTTGTATTTTTCCTTGTTGTGGCGATTGCAGCGTCTTCAAGAGATGTTTAAGAACTCGTCACACATTATTGTAAAAAACAAAAAAAAATTACTTCCAATTGACACAATCATGAGTGACACTCCCATATTTATGTGTATTATGTATGAGTGACACAACAACTGTTTGATGTTGGTCCGACGGTCAACATGACGTCATGAACGTGTCGACTGGTCCCGACCTTTTTGCGCATTTTTTGGAGGAAGTACCCCTCCAATCAAAAATCCCCGACGACAAAAAGAACTATAAAGTAGTAAAACCTGTATACCAAGTTTCGTCCAGATCGGTTGTAAAATACGACCTGTAGAGGAGTACGTACAGACTGACACACGAAAGCAAATTTTGCCAGACTTTCAGCAGTGACACTTCGTTCGCTTGGTCAATAAATAGGGAAAGTTGATATTTCGCTAGTGGATCGTGCAACTAACGGCGCAGTAATTAATTTATGTATTTTATATTTGACCTATAGTCGTAAAACAAATTGCATGATTATTGAAGGAACTAAAATTAACACGAGAGGTATATCGTTACTCGATAGCTTACCAGGAGTAAAGAAAAATAACACATTACGCACAATGACGAAGGTATCCATCAAACGTCACACCCTCGTCCTACAAATAAATAGCTGCCACCGTTCACGTACTGTTCACGTGCCGTTTACGTACTGACTGTTCTACGTACTATCGTCGTCAAAGTACAATGGAATTGTAATTATAAACCTTTCTTCTTTATTGAAAAATGAATAGATAATCTTTTGCTACGACGTAGCAGTCGTTGGCTACAGCGGCAGCGTAGCTATTTCGTATTCGAGTGCTACGCCGTAGCAACTGCGTAGTCAATTTAAAATTCAGTTATTAAAACTAACCAATCGTTATTAATTAAACAAGCACTCGTTATTAATTACGTATACTGCTAATATGAAAGTGGAATAGCAGGTGTTTTTTTTTTTTTTTTAAGGAAAATAATAAAGCTTCCGAAAGACAAATGAATTTCCAACGATCTGTGGTTGACTTTAATACTAACTAAGCCAGTATTAGCCAATTAATAAATCATATTAAATTGACAAAAATAAACCCCAGTTCCACTGTTATATTATAATACAGGGACAATTTAACTGTAAGAAAAAAGGACATAATTTAATGTGTCCATTTGAAGTTACTCAATGAAACCAATAATTGTAAATTTATTTTCTGTGCCTTGCCTTAATCTCGATATTTTTCTAATGAGGCAAATAGGTACGTTTATAAATAAAATATGTAAATTTATAATAGAACTTGTCGTCACAGTGACGCTATTTTATATTTTGATTGTAATCAATTTATTACAAACTGACAAATCATGCCATGTATTTGCCATCTATTTGTAGAAGACAAATTGCTAATTGGATTATATCCAAAATAAAAATGCTTGGAAACATGCTGGTCCTGCTCCATAGGACAATTCAGAATCTAGACAAAATCGAACTGATTGTCAATTTAATTGTATAATATTATTTTTTTAAACATTTATTTTATATTTTGTGTAATTTTTATTATTTTTTGTAAATTTTGACGTTCAAAAGTGCCTTTTTTGTGCCTAATTGAAATAAATTATTTTACACTCAATAGTTTAAAATCGAGTAATAAAAGTATAATTTTATAAGGACATTTTAAAATTAATATTTTAGATGTTACTCCATTAAGTATTAGACTTCTTAATCTGTTTAGATCTTATAATTTAATTAACTTATTTTCTGAACCTACTAGGATCACGGCATCTTCGACAACTTGTCTTGATAGTATATTTAGTGATTGTAATGCCAAAAATAAATTCGTGTTAAGTGACTTAACGTCTGACCACTGTGGTTTATTAGCTAGTTTCCCCATGCCATTACATAAAAAGCCGCATAAAATAGAATGTAGGCCTTATACAGCTAGTCGTTGCAATAAGTTTAAAAATAATAATAGCTCATAGAATTACACAATCTATAGTAGAACACGAGAATCCTAATGAAATGTATGGAGCCCTTTTTGATGTTGTGCAAAAAGAGTACCAATCTACTTTCAAGACTAAAACTATTAAAATTAATGGCACCTCCGCAGCTCCGTTGGCTTTAACCAATAGGCCACTCCTGGTATTTCAAAAAGTAGAGTGAGACTATACGAGTTACATGGTTTGAAAAAATAAAGGTTTGATACTCCTTTCCTAGAGTATGTCAAAAAATATTCAACATTATTTAAAAAGGTTAGTGAGTAGAAAGTAAGTTTTTTTGCTAAATCTAAGTTTTTAAGGGATAAAATAAAATAAAACAATAATAAAGTAAAAAACATTTGGAAAATTATTAACAATGAAATGGGTAAATCATTTATGCAAGATAAACAACATGAGATTATGGTCGACAGTAAATAAGTTACTTAAATATTATTCTTTCTTTCTTTTGCAGCTGACGTGGCTGAGACTGCTCCTTAAATTCGTCCCCGTCTAAATCTGAAAACCTTTTGCTTATTAGTGTGTCTAAAAGTAATCGCTTATTTAGCTTCGAACATGTAACGCCTCGTGATGTTGTTAATATTTTAACACACTCAAGTCTAAAAACATGACTGTGTGGTTGATTAATGGGGTATCTCCATTAAACTTTTAAGTAATATAATAGACACCGTAGCCTCTTATCTTGCTGTTACTTTAAAAAAATGTGTTGATTTAGGAACTTTTCCTGGCCTCATGAAGAGTAGTAAATTTTAATTTAAATAGCCTCCTTCATAATGAACAATATGGCTTTACAAAGCGTCGTTCGACTACAGATGCGGGTGTTGCTCTGTTGAAACACATATTTAACGCATGGGACAACTCTCAAAATGCTATTGGAGTTTTCTGTGATGTCTCCAAAGCCTTTCATTGCGTGCACCATGACACGCTTTTGCGTAAACTGCGTCATTACGGTGTGCTAAACGAAGCTCTCAACGTTTTAAATTCGTATTTATATAATAGGTCGCAATATAAAGATGTTGATGGTGTGAAATCTTGCGGGCTTCCAGTTCAGTTAGGTGTACCTCAAGGCTCAATAATGGGTCCATTCTTGTTCTTAGTGTATATCAATGACTTACCATTCTATTTAAAGGGTATCTGTGAAGTTGTACTGTTTGCAGATGATACTTCTCTTATTTTTAAAGTAGACAGGAATAGACAAGATTTTGACGATGTAAACATTGCACTGTCAATGGTAACGGATTAGTTTACGACAAATAACCTAGTTCTCAATGCCAAGAAAACGAAATGTGTAAAGTTTGCCCTTCCAAATGTTAGAAATCTAGGACCCAACATCTTCTCAGATAAAGAGGTGCTTGAAACTGTAAACTCGGCAGTTTTTCTGGGCATAACAGTAGATGCCAAACTTCAGTGGGGCCAACATATATCGAGCCTAGCGGGAAGGCTTAGTTCGGCCGCCTACGCCGTCAGGAAAGTAAGACAATACACTGACGTTGATACAACTCGGTTACTCTATTTTAGTTATTTTCATAGCGTTATATGATACGGTATTCTGCTGTGGGGCAAAGATATTCAAAATATACTTGTCCTCCAAAAACGAGCTGTTCGAGCAATTTACCAGCTAGGTGCCAGAGTTTCTCTGAGAGATTTTTTCAAAGATATCGGTATCCTTACAGTTGCATCACAATTGATCTTCGCCAACATCTTATATATTAGGCAAAATATACACTTATATACAAAAAACAGTAATATTCACAATGGTATCACTAGAAATAAGGATATACTACGTGCTTCCTTTCACCGGCTTCATAAGGTTCATAACTCATTTGTTGGGCTTGGTATAACCTTTTTACCCTCTTCTTTGCTAGATTTGCCTTTAATTGCGTTTAAAGCTAAAATAAAATCCAACTTTTGTTCAAAGGCATAATAATCTATCAACGACTACTTAAATGATAAGAATAATTATTGGTCGCTGTGATTAAAACAATACAATGTTTAAATGTTCTTTATCCAGAATTAGATTACCTACTGACAGGTTATATGAGTTTATATAATTGTCTCGCTGGTGGTGGCGTGTGTGTTGGATCATTAAGTTCCCTTCAAAATGGTTGAGCTAAATGATGCTGATCCATGTGTCATGTTCGTGAACGGGCACCGTCAGTGGGGACTGGTCATCTCTTAGCTGCCATGGCTTATTTTAATTTATTTTATTTTTTGAATTATTTTTGTTTTTATATTTTTATTACGGACGCTTTTAACGTGCACGTCTTTCTACATTGTTCTCACACATATAATTTCAACATGAATGATGTAACCAATATTTTGTAACAATATTCTGATTTAAAAGAGTGTCCATGGAGTTTCTTGCCCGTTCTTCTCCATAGAAACCTACTACGCTTTGGAATGGGCAACTAGCTTCATCTTTTTGAGTGACCGGCCCCTTGACAATTCAAAAGTACATGTAATTGGTTTATTTGAAACAAATGATTCTAGTTTGAGTTTGAATTTGTTTATAATTTTACTTTGTGTCAATTTATTTTAATTTTATTTTAATTCATCTACTCATTAAAATGTTTTTTTATGAATTGTATTGCAATATGTGGTTAGCTAGCAACCTCAACCATTATTTATTTTACCTCGATGGTCTTAGTTTATCAATTATAACTTCTAATTACAGCTATATGTAAGCGGGCACGCCCTTTATACCTAGAGGCTATTTTTCTTTTTTAGATATTGTTTACGTTTTTTCTTTTAACGTGCACGTCTTTCTACATTGTTCTCACACATATAATTTCAACATGAATGATGTAACCAATATTTTGTAACAATATTCTGATTTAAAAGAGTGTCCATGGAGTTTCTTGCCCGTTCTTCTCCATAGAAACCTACTACGCTTTGGAATGGGCAACTAGCTTCATCTTTTTGAGTGACCGACCCCTTGACAATTCAAAAGTACATGTAATTGGTTTATTTGAAACAAATGATTCTAGTTTGAGTTTGAATTTGTTTATAATTTTACTTTGTGTCAATTTATTTTAATTTTATTTTAATTCATCTACTCATTAAAATGTTTTTTTATGAATTGTATTGCAATATGTGGTTAGCTAGCAACCTCAACCATTATTTATTTTACCTCGATGGTCTTAGTTTATCAATTATAACTTCTAATTACAGCTATATGTAAGCGGGCACGCCCTTTATACCTAGAGGCAATTTTTTTTTTTTAGATATTGTTTACGTTTAGTTATTTTTATTTCTGCCTGAGTATAGTTCTCGATGTTTTGGTTGGTATAATTATTATTTATTATTATTATTATGTATTTATTTCAGAGAAAAAACTCCATAATAGGTTACAATAAATTATAAAAGGTTAGTGTGTAAGTAGATAATGGCGTATGCTAGCTGTCATATAGCTATTAATTAATAATTTAAATTATGTTTTTCGTAATATATATTATATAGAATCATTTTTTTCTAACTGAAAAGACAGCTATTCTGCTGGGGAGCTTGTTGCGACACTTCTTCTACCCAGCTAAAGCACTAGGAAGTAGTGAAGGATGGGAGTTTTGGGGGACTGACTTATGTAATTTTAACGTTCGAAAAGTGCTGATTCTCAGCCTACTTTGAATAAATGATTTTTGAATTTTAAGCTGTTATAATAAACTACTGAAAAAAAAAAACGAAAACAAACGTTCTGCTAAAATAAACGTTGTCTTAAGGTTTACAGTAATCAGCTTAATTTCTACTACTTCTTTTTTCAACTCTCAATTTTAATGAACTTATTTACCTACCTACGTTTATTTATTTAACAGTTTATGTACACACATATAAACAGAAAAGTAAAAAAAAAAAACACAGAAATACGTACAAAGTTGATGCTTATTTCTAAAGAAATCTCTTCCAGCATTCTTGCGATAGGAAAGTGGATAAAAAGAGATTTAGACAACGTGTGTAAGAGTAGAAGAGAAAATAAAGTACATAAAATAAAAACATTTATTCACGAATTTAAAAATAAACATATAATATGATATATATAATATGATATACTTATATATTCCTTATATACATACTTCTAAGATAAATATCACTTAAATATATAAATACTAATAATTATAATGTAATATAAAATATAATAATAAATACAAAATATGCAACTCTGACGAAGTGGAAAGATTTTAATCTTTGCTTTCACTCTTCTTTTAAAAACTGCAACAGTTTGGCAGTCCCTAATATTAGGCGGAAATGAATTCCACAACCGTACTGCGTGCACACTGAAGGAGTAGGAGTAGAAGTTGGTTGAGTGGGGAGGGGATTTAAGGAGATTTCTAAGATGCGACCTGCAAGGTGCATGAGAAGGACGGGCGTAGGAAAAGCGTTCCCGCTGATAGGATGGCGTTTTAGGGTTTTGAAGGATGTTAAATAGCAGAAACAATATCCGAGAGTTCCTGCGAAGTCGAATGGGGAGCCACTTGAGTATCTTGCGAAAGTTAGAAACGTGGTCATACTTTTACAGGTTAAAAACAAAACGAATACTGATGTTTTGCAAACGTTCAAATATATACAGTCCACGATAGGAAAGAGTCCATGGTCACCCGCAGGTTTTTAACCGTAGTTGCGTATTTAATCTGAACTCCATTCAGACAGAGTGGAGACAGCGACGCAACGTCGAGCCTATTCCGCATATACTTTCCGCCGATAATTATGGCTTGGGATTTCTTTGGGTTGATTTGCAGTCCAAAGGACCGTGACCACTCGCTAATCAAATCCAGTTCACTGGTCATGGCTGACACCGCTGCTTCCGCATCTTGCCTTAAGAAGTTACGTTATTAACGAATATTGTTTGTTCGGTGTATTTTTGCATGGTATTTTATTTCAACGACAGTATAAAAATAGACGTCAGAAACAAGCCGCTACCAGAAAAATAGGTTAGGTTAGGTTAGAACTGCGACCCTGTCAGAAATGAGTGATTATTCCGAACCTGACCCGATGTTTATTTTTAAATTCGCGAAATCTGAACCCTAGACTACTGTTCATGTAACGTAACCTGTAACCTAATTTAATGTATTTTTTATGATTTTATCACAAGGCTTAACAGAGCGAGCAGCTCAATCCCAAGATTTTTTATCTTATAAATAATCTGAAATTTTATAGTACCTTTTTTTACAAAGTTTGGTCTTAATACAGCTTTTAAATTGTTTAATGGGTAAGTTTCTAATGTCAATGGGAAGCTTGTTGTAAAAGCGTATACATAATATTGACCCATGAACGAGTTGCCTACTCTGTGGAGATGAGTGCGATGTACAGCAAGGTTGTGTTTATTCCTGGTATTGAAACTATGAATATCGGAAATCTACTTCAAATTTGATATATTTTTGTATACATACAATAGGTTTTCAGTCAGGCTACAGTCAGAATATTTATATTTTTGAATTTTTCTCGAATTGAATCCCTTGGACCTAGGTTGTAACTGGCTCGAACAGCCCTTTTCTGTAGAACAAAGATAGTATTAATCTCCGAACAGGTTCCCCAGGAAAGAATTCCAAATCCACATCAGGGCACCCATTCCATATCGACATCAGGGGCACCCCGAGGTTCAGTTTGGTTAGGTTCCTTTAAACCCTGCAGACAGAAATAGGAGCCCCACTACGCGGGGCTCCGTAGACGTAGGATCCAAGAGCGAGCGAATGAGAGTACAAATACGTTTACCTAATATTACGTCAGCAATATGCTGTAGTGATTTTTCGGAATTTACAGTATTTTATTCTGTAATTTCTTTATTTGTATTCGCATATAAGTAGTTAGTCGAAAATAAGTTAAAGCAGTAAATTTCATAATTTGGGTAGGCTATTTTTTTTTTCGGAATTTTTATTACTTCCCATTGTTAATCACACTAATATTATAAAGGCGAAAGTTTGTGAGTGTGTATGTTTGTCTCTTCTTCACGCTAAAACTACTTAACGAATTTGGATAAAATTTGGCACACAGATAGTTTATAACCTGGATTAACACATAGGATAATTTTTATCCCGATATTCCCACGGAATCGAAATTTATGCGGGTGAAACCGCGGGGCGCTGCTAGTAATCCATAAAAAGGATCTTTAGAAAAAATAAATCGTATAATTTTTTAAACTTCCGAGACATATCTACATGACAGGCATCTTTGTAATTTGAGTCACAAAAATCACATTCTGCGGTTCATCCACTTTCCAGTGCAAGTGCAGTGATGCGCGATTATATTATGTTGCAATAAGTAATGTAACACGTAATGGGTGTGTCTAAAGGTCACGTTACCGCATTATAAGCGATACGTAGATTACCTTCTATTATTAACAGCATTTGATAAACTTGTCATTGACTATAGGGTGAGCAAGACAGTTTTGTACCTCACAAAGAGAAAATTTGGTTGTTCTTCAAACTAAACACGACACGTTGTTTGTTCCAAATTGACATGCACTAGCGAACCGAATACGAGAAATAAACATGGCGGACATTTCAATTCCACATCACATAACATCATCACGCCTGTATTCCCCTGAGGGTTAGGTAGAGATGTACAGTTCGCCCACATTTCGACAGTTTTGTTAAAGTCCTTTGTAGCTCTAATCCACAATCTAAACTGCTACTGACAAATCTCTTATGGAAAAACCGAATAACACTTTGGCAGACCTGGGGGTCGAACCTAGGATTCTTAGCTTATACGTCACACTAGCATTTATTTGCTCAGTATTTAGGTATTTCCAATAATATTGAAGAATCCTTGTACATTCTAGCATTTTGGCATGCAAACACCGAATAACACTTTGGCAGACCTGGGGGTCGAACCTAGGATTCTTAGCTTATACGTCACACTAGCATTTATTTGCTCAGTATTTAGGTATTTCCAATAATATTGAAGAATCCTTGTACATTCTAGCATTTTGGCATGCAAACACCGAATAACACTTTGGCAGACCTGGGGGTCGAACCTAGGATTCTTAGCTTATACGTCACACTAGCATTTATTTGCTCAGTATTTAGGTATTTCCAATAATATTGAAGAATCCTTGTACATTCTAGCATTTTGGCATGCAAACACCGAATAACACTTTGGCAGACCTGGGGGTCGAACCTAGGATTCTTAGCTTATACGTCACACTAGCTTAGCTTAAACAATAGAATAGAATAAGTATTCATTTATTTGCTCAGTATTTAGGTATTTCCAATAATATTGAAGAATCCTTGTACATTCTAGCATTTTGGCATGCAAACACCGAATAACACTTTGGCAGACCTGGGGGTCGAACCTAGGATTCTTAGCTTATACGTCACACTAGCATTTATTTGCTCAGTATTTAGGTATTTCCAATAATATTGAAGAATCCTTGTACATTCTAGCATTTTGGCATGCAAACACCGAATAACACTTTGGCAGACCTGGGGGTCGAACCTAGGATTCTTAGCTTATACGTCACACTAGCTTAGCTTAAACAATAGAATAGAATAAGTATTCATTTATTTGCTCAGTATTTAGGTATTTCCAATAATATTGAAGAATCCTTGTACATTCTAGCATTTTGGCATGCAATAATTGATGCAGTTCATCATGTAACATAGAAACATAAATGATACACAACTAAAATGTATCAGCCAGAAAATCCGATACGGAGTAATACCAATAGAAGTACAGTTCGTTTCTTTTTGAAAGTTGTTATTGTTTCCTCTTTTATGGAATTAGGAATGTGGGCAAAAATAGCCGGTGCCATACTAAAAACACTTCCTCAACAAAGCAATCCTATATCCACCTGTGCGTAACAAGTTTTGGTATTGAGATCGCAAAGTTAAATCTCGGTATCAGCTTTCCGATAAAGTTAAAAATAGATAGATGTCGATTACATTTAACAAAAAGAGCAATTTCTAAAATGTAAAGGCACGGAAATTTCAATTAATTATGACTTTTAAAAATTGGAACACAGCTGTCAGCATCCAAATATTGCTCGTAGGCAGCGGCTTTGGGCCTTAAAAATACTCTTTCAGTACAATTGTCCCAATATTATAATACCAAACCAGACTATGATATACTAGTAATACTGTTTTGATATTAAAAAAAAATTGTAAGATTATAAAGTGCATATGCAGATGCGTTAAGTTTTTACAGATTGCTTCAGCAGACCTTCCACTCAAACCCATGTTTGGTTAACAACATCGAAGATTTATAATTTACAATGATAGGTTAAAGGTTTAAACCATCCTTTATCAATCACAGAACTTTGGATGGAGATTGGTATGCGGTAATACCTTCCGATTGAAACACATCTTTATTTGCGTCGGATAAATCATGCTGCCGCCATCAAACTGTGACTGAGATAGTTGGTTTGTCGGTAAATAAGGTTTAGAATTTACTGCGTGGTTTCCAGTGTAAAACAGGCTTTATACCTTCATGTGAGAGTCGTCAAAGGTAGGAAGGATTATGTCAGGAAGAGAAGAAGAAAATGCGTGAGTTTATCAGGGTAACTTTTGTCAGTCCCCAGGAAATAATCGATCTACTGCAGTCCGCACTGCTTGGTACGGAACGTTAAACAGCAATGTCGCTTGACCAAGCTCTTTGTAGATATTTTAAATCATATCATTTATCTTATTATTAAACCGATTTCCCTTCAAGCTTCAACCCACTTTTACCTTCTTTCATAAAATATCTTCTCAAACCAGTATTAACAATGCGTATATATTTATGAACACCGTATTATCAGTGAGGAGCATGAAATTATGATACGAACACATTCTATTCAAATTTTATTATGAAAACGTGTAGATTCCGCCATTTTGAATGACGTTTGAATATAAAATGGTATAAATAGAAAGGTCACTCCGAGTTAGTTCGTACTGAAGTGTAGAGCTAAGGAAAACATGATGAGTGCTGGCCTGTTGGGTTACGTATAGGTAAATAGGTACTACCAACGTAATTTTGAAGGCTAATATTTTATGGAATGAACTTAAGCACGATCTTTACTTGTCTTTTTGACCAAAAGACCCAGAACAGGTTTTTGTAAATAATAAATGGCAAAATATTAAATTATTTATACTATTTATAAATGAAATGTGAGTAATAAAAGTACACGCGTTACCTTTCGCAGAATACAGGTATGATATTATGTTTTGTAAATTTTTGTAAATCAAATCCATCAAAATATACGAATAAATTATTCACATTGAACATTGATTTAAAATGCATTATGAATTACAGTGATTGTCTGCGGATCCCTTTTGCAAACAATCCCAATTTATTAATATTAACAAGCTTCCCATTGTTTGATGATTTAATAAATAATTGGCGAGATGCACCTGATACTTTTAATGAACGATCATTAATTATTATTTGGTGTTCGGTTTCATGTGATTAATAAGTTTAATGCCCAAATTAATTTACCTATGACTACGAAAGTAGCTGTTGATTTTACTTTAACAATATATTTACTATAATAATATGTCACACTTTTTCTTTATTATAGCATTTGCGGTGGCATTTTAGCATATTAAATCACCATAATCTTTTATCAATGGTTTGGCAAGGTTCCACTATACCCCAGAAAGACTTAGGTTTAGCTTTGAATTGACATGTCCCGTCTCTATATTGCACTTGTAGTTTATCAGCTGTGCGACAGTGATAGGAATAAAGCTTAGCGAAAGTATCGGCCTTAGTATCAACTACGTTATCCTTAATCTTCTTTAGATATGTTTCAAATCATCCACCAATATTTTTTATTCTTATACGCCACATTTTGTGAAGTGGGACGTAACCTTGTCTGTTCCACATCAAAACGACATGATTACCTGCGGCGTAATTTTTTCGAGTTTAACCCAAAGATACGGTTACCTATGAATAATACTTTAATGTCAGGCGGAACGATAATGTAATGGCTGTAATAACATATTACCATAAGTGTTCCATTTTATCGAATTCTGAAATAATACTTACTTAGTTTTCTCTTCTCGACTCTCATTTTATCTGAGGTTTTCAATGGTGTGAATTAGTATTATGCTTAGTACCAAATCTGTTCCCTTTCGACATCGAAGACATTTGGTAAAGACTAACACCAAGCATATCTGCTTTACCTATACAGTATACAGGGATAAATCTGGGTTTGAAAAGGACGTCCCGCATAGAAATTCCAGCTCTGTGTGCTCATCATATCAGCCGAAAGACATCCTTTACTGAATATAGGCCTCCCCCGAGCACCGCCACTTCGACTGGTTCTGTGCTTCTCACATCCAGCAGATTCCTACAGCCTTCACCAGGTCATCGCTCAACCTTGTGCGAGGCCTTCCAATGCTACGTCTTCCAGTACGTGGTCGCCACTGCAGAACCTTTCGGCCCATCGGCAAGGCAATTTGCTTGAAATGGTTGAGCTGGATGGTGCTGATCCACGCGTCATGTTCGTGAACGGGCGCCGTCAGTTGAGACTGGTCATCTCTTATCTGCCAGGGCTTATTTTTAATCGTTTATGATTTATATATTTTTTTTTTACATTGTTCTCACATATAGAATCAACAAGAGTAATGTACCCAGGATATTGTAATTTCTATATTTAAAAGAGTGTCCTTGGAGTTTCTTGCCCGTTCTTCTCCATAGAGATCTACGTTTTGGAATGGGCAACTAGCTTCAACTTTCTGACTAACTGACTCTTTGACAATTCAAAAGTGCCTGTAAAGGGTTTAATTGAAATAAATGCTTTGAGTTTGAGTTTGAGTTTGAGTTTGCTGTTCTGCGAGCAATGTGCCCTGCCCACTGCCACTTAAGTTTGGCAATTATTCGAGGTCGGTCGCCGGCGGCGAGTCGGCTACCTTGGTTCTCCTACGGAGAACCGTGCTGCATGCTCAGCCGTATCTCAAAAGGAAAAAACGAAACCCTTATAGGATCACTCGTGTCTGGGGCTGTCTGTCAGTCTGTCAGCCAATTTGCTCCGAATCGAATGGACCGATTAAGTTAAATTTTGGTACAATATGTATTTTTGTTTTTTTCCTCGTTGGTCTACTGGTCGCAAGCGCTACAGCTGAGCATGAGGTCCTGTATTCGATTCCCAAGTCGGGCAAAGTATTATTGGGTTTTTCCAACAGGAACTTCTCAGTAATAGCCCGTAGTCCGGAATTGTGCCCGGTTGATGGTAATAGGCTCGCCCCCGATTACAAGGGACTTAAAAAAAAAAACATAACTGGTGAAATGTGGTGTGGGAGTACTACAGGTCCACCTCTGCCCAACCCTTCGGCAAAACAAATCGTGATTTTATATATGTATTTTTATGAAAAACACGGACGTGTAACGTAAATAAATGAATTTTAAATATGGGGGTCACTCTTCGATGGGCAAATAAGAAAATTAAAAAAAAAAAGTTTTGCAAACTGTACCGTGTGACATAATAATATCAAATAAAAAGGCTTATTGCGAGAATCCCCTTTTAATTAGTGAATACTTTTAAAGATATTTAAGAAAATTTATGAAAATTAACCAATGGGGGAATTGTTAATTTTCACAAATTTTCTTAACTCCGAAACTAAGGAGCCTAAAATGTTAATAAACATACAGATAATGGTTCTTTCTTCATAGATTACAGGAATGCATATAAGCAGTCTATGGTCTTAAAATAAAATTTTAAATCTCTCAATATTGTGCGTACAAACTTACATTTGCAGTTGGAATGTATGGGAGCATACATTCCAACTGCAAATGTAAGTTTGTGCGCACAATATTGAGAGATTTAAAATTTTTCAACATGTTTTTCAACTACAAGGTTAAGTTTTTTCTTATAATAAATTCATTCCAACTACGGAACCCTTCATTGTGCGTAGTCCAACACGCACATGGCCGGTATTTTTTTATAAAAACAACATCGTCGACTCTAAGAATTTCTTACTTATCGCGAACACACAATGTAAAATATCTGCAAGTAAAACAGATCTATAATTTGCACACATTTAGGCACCGTGCGGGAATCGATCTCACGATACCATGAATATGAGCCCATCGGATACCCACTGTGCCAGTCACGCCAATGACAACAAAGCTACACCTTAGTTAAGTTTGATCCAAGTTCATGGCCCGCTTTCTTGAAAAAAGTTTTCAATCCGAGCCATAGTAGAAAAAAATACCATTAGTCTCCCTCACCTCAAGAAACCACAAGCCTAATAAATCAAGTTAAGCAGTGTATAAATTTAAATTAAAAGCCGCAAAACAATATTAAATTAGATACGAAATGAATTGACAGTCTGTCTTACAAAACTTACTTGAAAATTACTTTTATTGACCAAATTGTGTTAACCACAAAATTGAGGGCAACAAATATAATTCTCTAATTCAAATATTCAAAAGACCGCAAGACGTAAACAAAACGATTAAATTGTTCTAAGTAATAGAATTTGACATCTGCAATTAAAAACTGAATTAATAAAAACAAATAAAATATAATAATTAAGTACAAGGTGCTATTCCCTGTAATTTACAAAGATGATTTTTTTTTTATCTGTCTACCATTTTCTTGTTAATTGTTTTACATACAAACAGTTTGTATGGGCACACTTTTTTCCTTCACCCTATGTTCTAACTGCTACTACTAATAAAAATATAATTGCAGGTGTCACATTGTTCGAACCCTCAACCTACGTCCTAAGAACTATATATCTAAACCACCAGACGTTTATTTGCGTTGGCGGCGCGGCTTTTTAATCGTTAATCACATAGTCTCTCATGTACCTAGAGATGAAAGAACATCGTTTTTTTTTTTTTTTGTTATTTTTGAAGATTGGCTATAGATTATACACCCACAAAGTCTTATACAATTAGCTATATTAAAAACAAAAAACAAAACATCGTGAGGAAACCTGAGAGATATTTCTCGACGGCATGTGAAGCCAAGTCAGAGGCCCGTGGGCGGCTTTAAAACTCTGACACCAGGTTAGTCACTAACCATACGAAAAGAAGATGCTATATTTTATTGAAGCTGGTGTAGTTTTAAGAGAAAAAAATGCATATTTTCCCAAAAAAAATGTGTTATTGTGATTCATCATTAATGTCGTTTAGATTATCTTACTACAAAACATTGTATTTTAGCGTCAGACTGAACAATAGACCAGCATCTTCGAGTCCTCTGCAATGCGTGGAAGGCATTGGCGTGTAAAGCCACCCATTTATCCAAATTCTGCTTACATGCAAGTACCCACACAGATAGCTATATATCTATCTAACGTGCCAATAACACCGACCCGCTGATCCGCAGTCGGTACATAGCAGTGAATCAACCGGACAATTGATTTACGTGCTCCACTGAGTTACTGCCGGCGACGTAGTTTGGATACCCTCCCGTTAAACGGAACGGATCGGGAGGTGATAAATACTGCCTGTTGTGATTAATTCGCGTAATGATAGCGCTGTTAATTAGTAGCGTGCGAGAGGTTTATTATTACAGTAATCTGTTAGGTGGAAATAATATAGCACGGCCTAGTTTATTTAATTGATCATTTAATTGTTCAAATGAAATTAACAAAAGTGCTTTATAACCGAAAAATGCAAAAAAATATTTTGTAAGTAGGTACTGGTGCAGAAAGGGCACCGTTTATGCCCTTTCTGCACCAGTACCTACTTACAAAATATTTTTTTGCATTTTTCGGTTTTCATAAATTGGCAACATTTGCACCGTCGGTCATAGGTATCGCCAATAACATTAAGTCACTTCATACGACACATTCCATCCAAACAGAAATATGGGCAACGTCACAAGTAGCTGTCAAATATTTCGCTGTTTTGATTAATTTGGCAATTATTACTTTATAGCCATATTTATTATTTCCATTCAGTAATATTTCCAAATTAATCAAAACAGCGAAATATTTGACAGCTATTTGCGACGTTCCGCACTTACTGTAAACACTCTTAAGAAGTTCCGAAAGTATAGGAACCAGAATAGATCAGAAGCAAAGCAGTATAGGTATTCTAGTTTTCCAGAAAATCGTACATGTCAAATTCTTTGTTTTCAGTCACCCCAACTAAACTCACCATCAGAACTACCGGTCGTCAATGAGCGTCACGTTACATGTCCCTTCGTTGTAAACTTATGCATTACGTTCACTAGTAACTGTTTTAGTTGCCGTGTGCAGGAAGCATCGTAGCGTAGAGGTGCAGTTTTATGATTTTCCAAATTTGCAAACGACGGTTTTTAGTTATAAGTTCAATCAATCGATCACTTCAGCCCATCGCAGTCCACTGCTGGACTGCAATATATTATAAATATATAAATACGGACATGATAATTATTCAGATTTGTTACAGCTGTATTAGCAATCACGTCATTTCGTTTAAAATACGTTTTTATTTTTATTAAGTTATTTATCTTTATATAGATTATTTTCTATTTTGTGAATGTGAAAACGCTGTAGGCTTAGTGGACTGTATATTTGCTGACCATAATTATTTTGTTAAGTACCTGGCACTTGTTGAAAGACCTACACTGTCCTCCCATACCTATAATAACAAATAATTATTTGAAAATATTGTAAAAGCCAATTATTTTTAAAAGAGTAACCGTGGAGTTTCTTGCCGGCTCTTCTCCATAGGAAACGACCAATTGGAACCGTGCACTTAAGATACAGAAGTGAAAGGCGCCAAAAACCAGTCAAATGGACGAGGACGGCTCTTCTCTTTACTCGCTGGTTGAGGGCAAGAAAGACGCCGTCTCACCATCCTATGAATATTCAGAAGAAAAAGAGTCAAGGACTAATCAGTGCCGAAATAAGAGCGTTGCAGTCGCGCAAGACTATAAATTTTAATTCCAACATCCTCCGGGTTCCCGTGCTGCCTCAACCTAGAATTTTAACCAGCTGGAGTTGTGGTTAAATGTTACAGAGAATCATAACCATAACTAAACTCCCATGTGTGGTAAGATAAGTTTTTGTGGATTATACTTGGGTGTGTACTGAATATGAGTATGTAAGGTATTTATGTAAAGGTTCTATTGTCACTAGCAATAAATGCTCACCTATCATATTACTATTGTACCACTAACATATGCAGTGTTTCAGATAAAAAAGATTTCAAATGTTTTATTTGATTTTTTTTAATGTACAATTTATTTGTCCAATAAAAGTACTATAGGTAAACAATACATTATAATAATCACAAGGTGACACAAATAGTCGACGTCATGTATAGCGCGCTGTCAAAGAGCTTCGGAATCGCCGGTTCTTTTTCACATCTTGCCCATTCTTCATGAATTTCGACAGACTAGAGTTTCTTGCCGGCTCTTCTCCATAGGAAACGACCAATTAAAACCGTGCACTTAACTTCTGACGTTTCATAAGTGCCCATATTTAATAACTAGGATCTAACTATTTTAAATTATTAATACTATATTACACAAATTTATTTTATTTAAGTATACATACACACGTTGCGGTATAAAACTGATTTACATCCGTCACCTCAGTTGAAAACCAGCGTCAGGCACTAGTTGTCTGGCATATATGCTGAACTGGGCCTATTTGGCGTAGCCGCGAGGCACACATTCCTGCTGGTATCATGTAACGCAGTTTTTACACTTTTTATTTTGTATTCTTTCCTTTTATATTTTTTTTTTCTCTTTCTACTTGTGTGCCTTTGCTTGTTGTGCCAAATAAATGTATTTTCTTTCTTTCCATGTAGGTTTATGTGAAATAAAATATTTTGAACTTGAATATATTATAAATCATTTCTGATTTTATCCTTCAAAGAAACTGAGCATAACCCGCTCCATAGCGCGCTGAGCTACCTTGAATTTGTAGACCAGCACGTCTGTCAGTGTTCACGTTTTGGCACCGTATGTCATAACGGCCAGGACGCACTGGTTGCAGACCGTGGTCTTTAAACATTGCGGGATAGGTGACGAAAAGACTTGACGAAGTTTCCCCAGCGTTTTAAAAACTCAACAAATCAATTTCATTTTTGTTTGATTATGTTTAAATATCGATATCATCACGTCTGCGGAATTTGGCTAGCTAACTCAATTATTTTTTTATTTATCATGAACAAAGTTTATAAAAAATCTTAACTTAAGAACTATGCCCCGCAAAACAGTTTTCACGGTTTGTCTGTGGGAACAGAACAAAAAATTACACATACACTACAACATACATTACAACTTATAGAACTACTTATTTTTTTAGTTGCTCTCCATCAACAAACTACTTTCCAAAAAACATCGCTAAAAACTACTGAAAAAGAACTGCTTAAGTAATTTGGCTTTACCTTTTATTTCCTGACTTCTTATATCAGTAGGCAATGGGTTTAAAAGGTACTCTTTTATCAAGCGTTCGGTCGCCAAAATAATTCCTTATTTTAGAATAATAAAATTAAAATAATAGTACATCGATAGTACAGCAACTAGGATGTTATCAGCAGGTGCTGATACCATCCTAGTTGCGTGGTTATGGGTAACTAGCGAGTGACGCTCCCAACTACCATGACTGTTAACCAGAAGTAGGTATTTATGTTTTAGGCTGATAGGAAAAATTTAACTAATTTTAAATAACTTATTGTAACCATCTTTACATTTATTTTTGGTTTTCTTACTTACTATTAGTTCTAAAAATCTAATTTGTTGTGCTTCTATTTTTTCTAAGTTACTTTTGAATGTGAGACCATAGCAGCATAGCAGTCGAGGGCGTAACTTAATATTGGGTCAACTAATTGTACGAGTAGATAAAGGCACTTAGGGGTATTACTTGGCCTGCCGGGGTTGCGGGAAAGTCCGAAAGGGATACCGTGGCCCCCTGGCATTGCACAGGCAACAGAAGGAACACGGGTGGGTTTTAGTCAATAAGAGTCTGACACGCCCTCCCGCTCCACCCAGAGCGGGAGACGTCAATTGATGATTTACCACCCAAAAAAAAAAAAAAAAAGGGGGTATTACTTGGTACTTGAAAGCTTAGATGGTAGAATTACCAAGTAATATTCTAAGTTTATTATACAGGTACTCAATGTGGTTTGCCCACGAAAAATTCCCGTCAACTTTTACCCCGAGATGTTACACGTCTTTCGCGTACGATTGGTTTACAATTACAGACGTTAACATAATTTTAATGAATGCACGTAAACTCATGTGTGTACACCGGAGGTGGTTCGCCCGTTACTCTTTTAAAATGTTTTCACAATATCTTGTTTATATTAATTATATACTGAATAAGATTACTATACCACGATAGGTAAAAAGAATGAAAAATGAAGGAAAACAGATAAATTAATTAAGTGATAGATGCATGGTGCTCACATATTTACAAAAATTGTTAAATAAATGCGATATTCCTAACATTACAACACGTTGCCCTAAAAAGCAGTTTTTAACCCCGACTTCGACCAACAAAAATGTTTTGGCTGATAGCCTCTAAACTCCCTATTCATGGAATATCCACGTAATAGAGACTCAATGTCCTCTCGTGTGACCGGATACCGGACGATCACAGATCAGCGATGTTACGCAATTGTGAAGTTACAGCTGATTCGGTGGATTTATCCGACAATTTGGATAATGAATGGTTTAAGATTAATAATATAATAGCTGTTTTAGTTTTCTGCTCCGTTCTGTTTACTATGAACGTACTTTATACCGTGTACTGTATACAGTGAAACCTGGGTATCTGGGACATTAAGTGACCTTCTAATTTGTCTCTTATAAAGAGTTATTCCAATTACGAGTACCCAGTGTCTCAGGTATCCAGATATGAATAAATATCTGTCCCATTTACAGAGAGTTCCATTAATAGATGTGAGTATAGAAGTTATTTCAGTTATAGAGGTATTTTGATATAGACGTATTTTTGTTAACATTCTATATGAGTTGTAATCTTAATAATAATAAAAAAAGTAATAAACAAAAATAATCAAGCTCGTTTTTTATAAACAGTACAAAACTGTTCAAGTTCATGATATTCTGATAAACGTACACGTCTTAGATTTCCTTTTCTTTCACAACATTGAGACTGAATTTTTTATTTTATTCTGAATGATTTTAGATTTTTTGTTTTATATGAAAGAAAGATAGCTAGATAGTAGATGTTGGCACATTCAATTCGAGACAGACTTCATCGCGTGTCTCTCCAGTTTCATAAACGGTTATTAACTTCAGTTTTTCAGGTACTGATAAAGACTAAAACGAATAACGTGATTGTATAACAGAGCTGCTCTCAACACAATATTGTTGTGATGACATGAGTTCACGACATAATTTCCACAACATCAAAAAGTTTGCACTAACAGTGCGGATAAGAGTCCGCCTGTCCCTGCGCGCCGCTAACGAGCCATTCCAGAAATGAAAGCGTTCACGCGTTTACATCACGAACGCAAAAATCAGGCGTTCTTGATGTTTATACTTTATAACCGTAAAACCATGGTGGTTTTTAAGTGCCTCTTGATCGGGGAGGGTGCGAGATAATCGATATATATATCCGTTTTATAAACATGATGTTATGGTTCATACGTTAGAGGGATGTGTGCCTTCTGGTGCGTAGGTACGTAAAAAACAAATATGTAAGATTATAATTTGATTATTTGGCCTATTCTTTGGCCAAAGAATCAGTATTTCCATTCAACGTGGCAATGCTGCCAGCCGAATTTTTTGATGCCCTATTATTATCCCCCCCCCCCCCCCCTCCCCCTTATGTACTTGCACATATTATTATTATTATTTTAAGTCTGTTAGTTTTTAAATCATGTAAATACGTGTGTATAAAATAAAGATTAGATTACGTGTACTTATTTAAATCATACATGGCAAAAAAAAAAAGAGTAACAAAAGAACCCAACGCGGTTGAGTAACCACAAATTGCATTTGTACACAATTACCCAGAATAACCTACCTTTAATAAGATAAAAATTAAACACTGCGCATTGGCCGCAAAAATGCGTCATTTTCCTTCAATCGCCAGTACACCAGCAGGCTCAAACCGCAGACATATTACACACCAGCTTATTAAAAACACAAAACGAAAAACGCATTATTTACCGATCACTGTCAAACAGAATTACCACAATCATACTATAATGCTATTATTTCACAAATGGATACTGTTCATCCCCCGGGCATCATCCACACGCCTCCTACGATACCCAGGGGGGAAGACAGGACACTCCTATTTATAACCAGGCACTGCCGTGAATTGAATATTACCTAAAAGTCTGTGAAATGTTTTATATTCCTAGGAAGAAAACTGTTAGACAATTTCATACAGGAGATTACGCGGAAGCAGGGGCGACAAATCGACATAAAATTAGTTTCAAGATTTTGTTTGGAAGAATTGCTTGTGTCTTCATTCAAAAGTTGAGCTCAAGCCCAAAATACTTTACGGTAATTTTCTTTCTGTTGTCTGTTACACTCTGCTGTTATTTCGTAAAGGTAAACCTCAATAAAAACCTTTCTTGTCTTTTTCAGGCAAAATGAAAAGCTGCCTACTCGAAACGTTTCCTAACGTAAGTCCCTTCACACTTCCGCAGTTTGCCCCAAAACCAATCAACTGATTCCCCTCAATAATCTACGGAGTGGACAGTTCCGTTTCAAGGGCGAGTAAATCTGAGTATACTGGGGCAGTCTATTAGGACGTACCGCCAATAATTCAAGTCTGACAACTGCATTACAGGTTCCGCTCCCAGAGATAAGGGGCGGTCGGGACTGCATACAAATGTACTTTGTGATTAAGCAAAAAGGTTTTCGTGTATGCAAATTTTTCTACTGACCTTTTTGTTATGCGGTTGCTGCCTAATTTAAGAATACTGTTCCCGGTTTTATTTGGGCACGAATTATTTATTGGGGTGGATTATATACTATTTCAAAAATAATATCTTGCTTGAACCTCCGGAAGTTATACAAGGCTCGCTCCGCAATAAATGAAAAACTATACCTTTAACAACGGAATAAAGGAATACGGAAGAATGGGTTAAGTAACAGTTCAAGGGAAAAAAACGTGAAATAGTGGCGTTTTATGACTAACCAGCAATGAAAGTCAAATAAAGGAAAAAGAAGAAGAAAAGATAAAAAGTTTATTGTTTCCTTTACCAGACAGTCATAAAGACCATTCAACACGGTTCTGGACGCCGCTCGGCACAATTTTTATTCCAATATAATTGAAATTGATTAAACCGTAACAAGAAAAGTCAATTTAATAAAAATTTACGTGTGACCTCTATCGGCATTGAATGAAGAATTATTGCTTAATTGAAAATCGTGTCTGGATATTCGTAATTGTTTCCAGTCCAGTTGCTAAACAAAAGTCAATGTTGAATTAAACAAACGACAGACTTAAAAAGATGATTCATAAAATAAACTAAAAAGAATATACATTTTTCGTTCCAGAAACTAAGACTGAGTAAGCAAGTAAAAGCAAAATATGAAGAAAGATAAATATAATATACTTAAGTACTTATAACTAACAAGTAAAAATAAAACATTACTAGTCCGACAATACCAAATACCGCACACGAAGGGCGCCCTTCGAGTGCGGTATTTGGTTCTACTATTTTTACCACCGTACACTATTTAGTTAATAAATGGAAATACTAAACGAAGAATATTATTATTTTTCATCTTAACATCGTCTTATCAAACTTTATCAAATCGTAATAATATATAAAGATACATTTTTAATTTCATAATGATACTATGAATTACAAAGTTATTTTCATCACATCTATTAAAAAAGAGCTAGTTTGTTCTTCGTAAACAGGGACCAAAATAGCTCTTTGATCCCTAGGGAGCAAAATAGATTTGAATTTGGAATGTGGATATTGTTAGTAAAAGTTCCAATCACCAAAGAGATCAATCACGAACATTGTATGAACAAGTAACAGGCTCAACAAGATGGTGGCTGTGAAAATTTTCAAATTTTTTGTCATGGGTGTCGTTTTCATAGTTTTCAAGGGTTCTAAAGCCGATAGTGAGGTCAAAATGTAAATCCAAGATGGCAGCTGCGGAAATTTTCAAATTTTTCATCAAAGGTATCGTTTTTATAGTTTTTAAAGCTGCTAAAGTCGATAAAGAGGTAAAAACGTAAATCCAAGACGGCGGCTGCGATAATTTTGTTTTGGTTTTAAATCACACGTGAGAGAATCATAGATGAGGGTAGGACCGCACACGTTTTTTTTTTTCTCATAGAGGGTGATGAAAAGTAGAGTGTGCACTTCGACAACACTATTTTAAGCTCGAGTGATGTACTTTGAATCCCTCGCTGCGTTCAGGATTCTACCTTAGAATTCCTCGCTACGCTTGGGATTTTACTCTAGAATACTTCGCTCCACTCTGGATAAAAAAAACATTCTCGCTTTAAAAAAAGTTGTTTGCTCCCTAGGCAAACAATCTACTATTTTGCTGTTGCAGAAAATCACTCATATTTAAATAAGATACCTTATCAATCAGCATTTTTATTATTTGTTAATTATATACATAATATGATTCATGATATACAGAAGTTTCAAATTCCTAACTTGTTTAGTTGTTAAAATACAGCTCGTTCAAAAATGGTATAAAACTGACAACTTTTCATAATTATTAATTAAAAATAAAAATAAAAAAACTACTTGTTGAGCTCTAGACACGCCAGGTTTTGTTTTAATAATGGTCTGGCAGTTTGAGTAGTTTATACGGCCTACCCAAATGTCCTTTCTTTGGTATTGTTCGTCGAGTTGAGCTCCTTAAGTTCCGAGTTGAGCTCCACGATTACTGACAAATGCTTGCACTGACAGGACAGGTCCACTCAAATCTGTGTGGTTCTTTTTTCAAAAGACCATTTCAGACTAATCTATATGGTCCTCATATGGCCTGACCAAGATTATGTCTGGACTTTAAAAGAGACTGTGACCTCTGAGTTTGTTTCGGCCTTTCTTCTCAGAGTAGTCAGATAGGAAACGCCGAACTCATCTAGCAATTTTTTTTTTTTTTTTTAGATGACGTGTAAAAGTGATTCCAATATCCTATTTACAGAATAAACAATTTCATTTCATTTCACTCGTCGGGTCGGAGCCCTAAAACTACTTACTTAAAAGGTTCACAAGAAAAATTTTCTCGTGAGTAAGGAGCTCGTGGCTAAGTACAGTCACGAGCTTTAATTTGGGACCCATTTTCGTTAAATGTTGTTAGAACAATCATAATTCAATAAGGTCGAAACTTTGAAACTTTGCTTTAAGGTTGAAATGTTGAATGTCAAGTTAAGACATAAAATGTCTTATCTAATCGACCTATGAAATGATAACCTCGTTGCAAAAAGCTATCATTACGATTTTCTAATTACGAACATGTGTCGTGTCAGTGTCATTTAAGAAAATAGTTTAATGTGATATTTTCACAAAATATAATTTACCAATTAATAAAATTCTTGCGGCTAATCGTGACCAAATAAGGCTCCAAATTATTGATTTGCACGAACAAGGAGTAGGCATTCACGAGATATCGCGACGAATAAATGTGACAAGAAACACAGTTCGCCGCTGGGTTCGACGCCACGGGAACGAGGAAAATATTATTGACTTACGACGAAACAACCATCACCCGCAAGTTATAACACAAGAGCAGAGCCGCTTGATGCAAAGGCAATACCTGATGAATGGATTTACGCCAACGAGGCATTTTGCGGAAGCGTTTGAAGTCCACCCTTCAACAGTTAGAAGGCATCTTAAAGCTATGGGACTGCATCACAGGCGGCCTGCAAAAAAAATTGCGTTGACGGATGCCCATAAAGCTGCTCGACTTATTTTCGCACGTCAGTATCTAAATTTTGATTGGACGACGACGGCTTTCATCGATGAAAAGACTTTTCAATCTTCCCAAACGGGCAGACTACATTTGTGGCGAATTGACAGGACGCGATACACGGAAGACCACGTCATAGCTAACAACGCGTCTGGTCGCATTACAGTTAACATGTCTGGCTGGATTAGTTCAGCCGGCATTGGAGAACTAATAAATTTACCACCCAGGGCCACTGCTCAAAATTATGTCGATTTATTAGACGAGAGTGTGCTTTCAAAATTGCAACTATATTATCCACACGAAGATGTTGCTCCAATAAACTTTGTTCAAGATAACGCAACAATTCATACGGCAAGAATCGTTAGAACTTGGTTCGACAATAATAGAGCAAATTTAAATCGTATTCCGTGGCCTGCAAAGTGTGCCGATTTAAATCCTATAGAAAATTTATGGGGCTTAATGGTTCAAAAATGGTCAAATAGAAACGAAAAAACTAGAGAAGCACTTATGGATCACTGCCTCACAGTCTGGGAAAGTTTAAGGGGTACTGACATATGTGACAAATTGATTGGATCCATGCGTAACCGGCTCCAGGCTGTAATTGACAATGAAGGCGGATATACGCGGTTTTGAATATTTATGATAAAAAAATTACTGGAGAGATTTAAATTAATTTAGTCGTAGCCTTCGGTGATAAGTGTTTATTTTGTGCACCGCTAACCATGCTTTCTATATAATTGTGTTAAGATTGAGGTTTGTGTCATAAATGTCTTAATAAATATAAAGAATAAATAACTTTGTTTTTCTAAAGATTTTATTAATCAATATTTTAGCTGAAATCTTTTGCCCCCATAATCATAAACGGCCTTTAAACCTATTTTATTTTAAATATGTTGTTTTGGTCCGTCACTTTGATATTTATGTTTGAGAAAGAGACAAAACTTTTTAACTAATATAGGTTTGAAGAATAAGCGGGTTAGTTGACTAGCTATCATATATTGACAATATAATTTTGTTCTTTTTTATTTGTTTCTTTTTTCTTATGCGACCACAGGACCAAAAAGTAATTATTACTCGGAAATCGGTAATGATCGTTTGCCCTCGCTCCAGTTGACGTTAGCCCCTAGAAACGTAAAGTTGTCGATGGTAAACATTATGACGTTTATTGTTTGTGCAGTGACAGCGTTAACATAATAGCTCTAAATGGCGAAAGTTTGCTACACGATATTCAACCTTAGGTGGGTCCCAAATTAAAGCTCGTGACTGTACTAACAGCCGCATGGGTCGATCCATCAGGTTAAGCTACGCTTGTGGGGGTTGGTCCGTGGATTTGTGACCATCTTTACATACCGAGACTCCTCCATGCCTCGGAAAGAACACATTAAGCAGTTAGTCCCGGCTGTCATTCATGGATCTTTGACATTCGTTAAGAGTCGTCAAAAGCCCGAAAGCCTGCCACCAGTCTTACCAAGGGGTATCGGAGGAGGGAGATCAGATAGGCAGTCGCTCAATGTAAAATACTGGTTTTCAGCTGCATCCGTGTAGACTGGAAGTCGACCTCAAGTTTCGCGACCGCGAATTTCTGAAATAAAAATTTCTTATTCTCCAAAACTTGGCAATGCTTTATATTTTAATTTTTCCAGTTGACGGAACAAACAAGGGAACTTGGCTCTCCTGTACTCACAATTTCTTTACAAAATATAAAGTGTTTCTCCGCTTTTATATAAATTAATTTTACGTACACATAACTTCGCAAAGGTTTTCTAATCAGAACTGGCCGCAGAAAAGGCATACCTATTACAAAGTATGTTTCCATAAAATTCTCTAATGTAATATATTTAATGGAGACCACTTTCTGCTTTTATAAATAATTTGCGGCGGCTTTATGAATTTGTGAACCGTTATGCTTGTTATTATTTTATTAAAATAGCTGATTTAATAATTCTTTAAGGGCATGTCTTTGGGCACACGAAAATATTTAATTGCCAGTGAACAATTTACAAGGTAAGTATAAAACATAATTTAAGACTTAAATAACTCACAGACAAATAAAAAATCCGGAGTCCGGTTTTTTGTCGTAGAGGGTTTTAGTTTTTAAAACTTTTATTTTTATTTAAATTATTTTCAACCGACTTCAAAAAAGAGGAGGTTCTCAATTCGGCTGTATGTTTTTTTTTTTTTTTTTTTTTTGTATGTTTGTTACGCGATTACTCCGCCAATTATGAATTGATTTTGTTGATTTTTTTTTTTTTGGTAGGGCATACTTCAGAAATGGTCCCATATAAATTTGGTCAAGATCTGATGAGGGGTTTTTGAGTTAGCTTCAATAATACGTATTTTTCCCACCTAGTATATGTGGACGATATTCTAATAGTTCCTGTCACTGTAATTTACAAAGCAGGTAATGGGTATTCAAATTATTGTGGGGGTTTTGTGTAGGTACCACAACTAAAAAGTGAAAAATAAAAACTTTTTCACAAAAAATAAAACCGACTTCCAAATAAAACACTACAAAGTGAAAAATAACTTTTTTTTTCTTTTAACTTTGATTTCGAAAGTTAAAAAAAAGTTATTTTTCACTTTGTAGTGTTTTATTTTATATATATACGTATTAATGAAGCTAACTCAAAAACCCCTCATCAGATCTTGACCAAATTTATATGGGACCACTTCTGAAGTATGCCCTACCAAACAAAAAAAGAATCATCAACATCAATTCATAATTGGCGGAGTAATCGCGTAACAAACATACAAAAAAAAAAAAAAAAAAAAAACATACAGTCGAATTGAGAACCTCCTCCTTTTTGAAGTCGGTTGAAAATAAAACCGACTTCCAAAAAAAACACTACAAAGTGAAAAATAACTTTGTTTTCGGAAGTCGGTGGCAAAAAAACGAAAATAAAACTCCAAAGACACCGACTTCCGAAAACAAAGTTATTTTTCACTTTGTAGTGTTTTTTTTGGAAGTCGGTTTTATTTTTTGTGAAAAAGTTTTTGGGTTATAATAAACACTCGGTGTCACAAAAATCACACCTCTCCGAAAATAAGTTTCAAGAATCAGGACATGCAGGCCATTAATGAATACATTAACCACAATTAAAATTGGTATCAATTAAAAGTATGTTTAATGATATTTAAATTAACAGTAGTTAGAATTCCTAAACACAACACATCTCATTAGCACATAACGTTCAAAAAAAGTTGTTTAAAAACGCATTACAATAGCTACTAATTGCACCAACCTACAAGGGTATAAAACGGGTGACCCGGGGAAAATGGGTATCATTCGCTATCCAACCTTCGAAGTGACACACATGAACAGCTACAGCAAGAAAAATACCCCTGAAGATGGATGGATTCCACTGGAGATGAATCCGCTCAAGTCATTGTACTACTGGAATCAGGGATGCGGCAATGTGATGTTGCTCGGCAACTGAACTTGAGTCGTTTCTCCGTTCGACGAGTGTTCCAACGCTTCCAAGAGACTGGTGGCTACATTCGAAGACTTGGGTCTGGAAGACAACAAGACAACGCTGCACATCCGAAAGAGACGATCGCTTCATTGTTTTGACTTCTTTACGTAATCGGTTCTCCAATGCTGTTGAGCTGCAGCAACAACTCCGATCAGTTTGCAGAACTACTGTAGTTGGTGTGTGTAGGTGTGTGTGAACTACTGTAGTGGTGGCGTGTGTGGTGGATCATTAAGTTCCCTTCAAAATGGTTGAGCTAAATGATGCTGATCCATGCGTCATGTTCGTGAACGGGCGCCGTCACTGGGGACTGGTCATCTCTTACATAGCTGCCATGGCTTATTTTAATTATTTTTGTTTTTATATTTTTATTATGGTCGCATTTAACGTGCACGATTTACTACATTGTTCTCACATTGTACACTCGAGAGCAATGAATCCGGGTCACTTAAAGAATGTTAAAAATCTCGGAAACTAAAAATGATAGGTTAATGCAATAAATTGTATTTAATAGACAATGTAATACTCCTTAAATGAAAGTAAAAAAAATATGAGTCACCATACATTTTATTAACACAAAATTACATAAAGAGAAAAACTGCTGATCTCTCCTTAAAACAAAAATAGGAAACATGAAATTTTTGAACTTTATTACGATTTTCTTGAATTTTAATACTTCGTATTGCCTCCTCGTGCTTCCATTACTGCGTTTACGCGGTTTGGCATGCTGTACACCAAGTTCCTTATACGATTTTGGGGAATATTCTCCCATTCCTCTGTGAGAGCAATTTTGAGCTCACGAAGCGTGATTGGGGGAGGGTTTCGTTGTTTTACGCATCTGCCTAGCTCGTCCCAAGCATGCTCGATCGGGTTGATATCCGGGCTGCGCGCTGGCCACTCCATACGAGTAATGTTCATCTCTTGAAGGTAGTCATTCACAATCCTATCTGTATGAGGTCGGGCATTGTCATGCATAAATATAGCATCCTCACCTAAATTGACCATAAATGGACCAACGTGATCATTGAGGATTTCTTCCACATATCTTTCGCTAGTTAAAGAGCCGTTTTCTATGATCACCAGCTCTGTGCGACTTTCAGAAGAAATTCCGGCCCACACAAGTACAGACCCACCACCGTAGGCTACTTTTTCTTCGATGCATGCTTGCTTGAATCTTTCCCCTGGTCTTCGATACACTCTGTGTCTTCCATCGTGCTTGTAGAGCATAAATTTTGATTCGTCGGAGAACATAACTTTTGACCAATCTTCAATACTCCAATTTACGTGGCTCTGGACATATCTTAGTCTTGAAATACGATGCCCACGCTCCAGTTTAGGGCCGTTTGCAGGTCTAAGGGGTTTTAAGTTAGATTCAGCAAGCCGACGTCTTACTGTCCATGCACTTGGGTTACTTCCTCCGAGGCGTCGAAACTGATTTGTGAGTTCAGTTCCTGTAAGAAAGCGATTTCGAAGCATGGTGTTCACCAATTATCGGTCTTCTCGTGCTGTGGTACACCTGGTTCTGCCCGTTCCTGGTCTGCGTAGGTTAGAACCAGTTTCTTCGTAACGTCGGAGAACTCTTTGTACTGTTGACAGCGACACACCGACAGTCCTGGCTGTATCGCGCTGACTCCGGCCGGTTTCCAGCATTGTAAGTATTCTGGTGCATTCTTCAGGCGTAAGCGACATAATTTCAGCTTGAATAATGAATATAGAGCACTATCAACATGGTTTATGTACCCACATAAATGACAGATTACAAACAAAAGCAAAACCAAATGCTGTAATTTCGTAGTTCCATCTTCGAAAGTGGCCCTTTTTCAAATTTGATTTTTTTATGATATAACTTTACAATAACTAAGAAGTTTTAATACCTTCATTTAAGGAGTATTACATTGTCTATTAAATACAATTTATTGCATTAACCTAGCATTTTTAGTTTCCGAGATTTTTAGGATTCTTTAAGTGACCCGGATTCATTGCTCTCGAGTGTATAATTTCAACATGAATGATGTAACCAATGTTTTGTAACAATATTCTAATTTAAAAGAGTGTCCATGGAGTTTGTTGCCCGTTCTTCTCCATAGGAACCTACTACGCTTTGGAATGGGCAACTAGCTTCATCCGGTCAGTCAAAAAGATGACAATTCAAAAGTACCTGTAATTGGTTTATTTGGAATAAATGATTTGAGTTTGAGTTTGAGTTTTGTAAGCGTCTCCACGGTCAGAAGAAGATTACGGGAGAAAAAAATTGCTGCTCGCTGGTCTGCTACAGGGCCAAAATTGACTGCACAGCATAGGCGAGACCGGCTGGAATTTGCCCGAGAGCATGTTGATTGGACAATCGATCAATGGAGGGCTGTGCTCTTTTCGGATCAGACGAGGGTTTGTCTTTACTGCAATGGTTTTGTTATTGTTATTAGTAATTAACTGTTTATTTATTTTACCTCGATGGTCCTAGTTTATCAATTATAACTCTAGTTACAGCTATATGTAAGCGGGCACGCCCTTTATGCCTGGAGGCTTTATTTTTTACGTTTAGATATTTTTATTTCTGCTTGAGTATAGATCTCGATGTTTTTGGTTGGTATATTGGCGTGTGCTAGCTGTCATATGGCTGATAATTTATAATTTAATGTTTTGTGTTGGGATAAGTAAATTATTTTGCATAAGTACTATTGTATAGAATCATTTTATTTTTCCTAATTGAACAGACAGCTGTGCTGCTGGGGAGTTTGTTGCGCCACTTCTTCTTCCCAGCGAAAGCACTAGGAAGTGGTGAAAGGTGGGCGTTTTGTGGGACTGTCTTATGTAACTTTGACGTTCGAAAAGTGCTGCTTCTCAGCCTAATTTGAATAAATGACTTTTGAATTTTGAATGACAGGCGTAAAAGAGTGTATAGGAGGCAAGGGGAACGATTCGCACAAGCCTGTATTCAAGAGACAGTTGAATACAGGGGTGGCACGTGCATGTTCTGGGGCGGCAAGTCAATCGACGGCAAAACAAACCTTGTCTGTGTTTCTTGGACTGGAGGTGCTCGTGAAAAAGGATAGCTGACTCCTCCTCGGTACATAACCGAGATCTTAGAGGAGCACGTGGTCCCTTATGCGGGTTTTGTTGGCAGTGGGTTTATGTTAATGCATGATAACGCCCGCTGTCACACCGCATTAATTGTAAGGGACTTCCTGCAAGAAGTCGGGATCCCTATTATGCGTTGGCCTGACCTGAATCTTATTGAGCACCTTTGGGATGACCTGAAATGGCGAGTACGGGCACGTTATCTTGCCCCTACCACTCTCCAAGACCTCCAAGATGCCGTTGTTGCAGAATGGGACAACATTCCTCAACAGAATTTTGTTACCTTAATAAGGTCTCTCGCGTCCGGCCCTGTCGAGGCTATGGTACGGAGCGAGAGGTCATGGGAGGCCGTCACCTCCTTCTGCGAAGCGGTAATGCTCGCGAAGGAGGAGGCGGAACGCGTGAGGGAGAGGCAATTTCGCGCCCTCACGCCCCTAGCTGCCGCAGGAGGAGACGCCCTGCGCGTCGGGAATCGATAGCCGATTCCCGGCCACCGTTGGCGCGGGCTTGCGGACGGAGAGCAATGGGTAGCTCGCCATCCGGTAAGTCCCGGCCCGGGTCGACAGCGCGTTGTGTTCCACGCGCGCCTCAAAGAGATGTCAGCGAGTGAAGGGGTCCGATGAGACCATTGCCTGCCGGGGTTTCGGAAAAGTCCGTAAGGGATACCCTGGCCCCCTGGCATTGCACAGGCAACAGAAGGAACACGGGTGGGTTTTAGTCAGTAAGAGTCTGACACGCCCTCCCGCTCCACCCAGAGCCAAAAAAAAAGGTCCATGAGGGAACGAATGGAAGCAGTCATCAGGGCTAGGGGGGTAACACTAAGTTTTAAATTGTTTTTAAGGACTTTGCTCATTTTTTTTTTTGTTAAAATAAAAAGTTTCGTTTTAATCATTTGCATTAGCTTGTTTTTTTTTTATTCCCTGGTACACAAAAGTCAAATCTATTGCTTTATTCTGAAATTTAAACAAATTGCCTTTCCAATGATACCTTATAGTCATATTATGTCTACCATTGATTAATAGGGCTCATCTTTGAAGGATTTTTTTAAAGAGGTGCGATTTTTGTGATGCCGAGTGTATTTATATATATATATATATATATATATATATATATGTGGGATTGTATGGCAAAATAAACGATTATGAATACTTTTTAATATTTTATTTAAGCACAAAAAAAGGTCTGCGTTACACCGTGGTTCGTTCGTCGTCTCGTTATTCGCCATTACCCTCTTTTTCACTCACACACATACTTCCCTTTCTTTCATCCGCTGCGTTCCGTTTTTACAATTATAGCTGCATTCATACTTTAAGAGAATTACAATATTTTTATCCCACAGTCGGCCATCCTGATCCATGTCTGTCCTCAGACATCCACACAAACATTCATCACTAGCTTTCAACAACTTAAATTTAACTTAACTACTAGTACAGCATTACAACTTACAAGTAACAACATAACATCATCAATATTCCTCTATAGACATGTTTACACACGACGTTTAACATTGCAGTAGGTATAGTGCAGATACAGGTCTCTTAATTACATTAAACTAAACTAAAAAATATGATAACAATACATGGTGTTAACAAACATTGCACACAACCTTTCACACACAAACCTGAAACAAGACAAAGTTAAGTAAACAAACAACTCTCACCTCTCAGGTTTTAGAGTTTACACCTGGCCACACCTTCATGTAATCTGCTGAACTGGAGGTCACCCCAGGACCTTCAGTATTAGGGTCGAGCTTTTTTACATCATATCTGTTGTTCCTCTTTACTTTTACAATTAGATAGGGCCCCAGATATTTGGCTTTCAGCTTCATTCCCGTGCCAAACTGCGTGCGCTTTATTGCCACTAAGTCCCCCTCATTGTACTTCATACTTTCTTTTCTCTTCTTATTGAAATTCCTTATGTTTTCTTCTTGAACTTGTAGAATTTGTTCTTTAGCTTTCTCTCTGAGTTTTTCTCTCTCTTCTGAATAGCTTTCTCTTTCTTCTTCTAAAAGCAAGTCATAAATCTCGATGTCTTCCTTCATTCTCATCTTAGTCCCAATCAATAGTTGATAGGGTGTAGTATTTATGCTCCTCTGAAAAGTACTATTCAGAGAACGTTGTAATCTACTCACATGCTTGTACCACAGCGCAGGATTTTCTATACACATCTTTGTAAGTACGGAGATTATAGTACGATGAACCCTTTCCACTTGCCCATTTCCTCTAGGTACTCCCGTCGTAGTTTTGATGTGTTGTATGTTTTCGTTTTTACAATACTCCTGAAACTCATTACTTGTATAAGCCGTTCCTCGATCAGTAATAAACCTGGTTGGATTGCCAAAATGTTGTTGGTGAATCTGCAACTTTTCAATTGTTTCTTTACTTGTGGTACTTTTAGTGGGGAATATCCAAGTAAACTTCGTAAATGCGTCTACAATCGTGAGAATATGGTTATACTGCTTCTTCGTCTCAGTCATTGGACCGATGTGATCCAAATGAAGTGTATGCAGCGGTGACTCTTCCTTTTCAATCGGAGTTAGAAATCCTTCTTGTTTTCCCTCTTTACGCGTAGCTAATAAACATGGAATGCAACTTGTAATAAACTCTTCAACTTTCTTATCAAGGTTCTTGATGAAATAGTCTTTACTTATTAATTCAATCATCTTTCTTTTTGAAAAATGTCCATTTGCATGAGCCCGTTTAATTACTTCATTTTCCATAGACTTTGGGATCACTAAATGCTTTTCCATTCCTTTGTACAGCAATCCATTATCCATATAATAATCACCATAAGTTTTCTCCTGTAAAATCTCTACTATAGCTTTTAGACCATCATCCAACTGTTGCGCTCGTTTGATCTCATCATGCAGAGTTACTACAGCTACATATGGGTTTCGGCTCAATGCATCAGTATGCTTCATCCTTGTTCCTGGCCGATGTTCAACCACAAAGTCAAACTCCTGTAGAAGCAATGCCCATCTTGCAACCCTCGTACTCAAATCTTTCTTCTTAAGTGTCATCTGGAATGCTTGGCAATCAGTTACAATTTTGAATCTTATACCATACAAGTAGTGTCTAAATTTTTTTACCCCTTCTATAATAGCCAGACTTTCCAGTTCATAACTAGTGTACTTTTTTTCCGCATCATTTGTTTTACGGCTCATGAAGTATACCGGATGTAGTCCACCATCATCATCAGATCGCTGCATGAGTATAGCAGCATAAGCCAGACGTGATGCGTCTGTATGCATTTCTGTCTCCAATCTTGGATTAAATATTCGTAAAACTGGTTTAGTAGTCAAACGTTCCTTCAGACAATTGAATGCACACCGTAGCTCATCGTTGAATTCAAAATTGACATCTTTCTTAAGTAAATCTGTAAGTGGCCGCGCTATGGATGCAAAATTCTGGATATACTTCCTAAAATATGATGCCAGCCCAATAAAACTTTGCAACTGCTTAACTGTTTTGGGTTCTGGAAACTTTGTAACAGCATCAATCTTTTCACTGGCAGGCCTTACTTGTCCATTCTCAATCGTATGACCTAAATAAGTTATGCTTCGACATATCAACTGTGCTTTCTTCCAATTTATTTGCAAACCATATTCAGATGCCACTCTTAAAACTTCTCTTAATCTATTAACAGCTTCCTGTTCATCTTTTGCTGGAATAAGAATATCATCGACAAATATTAGAACAATCCCTTTAGATATTAATTCTCTGAAAATTATGGTCACAAATCTCATGAAGTAGTTTGGGCAAACAGACAAGCCAAATGGAGCTTTCAAAAACTCAAACTGACCATGGTGTGTAACAAATGCAGTATACTTTACGGACTCACTGCTAACACTCAAATGAAAGAATCCATTTTTTAAGTCCAGTACACTAAATACTTTTGCCTCAGCCAACTTGTCAATGTAATCCTCAATAATCGGTAATGGAAACTCATCTTTTATAATTTTACTATTTAACTGTCTGTAGTCTACACACACCCTTATAGCACCGTCTTTTTTGCGAACAAGAACTAACGGACTAGCATATTCAGAATAACTTACGCGTACAATTCCTTGCTCAAGCCACTCGGCAACTTGTTCTTCAACTACCACCTGCTCTTTTAGTGATATGCGTCGTGGACGTTGCGCCACCGGGACATCATCTTTCACAATGATTTTCAGCTGGATAGGAGCTTCTTTGATTTGGCATGGTTGATAGCTGTCAACCATCTGAACAACCTCTTCTTTAAGGTAAGCATTACTTACATGACCAACCTCGACACTGCAAGTAAAACAATTTATTTCTTTCACCCATTCCACAGGTTTCATCCACACAGCACTACCATTCATAACCGTTATAACATTCTTAAGAAATTCGTGACCTATGATTACATCAAAAGGCATACAGTCTTTAGGTACCACGTAGAATAACACATCGTCGTATTTCGTACTGTCGATCACAACATTTGTTGTTATACAACCTAATGACTCCACTTTAGCGAAACCGAGTCCAGCTAGTGTTATGTTATTGTTCATCACTTTACTGACATTAGCACAAAACTCATAAGATACCAAGTTCACGTCACTGCCCGAATCAATAAGCGCACTTGTCGTTTTTCCACATAATTCTACGATCTTCATAGGTTTTTCCAGTTGCGATTGTTTATTTACATCGTAAATGTCATACACAATTTGACGTTTGCTATCATCGTCATCTGTCATCTTGTCACTGTCATTCTGTAAGTTTGACATATCATCCGCGTTGTTGAACGATGATTGACCGAACATCGCTTGCTTGCTCACACGTTCGCCGCTCCCGTTCCCACTTGTCGATGCGCCGTTGTGACCTTTTCTATCGCCGGAAATGCCGGTACTACGCCATCTTGATGAACTCGAGTCTTCCTTACGACCGTCTACCGCCATGTTTTTTTTATGCGGGCACTTCGGTGAAATATGGCCATATTCATTGCAGTTAAAGCACTTTGGACCTTGTGCCTTCTGCGGACAGTCTTCCGACACATGATCGCCGTCACCACAGTTATAGCACCTTTTCAACGTTTTTCCGTGACGTACGGTGCCGCGTTTTTCGTTCCTGTAGGTACTTTTAGAATATTCCAGTTTCATCTTTTCCTTAACAGTCTCGTAGATTTTAAACTTATCTTTGAGATCAGGATACGTAGTTACACCGTATAGCATGATTTTATTGGTCTCGCGGTCGACTATGCCATCAACAATGTATTTAATGGCCACGTAATCGGGAATCTTTCCTCTTTTCCCTAATTCCTTCATGACCATCATATAGTCGATGCAACTCTCGTCACGTCCTTTCTTTCGTTGGCTCATAAGCTCGTGTATTGCTTTGATGTCGACGGTGTCAGAGAACTCTTTACTCAGGGCCACCTTAAGTTCTTCCCATGTTCTGTGAGGGCGTTCAGCTTGCATCCAAAGCTGTGCGGTGCCTGATAGGGATTTCCGTGCCATCAACAGCTGTTGTAACGGTGTCCAACCACATATTTCTCCATTTTCTTCCACATCTTGAATCCATCGCGTCACTGGATACGTTTTATCTTGACCGGTGAACTTAGGTATTAGATCCGAAGTTAGGTACAACATTGAGCTTAGGCCCGTACGTGATTCGTCTTTCGTCATTTTCGTAGTCATCTATCTTCGTCAGCGTTGATCAGTTCACCGTATGCCGATACCGTCGTATATGTTCGGCCGCCGTTGATTTTTTTGAATAGCGTTCGCCGCCGGTCCCCACGCCACGTGCCGGTCGCGCGGTCTCCGTTGTTAGTCCACTTTTAAAACTCGAACCCGTATCGCTATTTTGCCAATCCCGGACGAGCCCCCAATTTTGTGGGATTGTATGGCAAAATAAACGATTATGAATACTTTTTAATATTTTATTTAAGCACAAAAAAAGGTCTGCGTTACACCGTGGTTCGTTCGTCGTCTCGTTATTCGCCATTACCCTCTTTTTCACTCACACACATACTTCCCTTTCTTTCATCCGCTGCGTTCCGTTTTTACAATTATAGCTGCATTCATACTTTAAGAGAATTACAATATTTTTATCCCACATATATATATATATATATATATATTTGAAATGTTCTAATTATAAGCCCTTTCATTTGATACCCAACATGGCAGGTTTTTTTTTTTTTTTTAGTTTTTGTCTTTATTCCGTCAAGAGGGCGCCATATCAATGTGACGTCATATAGCCTATAACCAGCCGACAATCAAGATACTTCCAACGACAACAACATTTGTCAAATTATGATGAGAAGTTTAGAAGTTATGAGGGAACAAATGAACATACATACCCACATACATATTCAAAATCATAATCCACCGCCGTAGTCTGGTAATTAATAGTGTTGATGTTAATTTTCCTTTTGAGAAATATTTAGGTACACAATATTTTATTTACCTACAGTGTAATTTACTTCAATCTTTTATGTACCTACAGTGTAATTTACTCTTATCAGAGATATCGTCAGTTTCAGCTAATAATAACTTTATTTGAACCTACTTGCCTTTTTCATGATTTACAAAACGTATTTACTTATCTTATTCACATAATCGACTAATCGTTTCGTCCGCTAAAAATGCTTCATTCGACATATAGGTAATGTTAAAAGAATCATTATAAACCATTCCAATTTTAAACTCATTAATTCAACCCATTAATAAAATTCGTCTATCATCTTTGCCAACAATACGGTATAATGAAGCTATCTTTGCAACCCATCCCGTGGGCGCTGCCATTAATTTTATCATTACGGCTAAAATAAATTGACGGCTCCATAGCTCACTCCTGATCTTGGCTGCTCCGGACTGCTCCCAATTTATTCGCTAACGAACGACTTAGAGCACCTAGGATGCCGGCCATGCATTCGGGAATAAAGTGTAAGGGTGTAATGTTTTAAAGATAGATGTAGAAGATAGATTAAAGGATGAAGTGGGGTCGTTAATTTGGATGCATCTGTTCTACCTACTGCTTCTTGTGTACAACTAATATCCTTCCACTTTGATGCACCGATATGAGAAGAAAATGTACAGCGGCATAAACTGCGCGGTGTTTTTCAAAACGCTGCACTATTTAAGCGGATAGACTTCACATAAACTTTCCGGTGGCTCACAGAACCAACTGAATGAGATCCAACAAACATACCAACAAAATACTTGGTGACCTTCACCAACCAACCCTTTACAAAAAGCATTAAATATCCAATGAAACTCTTTTATCCTCAGAAGGTTGTAAATGCAATTAGTTCATAGACGGTATTAATCGAGGCACACCTAAAATATTCAGTAGGGGCAGATCGGGACGACTTAATTGAATCAAATATGTATACCGGGGCAAGACGCGGACCGGGATGAAATTCATGGCAACAGCAGTTAATCAAAACTTTACGCGATATTAATTTTGTAGATTTGTTAATGTATGGCAGTTTTTGAGCAGTGGTCGCTGATGCTTTTGGGTAGCTTGCTATATAAAAACTTATTTTCGATGGTTGACTAAAAACCCCATGGTTTTATGTTTTCCAACTTTATAAGCCATAAAAAACTAAAAGCATCTACTGAGTGAAGTGTTTAAGTGACCTGTTGGATAATATAACTACCTATAACTTTTAAAAGTGCTGACATAAACTTCCATCACTATGTTAACACACAAAGCTAAGTATATAGTATCTAAACCAGAGAAAAACAAATGAACCTCAAACTGGGCCGGCTAGTCCAACAAAACACCCGTATATTTCACGTGGCAACAAACTTAACGAGTTTTCATTAAATTCTGTGAGTGTTTATGAAAGTTTGACTTCATTCGAATTTATCTCCGAGTGTCCCCGAGCTCGACGGCAATGCTGCCTCAAAGGATCAGAAGAGACAGCTAATTAAATGATATTCAAGTTGAAAGAGGTCCAAGATGTTCGATAAGGAAGTTCCGCTACAAATTCATAACGCGTTATACACTGTGCAGAGTTTACCTGTTTATAAGGTAGTCGTAGAGGATTAAAATTAAATTAAAAGGCTTATTATTATTCTCTTACCCCAAAATCGTGGGTGCGTGTAACTGAATCTGGAAAAGGTCAGGTATTAACCTGACCTCTTGTTTATATTTGAAATAGAGCAAAACGTAACTGTTCTTTCACGTTTGAGTTAGTACTTCAGCGTATAGGTACTTAATCTTGTCCCCCCAAAGACAAGAGAAAAAGCAAGGCTCAGATCAATTTAGTTTTTTTTTGCCTTCAGTAAATCATTGTAATATTCTAAATGGTCCTCGGGTACTGACACTTTTACGAGTATTTGCAGACCTCAACGAAGACGCTCCAACAAACCGCATTTTATGTACATTACTCTTAATAAATCTTAGGCTTGGCTTAGCGAAGCGTAAATTGCGCGCGTAACTTACACTTCTTGGACCACGAAAACTAAAATAATGGTCCTTAGTTACGTTTCGTGGATAAGCTAATGTGATTAGTGAAAGCGTATTAAGGGCGTGAAGGGCGAATAGAATCAGTTCAAAAGTGCCTTTTTTGTGCCTAATTGAAATAAATTATTTGACTTTGACTTTATTAATTAAAAACGTGAAAGATTTATAAGGTGATGGCGGAAATCTCTAATATAATAAAAAATGTCTGATCTGATAACAGGACACAAAAAGTACACATTAGTTTGTCATGGTCATTTTGCCTCTTCGCAAGATTGCTGGGTCTAATTAGCTACATACGTCTACAGCATAAAAAAAATCTTGGAAAAAACATTTAAACAGATATTTCAAAAATAAAATCTTCGCAATAAAGGTTTCTTAGAAAAAATTATTAGAAAATTTAAAATGAAGTTAAGTACAAAAGAAGTTTCATATCCCCGAGCATTAAACCTGTTCTCATAACAATCACTTTAAAGTGCTCGAGTTATGCTCGAAGTGAGCAATCGCTTTATAGTGCTCGACTTTATGCTCGTGAGACGAATGCTTTTATTATTGAAGTTAGTAAAAGTTTGTCAAAGACCGTTACGGTTTTATCTTGCCCGTTTTATTTGCACGATGAGTGAGAATTATGATTCTCTTTCGTGATTTCAGGTTGTTTGCTCTTCCTAGCTCTCTGTTGAACTCAGAAACTTCAATAGAGGTGCATCTCTATTTAACTTTCTAAGTTTAGTGCTTGTATTAGTAAACTGACAGAGTTCACTGTTTGTCAGTTTGATGCTGTGATTTGGTATAATTAAATCCTTTTTTAGATCACCTAGCATATCATTTTTTTTTTTTTCCAATTCTATTAAACAAATTACTTAAAAAGGCCAACGAATTTTCGGGTTGTAGGAATACAATCAAAGCAAAAATTAACTGCAATTTTGTATTCGTAAACTACGATACGACTTGCTGTAGGTATTCTAATTCAAAAAGCAATTGGAAACAATGGTTATTGCCAAAAAATCGACTTGGAAACATCCTGACTATCAGAGCAAACTACCGAAGACAAAAAACACGGATATACCAGTCCAACCAGCTGCACGGGGCGATTGCTCCAACAACGATACAGCTCAGCAACTTCACAGCTCACCTACCAAATCCATCGTAACTTTTCGCAATAAACAGATAAAACAAAGCAGCCCCCCTGAGAGTAAAATTAAAGTTGAAAGTAAAATTAAATAAACTTTTAATTCAACAACCCACGCCTGCGAGATACATTCTTCGCTGCTAGTATCAAGTACAACTAGAACAACACTAATAATAAGCTAAATACGAGTCACCTTGGTATCGCCACTGAAAACTCAGTTCCGATTTACGTGGTGGTTTTATTAGGAATAAAAAGAATAACTATAGTAGGTACTTACCCACCAGAAATGTGTCATGAGAAGAGGACAGCATCAAGCGGAAACGAAATTTGTAATTTGTTTGCCGTCTTTGCCGTCGTTTGTACCTCGTCGACTGTAAATGCGTCAAATCACGTTGATAGCGTCCTACCCCGTCCGATCCGAGTCCGTCCGAATGAATTTGGCACGGAGGAAATATTCCGATCCCTAAGAGCCTTGGATAAGCGTAAAAGTGCTGGAAGTGACAGTATTTCCCGTATTTATAAAAACCTCTTAAACTTATTTTCTATAAGTCAATGGTGTACGCCGTATTTCCGGAGAGGTGGAAGGAAGCTTTAGCAGTCCTTATTTTCAAATCAGGATAAAGCAACAAGTATCCAACTATCGGCCCATCTCTATTTTAAGCATATTCGGCAAAATACTTGAAAGTTAGTAACTAAAAGGCTCAACGCACATGTTAAACAAAGTATTAGAACCCACCAACTTGGTTTTATCAATTCAAGGTCAACCTTTACAAATCTTATTTGTTATGTCTGAATTATATCAGAGTCTCCTCGATAAAATAATCCTGGTAGACACTATAGGTATACACAGACTTCAATAAGGCATTTGATAAGGTTGACCATAATATACTACTAAAAAAACTAAATCAATTGGGAATAGGGGGATTATTGCTTAAATGATTCCATTCTTACCTCGTTGGTAGAAATTAGTAGTAATCAACGGTCACCACTCTGACACCTTTCCAGCAACGTCAGGAGTCCCGCAGGGCTCGCACTTAGGCCCTTTAACATCTTCATTAACAATATCACGTTATGCTTCAAGAACTCGAGTTTCTACCTGTTTGCTGATGACGTCAAAATCATGAGACCAATAGTGACAGACTTGGATGCCGCACTGTTACAGGTTAATCTCGATAGAATGAAATGAAATTGTTAAGTCTGTAAATAGGATATCGGAATCACTTTTAAACGTCATCTTAAAAAAAATATTAAAAATTAGCTAGATGAGTTCGGCGTTTCCTATCTGACTACTTTGAGAAGAAAGGCCGAAACAAACTCAGAGGTCACAGTTTCTTTTAAAGTCCAGACATAATCTTGGTCAGGCCATATGAGGACCATGTAGATTAGTCTGAAATGGTCTTTTGATAAAAGAACCACACAGGTTTGAGTGGACCTGTCCTGTCAGTGCAAGCATTTGTCAGTAATCGTGGAGCTCAACTCAGAACTTAAGGAGCTCAACTCAACGAAAAGTACCAAAGAAAGGACATTTGGGTAGGCCACATAAACTACTCAAACTGCCAGACCATCATTAAAACTAACTGAGAAAGTAAAAATGATAATAATAAAAATATCCACATAGTCATCACATTCACAATAATTAAAACAAAAAAAAAAAAATTTGCTTTGAATTCAATTCAATTCAATTCAAAATATTTTATTTCACATAAACCTACAAGGGCACTTATGAAACGTCAGAAGCTAGGTGCACGGTTCCAATTGGTCGTTTCCTATGGAGAAGAGCCGGGAAGAAACTCCACGGTTACTCTTTTAATTTGAATGCAGGTATTTACAATTTTACAGGATGTATTCGTCATTGGTGAGGGTGGACTGGAGCGCACTGTACGAAACGAGCAGCGCCAATGATGCCTATGATATTTTTTACAGGATATTCTATGGTATAGTAGATGATAGCACTCCCAAAAAAAAGCCTACAGTCGGCCACTCTAGATATAATTACCCAGAGTGGTACACGGCTGAACTCATAGGCGACATTAAAAGTAAAGCTTATTGGCATAAAGCTTATAAAATAAGTGGTTCGAGTAGCGATTATGAGAGGTTTTCCTACTATCGCTTACTCGTTAAAAATAAAATCGAAACTTCCTATTATGTCTACCAAAGTCGTATCGAATCGCAGTTTGTTAGGGAGCCAAGGTCGTTTTGGGGTTTCATTGGAAGTAGACGTTCAAAAAGAAGCAGAAACCGGCTAGTAAAGAACGGTACTCCATTAATGGAAAGTGAATGTGCGCAGGAGTTTGCTAACTACTTCCACTCAGTGTATGGGGCGGAGACACCGTTGTTGGATGCGGCTGCCGCGGCCCGAGCGACGTCGGAGCGCGGCACGCGCATTCACGTGGGCCAACTGTCGCTGAAAGACGTACTAGATGCCCTATCGCGTCTCAAGCCCAAGCGGTCAGTGGGTCCTGACGGGGTCCCTCCTTATATTGCTAAAGATTGTAGGGTGGTGCTAGCGAAGCCTCTTTGCCACTTGCTCAATCTCTGTTTAAAGGAACGTCTGTACCCAGAAGGCTGGAAGTTGACTAGAGTGACTCCAGTGCCAAAAGGTACTGCAAGTTCGGAAATCAGTGGGTATAGACCTGTAGCGGTATTGTCCACATTCGCGAAGGTCTTTGAGTCGGCATTATGTGCGTGTATTGTACCGCAGGTGAGCGCACACCTCTGTGACGCGCAGCACGGGTTCCGAGCGGGCCGCAGCACGAATACCAACTTAATGTGCTTCATGAACCATGCGGCGCCTGTGCTCGACTCTGAGGCTGGTGCTCAGTTAGACGTCGCATATTTTGATTTTAAAAAGGCCTTCGATAGTGTGGATAATGACGTTCTTTTGTCTAAGTTCTCACTGGCTGGGTTTACTCCTCACCTCTTGCAATTCTTTGCAAGTTACTTAGGTAATCGTAGACAATATGTGGAGTACAGCGCTTACTTTTCGAGCCCGTATCCGACACTTTCAGGAGTCAGCCAGGGTTGTAATTTGGGCCCGTTGGAATTTATCATAATGATAAATGACCTACCGGAAGTAACGCGGAACGCGAGGTGTTTACTCTTTGCTGATGATCTCAAGTTGTTTCTCCAAATTAATGACAAGACAGACTGCTTAAAGTTGCAGTCGGACATTGATCAAGTGGTGGAATGGAGCCGGAATAATAAGCTGCTGTTTAATGTCTCAAAGTGCAATGTCATGTCTTTTACATGGGCTGTGGTACCGCTACACTATAAATACCAGATGGAAGGTGTAGTCATTCCGCGGGTTGAATCTGTGCGTGACCTAGGGGTTCAATTTTCTAAAGACCTGACGTTCCGTAGACATATTGAGGAAGTATGTAAGCAGGCATTTAGGAGTCTAGGCTTTATAATGCGCGAAACACGGGACTATAATAACACGGAAGCGGTAAAATCCTTATATAACGCATTGGTTAGGAGTAGATTGGAAAGCAGTGCTATTATCTGGAACCCCCATGAGACTAAATATAGTCTCATGGTGGAAAAAATGCAGAACAAATTTATCCGGTATCTGTACCTTAGGCAATACGGAATTTACCCTTACTATCCACTTATGTATCCAACCCTCTTTGTTATAGGGATGGTTGGATACTATAAGCTGGAGGTAAGGCGTAACTTAGTGTTAGCAAAATATATATTTGAAGTGTTTCGTGGTAGATTAAATAATCCGGAGATATTAGCATCGTTGAGGCTGCTCGTTCCAAACACCAGGCTGCGGCAGGCGCCGAGGGCACAGCTTTTCGACGTCCAGTTCGCTCGCACTAACGTAGGCAAATTCGCACCAGTTGCAAGAGCCATTCGTTTATTAAATATTGCCTCACAAAGGCTTGACATTTTTAACTGTACATTGGCGGAATTCGTGAGGGTGACTCTCGAGTTAGTAAGTAGTCAATGATTAACGTGTAATCACATTATCGCATTGGGTGTGAACCTGTAATGATAGTGTAAGATTGTTTAAATAAATAAAAATTTGGTGTTAGAATATTATTTACAGGGCCTTGTACATTCTGCCTATTAGGCATGCAAATTTTAAACTTAATTTACTTAATCTAGACTTTAAAATTAAACATCCGATAATTTACTTAAGCTAAACTAGGTATAGAAGATATAAATTAAGCTATCGCTACACAAGTTAAATATAGTGCTCTATTATTTATTATTGACGGATCATTCAGGAAATCATTGGTGGAATAATAACACTTACTACGGTTACTTTACAAAGTAATCATGTATTCAACAATGTCAATGTTTATATGATACTGGTATATTTTGATGATATTACTGAATAATTAGGTATAATTTTTTTTTTTATAATTTTTTCACAAGGCTTAGCAGAGCGAGCAGCTCGATTATTCTGAAATTTTAAAGTACCCTTTTTTACAAAGTTTGGTTTTAATGCGGCTTTTAAAACTTACCCATTAAAATGGGTAAGTTTCGAATGTCAATGAGAAGTTTGTTGTAAAAGAGTAAACATTGACCCATGAACGAGTTTCCTACTCTGTGGAGACGAGTGCGATGTACAGCAAGATTGTGTCGGCGAATGGCGGATTGGTGGAAAGTAAACAAAATGTCGCTTAGTGTTTCCAAACGTTACTGTATGCAATTCTCTCGCAATAAAACAGGGCAAACCCCCAACTACACATTGCACCAGCAAACAATAAGAATCAGACGAAGTTCTTGACCTGGGAATTGTGTTTGACAAAAAACTGAAATTTGCTAGGCTTTACCTCAAAAAGGTTCAGGGTGCTCGGACTTGTCTTGCGTAATAGCAAAGAATTTTCTAAAGCCTCAACTGTAATTCATTTATATAACATATTAATTCGCTCACACCTTGAAATGAAATGAGATGAAATTGTTTATTCTGTAAATAGGATATTGGAATCACTTTTACACGTCATCTTTAAAAAAAAAAAAATTAGCTAGATGAGTTCGGCGTTTCCTACCTGAACTACTCTTGAATACAACAACACCGTATGGAAACGACATTTACATTAAACGCCTGGAATGTGTACAAAGGCTTTTCTATACCATTTATGCTATACAGACAAAAACTCTGGAGCTACGACTTGAGACTACAACATTATAAAAGGTCCTCGTATTTAGATAGAAGAAAGATTTTTGATCTCACATTTCTTCACAAAGTGTTCAATGGGATTGTTAACTGTAGCGAGCTTCTTGGAAAGCTAAGTGCACCATCTCGCTTGCCACGCAAATTTAACTATAACCTTTTCTCTATGTCTGGCTTATTGGCAACAATAGTCCTGTCCTGTCCTGATGATAGATCGATCCCAATACAACGTGATATTGCTATTTTCGAGAACTGGGTCGGAAACCTATAGTACGGTTTTTCCGATTTCAAAAGACTGTATTTTAGAGCAAGTTGCTGGTGGATAATCCTGGCTACAAGGTTGTGCCTATGCAATAGTCTCCGTTAGCCAGATGAGAACAGCCAGAAATAATGTGTCAGGATTGATTCCACGGACGGTGGCATGCCAGACACATGTCAAGCATGCTTCACAATATACTATTTCCGGCAGTTGTTCAACATCATAACTACATATAATCGCAAAGACAAACCTTCAGTTTACCCAAAAATAACACCGAATGGTCCTGGTTGAACGATTCGGTGATCTTTTTGGGTAAACGGACGCTATGAATACCTATATTATTGTTAGTGTCTCTACCATAGATTGAACAATATCTTCCGATCATCATCTTCCCGCCCTTATCCCATGTTGCTTGGGGTCGGCGCAACACGTTTTCTTCTTCCATTCTCCCCTGTCAACCGTCACGAAATCATCTACACCTTTTTCCTTCATATCACTCTTCACACAATCCATCCATCGTTTCTTTGGTCTTCCTCTCCCTCTCCATCCCTCAACATTTATATTCATCACTCTTTTAGTCACATGCGATTCTTCCCTCCTCTTCACAGGCCCATATCAAGACAGTCGATTCCCTTTCAACTTTTCTGTAAGTAGCGCAACTTTCAGACCTCCTCTAATATACTCATTCCTTATTTTATCCATTCTTGTCACACCACACATCCACCTCAACATTCTCATCTCCGCTACATGCAATCTTTTTTCGTCCATCTTCTTCACAGCCTAGCATTCCGATCCATACAATACGACAGGTCTAATCACGGACTTGTATATTTTCCCCTTTAACTTGAGGGGCATCCGTGGGTCGCAAGTTGTGGCAGTGACCTGTCGCCATTTCATCCATCCTGAGTTGATCCAGTTCGTTATGTCACGGTCTACTTTACCATCCATCATGAACAATATCTTCCGATATTAAGTGGATAAGTAAAACAAATAAACAGTCGCCCCTAATCTAATCAAGCTCCAATATCCGAAAATATTTAGAAAATCTTACATACCCTAAACGTGTTCCAAATTATGTTAAGCACACTTAATTCTGTATCTTCAATCAGAATTCGATCATGATTACCATCGATCGCGTTAGGGAAACAACATCGCCGTCGTATCGTCGACGTGTCGTGAATGTGAAACAACCGTATTAGCTTTATAGGATCTAAAGTTGATATGTAAAAAGGAAGTATGGTACGCTTAGCGGATATTACAATAAAATAACACTTCGAGCTGAAAGGATCTGAAGTATGAGGTAACTGGCTAGAGAAATAGGCTTGGTTTAGTAGTAAGGTTAAAATATATTTTGTGGTTAACGTATTTTTGAAACTATAGAAATTAGATACGATATGGTCAAACGCACATGTGTCGTAACAATTGAACTCCTAGAAATTGCTGCTAGAAAATAATTGCACTGTTAAAGTTAATTTATTGCCACAGATGTGCGGTTATATCTACTATTTACAACGATACACCATCCAACGATTAACCATGTAATTTTTCCCTAAAAATCTTACACCAGAACCTCATTAACCAGTACACTAACACACTTATGAGGAGCTGCAATTAACTAATTTACGTCCAGACAGATTTATTCGCCTTGAAAGAAAGGAAACACGTCTTCGCAAATAGTGAGTCTTTTGCCGCTACTAACAAGACGTGTTGAAATATGCAACATGTAGACGTAGTGATGCTCCCAGACGTCTGCAAAAGATTTGAGTACCTTTGCAACTTACATCTTTGCAACTACTTCAATAGTTCTGCTGCCAACGTGTAAAGTGTGCATGTGTGTTTGTGAGTTTGCGCAATAACCCCTGAAATGGTGAGCCTGAAACTAAAACAGAAATAGCTAAGTAATTTAGCTTTAGTAGGTTTTTGTAAACAGTTAGTAATCTGTGTAAACAGTTATAATAATGTCTCAAAACAGTTCGTTTAAATAGGGCACAGTAGGTATGCAAAACTTGTACTCAGTTAGCGTCACCCAGACAACCAGTGTTGATAATGTTGGTATTTCCTTAAGAATGACCACGAAACTTGACTTATTTAGCTATCTACTATTTCGTTTAATATAAGATGAAGATTTCCCAAGAGTGACGCTTAAAAAAGTTAGCAAGATAGCAAAGGGGACGAAACACAAAAGTTTTAAAGCATCTGCTACAGTTTCACTGCATGCAAGGAAAAGTTGGTGAAAAAAATAACAAGCTAGCAAAAGTTTCGGAACGTCTGGCTAATGCTGATTCACAGAGTTTTTATTTTGTCACCCGCTTTCACAAGAGCCGTATTAGGTGTGGAATGAAAAGGTCAATTTTTAAAATGATTTTCTTTTTCTCTATGGCTATCTATAAAACTTTAATTTTTGATTTTAAACTTAATTTACAAGTTTGATAGAATAATTTTACACTCGTAGATAATTAGCACTTTGCCCGCGGCTTCGCTCCCGTGGTCTTTCCCGCGGGACCCGTTATTTTCCCCGGATAAAAGTACTAGCCTATTTTACTCCCTGATAACTAAGCTTTCTAATGGTAAAATAATTTTTCAAATCGGTCCAGTAGTTTCGGAGCCTATTCAATACAAACAAACAATCAAATATTTCCTCTTTATAATATTCAGTATAGATATCAGTCAATATGTGTTTATAACGGGTCCATATTGGCTCAACTAAAGTTCTTTACCCGAAATTGTTCTTCCTAACGATTTGTAATCCGAGTGATCACTCTTCCTAAAATTTTTCATCCTAAAGTTTTCATTCATACTATTTGTAGTGCTACCGGCGATGTTCATAACACTCATGTTTCCGAAAATTGTAATTAATAATATCATTAATGTAAATATATTTAAACTCCTACTGTTTTTTATCATAACGCTTTTATCCCTAAACATAATTACCATAATATTTTCACTCAAACTCAGAAAGAAACATTTACTATAGGACTGATTCGGTTGTGGCACTTCGCCGGCCGCTGCCGCGGCACGCTCGCTTCGCTCGCTCGGCTCGTGCGTTGTGGTCACAGTTCTAACCTAACCTAAATCAATAATTATGAATAAAACCGATTCGTTTCTGGAACTTGACTGAATGACTGGAGCGTGACTCTGGCTTCCAAAAATACACCAATAAAAGTGATTATTTGAAAGCTATAGCCGCTAATATTAAACTAATTTAATTGAAAAGTGTATATGAAAACATGTATTTAACTACTTGTACCATGGTACTATTATTCTTATTGTATGTTATGTGACAATAAAGTTACGCAAAATTAATGTATATAATACTGATTATTATGAATAAAAAGAAATCTAAACAAAAAGATATGACTTTGAATAATAGTGTAAAAGATGGTTATGTTGAGAAAATATAGGAAAATAAATAAAAGTATAATAGATGTTTATTGCTACTGACATTATGAAGTTGAATGCTTCGGAATTATGAACATTAGAGACAGAGTAGTTAGGAATTGTGATTGTTAGGATGAAAAATGTTAGGAAGAACATTTTCGGATTTCCAATTATGGAGTTGAAAATTTAGGTGAACTTTGGCGCACCCGTTTATAACAGTTAGTCTTTTTCTTAAATAAACTAATATACTAGAGAGAAAATTCAATATTAAACATAAACCTTGAGCTCGCTATAAAAGGAGCCAAATCCGATCCTGTACTCCGCAGGTCCTAGAGAAACGACGGCAATTTGTGTCGAATACATTATGAGAAAATGAGGAATTATTCACCGTTGGCAAAATCACGGCTGTATTCGTTTGCAAATACTTTTTCGCTTCAAACCCCATCGCTGCAGCACGCTCGAGTTAGAGTTTTATGGTTAATTAGTCATTATTAAAGCTACTTTTTTGCAGTTATTTCAGTTAAAACGATCTTTTGATTGGTTTGAAATTGATACTTTTACAATTTGTGATTTAACTTTTTCGTTTTATTTTGTTTTAGAGTGTTTTAAATTCAAAGTAGAATGTTTTTATTCATAACTGGACGCTACGTAGCTAGTTCCAGTATCTGTTACAGTGTCATATAACGGTGCTACTATAGTGTCATTTAACTGGTGAAGACAATGTATCATCTTGTATATTCTGTTACATAGCTACAAAGCTTCCAACAAAACCCATCTCCACACACACTTTCACTGTACTAACAGTGTCTCATTATTTCCAGTGGTCTGGCAAGACTGGCAGGTGCACGTGACCTCCACGCCCTCGGAGGCAGGTGGCCCTGCACTCCTCACATGTGTGGCTCCTGCAGCTCTGAGGGAGCATGCATCCGTAGCAGCGTGGTACAGAGATGACTCTGTGTTGCCCGCCACTGATCATATGGGTAAGTAACATATTAACATCTCGCATGTGTCCCCGAAGAATTAGGCTGAGGTAGCAGGGCAGGGCCAAATGTTATGCGCCCATTATGTTTACGTCCTACATAAACAGAAAAGGCACAAGTCCAGATTACAGTCTCCTAATATAAAAACCGATTAGCTTTGTGCCCGGTCTAAGGATATTTGTGGACGACCAATATACAGAGCGGTCGCGCTTGCGACCACTAGAGCCAATTATATTATTTACAATAAATTGCGATTTTATATTATAAAGGGCACCTTCAGATCCGTGAACGGTATTCCAGTGCATCACAACCGGGCATTCAACCCTTCTCAATATAGTATTCAGAAGGCTGTTGGTGCTGCCCCGATTATAATGCTTGTTTTTCTCTTTTCAGTTATGTGTTATTGCAGTCGGGTTTTTTTTTAATAAGGATTTGAGCTTTGGTCACGTTCAACTAATTCGCTTCTACATAACCATTACAATAAACGATCTTTCCCAAAAGTTTACTTCGGAAAGCGAATTTTATTTCACGGAAACTCCACGGAACTTCAGACTCAGGGGAAACATTAAAACATCGTCTAAGTCTGATTCCCTTTTTTATGGCAGGACCTTTAACTAGTTCAGTCAACGGTCAGTCAACAGAGGTACTCAGGCAAAAATATAATAATCTTCCCACTACACTGATTATTAATTGTGGGTACGTTATAATAAAACTTAGAGATAATACAATTCTAGGTGTTTTAATACACATTACAAAGAGGTGTAAAAACAAAACTGACTGCACCTAAAATATTAAAAACGTGTTGAAATACGTTTTGAACTTTTCAACTCTAATTAGTTATTTTAGTTGCATCTTCAGATTTGATGCCACCAAATGCATCAGACTGCTTGAAAAGTGAGCTTGTTTTGAATTTTTTATGTAGGTACATTTTCACCCTTTTAGTATATTTTTTATTTAGTATATTTTTTTAATAGACTCCTCAAGTCCTTTATTTTGATACCCTTCATGGTCATGGAACATTTTTATACAAGTCTTTACTATATTATAAACGAAGGACCCAACGCTCAATTCGTGCGCAAGGTTTCGATTTCGTGCCAAATGTAATTGACGTCACGTTACAAAGATACATCACAGCCTAAATACATAAATACGTGTGAAAAACATAACTCTGTCTTTGCTGTCGCGCAGTTGGGTAAAAGAATTCACTCCTTAGCACATTCAAATATAAGTAGTTGCAAGTCATCTGGCTGAATCCTACCTCTATGTTCGACTGTACTACTAAACTCTTATGTTTCCGGCAGCTGCTACCACACTCCTGGTTGATGAAGGGTGGCGACTGATCATCAGGTCAGCTCGAGTGGAAGACTCCAGGGCACAATACTCGTGCTCAGTACTTGACTCTCTCACTGGTGAAAGGCGGAGAAGCACGCCAGTCAATATTGACATTTCTGGTATGTACATTTATGTCAATATTTTTTTCAGTATAAAAAACAATTTTTCGGTGGTATAGGTACTACAAGATCAAAAAAATTAACTTATTTTATTTTATTTATTTGGGACAAAAAAACAGACATTATAGTATTTACAAAAGGTAGTTATATTACAGACGAAAAAACGTATAACTCACACTATGGTCCACTAGTATGAAAACGAGCGCATGTAAAACGAGTACATATTTTGAAGAAAAACACTATATACCAATGAAGCGAAGGAAGCGGATGACAAGAGCATACGTCTTATTGGTGACTTGCAAGAGATTGTGAAACCATTCTTTTTTTAGATAGCGACAGCGCGAACATATTCAATGAATTCTGAGTTATAGGTTTCTAAAAGTCGGCGGAGGGGGGCTCGCACCCCAGCCTTCGTTACACAACGTAACACAATCAATTCAAGAGCTCAGTACAATTAAATTTGTTATTGCATATACCGTACACCATGGTCAGTGAACGTTTGGAATACAAGCTCAATATCTTTTAATGTTCTAACAAATCTTCGTAGAAATCCTTGTAGGGAAGCACTTATAGTGCGTGGCACGAATAATTTTTTTCTGAATCATTTCTATTGCTTGCTTATATTTATCATAACACGGGCACCAAATGTGTACCGTGTATTCCAACTGTGAACGGACTAGTGTTTTATATAAGAAGAGAAAAGTAGAAGGCTTTTTGAAGTCTTTACAAGACTGCGTGACAAAACCATACATCTGAAAGGCTTTTTTAAATAAATGAGGTATTTATTAATTTAATTTCCACATGTATGTTTAATATATAAAAAAATTAAAACTAATATATTATTATATATCTTTTTTAATTAGGTTGTCGTTAGGGGTAAATGTAATTTGCAAACAAGTAGTGCGCCAAGATCACGTGTGCACTCCATTTTATTCAATTGTATGTCGTTCAAGATGTATAGGATGTTATTAGTATTTTCATTTTTGTAAAAGAAATTAAGATACATTTTGGTAGACTAAGATGAAGTTTATTGACCAGATAGTATGATGAAAGCCTGCACAAGTCCTCTTGTAGTAACAAATAATCCTGAGAGCATGCAGAAAAGATTTTAATGTCATTGGCGTACATTACGAATTTAGAGTTGACTATGACAGGATTTTATGTCGTTTAGAAACAAGATAAAAAGCAATGGGCTCAAGACAGATCTTTGAGGCACACCTGATTCAACGACCACATAGCCGTAAGTTTTACTAACAACCCTTGTAGAGTCTTGGTTACTTTAAAATAAAGGCATTTGACCTGCTTTTTAATTACGCAACATATTTTCGTAAACGATAACGACAAATCTGTTTCATTTTGACAGTTCAACAACATTCATTGCGTTATTTACGTTGCTCTGCAGATTTTTTTTCGAACTTACGGAGCAATGGATTAGCAATCTGTTTCAAAACGATTCAGATTCGGATTGATTTTGCATTACGTAGGTAATTAGGGTACTGGTTGATTATAAGATCTTATGGTCGAAATTGCGTGAGCAAGGTCTTCCAAATGAGCTCTTCAAGCTCCTAGACTACTGGTATGGCCGCCAAAAACAACCAGGTCAGATGGTCGGGTGCTCTGTCGGGGGCGTATGGGTTGGAGTGTGGGGTGAGACAGGGAGGTTTGACTCTTCAGTCTATACGTCAATAATTTGATTGAGGAACTCAGCAGCCCTGGTTGCGGATGCTCTATTGATGGTAAAATAATCAATAGTATAAGCTATGCAGATGATATGGTGCTGCTGAGTCCCTCGGTTGATGGACTCAGACGGACGCTTGCTATATGTGAGGGGTACTCCACGTCTTATGGTTTATTGTACAATGTACGAAAGAGTGAGCTGGTGGTGTTCAGGGTAGGTACTAAGAAGCCAAAGACAGCTCATCTGTCATAAAATAGAGTGTCGCTTTTTAGGTACCTTGGCCACATAGTGAATGAGGACTTGAATGATGATATGATACAGTGATGTAGAGAGGGAGCGAAGAGCGTTGTCGGTGCGATGTAATATGTGGGCCCGTAGATTTGCGCGATATACTAAAGAAGTGAAACTCACTCTTTTCAAGGCATTTTGCCAGTCATTCTACACGTGCAGCCTGTGGATTAGACATACGCAGAGGGCCTACAACGTTCTTCGCGTTTAGTATAACAACGCTTTTAGGATGTTGTTGGGGCTCCCACGGTTCTTTAGCGCATGTTTGCCGAAGCAGAGACGGATAGCTTTCAAGCTATTATGCGAAAGAGGACAGCATCCCTGATGAAAAGGATGTGGGGGAGCACCAACAGCATTTTAAAGGTGATAGCGGACAAGCCTGATTGCCCATTCCTGGAGCACAGGACCCGTATGCACAGCTGCAGGTCTAGTGCTGCGGGAAGCGGACTTAGTTATAAGTATCGATATTTAAATTAATTTTATATCGTTTTATTTTATTTTGATTTACTTTGATAATTTAATTTGACATAATTTTATATTATTTAATTTCATTTGATTTAAACTTTATTTAGTTTGATTTAATTACGTATCTTTTGTAAATTCAATTTCATTTGTATTTTTATTTTAATGGCACATTACTAACTTAGTTTATAAGTGTTACTAACAACAATATGAATCATTTGTGTTCGAATTAAATAAATAATAAAAAAAACGAATTTTCTGTAACTATAATTATAAAATTGTATGAAACAAGTATTTTTTTCCTGTTTAATTAAGACAAGGCGCCATAAGTACCGATATTATTTTAATTATGAATCGGTTTTTATTTAGTCATTAAAATTATTATTATGTTTCTTTTATTTCTGTAAGTTCATCTTTAAATACACTTTTAGACGTCTTTCGTTTTGATGACTAATTAGAGATAGGTGACGATGAACCCCGATTTCGTTCTATAATGTCGTTTAACTTCTTCCTTAATAACATCTGGCTTACGATCTTCATTGTCATTGTTGTGAATACATCAACCTACCATTTACACTACAGTACCCGGCAGTAGGCACACGGGCTTTTAGAAAATGTTCGGTTCCGTAGAACATCCTCTATTTATTATTTACGTCATTCATAAATGAATGTGTGTCAGTCTGTGTGGTTATAAAAGGAACTCTTGTGCAAAATTTCATGCTTCTACAGCCAGAGGTTCAGGCTGTGTAAATTTAAGATTTTTGATTAAGTTGATGGTGATTTACTCTATGACTTCTGTTCTAGCCATGAGCGTGGCATCAGCTCCGCGCGGCGTATCTCACGGACTGTGGGAGGCGACAGTACGGAGAGGTGGTGATGTAGTCTTACCCTGCTTGGTACATGCCAACCCTCCGGCCACCATCACGTGAGTACCTTGTTTATACACTTACAGAGATATGAGGAACTGGGTGGAAAGTTCTTCATTCTCCATTGAAAAGGGATGACCTTCAGACCAGACAGATTTTGGTGTCTGGTAGGTTACTGCCCGACGCGACGGTCTATGTCGGAATATTGTTTATAGCTACTTGCGCGGATAAATTTGCTTGCGCAATGTGTGGCGTCATGAGTAGTTCGCATGTGGCGTTGTAGATACCGCCACAGTCCTAGCATTTATATTAACGGCGTTTATCTTCCTTCTTAGAGCAGCTCAATATTAACCAAAAAGTGTAGATTGTGTCATGCGATTTTGTACCATGTTCGGTACAACTGACTGTCACCCAATCCTGAGGGGTAATTGTGTAACACACTCACAATCCCTGTAATGAGATTCATTTTGAGAAGTTCACAATAATCATTGCGTTATTTACGTTGTCGAGCAAACGATTTCTATATTTTTTTTGTTTCAAAATCCTCAGGTACACATATGTACTTAACAATTTCTGTGAGTCAAACAATTACAAATTAATTTATTTACGTTGCATTTCCGGTGCTACGTAAATAAATAAATTTTAAATATGACTGTCACCTTTAGGAGACAAATAAGGAAATTTAAAAAAAAAATTCGCCCCGTACCGTGTACATACCGTGTGACATAGCAAATGAAAGGACTTACTGTGAGAGTCTCAATTATATTTTTAAATAATTATTAAATAAATAGTTTTACAGTTATTTAAGGAAATAATATTAAATAGATGAAAGTTGACCACCAATCGTGTTATGATGAAGATTGACCATTATGTCCGAAACTAATGAGCCTAAAACTAAAATAAAATACAGGAAATAGTTCTATACTTATAGATATAGATACCTACAGGAAAACCTATAAGAAGTCTATGGTCTTAAAATAATAAGTTAAATCTCCCAATATTGTGCGTACAAACTTATGTTTGCAGTTGGAATGTATGAGAAAACATGTTTTTCAACTACAATGTTAATTTTGTCCATGTGATAAATTCATCTCAACTACGGAGCCCTTCATTGTGCGTGGTCCAACACGCATTTAGCTGTTTTTTTTTTTCTTAATATTACGTGTACAAGTGATTCCGATATCCTATTTACAGAAAAAACAGTTTCATTTCATTACCTACTTCCCTGCATATTATTATAGTGACCAACGTTTTTAATATCTTCTCGAAAATAAGATCAGTTTGAGTGCATTCCGAAAAAAGAGAATTAAAATAATTTCACTTTTGTTTTGTGTAATTAATACAGAGATTTGAAATGATTCAAAGAATTGTAACCGAAATTTATTAATTGCCAACTTTCCTTAATTGTAGATTAATAACTTTCTGTCTGAAAACACTAATTCGTAGAAATGTCTTATCACTCAGTCTTTAATTAAAGCAATTTGGACGAACGTAATCCTCCAGTAGATTTTTATCAAATTATGAATTATTCATCGTTATCAACTATAATTGTAGGTTGTAATAGGTACAGATTTCTGTTATTGTGGTCCCACAGGGTATTTTTGAGGAAAACGAATTAAGTGTCCTGCTAAAGTATAGTTTCACAGAAAACGAATCCCAATAATTATTTGCACTACAAGCCACTTATGTCAAAACATTTTTCTAAAAATCTTTTATTACCTCCCATCTACACCAGATCATCAACAGAACTATATTCCGGTCCCCTGCCAACCGAACGCATTGAGCGGTAATACGGACGGTATTACCAATTCATTTACGTTATCCCGACCAAACAGGCCAGGGTACGGCTAATGTAGGCAGGGATAGCACCCCGGGGGGCCGTAACTACTAGCTTAGAGGAAAAGTGAGAAAAATAATGAGGTAATACGGACGCAATAGTTCGTCGAGCATATTTAACGAACTCGAATAAAAACTTGTTTTATGCAAGGTCAGGGAAATATACCATTAAGGAAATTGACCACAAATTAAAAATACCTGCTCAATACTCAATCGCAAATTGACGCAGGATGTCAATGTGACATCACAACTCCGTACAGTGTGTTTATTAACTACGAAACAGTTGATCGAATAATTTTAAAAACAATTGCAGAAATATTATCTGAAATGACGATTTTGTTTTAGGGTTTCATGTAAACGACAAGTATTAGTAACATATGGGCGATTTCCCATAACTGTTTTGTCACAGTAACACAATAAAATAAAATCCTATGTTCGCACTTCACATTTCGTGTTACCTACTCTGACAGATTTAAAGCAAAAATACATGATTCATTGTTCACAAATAGGTAGTTTTATTAATGGAATAGGATCATACTTTTATTTTATTTGCACTGCTGGAACCATTAGAGTTAAGTTAACGTGTTAAAGATCGAAGGAGATTGTTCAAAACCAGTCTCGAAAAGTTGCACGTACGAAAACCAAATTAATATACAAATTATTTGTTTATTTTTTACAAGCTTTTCACTTCAGGAATTTTATTTTCGTATCCGGAATTATGATTTTAAGATAAACAGTAAATTAACGATTGCTAGGTACCTACATATCCGTATAGTCATGATGGACGTTTCGTTCTCTTCATTTGTACGAGTTACGTAAGTATGAGCCTTTACATAAAAAACATCACAAAAATTATATTAAACTCATGGATAGCTAAATAATTAGTAATATCATAATCATAACGTAGGTACTGTATAATTATGTATTTCATAGTTCCGTTGTGAAAATATTTATTTTTGTGTTTCGTCTCACGCAGATGCAACTGTCAAGGCAGATGACAGACGTACCGGTAGGGATGGCGATTATTCCTAAACAAGATCGATTTTTAAATCTATCCGAATCGCAGGAAATAATCGATTCAGCAATAAATTGAGTTCTGATATATCTGTTCCCGCCATTATTCTACATCGACAGCTTTACTATAGATAATCACTTATTCGTTTTGGTGTTGCCAGCATAAATAATCAAATGTAATGAATAATCGAATACAAAATAAATTAAATAATATTCCTGGTTACAAAAAAACAGAACAAAGAAACTGCGTATCAAAACTTAAAAGTTGCAATCCGCAGGAAAAACATCGGAACTCGTTTTCAAGTTTCGAACAATCGATTAAAAAAATCTATAATTCATTGTTTATGATCGATAAAAAAAGCAATTTACTTGACCTATAAAATCGATTCTAGATCGCCATCCCTAAGCCGCCTGCGGAAGCCGCCGTTACTGTTTATGCGTCGATTGAGGATCTCCGAATTAGTTTAATTACTTTAAAACTCGGATACTTGTGTGAAAATGAACACTTTTATTAAATAGTTTAAAAAGCGTAGTCTATAATAAATAAAGATTTATTGTGTTTCAACATAAGACGGATTGCCATACATCATCGGTCATGATCCTTTGTGTGTCTGTATTAGTATTGTATTTGTTCATCGAGTCCGCGAGCACTGTCTGATAAGGTCATATAAATTGAATAAACCTTAATGTTACATGCACAGGGTCTAAATTCGTTTGTTTTTAGGGTGGGTCAGATAATGTTGACAACAGACTGTACATATAATGAGTGAATACTGCATTGCAATCATGGCATTATTTCAAACACGATCTACTAATATTTTACAAAATACGAGGCCACAAGCCAGGTGACGCGTAAAACCAGGCGTAAAACAAAGACTGTATAGCTAGCCAGAATTAATGTCTTTCACAATACAGTTCATTCAGCAGCCAACATGAGATACGCAAACAGAGCCGAACAAAATACTACCACAAAAAATCATATCTCAAAAACCAGCATCCAACGCACTCCGCGTTTTCAGCTATATTTCTGAACTTTAACATACCCAGCAGTTTAAAGTGCGCACAAATATCACATAAAGCCGAGCACAGATGTCGTAAGCGCTGAGTGCGTACGACAGCGCGCCGACTGCCCGCGAGTCCCCGACGAGTCGTAAACTGGAGGCCACTAAAACATAATTACCTCCGTACTACGTGTCAGCTCTAATATAGGTACCTAGGTACTTGAATTTGGTGTACTCAATAAGATTTTCTCAGCACTTACAGTTTTACCCAACTACGGCAAAGCCAAAAGGAAGGGTTATGATTTTAGCAGTCTATGTATGTACATAATTATGTACGTATGTTTGTATTTGCGTGTGATCCACCGTAGCGCCTAAACTACTGAACCTTTGATGAATGAGGTATCAATAGATTTGTAATAATAGTTTGGGTGACATAGGCTTTATACATTTTCCCTAAATTTAATATGGTGGACTTTACACGTAAATTTGTAATGTCGAAAGAAAATTTAATTGAGATAATCATGACATGTTTGGTATCAAAATAAAGGTCTTGACGAGAACATTACACATATGTACACATATGATATTTTTATTAAAGTAAATAGATATGTTTAAATTGTTAAAAACTAGCAAAAGTGAGACTGCGCTAAGTACAGCGCGAGATGATACCAATGCGCAGTTAATGAAATCTTAATAAATAGTAACGATTTGTAATATTTATAATGCCACTCTTGTGAAGAAAAACAAGTACAACAAAACATTTATATTTTGGAAATGAAATGAAATGATAGGTTAATTACTGACCTATTTTATTACTCTTATTTACGCTGCCGTAACGTTTATCAAGCGTTAAAACGGAAAAGTATAAAATAAAAAAATCAGTTTAGTAAACTGTAACCCGACTACGGCAAAATAAAAGTGATCTAAAAAGTACGAAACAAGAAAATATTTCAGACAGAAATCAAGACATAGGTACGAAAATGGTCAAGGTAAAGCGGTGGCGGTGGGGGCGGTGGTAAGGAGGTGGCGTGCCTGTACACATGCCATGCCAGGAATACTAACATTATTTTTTTTGTAGTTTTTTAAACCGATTTTTTTATTATTGGAGAAGTTCATTTTGGGAGATTCATTCAGGGCTACCAAAAAAAGAGTTTTGGGTATCATGCAGTAAGCCGTCACTGACAATACCAGAATCATACCTATTTTAAACGGACTGCAGTCCGATTAAAATTATTTTTTATGTAGGCGTCAAACATATATAAACATATTTTCGAGTCGAACTAACGAACGTAAAAAAAACATTAATTAACACGAGTGTCGAGCACATTTCGCAAAAATATAGAATAGAGCCGGGCGGCGGCGGTGCAGTTAGTGCTCAAAGCCACTTAAATCAGAGCTCGCAAGTGCATACGACTACACCCTAACAAACTGCGCTTTGTTTGCTAGATATACGACAGGACGTGGTTTTTCACCCACCCAGTGTATTTTTCCGAAAAAAACGATTTTTAGGAGCAGATATTCCATCGGTCTTGTGGTCGCAGATCAGACACTGGTGTTATTGGGTTAGTTTTTCTGTTTGAAATTTGAGCAGCTTGGGGCATCCAATAGAACTTCTTCAAAGAAATTAGGTTAGAGAAGAGCATTACCTATACTCTATACCATCCTATCACTGTAGAATGAAGTCATTTCAGACGATAGAGCTCTTGAAAACAACAATACATTTCCTAACCTGGTATGTTTGTGTTTTCAAATTCAAAAGACATTTTTTTTTTTTGTTTACGATCGGTTTGCTCTTGACTCTAGTCTAGGCAGAGGTGACAGAGACAAAGTCGACGGTGGAGTGAGCTTACCCAGAAGAAGCCTGTTTACTCTTACTTTGAATAGATTCGGGTTCATTTATTCAAACTAGGCTGAGAATCAGCACTTTTCGAACGCCAAAGTTACATAAGACAGTCCCACAAGCTGGGAAGAAGAAGTGGCGCAACAAACTCCCGACATCTAAGGGAGCATGAAGAACTTGCAGCCGGTTGTTTAGGCAAAAAAATAATAATATGATCAATTGTTGAGGTCGCTAGCTAACCACATATTCCAATACAACTCATGAAAATCATTCTGATGAATAAATTATGCCAAAAAAAAAAAAAAAAAAATAGTTGACTCATTAAAGTCAAATAAAATAAACAATTATATAAACTCATATAACTTAATGGGCAAGCTAATTCTGGAGAAAGAACTTAAGCATTGTCTTAGGTTAATCACAGCGACCAACTATTCTTATCATTTAAGTAGTCGTTGATAGAATAGTATGCCTTTGAACAAAGGTTGGATTTTACTTTAGTTTTAAACATTAAAAGGCAAATCTAGCAAAGAAGAGGGTAGCGTGTGGTATAATGATATATCAAGAACAACAAATGAGTTATTAACCTTATGAAGCCGGTGAAAGAGAGCACGTAGTTTATCCTTATTTCTAGTGTTAACATTGTGAATATCACTGTTTTTAGTTTATAAGTGTATATTTTGCCTAATAAATAAGATGTTGGCGAAGATGAAACAACACATCGTGAGGAAAGCGGCATGTCCTTGAACCAAAAATTCGAAGACATGTGAAATCTACCAATCCGCACTGGGCACGCGTGATGGATTATAGCCCACTCCCTCTCATTGAGAGGAGGCCGTGTCCCTGCAGTGGGAACGTTATAGGCTGATGATGATGATGGCAAAGATGAATTGTGATGCCACTGTGAGGATACCGATATCTTTGAAAAAATCTCTCAGAGAAACTCTGGCACCCAGCTGGTAAATTGCTCGAACAGCTCGTTTTTGGAGGACAAATATATTTTAAATATCAGCAGCTTTGCCCCACAGCAGACTACGTAGAACATAACGCTATGGAAATAACTAAAATAGACTAACCGAGTTGTATCAACGTCAGTGTATTGTCTTACTTTTCTGACCCACTGAATTTTGGCATCTACTGTTATGCCCAGAAAAACTGCCGAGTTTACAGTTTCAAGCACCTCTTCATCTGAGACGATGTTGGGACCTAGACTTTAAACATTTGGAAGGGCAAACTTTACGCATTTAGATTTCTTGGCATTTAGAACTAGGTTATCTGTCGTAAACCAATCCGTAACCATTGAGAGTGCACTGTTTACATCGTCAAAATCTTATTTATTCCTGTCTAGCTTAAAAATAAGAGAAGAATCATCTGCAAACAGTACAAATTCACAGATATCCTTTAAAAAGAATGGTCCGTCATTGATATACACTAAGAACAAGAATAGACCCAGTATTGAACCTTGAGGTACACCTAACTATGTCCGAAATATGTGACGTGGCAATGCCCTGGGTCCAGCCCGGACGTGCCTCGTGCCAGGTGTACTGGTGGTCGCGACAGCTGACGACACTGCGCAATGCGTGCGTTGCTACGCGACGCTGGTACACCAGGCACCGCAGGCTCCGTATTCGACCTCCGGATACGGAAGCCATTCAGGCGGAGCTGTACGAGGGGTACAGAGTGGCGAAGACCGCCCTCCAAGTGGAGATCCTGTGGGTCAGGGTACTGGCCCGCGAGGAGTCGCTGGAGAATTTAAACAGAGACCCGTGGGGACGCCCATACAAGATGGTGCGGGAGAAACTCCCATGGGCTCCCCCGCTGACGCGGAGTCTCCGGCCGCACCATGTGGGGGACGTGGTGAGCGCTCTGTTCCCTTCGAGAGGGGAACATGCCTCCCCACCCATGGCTCCGTCTACTGCGGTGCCCGACCACACCACCGACGACGACGACGACGATGCTCCGGAGGTGACCGAGGTAGAGATGAGGGTGGCGGTACGTAGGCTGAATGCCAGAAATACCGCCCCAGAACACGACGGCTTACCTGGGAAAGCCTGGGTCCTGGCCTCAGAGGCTCTCGGGCCTCGACTAAGGGGGCTCCTAAGCGCATGTTTGGAGAGGGGCCAGTTCCCACTTCGTTGGAAGACGGGGAAGCTGGTCCTCATCAAGAAGCGAGGGCGCCCTGCGGACTCTCCGTCCGCTTACCGGCCCATCGTGCTGCTCAACGAGGTGGGCAAGCTCTTTGAAAGCGTCATTGCAAACCGCCTCGTTAGGCGGCTGGTGCGGGTGGGGCCGGATTTGGCGGGGAGCCAGGTTGGTTTCCGCAGGGGGCGCTCCATGGTGGACGCCATCATGCGCGTGCGAACCCTCACGACGGGGGATGCGGTAGCTCGGGGTGGGGACGTCTTAACGTTGTCTCTAGACATCGCCAATGCTTTCAATACCCTGCCCTGGAGTTGCATCAGGGAAGCACTCCGGTATCACCGGATGCCGACCTACCTCTGTCGTATGGTCGAGGCCTATTTGACGGACAGGGCCGTCATCTACCCCGGTCACTAGATCGTTCCTGGGGCCGCATCTGTGGGACTTCGGATACGACTGGGTGATGCGCGCCGACCTCCCTAGCGGCGTCAGCATCGTTTGTTACGCTGACGACACATTGGTCCTGGCGCAGGGGAGGTCACACCAGGCGGCGGCCGATCTAGTGACACACGGGGTTGCAACAATTGTGGCCAGAATCCGGCAGTTGGGACTTGAGGTGGCCCTGCACAAGTCCGAGGCCATGTGTTTTCATGGTCCTCGGAACTCGCCACCGTCGGGTTCCCAAATAACGGTAGGAGGGGTTCACATCGGCGTCGAGTCGACGATGAAGTACCTAGGACTCGTCCTCGACAGTCGGTGGAACTTCGTGGAGCACTTCCGACGTTTGGCTCCCAGACTGGAGCAGGCTTGGGCTGCCTTGAAGCGGCTCCTGCCCAATCTAGGGGGTCCAAACGCCTCCTGCCGGAGGCTATACGCGGAGGTCGTGCGGTCCATGGCCCTTTACGGGGCACCGGTGTGGGCGCGCTCGTTGAGGCGGTGGCCAGCCCGCCGGTCGCACGGTATCCGGTGAGGCAGCGAGCCTCCTTGCCGGATTGCCGCCATGGGATCTGGAGGCAAAAGTCCTCGCGCATATTTGGGAGTGGCGCGAGGAGGCGAAACGCCGGGGCTTGACTCCGATGCCGCGATAAATTGCGGCACAGCGGACAGAGGTCCGATGGGATCTCATGGCGTCATGGAGAGTGCGATTGTCGTAAACCAGTGCTGGGCACGCCACCATTGCTGCGATAAGTCCCCTCTTTGAGGAGTGGCTGGAGAGGCACCACGGTGTCCTCACCTTCCGCCTGACGCAGGTCCTCACCGGACACGGCTGTTTCGGGAGGTACCTGTTTCGTATCGAAGGATACAGTGGAGCATACGGTGGAGGTCTGCCCGACTTGGGCAGAGCACCGCCGTGTCCTCGTGGAGGCGATCGGTGGCGGGGATCTCTCGCGTCCTGCCCTGGTCCAGGCCATGGTATGGAGTGAGAGGGCATGGGAGGCCGTCACCTCCTTCTGCGAAGCAGTAATGCTCGCGAAGGAGAAGGCGGAACGCGTGAGGGAGAGGCAAATTTCGCGCCCTCACGCCCCTAGCCGCCGCAGGAGGAGACGCCCTGGGCGTCGGGAATTGATTACCGATTCCCGGCCACCGTAGGCGCGGGCTTGCGGACGGTGAGCAATGGGTAGCTCGCCGTCCGGTAAGGACCAAGCCCGGGTCGACGGCACGTTGTGTTCCACGCGCGCCTCAAAGAGATGTCAGCTAGTGAAGGGGTCCGATGAGACCATTGCTTGCCGGGGTTGCGGGAAAGTCCGAAAGGGATACCGTGGCCCCCTGGCATTGCACAGGCAACAGAAGGAACACGGGTGGGTTTTAGTCAGTAAGAGTCTGACACGCCCTCCCGCTTCACCAAGAGTGGGAGAAGTCATTTGATGATTTCACACACAAAAAATAGGTACACCTAACTGAACGTGGTAGCCCGGACGATTTCACACTACCATCATCTACACATTGGGACCTATTATATAAATAAGTAATGACGATACGAAAGATAATTTATGACTTTGAGAGCTTCGTTTTGCACACCGTAATGACGCAGTTTACGCAAAAGCGTGTCATGATGCACGCAGTCAAAGGCTTTGGAGAGATCAGAGAAAACCCCAATAGCATTTTGCGAGTTCTCCCATGCGTTAAATATGCTTTATTTATGTTTGGTTTGCAACTGTTTGGGTTACACATAATTATGGAAAATATGACTATAATTATGTATCTACTTAGGACATTTTTATTGAACCTTAATTGCAGTTACTTGGTTTACACGATAAAAAAAACCTTTAACCAGTTAGTAGGTAGTGTTTTATTTCCGAGATAAACTAGAGGACGTGTTGTTTGACCTAACGAGGTTTTTTTTAATAAATCTGAACGTAGCATCCAATTTATAAAGATAACTGCGCTTTGTTTACTCGAAACGAGAGAGAATTTTCACTTTATTTGTTTACTACAGTTTTTGTAAAACTTGTGTGTGGGAATAATTAAACATAAAGCTTTTAAACATCAGCTTTTAAGCATCTGAACATCGCTATAAAATTATTAGACAAGTATATAGACATGAATTATGCTTTCGACCATCAAAGACCGCCTTGATGCACAAAAGCGTACTTTGCATGGCCCCAAAAATATTTAATAAATTGCCAAATGGAATTAAGGACTACAATATTACACAATTTAAAAAACAAATTAAGACATCTTTTACAAAAAGAAAATATTATAATATTGACGAATTCCCTAACGATAAATTGTAAATTATTGATATTAATTTAATTTTGACATTGTAATATTATCTTTAATTCCATTCAATATTTATATGTATACTCAATTGTTAATGTTTTGCTAGTTTTTTTTTTCTGTCTTAAGTTATGTTATATTTTGCGTTGTAATTATTTTATTTTAATATGTTGATTATTCTTTTTAATATTATGTGAAAGAGTTTAAGGTAGATTTTTGAGGAACGAATTATTTATTATTAAGATCTCATGTAAAATGTACCAAAAATCATACCAATAAATGAATTTGAATTTATTAAAAACAACGAATGTTATAATTTTGGGGTTTTATAAAATTTTTTTTTTTTTTTTTTGTAATATACCTTCGAATAAAAACTTTAGAAAATGTTTATATATTTACAATATTTTTTTAAAATAATAAACAATTCCATTCCAAAAATAAATAAAACATTTATAATTTTTCACCACTCTCATGCATAAATATTTTTGTTTTGTATAACAAATCACTCTTATTTCTCAGCTAGACATGTAAAATACTAGAATAATTTACAGTCACGAACCTTTTTTACGTAGATACAAAGTTTTAACTATTTCCCATTTAGATAAAAGTTGATTAATTTTATTATATTTTAAATTACGGGTAACAGGCAATTTCCATTACTCTTTACTCGGGTATCAACATTTTTATCAGAATATTGGCAGGAAACTCGTGCTTGGCTTGCGCGGATGTCAGCAATAAATCATTTCTATACGAAAACAAGCCAGCTAGCTCGAAAATAAGCGAATAATAGCTAAACTTTGCTGTTAAACACGTCTTATATGATTCTATAATATATTTATGAGAACTACGTAGCATTTCGTAGAACAGAAAATCTTTGTAGCGTCAAAGGTAATAAACAATAATCCGTCTGCTCTGGCAAAATTCCTCTAAGATCATTTTGCTAGAAAATTCTGTAAAAGGAAATATAACATTTAATAAACATCCTTAAATAAATATTAACATAAACCTAAGTCTTCCCCAATCACTACCCTACTTTGATTTATTTTATCATAAAATAAGTTAACGTGTATATTTCTTGCGCCGCAAGTGTTGAGCCGACTTCGCATCTAGCGTGGCCAACATACCTACATACGTGCGTGTCCCGCTTGGTTTTGTGAAACCCTAAAAAAGGGCCGTAGATTTTTTATATTTTGCGGATTTTAACCCTTGTCGGTCTGCCTATCAATTCGCTTCCAATTAAGTAAGGTGAATGAAGACCCGTTGTTACACATTAGTGTTTATTTTTTTACAACAATTTTGTTCTATTTATTCGAAAGGGTAAGTGCATTGGACCATTGGATTAAGTGTGGCATAGTTACCCTTTATTTCAAGTTAACGCAATAGAACGATAAAAAATCCACCCGAAGTAAGGAAAAAAAAATACAAAGAAGGATTTTGAATATCTTAGTAACGGTTTTGTTTGTGTTCTAACCTAAATTCTTAAATCGAATGAAAGCTATACACACAACCGTGTTTAAAGGCTCTTATTTCAAACCAGAAACCTTATTATTTACTAACGTAACATAGGTACAGACAAATGTGAGAACTCCCACATGTTATAAACACGGGCAAAACTAGCCAAAACTCGCGATTGTCATAGGCAGGCTTCATTTACCCGGAACCAACCGTAACCTTTAAATAAAAAATACTTAAAATATTAAGTAAAAAGGTAATGTACGTAGGTGCTGGTCTGAAAATTATGGAATAAGTAACAGTCTCCATTTGCTCTCGTTCACATTAACAGTTTAAGTAGGTTAGGCCTTTGTTTTTTTTGGGTGGGAAATCATCAAATGACTGCTCCCGCTCTGGTTGGAGCGAGAGGGCGTGTCAGACTCTTACTGACTAAAACCCACCCGTGCTCCTTCAGTTGCCTGTGCATTGCCAGGGGCCACGGTATCCCTTTCGGACTTTCCCGCAAAATTAGGTTAGGTCTAAGGATGTCATGATAAACTTTATTGATTTGATATTACTTATATAAAAACCCTTCTAATTAAAATTCTGTTGCAATGGTAGGTTGTTATTATTTTAAAGACCTGAAATTTGAATCTAGCAATCCTGAAGTCGGTAAATACTCTATCGCCTTTATTACACACGTTATGTATGTAGCCATGTTTGTTCTGTGCCTAGTATCAACACACACATAGTAACACAACCGCGCGCAAACAGCCTTTGCTACACAAGGCCTACCCCAAGGGAGCGATATACAACGGTCATCCTGCGAATATTACCATGCGTGCCAAGCTTATCAGTAATACCTACGGCAACACGTACAGATAATATACCTACAGCCCAGGGTATTGTCACTTTCGAGACCAAACCTACAGTCCAGGGTGGGTTATTCGTACTGAGTAGGAACACAGACGCAGTTACTACGAGTACTGGGATCGGTTTCAAGTCTAAACAGATGCATTACACGAAACTATATCCATTTACCTAACCGTAAGTGATTAACATGTTTCTTCTCTATCTAACAAAAGCGTATCAGCATCAGGCAAAATTGCAGCCTAAGAACTGCTTTCTAATTACGCAACATATTTTCGTAATCGATAACGACAAATCTGTTTCATTTTGACAGTTCAACAACATTCATTGCGTTATTTACGTTGCTCTGCAGATTTATTTTTTCGAACTTACGGAGCAATGGATTAACAATCTGTTTCAAAACGATTCAGATTCGGATTGATTTTGCGTTACGTAATTAGGGTACTGATTTATAATCTATCCAATAAGAGATGACCATGGTTTTTCCCACGAAAATATTATTACAATAATAGTCACTGGGCAAATTTCATAAGCAGTGAAAGAATAGCACTAGCTAGAGTTTTTACCCGACTGCCCCAGAAGTAGGGCAATGTTTGTTGATGTATGTATTTCTTTGGCACGCTCAACATAAATGTCGTTAGTTTCGACTTAATTGTGGGAGTGACATAGGCCATATAATATTTATATTATATTGCATCTGCAAATACAAAAAAGGGAGGGGAAGGTTTAAAAATAAATCACGATATTGGTATCAAATAAAAGCTAGTAATGTTTCAATTCCAAATATAATTTTAAAAACCCGACTGCAAAAACATAACTGAAAAGAGAAACAAGCATTATCTATAGAATTTTGGTATTGCAGACAAACCAATAACCTGAAATGATGGTGTAACTTTTGTTTGTCGCAATACAAAAATTATATAGATAATGTTTATTTTTCTCTTTTCAGTTGTGTTATGGCAGTCGGGTTTTTGTTTTATTTTTTTAATAAATCGCTTTATTTGTTCCTTTTCCTAGCAAAAGTTGGACCTAATTGGATAAATTGTACATACATCAAGTAGTTCAGATAGTTAGTTACATTTCATGTTCTTCCTAATCAATATCGAAGTAAATAATGATATCCGTGTAAAACAAAAAAGACTCTCCTTGTTCATAACAAATCATTGTTTACCATTGTCTTCTCATAATGGAAGCGCCTATTAATCATTAGTTTGAAAACGTAAGGATTTTACATTCTGCTGTAATTTAAGTACCTATTATTGATTTGCTGATATTGAGGAATGGACAAAGTGAAACGCTTTCTCTGTTTTAAAATGAAGATAGGAAGAGCTGTCCAGTTGAAACTTTATTTATTTGTTTCATCAAAAGGTTATCCCTGAACTAATCTTCGCCCGTTAAAAAAAGTCTACACTATCGGTGTTTCCTTTATTCTCATTCACCCTGGCAACGGTAAAATCGTAAATAAAAGATTAGATTAAGAAGCGCGCCAGACAATGCTTGCACGCTGAATTAAATTAGTGAAGCCCAAAAGTTGTCTTCATGGTTGATCCTTATAACATTTTCTAATTCCCTATGGTGTGTGGTTAATAATTTAGTGACATTGGGACAAAAGCTAACGGTTGAAGTAATGTCTTGTTTGGAAATTACGACCACCGCGACGGGAGTCGTATGTCTGTTGAAAATCATACGAAATGTTTTCAACTCGTGTCACCCCAATGCTGAGTTTGGGTACGCCCAACCCTATATTCCAGTATGTAAATAAAAATAAACAAAGTAAACAGTCAAAAAAATTAAATAAATCCATAAAACATACAATAAAGATCTTGCGTAATCTTATGCTACTCGTATTAAACGAGCAATACATATGACGGAGGAGGATCAAGCATATTTTAACTACTGTGGGCGTACTAATGGATAGTGTTGGTTATTGAAAAACCGTTACAGTTCAGATCATATTATAATTTACGATCACATTAATCACACTAGCATTTCACACAGTATAGGTACACGACACAACTATTCGAAACGTACGACAGTTTCTAAACGTGTTCACTGCTTGACCGCCACCCATGAAGTCTGCTCTGCTGAGCCCCGACCGGCGGCCGGTCCGAGCGTAAATAATTAGTCTATGCGCGTAATGTGGTAGACTCTGTCGAACGCCGGCGCTGGCATCCCGATTAGTCAACTCAGTAACGTATTTCCAACACGGCGAACCTGCTTACACACGTCCTCGTATGTTAACCTGCAACTAAAACTCAACAATAGTGCCCATTTGACTTGGCCAATTCTGCCAATTTACGGGTTCCTACTTTTGAAATTAGGAAACTTTAATCCTCAATACTTTATTGTTTTAATAAAACAATACTTCTACTTCTCAATGAACTAAACATAAGAAAGACAACTAAACATAAGATATGACAAGTCATATCTAAAATCATCATCATAACCAGAGTCATGTAGGTACCATCGTTTTCCACATTAACAATCATCTTTTTCACTAAGAGCCTTAGACACTTGGAAACCCACACACGAGTAACCCACTTAAGCCACGGCTCGCCAGCCGACCAGCACTCGCATTGCTCTAACACATCCAGTGCATGGATCAAACTATTGTGTCTCCAGACCCCGACCTCCGCCAGTGATACACGCCCATCGAGCACCCACTGACTATATACTTGCGTTGCCTGAAGAGACACCGATTTCTACCGGGCTACGACTACGTAATAACTACTGCTACGGTCGCACATAATACGGCCGATAGAGAACCCTACTCTCGTGGTTCCCGTAACTTAATTTTGCTCATCACCTCTGTGATCACCATCTACTTCGATTAGTACGTGACTTACTGTCATCTTTTTTAAGCTATCGTGAGCGTATTACACTACGTTTAATATTCTCTGACGCAATCTTGCGGAACTCATAATGTCGATTTCACTCTTAATCAATGTCCTATCTACACATAATCATCCACATATACATACACTGCTTCACCTAAATATAACCCCTTAAAATTATAAAAAATAAAATAAAGTAAAAAAATATATTTCACATTCACAACAAATGTACCATATCAATTGTAACAATATCTTCGACTGAACACTGTGTCCCTGTCCCAAAATACAAGCGATAGCTTAGTTCGGGAACCACATCAACTCCTGCAATGAATGTACCTATAAAATTAGAAGTAATAATATTGTGAATGATTTTCTGGTTCCAATAAACAACTTTTTTATTTTATTAAACGTATGGATGCAGATCGTTCCTCTGCTAGGATGATGATAAAAAGTCTATTAGTTTGTATCATCTCGAGAGAATGTTGGCCATTGACAATAATTTTTGTCAATGGCCAATAATATTGTCTGCCTCCGTAGACGTAGGCGAGAGGGCTGGAGGCAGCAGACGGAATTGGACTGGTCCCCGGAGTCCACCGGTCGAACAGGAAATATTTTTTCTTTTTTTGTCTCTTTTTTTTGCCTACAATAAAGCGGCTTGTAGTGACCTTATCACACTAGTTTCATGAGAGGTTACAGTGAAGATCTGACCTTATTACACTAACTTGGCAGTGAGGACTTGACCTTATCACACTAGGTGTAGGTATAGCATAGTAAAAGTAACCAAATGTATGTTTTTCAGCGGTAACAGTGTTCAAAAATATATAAAATGTTAGTAAAATCAGTGTCATATAATTTATTAACAAAACATAGGCTTAGGTATAAAGTTCTAACCGAATTATAAACCAATTGCCATTGCCGAATTGAATTGTATTTTTTTTGTTTTTGTTTTGTGTGAATTATGTGTGCCTTGACCGGAGTCAAATAAATGTATGTTATTTATTTTTTTGTTTCTTTTTAATTATAAGAAAAAGTACCTACAGAAAACGCCCTCTCTGACTAAATTAAATAGATAAATAGACTAAAAGATGTGGTTTTGTATAGCAAAATACCACAGCATATCAAAGACAATCAGCACAATCATTGTATCACAACAAAACAAAGCAACTACAACAATCGTGCGACCTTTCAATTAGCTGGCTCGTCTACAAGTTTACTTCAGCCAATTACAAGAACTTAGGAAACAGACGCCAACTTCTGTAGGTAGTATTAGCTAGATACTGTGTAGGTTTAGTCCATTTCAGATCTTACACACCCGGTCTCTGGAAGTTTAGTAATATCGTAGAATCTATCTGAGGTACATCTATGAGTAATTTATGATAGTTACCTAATCATGATCAGTAATTTTCAAATCTCATCTCAACTCAACTAATCACTAGGTAGGTACCAGTTTTTCTAGATACACACTGTATTCATACACCTCAGGCTTTGTTCCTTGCGGGTAGGCAGAAACTACAGAACGCCACCTGCTAAAATTCTCACATAATCTTTTTGTTTCTTCCACTTTCTTTTCTTTTTGTAAGGCGCCAACTTCACGGGCGAGGAAACCGTGGCGAGACTCTCGCGCGCCCTGCCAAATCAAAAAATTCAATAGAAACTCTATGAATCAATCTCACACGTCGACATCATCGCGGTAATAATTTGAAGGCACAGCGTGACTATCACTGAGATTCTTCCGTCCGTTAAGTGCATTTAGTGTGACAATGAGATTTTAGGTCATTGTTAATATCAATGTGAATGACATTGTAAATCAGTTCCATGTAATACAACAATAGAATATCAAAGGCAAAACAAACAAGCGACATAGTCCTCCTCCAATTTGCATGGTCTTCAAGTTTAGTTCAGCAATTACAGTGAGTAAACAGGCAACGTCGGCGTGTAGTTAACGTATCGCTTCACGTTCTCTTGTCGAGGGCTCTCGTTAACCCAAGACAAGTTTTAACCTGTGGGTTTAGAAATGTACGGGGTATGAGTTTGTAAGGAATCGTTAGTATTTATTACCAATATTATGTACTTTTTATTACTTGTTAATTTTTTTTTTTTTTTTTTTTGTTAATTTTGTGTAGGTACCATTTTTTTATTGTTATTTCCTCTGTACTGAAAATATGTCTGTTTTATGTTTAAAACTGTGCAATAACAAGGACTGGTGTCTGTAATGTAGTGCTTGTTTTTCTCAAATAAATAAATAAGTACAGGAAATATGGTGCAGTTGAAAGCGTCAGATGTCTTAATATAATAATCAAAACTATAATTATTATATTTAAAACATATGACGCTTTGAAAAAACAAAAGAAATAGTACAGCAAACAAGATATTGTAGAACTATTTCATCTTACTTAGTCATGAATTTAATATACTTATTTATGAAGGTTTGTGTATCAAGTTTTATTGCTGTCTAGCCGCAACCCTAATGGGTATTAGGTGTGACTGGTGACCTAAATTCGGTCAACTATGTAGGTATTAGCAAAGGTGGTCGAATGTCACAAAATATCCAATACTTCAATTGGTTGAAGTTTTGAAACGTACCGCCTCGACAGGGGGTAGAGGAGGAGGGAGGGGGAGAAGAGGGTTAGTAAACCCCCTGCCGTAGATATATAGGTTTTTTTTAAACGATTTTTAGGGTTCCGTACCCAAAGGGTGAAACGGGACCCTATTACTAAGACTCCGCTGTCCGTCTGTCACCAGGCTGTATCTCATGAACCGTGATAGTTAGACAGTTGAAATTTTCACACTGATGAAGTATGTTTGTTGCCACTATAACAACAAATACTAAAAACAGAATAAAATAAATATTAAAGGAGGGATATATACCCATACAACAGACATGATTTTTTAATTTGTTCCCTTTGAAATACACCATTTTGTGTTACCCTGTTACCCATTGGGAAAAAAATTACCGATTAGTAACACTGTAACTCAATGCCACATTTTGTTTCCCTTTGATTGACAATGTAACTCAACAGAACGCTGTGTTCCCGTTAAGTAACACGTTCTTGGGTAAAAGAGCATTGTTGAAATACATCTTGACTTAATTAATACAACGATTATCCCACAATAGTGTAATGTGGGTGTACTATAGGTACACTTCTACCCAACCCTTCGGGGAAACAAGGCGTGATGTTATGTTATGTTATTATCCCACAATAACGGTATGTTTATTTTGTAGGTAACTGTTAGGAAGAAAAGAGTTTCAAGTCCTAGTTTTTCTACCTCTTTTATAATTTCTTCTTTTGATATTGACTGTATTCCTTTTGACATATTGTTTCCTCTTAGTATTCACTTTTTTTGCCGTATTTATAGATAATGTTACGGAACCCTTCGTGCGCGAGTCCGACTCGCACTTGGCCGGTTTTTTAATATAACAAATCTCATAAAATGGTTAATAATAATTAGAGGGAGGTGGAAGGGAAGACAGCCGTTCAGCGGAGATACATTTTCAACGTCAAACGTCTCGAAGGTCAAGTTCAGATTTAAAAAAAAATGTTATTAAAAGATTTATATTTACCATTATAAATCTTTTGAAATAAGGCGTAGTCGCAAGGCTCCTATTTCTGTCTGCAGGGCTTAAAGGAACCTGTCCGGTTAGAGTGCCCCAAGTCCTGAGCTCGCTTCGCTCACTCCTGCACCCTAAGTTCTTATTGCCCTTTTACTAAGTCGAGATGTGTCGGGACCGGGGGCACCTTGTTTAACTTTTCTATTTTCAGTCTTTTCATTTTGTTTGAACTGCTTTCACGTCTTAGCGCATTAACCTACTGATTTTTGTACAACTCCATTGATCGAAATTGACTTGCGCCATTTTTTTGGGTTTTCTACATGAATAGACAAAAAATAGAGCTTTTATGAAGCCTTGTACAAAAGCTTGTTTTTCTCGTTGTTTAAACTTTTCCTTTCAGCACCCTTCATCAAATAATGTGCCCGCTCACAATGTCGCTACCTCAGTTTCCACACATTTTACACATGGAAAGTTATTTCCCAAGTAATTACGCACTCGTGCGCGCAATATAATTTTATTGGAAAGCCCTTCGGTTGTTTTAATTGCTGAACAAAGGTGGCAGCCGCATAAAATAATTAAACACCCCCGTTATATCTTTATGATACTACCTTTGTCTATTTCAAATAAAATGTAGGGAGCAACTTTATTACGAGCAGAGATTTTGTTTTCTATTTTCGCAATATTTTAGTGCCTTCGTCGTATCTAGTATAAAGTAGCTACTTAACACAGTCAGTGTTTTCACGTAGTACTAATCACCATGTAGGTATTACGAATATAACAGGCTTGTAAATTTTCGTCTCAGTTTGTCTCCTAAACTGGTTTCATCCCGTGGTACCCACTTCACTTGATATTACACGTAGATAGTGAAATCACTTTATGGCAGGTGTTGAAAATAACGCCTTTTTATTTTTGCTAGAATCTGTTTCCGTCACCTAAGCTTATTTTAATTTCTCAAGAAGCTGGGAGTATATTCAACATATTTCCAGGAATAAAATTAAGACAATATACGCCATATTCCCGCGCGTTCACATGTTTATACTGTATCGGCTAGGGCAGCGGAGAGTAGGCTGCGCAGGCCTTTAACGAATAGGTACTCGTAGTAGTTAGATAGAATGAAAATCAGAAGAAAAGAATAAATAATGAATACATATATTTAGTACTTAGTAACACTACTAGGTCGCGGGTAAGGTCCTAAACACTGTCACTGTTCTGAGCACAAACACTAGTAGAAGGTAGGGTACCGTCCTTGGCTAACACGTGGTAGACGTGGGGGGCCTGTCACAGGCTCGCTGTAGAGGCACGTAGCGGCAGGCTGCAGAGGCACGTGGCGGTAGACTGCCGAGGCCTGTCAGAACAGTTCACAGGCCTGTCAGCACAGGCACGTGGCAGCGTGCGCAGGTAGCGTGCAGCAGAACTACGCATCAGTAGTGTAGTAATTGTAAGGGGTCCTGCCCTCAGCATGTACGAAGAAGCCCTGGAAGCGCCATAGGGAGCGCATGTTAGATGCGCTGCAAGATAGCAGCAAGCCGCATGTGATGTGCCAGCTTCTTCCCCTTTTCAAGCCAAGGAACGGTGTGGGAAGCATTGTAAGTAGACGCTCAGCACATCGCAGTGGTTTACAGGCAGAGAGTTTGCAAACATAGCGTGGCGCAACGACAGATGCCAAGATTAGGTTAAGTATGCGAGTACGCGTGCACAAAACAAAAAGTAAACGTGATCCTAGCAGATGGCTCACTAATCACTAACAATAGCACAGCAAAGCACTACACCACCTTGATGTAGCAGCAGTACATACATATTACCATCTCCAGTGCGCTGGATAACTCTCAGCCGCGTGTCCGTCATCGACACAAGCGAAATCGAATATCACTTAGGTGATAAAATCAATTAGGTAGGTTATCCAGCGCAGAGGGTCTGGTACAAATGTGGAACTCACCCTAGGTCGGGGCACACAGGATTTCGAGGATCAGGGAATAGAATTCACCAGCTTTGCAAGCGGAAGCCACATATGATGAGGGATATGGCGGAAGCGAAATGACAGAGCGCACAGACTACTTAGAGATACTACAGAGCGTCTCCGGCAGTCTCCGGAAAGTTAGTGTTGTACCCCGATTCTATTGATGTGATTAGGAACTTACTAATTGTGATATTTTAGCACTCGTCTATTGTTAGTTGTGTATCCTCACAACGCTACAATACGGAGAAATAAAGGCGTGTACATACCTACACGCAAAACCATAGACACAACATTGTGAGTGTGTCCGTGCATCCCTGAACAATACTTATTACGTTTGGGACAGCTCTGCGAGCTCTGTTGACCTGTAGTTCGAGGCTGACCTACTTTAAATATACTCCCCTTTTTAAAATGTCCACCTGACTTATCTATGCCGTTTGACTGGAAGTAATTTCGGAATAGTTAACGATACGAGTACCTTTACTAGTGAGTTCTTTGCAAGTTGTAAGTGAGTAATTAGGTAAATAGAGAGACGTGATAAGTACTCGCATGAATCTTGTGTAGGCATTTTATCTAGAAAAAATACATTTGCCAGAAATAAACTGAATAAAGTATGTAGGAAAGACAAAAACACCGTGCTGAAAAAACACCACATTATAGTATTTAGATATTAAACATTTCCCGTCACTGCTTGTTTTGGCAGAGGTTTGTGGTTGATTGTGAGCGAGGAGCGAGGACCTAAGTATTACACTCTTCCATTATCTACATCAATTTTTGTATCCGCCGCCATTTGACTGACTTAACTACTTAGCGATATTGGCATAAATATTTGGTACTGCTGTTCCTCAATAGTTTCGAAGTCACCTTTTGAACACCCAAGAAGAAAACAGAAAGAACGATTTTATGATTAAGTAGGTATATTTTGGAACTTTACTTATGCACCCCGATCACTTTATTATAACCACTCCAAACACCAAAAATACTCGCAAAACGTATCAATAATTAATCTCGAATCCTTCCAAACCGCTCCCGATCGCACCGCAGCGCAGCTCAAAACTCTGCAATAACCGACCATTTGTCATGTCATGACAAATGGTCGGTTATTGCCGAGTTTTGTCAGCGATTCAGCGCACTCGGCTGTCCGCTAATGGATCTCCAGCGAAATATACGTCACGTTAAGCAAGGTTTATTTTGGTAAAAACCAAGCGTAAGCAAATCATTGAGCAACCACTCCCATTTCACCATTCGCTTCTCAATAAAAAACTCCATACACGCAAGTGTCAAAAATTTTATCTCGATATTAAAAATGTTGACACTTGTGTGTTTTTAAGGCAAGTTCGGTCAATATTGTTAGAAATCTAGGCACAACGTATCGGTGAATTGGCGTAATACTAGTAACTTTGTGTATCGCCTAGTGGTAGGTATTTTTTTTTTGCTCTTAGTAACTGCCTATTATTCACGTATTACAGGAGGTTTATGGCATTTAGGAGTCCCCTAGTGTAAGGGAAAACGGGCATAAGTATCAAGAACTGCGTACGTCAACAAATATGATGTGCGTTATTCATAATAAAACATGGGGTAAAGAATTATGTGGTTTTAATAACACTATCAAGCTGTACCAATTAGCTTATTTACCGCTTTGGCTGAAAAAGCATGGTTGACTTTTACCAACCCCATGGCTTCGATGCCTACCGCTATGCAAATGGCCGCCACGCCATCGAGTGACAAATCGCAATTACCATACTGCATCTACGAATCTATGGTGTATAAATGTGGGCATAATTATGGATTGTTAGTGAATTATCTAAATTATTATAATGACTAAAACAACAAACCGAGGAAAGCACACCGCACTGTATATATCGTTTAATTAGTAATTTAGTACTTATTTTATATTGTCATTGTATTAATGTCTTAGTTTATGTATTAATATTATTGTTTCTTAAATTTATGTTACGCACAATTACAGATATAGGTACTTATATTTTTATTTTATTGTACATACTACGTTCGGTTGAATCACATTTATTTCAGTGAAAAAGAGTACTTACTTACCCGATATATTACATCACACAGGGGGACGTCAATAGGTTATTCCATAGGTAATTACTGAAAACCAGCGCTGTTGACTTTAGGTTTGCCCGAAGACACAGCATTTCGCTGAGCAATGACCTGTTCTTGCACAGATACGACGCACAGCTTTAATTTCTCTTATTATTTATTAAAAATGTAGGTAGGTAACTCTGTAATCGGCATTTTGTTTTTGTTGTCATTTGCCAATGTCGCAATAGTAATTACGCAATATTTTCGTTGACATCAACCAATGAACAACATTTCCAAACGTTTTTTTGTTGGTTGAATAAGAGGCTTTTGGCTGCTTTTGTATTTTTGTGCGTTTTGTTAAACACACAATATTTTCTTTCTATCTTCTTTTTTCTTTTTAAAAATTAGCAGGGAAAGGATTATGCTTGTGGCGATTTATAAGCCGTCAGTTGAAATATTTGTCCCTAAAATTGTGGTTAAAACTGTCGTCAGGAGTCAGGCTATACCGTGTTTTTGTACATCTTCTGCTGAAATTATTAGTAAACAGATGAGCTGCTGAAAAGCTACCACACTTCTATCATTTACATTTGAAGAAGACATTACGAGTAATAAATCAAAAGTAATTTATTCAAACTAGGCTGATAATCAGCAGTTTTCGGACGTCAAAATTACGTAAGACAATCTCCAAAACGCCCACCCTTAATTGCTTCCTAGTGCTTTAGCTGGGAAAAATAAGAACCGACGACGTCGTGACGCTACTAGATAGTTATTGTCTTTATTCCACTTCTGACATGAATCTTGGAAACATTCTAAACAGCCAAAAGCTGAAATTTGACTCAATCCAAAATATTCCATCAAATTCCCCAGAGCGATATAAGCTGAACCTTCTCATATTACTGTAGCTTTACAGCAAAAACTAGAACACACTCTATATAGTACTTCTATCATCGTACTATTAATATTACAGGTACTTTAACTTTAAGTAAGTATAGATAGTGCAATCCACGTCGACGCGCACCACTCCGCTCCGCTCTGTACTAAAGTGCAGCTTACAGTACAGTAATCGCGGAGTGGGGCGCGTCGTCGTAGATTGCACTATCTGTACAACGTTGACTATTTGGCACCATGCTACAATCGCAGGTCGTTACTTAAAAGTCTTAAGTACACTATGACTGTGTTATTATCACTGCACCGTTTAATGCTTATGTAGGAGCTGTGTGTGAACGGGAGCGATTTATGGTCTATTTTTGTTCAAATGTGGTGGTAAAAATAATTTTGCTGGGATGTATTGTGGATTTCCTTTGATTAACGTGAAGTAGAGGGAATGACGAGTCACGAACCATAGATGATACTTAAATGTGTCTCGAATAGATAGAATAGTAATTATTTATTGACGATTACATCCCTGATAAAAATGCTTGGCTCATTTCTGGTCCTGCTTCACAACCACAACTAATTGATTAACATTTTGAAAATACTATTGGAGCTGCTGAAGATTGTAATGCAATCTTTGTATTGTATAAACTCGATCTCCTTTGTATTATATAATTGCATAGCACAGGTGTGAGTACTATTTACTAAAGAGCTACCATTTACCGGGTAATATGTCTTTCATTGACTTGAATGTGCCCTGGCGGCTGTGAGTATGTCATGCTCACTCAGATGTCTCGCTGGTGGTGTGTGTTGGATCATTTAGCTCCCTTCAACATGGTTAAGCTGAATGGTGCTGATCCATGCGTCATGTTCGTGAGCGGGCGCCATCAAAGTTTTTGAATGGTTCTTCATTGTTCTCACATGCTTAATTTCAAAATTAATGATGTAACCAATATTTTGTATCAATTTTTTTATTTAATAGTGTCCGTGGAGTTTCTTGCCCGTTCTTCTCCATAGGTACCTACTACGCTTTGGAATGGGCAACTAGCTTTATATTTCTGACTGACCGAATTCTTAACAATTCAAAAGTGCCTCTAAATGATTTAATTAAAATAAACGCTTTTAGTTTGAGTTTATTAGTTTAAACTTTATTCAAATTAGATCAGGAGTTATATGTATAGGTACATACATGAACATGAGAGACCCCATATCGAAGAACTCCATAGATCAGAATCATCATATACAATCTCTAATACTACAGATAATCATAAGTACTATTCTAGAACAGTGTCTCAGTCGGGAAATGATGATAGGTTAAGAGCACATTATCTAATGCAGCCTACCTTACTTACTGCGGTATTACGAAAATTAAACAATGATAAGTAAAGTTACTTTAGTTTCTGCGCATCAAAATCAAAAATATTTTAATACCTTTCAAAAAATCTTTTGCAATAACGTCCTCAGGAACCGGTGTACCGAGAAGATCATAAGATCGTATTTTAGATTAAAACTACTGTTAAGAGTTTTAGTAAAAATGCAGTATTTCTATTATCAGCCTCTTCTCTCAGCTCTCATACCTTACACCCTATTCTATCGTATGAACTGAAAAGCATGTAGTTGAAAACTTGTATCGGTAAATTGCGGGCACCGGCGGCAAATCTTTAACACATTTCCTTTGCTTATCGTTATATAGTTTTGTAATAACTTCGAACAGCAAGTAAATGGCAGTTTGGTTTGTTTAAATATAATTTTCAACACACTTGCTCGTAAAGTGGAACTCTTATTGAACCGATTTTGGGTTAATAATGCAGTTTATTAAACACGCGTGCTTTTTTCAATATATTACCGTACTAGTGCGGTAATGTGCACCACAGATACATTTTTACTAGTCGGAGTAATGACGGCAGTATGAAATAACTAAGTACCATCATAGCAGCATGGAGTAATAAAACCCTAATTAAGGTACGATAATTGATTATAAAATTAACATAATTATCTATCAAAATAAACAAAAAGCTGCTTGTCATTCAGACCAATTACTGATAACAGCGCCATCTACCATCAAGTAGATGAACTAGCTCCTGTCGTCGACTGAACCATCGATAAATTGAAGGTGATAACACTTGTGCCCGCTAGATAGCAGCACCAGTAACGAAATTAGCCAAAATGGCACAAAAATGCGCAGGTTGTACACAAGATCTCTCAACAAGCGAATATCTTACCTGCACATTATGTAGTTACAAATATGATCTCGAGTGTGCAAACATCCCCAGAGACCATTTTGAGACGGCAATGACTGCAGACCAGAAAATAACATGGAAATGTCAAGACTGCCGCTGCAAAATGCCGAAAATAGGAAATTCGAACACTCCTATACGTCCACAGATTTCTACTTACAACCAGCAAATAACATCGCCCAGTGAATCAGGCAACGTTACGCATAGAAAAAGAACTACTCACCCCAGCAATGATTCAACCTCTTCTGATGAACTTAGTTTATTGGGAGATACACTCCACCCAGATGACAACAAGTCTAAAATGAATACTAATACACAGTCAGAACACTTACTGCAAAGTTTGAGTCAAGTGATCATAACGCGTCTGAAGGAAAACAACGAAGCAATAATTTCTGAACTACGAAGCACTATACAAACAGAAATTAACAAAGCTATTGCCAAACTCACAGAAGATTTTGAGCAAAAAACCAATTACCTATCAAAACAAAATGATCAAAGAAGACTGGAATTGGAAAAAGTTGACACCAAAATTGAAAACTTAATAAAAGAAAATGAGAAACTCAAAAAAGAAATATCAGAAATAAAAGCAAAATCTCCATCCTCAGTTATTAAATGCACAGAAAACAATTCAAAGAAGATAGTCCTATACGGCATGACAGAGTATTCGAAAGAATCGGAAGTAGATTTGCATGATAGAGTAATTGAAATATTCCAAGACATTTTGCATGTGGACCTAACGGGTTATATAGAAAATATGTATAGATTAGGAAGAAATACTACCAATACCCGACCCCTGGTAGTAGAACTACTAAGCAAAAGAATGGCGAAGTACTTAATTAAAAATAGTCTTTACTTTCAAGGCACAAGACTGTCCGTATCTGAATTTTTAGATGAAGATGCCCGTAAACAAAGGCAACTCTTGCGAGAAGAAATGTTGAAAGCACGAAAGAAAGGCCTACATTCAGTAATTCGGAACAATCAATTATACGTCCAGGGAGAACTAATAAATAAGAGGAATAAAACATACCAACAAAACAATGAAACTAAAAACACAAACGATAATACATTTATAACTCAAAACAATATTCACAGCAACGACCAACACAAGGAAACAATAACTAACATAAATACAGAAAACAACTCCTTTCGAAGCCACAGGACAACGTTTTAACATTTTATTCCAAAACATACAAAGTATATGTAATAAACAAGACATATTTGAAGCTTTTATTGAAGAATACCCAACATTTAATGCAATATGTTTATCAGAAACCTGGTTATCGTGCGAAAAACAAACCATGATACAATTTAGCGGTTACAAAATAGCTACCTCATATTGCCGAAAGAATCGAGGAGGTGGCGGCGTATGCATCCTGGTCCAAGATCACATAGAATTTATAGAGAGGAATGATATTACAGATATGTCCATAGAATATGTTATTGAATTATGTGCAATTGAATTAACCAAAGAAAATATTTTATTACTAGCGATATATTGGAATAAAAGAGAAGAAGATATATTTATGAGTCAATTAAAAATGGTTCTAAACTATATAAGCAAAAATAAATATTCCAAATTTGATATTATAATTGGCGGAGATTTTAACATAAATGTTTTAGAGAGCAACAGGAAAACTAGTCAATTCTTAGATCTAATGCTAGAGTTCAAACTTACACAACACGTAAAAAAACCCACACGTATTACACAAACTACATCTACATGCTTAGATTTAATATTTACAAACTGTATCATAAATAGAATATTTATAAAAATTGAAGAATTTGGTTTGTCAGACCATAGTGGAACAACACTACAAATCTCTATACCACATGTAATCACATGTCAACCTACTTGGTATGCGAAAAAGAGATTATTTAACGACACCAATATATTAAAGTTTAAGTCTGCACTACAAGACATAGACTGGAACAAAATAATACTAGAAGGCCAAAATATGAACGATAACTACAAAGCATTCAATGATACCCTAACAAATATCCTAAACAAATGCATACCATTGCGTAAAATTAAATTAAGATCAAATTTTAAGAAAAAATGGCTAACCAAAGGTATAAAAAAATCCTGCAAAAATAAGAGATTATTGAAAATATTTACACTCAAAACAAATAACCCAATACTATCCCAACACTATAAACATTATGAAAAAATATTAAAAAAGGCAGTAACAACAGCAAAAAAACAACAGTATATTGATAAAATAAAACAATCTAATAACAAAGTCAAAACAATGTGGACTATTATAAACGAGCGAACCAATAAAATCATAAAAAAAGAAAAATTTAACATAAAACTACAAACAAATAATAATAAAACAACCTCAGAGCCAAAGAAAGTAGTCAATATATTTAACAACTTTTTTGCATCTATCGGTGAGGGAAGTCGAGTACGAACTAACGATGCGTCGAAAAGTATACCAGTGACTTCACAAACCGAAAATACAATGTTCCTCACTCCAGTAGACCCATACGAAATCAATAGTATGCTAAAAACACTGTAAAATAAAAAAAGCCACGGCATAGACGAACTTCCACCCTGTCTACTCAGAAAATGCGCTGATGAGCTTACACTACCCTTCTATAAATTGCTTAACCAGTCTTTTGAAGATGGCGTATTCCCAGACCAGCTGAAAATAGCGTTAGTGAAGCCTCTACACAAGAAAAATGACAAAACAGAGCCAAGTAATTACCGTCCAATAGCTTTACTTCCTACAGCTTCAAAGATCTTTGAGAAAGCAATGTGCAATCGCGTGTACACTTTCTGCGAAAAATATCAAATATTTGACGAATGCCAAAACGGCTTTCGAAAAAATCGATCAACAGCGTTAGCAGTTTATAAATTTATGCAGGGAGCCCTCAGCATAATAAATAATAAAAAATACGCAGTAGGGTTAATGCTTGACATGACCAAAGCTTATGATAAAGTGCAATATGATATTTTATTAAATAAATTATATCGATTAGGAATCCGCGGTAAAGCATACGAATGGTTCAAATCTTATCTGGAAAATAGAGCACAGCTAGTAGAGATAGAATACTTCAATAACACTATAAACGAACTTCAAAAGTTTCGATCTGACCTAAAGGCGATAAGCGCATCAATACCACAGGGTAGTGTTATTGGATGTCTTCTGTTTCTCATCTACACCAATGATCTCCCAAAATGTATTGCAGAAACCGGACCTTGCGTTTTATTTGCGGACGACATCTCCATTCTCACCCAATGTCATGACAATACGAACTTAAACAGTACCCTTAATGAAATTCTGGGGAAAATAATAACCTGGATGAATGAGCACAACCTAGAAATAAACTTTCAAAAGACTAAACTCATAACTTTCCATCCCCACCAAAAAACTCCTCTAAACGTACTCTTTTCCTTCAATAACCATTTAATAGAAACAGTTAATGAATTCAAACTATTAGGCATAACCATAGACAAAAATATAAATTGGAAGTTACACATACAAAACATAAAATCAAAACTATCAAAATTTATATATGCTTTCCGGGAAGTTAAAAAAACCACAAATTTACAGACTGCTCTGGTTATGTACTACGCCTATGCTTATGCATGGCTTAGCTACGGCATCATTATGTGGGGATACAGTACAGATGCCCCAACACTATTCACCGTTCAAAAGAAACTTATCCGTATACTGGTAAATATACAACAGACAGATAGCTGCAAACCCCATTTTATAGAACAAAATATCTTAACTCTGCCTTGTATGTACATACTAGAAATATGCAAATTTGCTCACAAACATCAAGACTTTTACACTAAACGAGAAGACATACAAACAAGGTACACACTCAGACACAAAACACGACTCAACCTACCATCATCCCGCTTAAAAATACATTCTACAAGTCCTCTGGTAATGTCAGTAAAAACATATAATGTGCTACCAGAAACAATAAGAAAAGAAAAAAAACTCCATTTATTCGTAAATAAATTAAAAAAGTTATTACTAAAAAAATGTTACTATAGTGTCGACGAATATTTAAGTGATAAATCTCTAAAACTTGATAAATGAAGCCTTTTGCAATTTTAATTCTAATGTTAATGTTATGTCTATGTTTTTAGAATAAGTTTGATTATAATATGATACTTAAATGATAAGTCCTCTCCATATTTATTTATTATATCTTTTGCTGTGCCCGACAGGGTCCACGATTGTTACCTACCAAATAAATGTTTACCACCTAAGCCTACATTGTGGAATGCAATAAAGAATTGAGTATTGAGTTAGTATGAGCTATCCTATACCATTAGGAGCGTTTATTCTAAAAGTTCACGTCGCAAATACCTTGCTGTCAAATGTCAAAAAACCTGTTTTGATTAATTTGGCAATACTACGGCATGGAAACATGAAATATCGAACTAACTAGTGAAATATAATATTAATAATGAATTGCAATTTATTATTACACTGAATTTGATGTTGTAACCGATAGATACGTTACGATATTAATTATTGCATTTCAATCTCTAATCTTAATCTACCTGAAAGAGTTCTAATGTGGGCGCCCCATTACAATTTTGACTCTAAAGTAATTCCTAAAAATATAGTTTCCGTAATTGCATCTAGTTTTTTGCCATGAATTTTTAGATTTAGACCCACTTGAGCTACATAATTTGTAGTAAATTCGATTTACGTAGGTATTCGATTTTAGGATTTACAGTTATAATGTAAATTACCTGTTTTCTGCCTCTATAAATATTTTCCAGTTCGTGAAAATTGGAAGATAGGCTTTACAATTAAAGTCTTATTAATTCTGGATATCGAGAAAATAAATCAGAAATTATAGAACTGAACTCGCTAATATATAGATACCATAAAAAATATTACCACGTAATTTTAAGGCAGAGTAACTGACCAACATGTTTGTAATTTTTATGAAAAGCTGCATCATCGGTCCATTACCGTGTCTATATGTCGATAAAGAAATAAAAAGTGGAATAGCCCCGTGCGCTGCCCATCCCCGGTACTTGTTTATTTCCCCTGTCGGCCATACATTCATCCATCATCCATCCATCTATCCTCAGCCCGCCTGTCGACTGTATCGATACGTCAAACAACGTTTATTTTGTGTGACATCGCAGCTCTACTAAAGCTGTAGACACTTGGCGACCTAATAGGCGGTAGTAGCCTGTCTATAAACGAACTTTGTGAGATGTATCGCAACCAGTAGTTGATTAATAATTAACTCGATCAACAATCAAAAAGAGGTGTCTTGTGACCTATGATTACCAAGCTAGTAACCACCAAGAGACGACTCGGATCGAATCGGTAGGTAATAATGCTACCTGGCACTGACATGGCCATATTAAAGTCCGCAACATTTCTGCCAGCTTTGTCGGACTGCCCTTTTCCATGCGCATGAAATTATATTCACTGGAAAAGCACTGCTGTGCATTTTCTACTTGAACATAAGATGGGTAGGTATCTAATAATTGGCAAAAATCTTTGACCACTTTATCGGCTGCAACATGTATCATCGTCGCGTCGCCCAATGAATACATAACTTTACGAATCCCTTAGATGAATAATATGAGAAACGACGTATTTCACGACAATTTATGGGATTTTGGTCATGGCGTCGCGGATGGTAAGGGATTTACTCGTGACTGATTTATTAAGCTGTCACGGTGTCTAGACGTCTATATGAATGACATCTCACGAAAACATATTCAATTCTGTGCTTTGCAATCGTTTCTTTTGCCAAATCTTTGTCGCTGATGATCTAGGACGACGTTAGGTCTTGGCTACTTTTCATATTGCCGCCATTTATTGTAAATTGAGCTGTGAAAATTTTCTGAAGCTGAACCGGTAGAGGCCCGCTGTGCTACCGCGGTCACGGCAACTCGACATACATGTGACCCTGCGAACACGCAGGTACACGCTGTTTAAATCTCTATTTTTACTATAAAATAAGGGCTCACAATTATGGTCTTTGAATAATTTTACTTTATGGCCTGACGGATAATCGACTAAAATCATTCGAATTACCGGTGAAACAAATACATGGCAGATTTTCCAAGTAAATTTTAATAATATCAAAACAATTATGCAGGTCAAAGCCATATAACATTGAACCCATTAAGTACTCTAACCTTCTCTTCTGGCAAAAAAAAAACATGATTATTAGTCTCCATTCTTCTCGCAAACGGTCGTGACGTCACGGCTCCGGAACGAATAAATCCGAGTGCTCGGCGCTGTATCCGTAGCTCTCCCGGTATGCCACCGTCACCGCTACCGTTTCCGGTTCTCTGTAGGTAAAGTAATGAATTGCCTTAGGTACTTACCTTCGCGCCCTCTAGATGTTATTATATTTTTAAACTAAATAAATGAAAAATATTATATTATACTTTTATTTTAAATTATGAGACGGCAATATTTTTTGGTTTTTGTCCCAACGACTACATGGTTTTTAACAAAGATTGTCAAAGATTCGTACAAAAAAAGACTCCTATTTATGTTTAAATCTACCGTTATTTTACATAATGATTATGATAATGCAAATAATACCATTTCTTATAATTTTACCTAAACCATACTCGGAAAAATATTCTCAAAATCATTTTTGCATTCTTTCCGCCGCCGCAATCCTTTACACAAATACGGAGAGAGCATCTTCTGTCACTCCCCGGAGGGTAGAACAAGCGTTTTCCATTAGGTACCACAGATAACTAAGTGACGCCTTTGCGGCCAATTCTCGAGGATATTGGAAACCATTGCAATGGTACCGAGGAGATTTGCGTACACTTCCAAGGAGCAACTTTTGGTAGGCTTAGAGTTTGAGATATTAAAGGATTTAAAGCCGAAATTAAGTTTGTAAGAATTAGCAATTTCGGGTTTAGGGATATTCTTAAAGAATGTTTATGTAAGTTCGTTATTGAGTGATACATTCTGGTTAATTGTTTGTATATTATTACCATTAACAAATAAGTAGGTATTTTAAATGTACAAAGGTACTTACCTCTTAATGTCACTCATTTCAGTTCATGTATTGGTCATCTGTAAGAGATCGCCTTGAGCACCCATTGTGTACTAGTTATATTTTTTTTTTTTTAATACTATATTGGTAATATAGAAATCACCACAAGAAGTGCGAAGTAAAGTGAGTAGGTAACCTACCTAACTGTAAGTATTTTGACTTGTCATTTTAGGATAATAACTATCTTACTGTACTAATATCGGTGGATTGATTCCCGTCATTCAAAATCAATAAACTATCTGAAATACGATAATAAACTTGGTCGAATAATAATATCCAGAAGAAAGACAAAGTATTTAAAAAAAAAAACTAGGAAATGAAAATACAGCGGCCAATATAATAAACATCTTTGTTCATAAACATTTTATTTACGAGTATCTGCACTGAATCTCTTATTACTCGTAACTAAACTCTCGCTTCCTTATGTTGCACACATAACATATTTTTCACAAAACGTTTCAAGATGCTGCCGACTTGTTGACGTCACACATCAACGCAGTCATAAAAACGTGAAATTTACCGCCACCCGACATTACCGATGTATATAAAATTGGTGGAGAAAGTAACGAGTGATCAGCGTGGCGCGGTAAGGATTTGTTTCCTTTAAACTGTATAAGCTCGTAGCTCGCTCAATATCAAGACTATAGTCGCCTGACGCTCACCCAGAGATTATCTATCGACGGCGAAGTGCCAATAACTCACACTGACATTTTTCGAGAAATTCACTTTTTTATCGTTTTGAATTTAAAGGCGTTATTCGCATGTTTTAGTGAAATCTAAATGAAATGTTTTACTTTGTCAGTTAGGTGTAATTGGCACTTCGCCGTCGTATAAGATTAAGTAGATCTAGTCACAATTTAAATTCATCCGTAACGAGGTATTTTATGACACCTGAAAATATCATAGGCCAAAGTTATAATACACAATACATTACTGAACATTACATTACAGAACTGTTTTCACCATTTTCTAATTATCCCTGTTTTTGCAAAACCCCTAGGGTTTTCACGAACATTCGGATTATCAAATCATCCTACGACGAATATTTACTTTGTAAAGTATTTTATTATTTTAACTATTGTGAATGTGATGTCAGACAGAATGTGGGTCATTCTGTTTTTTCGTTTTTTTTTTCAGTTAGTTTCAATCATGGTGTGGTAGTTTGAGTTATTTATACGGCCTACCCAAATGTCCTTTTTCAGTCACAGGTCCACTCAATCAGTGTGGATCTTTTTTCAAAACACCATTTCAGAGACCAATACTTATACATGGTCATCGCATGCTCTGACCAAGATTATGTCCCGATTTTAAAAGAGACTGTGCGTGTCATGTCACCTCTGAGTTTGTTTCGGTTTTTCTTCTCAGAGTACCTAGTCAGATAGGAAACACTGACCTCATCTAGTTTTAAAAAAATGGTTGACGTGTAAAAGTGTTTGTACAAACGTACTTACAGAAATAAAATCATTTATCATTTAAGCTATAAATTATTTTATTTCTGTAAGTAGTTTTGTACAAACACTTTTACAATATCATTTCTAGTCATCAGTCTACTTGAAAACGATACAATAAAGCTGCAGCTGGTACGTAAAGCACTTAAACACATTTGTATATTAATTAATTGATACCTACTATATCCAAGACTGCACAACAAGCCCTTGAGCAGATTTTGTTCAACCACGCTTACCCTGCATCCATTTATAGCATAAGATCAAAACCGCACGCTGACGCACGCTCCCCTGGGGTTAAGGAAACGAGAATTTTGCCGCGATCATATAAATAATAATATCAGCGAAGGTTAGCAGTACAAGCTACAAGCGACAAGAGGTTATGAATTTGCATTTTAAATGTATTTATTTATTTTTATTTTATTCGTGTTTTTTATTTTCAAAAAGTTGCGGTGTACCTGCCTATATCTTATTATTTCTGTGAAATGCCAAATATTGATCTAGTCAATATGAAGGATTTTATTTTATTGATCGTGATTTTAGATTGACAACATAAATCAGTGTTTTAAAATGATTATTGAGCAAGAAAGGTCACGAGTCCCCATGCTTGAATTAAAAGTTTTTTATAAATCTTCTTTATGTCTTGTGTTGTTGCTTATGTTAAAATATCACAATTCACATTAGTTCACTTCCCCTCATAGTGAAAGCCGGCTCTGATACCTCGGGGCTAGTCAAGACTGTATCTATAACCCGCTGAGCGCCGCCCCAGGGGGGACGATCAGCACCAACTTCTTGTCAGGCTCAGACTAAATGTGACCAATATACATACCTACTGTAATACTGCTAGGTGCACAACTATACATTTAAGTTTCTTAAATACCGATAACATACTAGTGTCCGTTACCATTGTTTGGGACACGAATTTTAATTCGGCATTCAGTTTTCATATTCCTTGCCTCACTTATATCTTATATTAAATAATTTCTATACTCTAGTTATTTATTTAGCCCATACAAATAAAATCGTATTTATTGCATCATAACATTAATCAAACATTAATTAGCCATAGAATCAATATCACTGAAAAACATCTAGAACAAAAAGGAAGTCTGAAAAAGGGATTTAAAGAACTACGGACAAAAAAACATGGATTGAAGGTTTGATAAAGTCAGGGTTATAAGCATAACCGAAAATATATAATAGACATCTCAACAAAATTCTACAAAAACCATTTATACATCAGACTTTTTTTTTTTTTTTTTGGGTGGGAAATCATCAAATGACGTCTCCCGCTCTGGGTGGAGCGGGAGGGCGTGTCAGACTCTTACTGACTAAAACCCACCCGTGTTCCTTCTGTTGCCTGTGCAATGCCAGGGGGCCACGGTATCCCTTTCGGACTAATCCCGCAACCCCGGCAGGCAATGGTCTCATCGGACCCCTTCACTTGCTGACATCTCTTTGAGGCGCGCGTGGAACACAACGCGCCGTCGACCCGGGCCTGGTCCTTACCGGACGGCGAGCTACCCATTGCTCACCATCCGCAAGCCCGCGCCTACGGTGGCCGGGAATCGGCAATCGATTCCCGACGCCCAGGGCGTCTCCTCCTGCGGCGGCTAGGGGCGTGAGGGCGCGAAATTTGCCTCTCCCTCACGCGTTCCGCCTCCTCCTTTGCGAGCATTACTGCTTCGCAGAAGGAGGTGACGGCCTCCCATGCCCTCTCGCTCCGTACCATGGCCTGGACCAGGGCCGGACGCGAGAGATCCCCGCCACCGATCGCCTCCACGAGGACACGGCGGTGCTCTGCCCAAGCCGGGCATACCTCCACCGTATGCTCCACCGTGTCCTCCGGGCGATCCACGCAGTGATGACACCCGGGCGTTTCCTCCCGCCTTATCCGAAACAGGTACCTCCCGAAACAGCTATGTCCGGTGAGGACCTGCGTCAGGCGGAAGGTGAGGACGCCGTGGCGCCTCTCCAGCCACTCCTCAAAGAGGGGACTTATCGCCACAATAGTGGCGTGCCCAGCACTGGGTTGCGACAATCGCACTCTCCATGCCGCCATGAGATCCCGTCGGAGCTCTGTCCGCTGTGCCGCGATTTCTCGCGGCATCGGAGTCAAGCCCCGGCGTTTCGCCTCCTCGCGCCACTCCCAAATATGCGCGAGGACTTTTGCCTCCAGATCCCATGGCGGCAATCCAGCAAGGAGGCTTGCCGCCTCACCGGAGACCGTGCGGTATCCCCGGACCAGCCGGGTGGCCATGACCCTCTGGGACGCGTTCAACCTGCGGGCAGGCCGCCGCCTCAACGAACGCGCCCACACCGGTGCCCCGTACAGGGCCATGGACCGCACGATCCCCGCGTATAGCCTCCGGCAGGAGGCATTTGGACCCCCTAGATTGGGCAGGAGCCGCTTCAATGCAGCCCCGGCCCGCTCCAGTCTGGGAGCCAAACGTCGGAAATGCTCCACGAAGTTCCACCGACTGTCGAGGACGAGTCCCAGGTACTTCATCGTCGACTCGACGCCGATGTGAACCCCTCCTACCGTTATTTGGGAACCCGACGGTGGCGCGTTCCGAGGACCATGAAAACACATGGCCTCGGACTTGTGCAAGGCCACCTCGAGTCCCAACTGCCGGATTCTGGCCACGATTGTCGCAACCCCGTGTGTCGCTAGTTCGGCCGCCGCCTGGTGCGACCTCCCCTGCGCCAGGACCAACGTGTCGTCAGCGTAACAAACGACGCTGACGCCATTGGGGAGGTCTGCGCGCAGCACCCAGTCGTATCCGATGTCCCACAGATGCGGCCCCAGGACCGATCCCTGTGGGACACCGCACGACATCTCTCGCCGGTTCCACTCTCCCTGGTGACCGGGGTAGATGATGGCCCTGTCCGTCAAATAGGCCTTTATTGTATTGTATTGTCTAGAGACACCGCCAAGACGACCCCACCCCGAGCCACCGCATCCCCCGTCGTGAGGGCTCGCACGCGCATGATGGCACCCACCGTGGAGCGCCCCCTGCGGAAACCAAACTGGCTCTCCGCCAAATCCGGCCCCACCCGCACCAGCCGCCCGACAAGGCGGTCTGCAATTACTCTTTCAAAGAGCTTGCCCACCTCGTCGAGCAGCACAATGGGCCGGTAAGCGGACGGAGAGTCCGCAGGGCGCCCCGGCTTCTTGATGAGGACCAGTTTCCCCGTCTTCCAACGAAGTGGGAACTGGCCCCTCTCCATGCATGCGCTTAAGAGCCCCCTTAGTCGAGGCCCGAGAGCCTCTGAGGCCAGGACCCAGGCTTTCCCAGGTAAGCCGTCGGGTCCTGGGGCGGTATTTCTGGCATTCAGCCTACGTACCGCCACCCTCATCTCTACCTCGGTCACCTCCGGAGCATCGTCGTCGTCGTCGGCGGTGTGGTCCGCATTGGGCACCGCAGTAGGCGGAGCCATGGGCGGGGAGGCATGTTCCCCTCGTGAAGGGAACAGAGCGCTCACCACATCCCCCACAAGCTGCGGCCGGAGACTCTGCGTAAGCGGGGGAGCCCATGGGCGGAGTTTCTCCCGCACCATTTTGTATGGGCGTCCCCACGGGTCTCTGTTCAGAGTCTCCAGCGACTCCTCGCGGGCCACTGCCCTGGCCCGCAGGATTTCCGCTTGGAGGGCGGTCTTCGCCGCTCTGTACCCCTCGTACAGCTCCGCCTGAATGGCTTCCGTATCCGGAGGTCGAATACGGAGCCGGCGGTGCCTGGTGTACCGACGGCGCGCAGCAACGCATGCATTTCGCAGTGTCGTCAGCTGTCGCGACCACCAGTACACCTGGCGCGAAGCACGTCCGGGCTGGACCCGGGGCATTGCCACGTCACATATCTCGGACATGGCCTCCCGGAACCACTCCGCCTCGTCATTGATGTCGGCAGGCCTGTCCGGTGATGACACCCAGGCCTGCACGATTGAGGCTTCCAGGAGGAGCTCCCGGTCCAGCTGCTTCAGCGCCCACCGCGGACCACTCGGGGCCTGTCGGACCGGCGCGCTCGAGGTCTGGGCGGAGACGTCAAACCGGATGTACCGGTGATCGGAATACGTCTCCACCCCCTCCATGACGCGCCAGCCAATGACTCGTGGCGACAGAGCGGGGCTGGCGAACGAGATGTCCACCACTGATTCACCCCGCATCCGCACACACGTGGGGACAGAACCCCGGTTAAGGACGACCAGGCCTGTCTCCAGCGCCCAGTCCTCCACCATCCTGCCCCGTGTGTCCGTATACCGGGAACCCCAAGCCACATTCTTGGCATTGAAGTCCCCGAGGACGAGCACGGGGAGGGAACGGAACCCGACGACGACGACTCTCAACTCCGCAAGGGAGTTGTGGAACTCGGCGAGAGTTCGGTTCGGGGAGAAGTATGCCCCTACCACGACAATCTCCCCGAACCGTGCTGCAACGCAACCCCGTCCTCTCTTAACAGCCTCGAGGGACGGGGTACCGGCGGCGGCCGACGAAATTAGGGCCACTGAGCCGCTCAGGTCCTCCACCCAGTCATCCCTGGGCGGGACAAAGTACGGCTCAGCGACCACGGCGATGTTAATCGACCACTGCGCCATGCTCTGGAGCAACAAATGCTGAGCTGCGGCGCAGTGGTTGATGTTCGCCTGGAGGAGGCGAAATGGGGCCATTATTGGCACTCCATGTCAGCCCCCTCCTTAGCCCCCTGTGAGGGCCCTGCCGCGACAGCTGCGGCGACGGCGACGGTTGTGGAGGCGGCAACGGCGGCGGTGGCGGCGGTTGCGGCTGTGACGGCGGTGGCAGATGGCTTGCCTCTAGCCTTGGTGGGTGGAGCGCAGGCCTTGCTCCCAATCCGGTGGCCGGCTGGCTTACCTGCCGCTGCACAGACGACGCAATGCGGCGTGGCTTTGCACGAGCCGGCCTTGTGACCGGGCTGACCACAGCGGTAGCAGTGACTGCTGCGGTCCACCTCCGAGGTGCATTTAGCTCCCACGTGGTTGCCCACATGACAGCGGAAGCACCTCAGAGGTCTGGGTTCCAGCAGTTTGACCTGCGCGGAAACCCAGCCCACCAATAATCTTTGGCCCTCCCCGGCTATCTTCTTGGCCGCCGACACGGGGCAGCTCACCGTTATGGCTCGCAATCCCGTGAAGTCAGGTCGGAGGGCGCCTGCCCTAACCTGCTCGGCAGAGCACCCCCCAGCCCTAACAACAGCGGCCACCACCTGTCCCTCCGTCACTGAGTCGTCCAGGCCCAGAATACGCATGTCTGCGCATTTGGTGGGCCTGGACACTCGGGCCTCGTCCGCATTTAGGGACGCCCTAAGCCTTTCGGCCAGAGCGTCAGCGGCCGGGCCGCTTGCCGCACCGGGGACCTCCAGCATCCGGGCCCCAGTGGCGGTGACCCTCACCCGGATGCCATCAGCGGCACCAATCTCCTTTAGGTCCACCGCCGCCCCCACCTTGGCGAGCACGTCACGGTAGGACACGCCCTTCTTCTCCGCCTCTGGCTGTAGTGTAATCACTACAGCTGCGGACTTCGGGGCGCGGAGCCTAGCCGCGACGCTTCGCTCCTTGCGCCGCTGCCTCCTCTCTTTTTTTTTGGCCGCCCTTTTTGCCTTACCCGCCTTTTCCTTTTCCCCGGCGACTTGCCATTCGGCGCCAGCCGGAGTAGAGTTAGGAGGAGGCGGGGGCGGCTGTTTCGCCGCCTGGGCCGGGGCCTTCGCCACCTGGGCCGGGGCCTTTGCCGCCTGGGCCGGTGCTTTCGCCGCCTGGGCAGGTGCCTTCGCTGGGGCAGCTACGGTGCCAGCATATGTGGCCTGCTTCCGCTGGCCAGAGGCCGCCGCAAGAGGAGGGCGCAGGACGATGGCTTCTAGCGCGGAAAATCGAGACTGCATAGAAGCCATCTCCTGCCTCACTAGGGTCAGAACCCGGTCCTCCGCAGGCACGGGCCGTCCCTGCCCTTGCTGCTCCCTCCCCTGCGGCACCTCACGGGAGCCGGCACCTCGGAGCCTGGCCAGGTCCGCTCGGAGCTCCTCATTCTCCTTTCGGAGAAGCTCCATGTATACATCAGACCTAGACACTTATCATATTGAAAGTAAATATATCGGACTTGAGACGTCGCAATCCCACATAGAACCAATAGATTGCACAGAAATTATTGAACCACAAAAAGACTGAAACCAGTCAAAAGCCCAGGATCAAATAAAATTACGAATAACATCATGAAGCAGGTGCTTTTTATGGAGTCATTAACGCCATAAAAAGCACCTGCTTCATACTAGCTGCTCCACTAACAAAATTATGTAACTTGATATTTGAAACGGAGGTCACACCATCTCAATGGTCTGAATGCAATATTATCCTGCTATACAAGATAGGAGACCCAAAAGACATCACCAACTACCGGCCGATAAGCCTTTTGCCAAGTATATATAAACTTTTCTCTACAATAATAAATCAAAGAATACGTACGACACTAGAGAAAAATCAACCTGTTGAGCAAGCAGGATTTAGAAAGATTTTTTCTGCTATAGATCATATCCATACATTAGAGCTGGTAATTGAAAAGTACTAAGAATAACAGAGACCGCTCTACATACATCACATTCATTGATTACCAAAAAACTTTCGACACGATCTCACACGAAAGTATAAGGGACGCCCTAAAAGACCAAAAATAGTGCAAACATTTATAACAATACTCAAACATCTATACAGAAATAGCTCCAGCAGAGTCAAACTAGAAACCATAGTCCCGAGTGTTCCAGTCAGAAGAGGAGTCAAACAGGAAGAACCCTATCCCCAAATAATTATATTGCGATATTAGAATCCATCATAAGAAAAGTAGACTGGAAATACCGAGGTTTGTTCATCCAGGGTAAATTCCATAACCACTTAAGATTTGCAGACGACTTGGTTTTGCTATCGGCATCAAGCCTACAACTACAATACATGTTAGACGCTTTACACAAAGCAAGTAGACAAGTGGGTTTATAAGTGAATATCACAAAGACCAAAGTCATGACCAACTTTACAAAATCAAAAATATCAATCGGAAACGAGCCATTAGAATATGTAGATCAATATGTATATTTAGGAAAACAAATTTGATTCAACCACAGGATTCAACAGAGATAGCAATGAACTAGAAGTGGAGGGAAGTGTCAAACATACTTGGAATAAATACTGGAGTTACGAGAAGATAAATTTAAATCGAAATCCCTATTAAGTTCAAGAAAAGGGTCATGGACTCTTTCTTCATTCCTTGCCTAACGTACCCGTGTCAAAAATGGAAGTTCACCAACAAAATAAAAAATTAATTAAATACATGTCACCGAGAAATGGAACGCAGTATGTTAAATATTAAGAAAATACAGAAGATAAAACAAACTAGAATAAGATCTAAATCAAAAGCAATAGTTTCTCTCAGCCATAGTCAAAAGCTGAAGTGGAAATGGGCCGGTCATATATCACGATGGCAACAAATAGCCCAAGACCGAAGGAAATGGAAAGCTTTGGAGGAGCTTTAGAGGACGTGCCAGTGAAATAATAAATTAGTGCCTACATACTTAAAATGTAAATGTTTTTTTAATTAACATAAACAAACTACATAAATATTAATTTTCTTACTAAGTGTAAAAGTAGTTTTTTTTCTTTCTTTATGTTAAATTGTTATTTTATTTTTTAATATTAATTTCATTTATTTATTTATTTCTGTAACAATTTTTACATTGTATCGAAAATTTAACACTAAATTATAAAATTACAAGAACTACCATTATTTTGCCATTACCAATTAATAACATAATGAAAATATTTAATTTAAAAAGTATAACATTTGCAATTATAATAAATATGTTAAATGTCAACATTAAAAATATAAAAACAAATACATTTAAATTCCACCATTACAAATGTCAAAAGTAATAAAAATAGTAAATAGTATACAAAATGGTGTATGTGGAATGGAAACAAAAATGGAAAAGGAAAGTTGATGATGAAGAACAAATTACATTACAATTACAACTTACACGATATCAAAAATAATAATGGTAAATTAAAAAAATATCCTAAATACCCATAAATAATATGTCGGAAAAAAAATATACCGTCAAGAAAAATAGTATAATAAAAATTAAATAGTCTACTTGTAAGTGTCACAGAGAAACTCCTCAAAGGTGTAATAGCACTTTTCTATCCAAGATCTTTTTATCTGCTGCTTATATTGATTTAAGTTGTATAATGACTTTAAGTGTACAGGTAAAAGAGAAAGAAAAGAAAGAAAATACGTTTATTTGCGGTAAAATATGACGCAAGCAAGGAAAAAAAAACAAATAAAACACGAAAATAACAAATTGGAGGAAAATATGCGTCACATCCACGCAAAACGGCCATCGCTCAGCATAATGCTGGGATTGATTAATTGATTGATAACCTGCCGCATGACTCTTAAATGAGGTTGCATTTTGTTTTGTAGGTCCATACGCCTAGTAGCTTCCCGCTTACTTCTTTCCTCTGGTGTTTAAAAATTCTGCAGCTTTTTCATAAGCTCAGTGAGAAGAACTAAAATATACAAACAAGGGACCGTTAGTAACTGTAGTTCTATAAAGTACGGCTTACACGATACCCACTGTGGAATCATTACCATAGTTCTTATGGCCCTTTTTTGTATAATGAAAGCTGTATTTATATTGTACGCGTAACTACTAGCGAGTAATAAACCACTCTTCATTGTTCAATAGCGATCACATCTCGAAGACCTCTTAGGGCATAGCAAGCTGAGCTAATTGATATTTCTATAATTGTCAATTCTTTTTTCCAGTTTAGGCTTTCGTCAATGTGAATACCTAAGAACTTTACGCTTTCTACCAATTTTATAGCATTTTCATTCAACACTCGTATGTCTTTTCAACCGACTTCAAAAAGGAGGAGGTTCTCAGTTTGGTTGTATGTTTTTTTTTTTTTTTTGCATGTTTGTTACGCGATTACTCCGCCAATTATGAATTGATTTTGATGATTCTTTTTTTGTTTGGTAAGGCATACTTCAGAAATTGTTCCATATAAATTTGGTCAAGATCTGATGTGGGGTTTTTGAGTTAGCTTCAATAATACGTATTTTTCCCATCTAGTATATGTGGACGATATTCTAATAGTTCCTGTCACTGTAATTTACATAGCAGGTAATGGGTATTCAAATTTTTGTGGGGGTTTTGTGTAGGTACCACAACTAAAAAGTGAAAAATAAAAACTTTTTTACAAAAAATAAAACCGACTTCCAAAAAAAGTGAAGAAGTCGGTTTTATTTTTTGTGAAAAAGTTTTTTTTTTTTTGTTTCTCGACGTCCTAAATAACATGGCATTCGTTTTACTGACATTCAATTTGAGATTATTGGTGGTAAACCAATGATGAAAAAGAGTACTTGAGCATTATTTACTTTACTATTGAGAGTATCAACATCTTTAGCGGCTATAATAGCATTCGTATCATCAGCAAAAAGCACAAGTTCAACCATGCATTTTAGGAATGAATGCACCACCCAACAAACCTAGGTTTCACGTCGGCTTTTAGACCTAACATAGACATACGTCGCTATTCCATGCCACTTAAACCATGCCAAGGCGAGTTTTGACTATGTCCCCCGACAAGACCGCCAACCACCGACACCGCCGCATGCATGACGCAAGTAATTTTCATCTTACATACTACGTGCTTTTGTTTCAACGAACTATGCAATTTTGGTGAATTTTGCATACATAATTACGTAACTGCTGGGATCCTGTGATTTACATTTTAGAAGCTCAGTTTTTAGGAGATGTTGGTTCGTGTCGTAGATTGCACAAATACTTATTCATCCTCTTTGAAACACAACTGTTTCTAAAAATATACATTCTCGTATTTGAGATGGTTTTTATGGAGAATTAAGACAGTATTTGTATCACATCCTCCATTCAAATCGCTTCCTCCCAACCCTTGCACAGTAGGTATGTTTTGAAACTGTCCTCGGCCTCCCGATTCACATCAACAATGTCTTTGTCACCAACAATGTCCAAATCGCTTGCTTTCATCACTTGCACCATACTCTTTATCCTGGGGCGAGTCAAGGCTGTATCCATCACGCGTTGAGTGCTGCCCCCGGGGAGTCCGCCTTGCCGCCGATCCCGCTTTGATTCCCATCCCTACACCACGTGCGTTTGATTTGAGTAACGATGCGATATCGCGGGATTTTGCATAAGTTAGTACACCAGTATCGGTAAATGTCTGCGCTGTGGTAGTAGCGCGGTGGCGATTCCATGTTATTTAGGTCGGGTTTGTGAGATTTCTGAAGGTTCTAACGTGTTTGTTATAAATATTGAGAGAACAAGCAAATATGTGACTATATTTATTTATGTTTTTAAGCAGATGGCAACCCCTACCCAATGAGGAAGTTATGTTAGGATGCCTGACCACGATTTATTTTATTCATCATTCATATGATTATAATTAGACGAATACTTGCAACATGAGTTGTCAAAACAAAGCCTTCATAAAATTATAATAACACAGAATTTAATTAGGCAAGTTCCTATAATTACAATACAATGCATTAACTAATATAAACTAACAAGTAATTAAAAGCAAGTCCGTTGTAACCCTGCGAGACCCTTAATGAAAACAACGAGAGTGTGTGCTAGGTAGATGTGTACATATAACAAACAATAAGTATGTGTGTGTGTGAGTAACAAAGGAGTTCATTTCTAGTTCAAATACAAATAAATGTTTTGAGCCTTCAGGGTAACCAGAATTCACCCTGTTAGTGCAGGTACTCACATAGTGGACCGGTAGGGGTCCCACGATGTAGTGCGAATAGGGACATTACGTACTGGAATGTGACTCTGCGGACATGAATGTTCACTTATTTAATCTAGTAAGTATTTAATATGTTACCAGACTTATGTGGATTTAGGGGATGCCACAACACAGACAGTTCAGTATTTTTACTAGATCACTTTAGTTTTTGCATTTTTCATGCTTCATTTCATTTATAATCACAGAAAAAGGCTAGCGTAGCTTTAGCTAAAACCTCTAATGAAACTCGTTTCCATAGATACATAAAAAACAGTAAATAGGTCGTAATCTAGTTATCTATGCAAATGAGTGGAATTGGTTCCTGTGGCTTCGGTAGGCGCTGAATCAGTCTGTAATGAAATGCCCAAGCTGTTAATTAAAGAACTGTTTCTTCACGATCAACGGTATTGAGTTTTATTCGTTATATTCATTGTAAAAAGCATTCTAAAGTAGGTTCCACACTCGTCAGAATACTTTTGATACGCTTTTGCAACTTGGAAAACTGCTTGAACTTTTAGAATTATCTTAATTAGTATCGCGACATTGTTTACTTAAAGTGTATTTAGGAGCAGGACTAATCACGAATCAGTCTATTTAGAAAATAGGTAACCTACCTACAATAGTTGGATCAGCCTTGTACTTCAGAGCACCAGAGTGCCCGATTGATCGCTAGGCTGTTGTAACAAATTTTATGTAGGTACCTTATAATCATAACAAAAAACATTGTCGTCTTCTACGTAATGCATGGTCAACATGTCACCTCGTGCGCGTTGACCTCCCAAACCTAATTACGTGGGTCGCAGAGAGCTATTGCGACCGACGACAAAAATAAAGTCGCAGCGACGGGTTATTCTTAATAAGAAATTTATTTGGTCCCAGAAAATGCTCTGGAAGTAACTCATTACGGACGGCGTTTCTGTTCAATTTGCTTTTAATGTAGCTTTTATGAAAGCAGAAGAGATATTTTATTTATTTTAATTTTTCCTAGTAATAATGTTTTTCCGTTACAGGTAAAGTTTTATTTATCACAAACACTACTACTACAGTTACTTTTGGATAATCTATTTTTAATTAAAAGCCAACTCAAATTAACGGAAAATGTCTCAATATTATTTTTACCGGTAGTGTCACAAGGCAGATAGAAAACATTAAGTTTATTCATTTAATACAAGTACTTAAGGAATACCAATAATGGTTTTTGGCCAGAAAAAAAAATTCAACGTGCATTTCCTACTTAATGATTTTATGATGAAACCTGGATACGGTTCAGGATCAACAAAAATGGCATGTAGGTAGTCCAAGGAAGGCTTCAACCAGGACTGGGTGACCTATTCAGGGAATTATGAATGATGCTGATTGCCTTTACCTATGTTGGCAATCTAACACTTACATTATCTATCTGTCCATTCTAAATCCAAATGCATACTCGTATAACTACCTGCCTATATTTTTACATGTGCTATCAAATCTTTTGCGAAGTACCTGGCCAAGTTATTTAATTGAATGTCAGACACAGGGATAAACGGTTCGTGTGTAGATATACAATGTTTTGCAGGTAGGTAGCTACTCGTACATTATACCTGTATCGGTTACAACTGCGTAAGTTAACGGACGTGACTGGAGGACTACCTACCTATGTCACAGCTGGAAATGGCTTCTGTCCTAATAGTACTTAATCAAGATGCTAGCTTATTTGCTTCTACTTAGGAGTCGCTCTTAATAATAAATTACAATATCAATATCTAAACGTTAAAGATTTAGACTTATGTATTAAAACTTCTATCCTTATTTTATTTATGGTATCAATTTATTGCTAAATTAAAAGTAAGACAGAAATATAATTTTGGGTACCTACTTTTTGTCAAACTTTAAACAAGTTTCAAAATAAAATGCTTTAAACGCCATACTCTTACAAAAGTGACCTAGATTCCCCCTCTCGCTGCTTCCTTTGTTTCATAATTCTCCGGAACATATACAATTTATTCAGAATTCCTTCCTTTTATGATCACATTATTGAAACACGTTGAAGTAACTTTTCAAACAAAATGTTATTTTCAATGAACATTGTTTCTTTGATCAAAACTTAGTTGTACAGTGATCAGGCAGGCACTGAAGGTAACAAAATAGCCTGGTCGCGTTACAAAGAGGACTTTCCAACTTTTGTATAGTTTCTGTCGTATATTTTATACTGGCAATACTGCTTTGTTTGTGACCGGACTGGGTTATAGCTTCGATCTAGTGACTGTATCTTGGTAGCAGTGCTCTAGTTTTTAACAAGTGAAACCGTAAACAAAAAAATTCTTTGACCTCCCTTTGCGTACCGCTTCAGTAGTTGTTTCGATTTTACCACCCTATTCTTTTTTTAATTATCAGTTAAATAAATGACCAGTACGTCTCTTATAGGCTGCAAGACCTAAGTCATCTTTTAAAATACGGGACATGGTTCTGGGTGCTATCTTCATCTTCCGATAAAATCTTTTGCTTTCGGACAGGATTTCTTCGAATTCTTTCCCTTACTGCTTTGACCACCTTTTTCGTACGAACACTACGTGGACGGCCAGATCTTTTTCTGTCACAAACAGAGGAGGTCTCATTGTACCTATTAATAGCCCGGTACACAAACATTTGACTAATACCAAGCGTATGGTGAGTTTTAAAAATTGCATTTGTCTCCATACCAACTTTGTGTAATGGAATCACAAGCGGCAATCACAGCGATTCGGTTCGCTTTATTACCCCACTCCATTTTAATATCGCAAAATATTGTATTGTATTGGCGCCAAAATTAGAAAACTCAATGAACAATCGTATAAAAATGACAGATTCGCACTATGGAGAGTTTGCAACTATCGTCGCAATCAAGTATCACGTGACGTCATTGCGGCCTGCCTACACTTAGAAGACTTGGTAGATCAACTAACTCACGAAGACGTCAAGCCCACTGTATTACTAGGCCAAGAAAACTAGACTGAAAAACGAGCTCTTCTGATTTTAGAAGAAAAGAGACGTCAATTACCGGCGGGAGGGTACGAGACAGGTATATTGTGGAAAAGAGACAACCTGTCCCCACCGAGTAACTAGCATACGACGCTGAAGAGGTTGGAGCTCGTAGAATAGAAGCTAGATCGAGATGAGAACTTAAAATTAAAATATAAAAACCAGCTACACACTCTTGTAGAGAATGGTTTCGTTGAACTTTTACCTACCTCAAGCAAAGAAAAGTTTGGTACCTGCACACATTTTGCAGTGATCAATCCTCAGAAGCCAGAGAAAATCAGAATCGTCCACGACGCAGCAGCCAAGACTTGAGGCATCTGTCTCAATGATATGCTGCTATCGGGACCCGACCTACTCCAATCCTTACCTGGAGTACTTATGCGGTTCCGCCAATGGCCAGTAGCAGTTGCTGCGGACATAAAAGACATGTTTCTGAGAGTGTCGATACGAGAAGAAGACCGTGACATGCAGCGCTTTCTATGGAGAGACGATCGCCACGACGGACCACCCACAAAGTATCGAATGAAGAGCGTCATCTTTGGCGTAACGTCATCGCCATGCACGGCCATCTACATCAAAAACAAGAACGCCGAACAATGCAAAGAAATATATCCTGAGGCAGCGACGGCCATAGTAAAGAATCACTACGTCGACGACTATTTAACAAGTTTCGACACAGAAGAGGAAACGATTCATATATCATCGCAAGTTGCCCACATATAATACATGGCCAAGGGAACTTTTTTCTGCAACGATGGGCGTCCAACTCAAAACAAATCTTAACCGAATTAGCACGCGGCCAGCAGAAAAACGTCGTACAACTTGACTCCGAAAATATATTGGGCATGGTATGGAACACAGAGCTACAACACTGACGGGAGCCTCGCGCACGTGGAGCCAGACAACGAGATACGAGCAGTTGACGTGCGCACTAACAAAGGGGTGCTCAGAAGATCTACCAAGAAGCTGGTGATCCTGCCAACAACGCTGGAACAAGAATAAACGATCCTTCGAGTCTACGCGGCAGTCAGCAAACTCCAGATACCAGCTACGAGAGCTGCGGCGGGAGGCTATGTTCGCGACTATAGAATCGTAGTCGCTCTATAGATATTAGTTATGTATAATCGTAGATTTGTATAAAATTGTATGTTATTCTACTGTAATCATCTACTGCAATTTGTTGTATTTGATCCTTAGGTATATTTGAGGGCACGGTTGGCGCGGTGGTTAAGCGATTGACTGCTGCACTGCGTGTCGCGGGTTCGATTCCTGCACGGAACAAATATTTTTATGAGCTACAAGTAGTTGTTCCGGGTCTGGCTGTTTGTGATGTGAGTTTAAATGTTTGTAAACGCACCCACGATACAGGACTTAGCAGATATCTTCCTTGCAGTCTTATTATCCTATTCTTTTATAGGGTATTTTTGTTTTGTTGTTTTTGGAATTTATATTTCCTATTTTTTGTATTTTTTTTTGTTTTGCCTTGCTTATTTTTTAGAATAAAAGAAATTGCTGTCTTTTATTTTTTCGGGGAGGGATGTAATGTAACGAGTTTAAAACATCGTTACATGCTTCTCGTCAGTTAGTCTATTTCAGAACGTGATTTTTGCTGTCATCGGTTGTCTTTGATGTTTCGTCATTCATATATGGATAAATATATTTAAGTTCACAAAGTATTTTTTTAGAGAGTGAATATTTACATGTAAAATACATAACCCCTTATTATATACAATTAAACTTTTCCAAGTACTCAGGTCGTTAACACAGGTTGATTGTACTGTATTATCCGCTATAACATCGAAATTATGGAAGTTCGCGAATTTTGTGTATTACGAATAATCACTGCTAAGTACAATTTTAATATAAAACATGACTAAAAGCCGGCACATAAATAATTATTTGACCTTTGATAACTGACTCAGTTCATTTTCGCTTCTTATCCATATAGTATTGTCACCAACCTTTCTCTTCACCAGAATTTTCCCATTTGGTACCCATATATACTTGTACACCTTTAAGTTTTTTTTTGCGTTCCATAGCTGCAGTCTTCGTAGTTTTAGTTAGGTCTTCATTGATAAATATTTTGTTAGTAGTCGATCCTCCAGTAAATATGCTGCTATTTAACTCAATCAGTTTGCGGTGATTGGCTAACCAGTCCTCCCTTGATTCAATGCCTGTGGTCTTGAAGCTTACTAATATTGAAGATGGTTTACTTTCTTGCTTGGAATGCCTGTTCCGTTTTACCCATTCTATTTCATTACTTTTAACGCACATCTCATCTCCAATTTTTGTCACTATCTCTCTCAAGTTTTCGCCGGGTATATTTATTATATTATTTTCAGTAGGTTTTTTTCTGTAGTCCCATAAAAGTTGTCGCTTACGTTTATAGCACATTGTAAGACCTTTTGTAATCCATCGAGGGCGAGATCTTGTTAATATTTTTATCTGTATATTAGGGAAGCAAAGATTATAGAATAGGTGGAATTATTCATAAAACTTAGCAAATGCTAGGTTTGTATCTGTAGTGTCAAAAACGTTATTGAATTGAAGATAATTTATGCATTCTTTGAATTTACGATTGTTCTCTTTAGAGTCTCTTTTTTCTATGTTCCATGATTTAAGGAGGAAACTAGATTTGACTGGACCTGTGAGCAAACTGAGCAGTGTGATAAGAAAGTGCAGATTCAATTACCTTTGCGGAACATCTCTTAATATTTAATATAATATTATTAATGCATATTTTGCTTGATAACCGTGTTGGTTCGTTGATGCCTAGTTTTAAGTTGTAACTGTGCAGAATTTGTAAAAATTCAGTTGCATCATAAGTTTTCTTAAGCAAATTTATATTAAAGTCGCCACAAATTATAACTTTCTTTTTACCGTAACAAAATCGTCCAAGGAGGGAGTTTAGGTTTCTAAAGAATATATTTATATCATCTGAATTTGGCCTTGGAGGACTTTACATGCTTAAGACGTATATTTTATGGTCTAGTAACTCAATACCAGAACATTCGATGATATTCTCAAGTGAGTAATTACTGAAATTATCTATTGATGCATATTGAAGCGATTTTTCTATTAAGAAACAAGACCCACCGCGCCGGTTTTTCCTACAGAAACAAGAAGCTAGTTTATATTTTCTGATATTTAGTATGCTTTTGTCCGTTTTTATCATGTTATGTTCAGTAATGCATATCACATCGATAGGGTTTTACGTTTTGCTGAAAAATGTTAATATGTTTAGACACGAAAAAGCTCTTTTGATGCTTGTGGGGTAGATGTATTATTCAACTGATTATTATTATTTGTATTTTATGATCTAATTGTTGATTGAAATAAATGAATTGATTGATTGGTTATCTATATTCTGATTTTGTAATGCAAGGGTTGGAGAGCAAGTATCACTAGAAGATGAGCATTGATGGATCAGTGTTTCCGATTTATTGCAATGTCCATTTGATTTAATATCTGTTAATTTTATCAAAAAAAAATATACAAAAAGGTTATTGCAGTAACATGTACAACTCTTACAGTAAATCTTACAGAGGGATCTCCTTTTAAGTAAAGGTATACCTGTGCTAGGAGGCCCCGCTCTTCAATCACAAATTATAATAATGGTAAAAGTGGTGTACCAAAACATAATATAAATAAAAAAAAAGAAAATAAAGAAAAAAATATAATAAACTAAAATAGTATGTGTGCGTGGGTGTAGGTGAGGGTGTGTGTGTGTGTGTGTGAGTGAGGGTGCATGCGTGCGTGTATCTTTTCAGCTCATATTGACGGTGCTTGCAGCAAAAATTCAATATCATCATAGGTCTTCAGTTTTAGCCATTGAACTATTGCCTTTTTGCAGTCTTTTGTAGTCATGGGATAGATGTTGATTATTTTATTAATTTTATTATAAAAAGCAGCCGAATTTGTATTGAATTGGTTTTAGCATATTTAGTTTTAACGAATTCTACTGGTGCAGCACGGTATTTTCGGCTTCTTTCCTGAGAGTGAGGGTCATAGGGCAGGACTTTGTATAATTTTAAGACAGAAATATTTAGTGTTAGAAGATTTGAGTTCAGCCAGTTAGCAATTTCAAAAATACCCTTTTCAGCAGATTGATATACGGATTCCCATATATAGCCAGAGAAAACAATAGCTGTGTCATCTGCATATGAGAAAAGCGACCATTTTTCTGGCATAATTTTGCAGAGATGGTTTATATAAATTAAAAATAGAGTCGGCCCCAGTACGCTGCCCTGCAGAACGCCGTAGGTCACGTCAGACTCCTTCCTAATATACTCTCCTATCTTAACCTTTTGCCCGCGATTCCGTAGATAATCTATTAGTAATGCCAACGGGTCTCTTCTTACTTCTATACCTTCCAGACTATGCACAAGAATGGGGACAGAAACGGAATCGAAAGCTTTTTCAAATCAAGAAATACAGTTAGACATCTTTTTCATGAATCTACTAGTTTAACAATAGGAGTGAGCAATGCTATCGCTGCGTCTTCGGTAAATAATTTCTGCCTGAAACCATATTGAGCTTGTGAAATAATGTTATATTTATTAGTGTAGCTGGTTAGTCTTATGTTAATTAGCTTTTCAATTACATATTTTAGATATTGCAGGTAAGATAGAGATATGTCTGTAGTTATTAACGTCATCTCTGTCTCCACCCATGTGCACAGGAGTAATTATGGCTTGCTTCAGAATTGGTGAAAATTTCCCTTGGCTAAAGCACAAGTTAGCAAGATGCGAAATTATGGGTCCCACCAATTCATGAGCAGTTTTTAAAATTTTTGTTGTAATATTATCCCATCCTGGAGCACTTTCAGATTTAAGACCCATTACCACGTTAAAGACTTCTCTAGGATCCGTTTCGAGAAGCACGAAGGAGGAAGACTTTGAGTTTATTACGAGTATATGATGAGAATCATGTTGAACTTGTCATCGGTTTGCAGAGGATATTTATTCAGCCAGCGTTTTCCCAATGTTAGAAAAGTGATCATTTATGTGGTCTACTGACACATGACGGGTGGTCTTTACCTCGTTTTTTTTTTGAATATTATGGAATAATGCCAGGTTTCCATTGACTAATCTTATTGCTATTTTCTGTATATATGTAGTATCTTCAGTCTTATTTTCACAAAATGTGTTTAAGTAGTGTATATAGTATGTGTTTAAGAAGTGTGTATTTTTTATTTATGTAATATTTTGTTTTATCGCCATATTATTCACTTTACCTGTTTTAGATCGTAAGAGTAATTTAAATATTTATTTGTGTCAAACGTATGGGTATATTCAAACTGGGTTCCCTCTACCTGGCAGAATCTTGATGCTCCGAAATTTATTTGACATAACACACTTGGCATAATCTTCTTTAAGCGAATATTTTAAAGGCATAAAAAATATTTAATATAATGATTATTTGGCCGAATGTTTATATTATACGAATTTACAATGGCATACTTTTAAGATGGCAGAATTTTATTTGGAATAATTTTATCAGGCATATTGCCATTTCTATAAAATATAATTTTAAATCTTAAATTAAACTAAAATATTGTCATAAAAAGTCAATATGTTGTGCTACAAAATTTAGTGACAGAAACGAATCGCTGTAAAACCGACTCCACGTAGTCTTGTCTGCCCTACCCTTAGAGTGTAATTTAAAATCGCGTAGGCGCGGAGGGGCGAGATGGCCCGCGAGCTGAGGAGCAGGTGGTTTTAACGCTCGCGATGGTGAGCGTTAAACACATCTGCGACGATAAGCTCGCGTGGGACCGCCGGAGCCCCGCAGCGCCGGAGCCGTGACAGAAACCATGCCTGCTGAATGTTGCATGCTCGCTTGCATGCTGCAGGCTTGCTCTATGCATGGTGTATGCTGGCTTGCATATTTTAATGTTTGTGTAACTTAACTTTCGCGATATGATGGTTCTGCTTTTTAATTACTAGGAATATGAAAGTTATGCCTAAAGATGATCCTGACTTACTGAGTTTTGAATTATGATAAATGAGTGTATACCTAACGATTTTCTGCGAAATGAAGTTTATGCTATCCGCTGTTAGGCAAAATAATATTATGACGTAAAAAGTTCTGCTATAAAGGGTAGACCCATTCAAACTTCATATTACTAAGATATAGAGGTTTGTTGAACGCTTCTATTCCCTTATTAAACAAAATTACACTACAATTAAGTTTAAAATTTGGAGCACATAAAATAACATTAGTATGTGTTATTTTTTCGAGCTTACATTTTATGTGATTTACCAATGTTTCATAGTTTTTAGAAACGACAAAGTCTCTTTCACTTAATAAAATGATACAAAAATCTTTCAATGTGTAATTCACAAGTTTTAGATCTAGCCCTGATACTTGTAGGAGTTCGTATATCCCCGCATTTGGCAGACAGTAATGACAGACTTTATTATTTGGGAAAACACTTTCAGCAGTTTCTAGAAATTAATGGGTTTCTTCTTAAGCATACTTGCACATACATGTTTCAGTTGGTCAACTGTTAATTTGTGGTGATTAATTTGTTTAGCTTTATAATAAATCAACAGTTTTAGAACAAAATAGTGTTTATTATTAATCATACAATTTATAAACACTTTTAAATACTCCTGTGTTGGTTTAGAAAAGGGATACTATTTCCTTCTCGATGTAAAAGGGTTTATATAATTATGCTCGTTCAACTTCAATTTTGTCAAATTAACAAATTACTACTACCTGCTAAATTAACATCATCAACTTACAAAATTATTACTTTTATAAAAATGAACTGAATGAAATACCTAAACATATTGACATAATATGTTCTAAATCCTACTATATTAACTACAACAACAACCTAGCCCACTTTTCTTTTCCACACAGCATTAAAAACCAAGTTCCAAAAACAATAGCTAGACCAAAGCTCCACCTACAAATCCTTATAGAAAATATTCGCAGTTTCTCTTTCTTTCGTAGTAATGACCGGGAGACGTGCCGTTGCCTAGCAACCGACTATGAGAAAAATAACGCATTAACGAGGGACTTTTATTCTGTGCGGAAAAAATTTAGTTTGAGATCGAGGTGGCACGGGGTTAGGTTTCTTTTGAGTTAGTGCAGTCTTAAATGTGTACCCAACACTACTGAAGACGACTACGGCAAAGCCAAAAGGAAGAGTTATGATTTTAGCAGTCTATGTATGTCATGTTTGTTTGCTTTTACGTGTGTTCCACCATAGTGCCTAAACTTCTGAACCGATTTTGATGAATGAGGTATCAATTTAGATTCATAATAATGGTCCGGGTGACATAGGCTATATAAATTCTCCCTTAATTTAATATGTTGGACGTTTATGTGTAAACCATAAAACTTCTGACCTCGAAATAAATAAAATTGAGATAATCATGACATGTTTGGTATCAAAAGAAATGTCTTAAGATAAGATAATATTTATTTTGTAAAACATGAGTACAGTATGAAGGTCTTATAATTAATATGTGGTGGCTACATGTTTTGCCATTTATGGCGTACAAAATTAGTTGCACTAGACAAACAATACCAACAAAAAATATATATTAACAATGTCAGAATTTAACTTTCATACCAAATTACAATATTAAAATATAAATTCAATTCAGAATCACAATGTTAAAATTTAAATTCAATTTGAGTAAGACGTACAAAAAAAATTAAACAAATTAATACGCACGATCAGAATTTTATACAAGCAAAATATCGTTTAAAAAATCATCTAGGTATGCTGTAATAGCACTTCTCTAGTAATAACCCCTGAAGTGACTTTTTAAATTTGTTTAGAGGCATACATTTAATAGTATCTGGTATTTTATTATAAATATTTTAAGCAATACCAAAGAAACTCATTTTCATTAAAGCAGTTTTACACTTGTTTTGACATAACAAATTCTCATATTGGGCACGAATAAATTACAAATATTATATACATCTTATTGTCTAACTAAAAATAAATGTAAATGTAAATGTGTTGTGTAAATTTAAAAGAAACAAGCAAAAGTGAGATTGCGCTACGTACGACACGGCTACAAATTAATACATATTATAGAATAAAAAGCATGCTTTAAAAAAAACAAACTGATACCAACGCACAGATAATCAAATCATTATCATATCAAGCATTAAAACGGAAAGGTATAAAATACAAAATGATCAAGGTAAAGCCGTCGTCGCATGCCATTATAATTTTGTAGGTGTTCCTGGGAGCCACATTATATACAGGCATGCGACCACGGCTTTACCTTGACCATTTTTAGGGTTCCGTACCGAAAGGGTAAAAACGGGACCCTATTACTAAGACTTCGCTGATTGTCCGTCCGTCTGTCACCACGCACGCTGTATCGTGATAGACAGTTGAAATTTTCACAGATGATGTATTTCTATTGCCGCTATAATAAATAAACTAAAACAGAATAAAATAAATGTTTAAGGGGTGCTCCCATACAACAGTCATGATTTTTATTGCCGTTTTTACAGATAATGGTATGGAACCCTTCGTGCGCGAGTCCGACTCGCACTTAGTCGGGTTTTTGTACCTGTCTTGATTTCTGTCTGAAATATTTTCTGGTTTCGTTTTTAGATCACTTTTATTTTTCCGTAGTCGGGTTACAATTTTTTAAACTTATTTTTAAACATGTAAAGGGGAATGCCCATCAGTCACACAAAAAAATGCCTGAAATGAACAACAATGAAATATACGCCAAATTGCACTACAAATCGTAAGGAACCCATGACAATTTCAATAATTATCAAAAAACTTGGTCAAATAAACACTGACCGCCATTATAAATTAAGAATGACTATGACGGATATCAAAATAAATATTTTAATTATCGTTATATTTTCACCCTAGGTAAACAAACTTGAGATACATTTCGTTATACATATTTTATTCTAAATAGAATTCAGAACTATTAGTAGTTTCTGTCTATTCCGGGCATTTTTTGGGCGTTTTCCTTTGCGTATTCTGTGTTGCGTTCTTGAAACGTTATTTCAGTTGTTTTGTTTTACTAATGAAGATATCTATTTAAGAAACTCATATCATCCCAACTAATAGAGGCCCCCTTCCAGTTTCTTACCTAACCAGCATACGGCTGAATAGGTACCAATATTTTACACGGACTAATTTTCATCTGACCTCTACAAGACTCTACAAGTGACCGTCCGCCAAGTCATAGGGCTCGAGTTAGAACCCAAGGCACTTACCTCTAACTTTTTGGATTCATGTGCGTATTTTATAATTATAACTTGCTTCAAGAACGGTGAAGGAAAACATCGTGAGGAAACCGGCATGCCTGAGAGATCTCAACGGCATGTGAAGCCAAGTCAGAGGCCATGGGTGCCATTAAAACTCTGACACCAGGTTAGTCACTAATTACACGAAAAAAAAAGAAACAAAGATAGTCTAAAATTTGACCCTTGCACCTGATGATTAATAATATGTAGGTAACAGGTACCTATACAAGACATTTCAACATAATGTAAAAACTGAAAAGAAATAAGTAATATTTTATTTTGCTTTTAAATAAGTAGGTATTAAAGTCAGTTCTCGCGAAAAAGAAACAACATTACCTAACACGTGCCCTCAGTAAAGGAAAAAAATCGAACACGATTTTCACAATCACCGTTACCTTATTGTACGCCAAATTAGAGTGCCTTTCCAAACGCTACCAAGCGTTATCTATATAAATTTAATGAGGACTTCCGGTTTCCGGTAGGTAGTGATGTGAGCACACTCCGTATAAAAAGTCTGTTAAGAAGGATGTGGGCCATTCATGCGGACGCTTTGTGCCGGGGACGAGTTCCTATGAGGGCTCGACTGCTCGACACTTCGCCCTGATTGAGAGGGTACGCGGAGATTTAATGTGATTATTAAGAACTTTTCAGAAATACCAGTGTACAATCGTACCCAATAAGTGTTAGAGACTTTTTGGAAAAGGAACTGGCATTTATTTTCTTTTGAAGTTGGAATTCTTCCATGTGACCTATTAATGAAGTGTTTTACTAGACATTTGCTTTTCTATCGTCTTACTATCAGGTACGTGCTCGAGTATTACTTGCACTTGAGTTCGTGAATAAACTCGCATGGAAGTCGTTTGAAAACGAAAACTTCTTAACGTGGCCAATTCCTGACGTCCTCAGTCAGCAGGAAACTAGCGGTATATTATAAGTATGGGTTTATTAAACTAATGTAGAAGAACCATTAACGCTGACAAGTAAATGTAAACTACCGTAATATCATACTCGTAGACATAGCTGTGTTATTTGTCCTTTTAAAGTTTCTTTAAGAATAGGGGTACGTACTCAGTCAAACATGGAATCGTAATATCATTTGATAATGGCAACTTCAGTTCTACCTCTTTTCCAAGTGCTTTGAATACAGCTTGATAGCCAGCGAGCCACGAAGTGGGAAATGATAATCACTAAGCCTATAGACATTGTACAACAACCCAGAAATAATTTAGGTGTGATTTGGTTCCTAGACCAGCTCCACCACTTTATGTTCTATTAACTCATTGCTGAACGAGTTGCTAACCTCTCCCTTTTTTCAGATGGTACCGTGAAACCGGTGGGAGCGTTCTTCGCGAAATCCGTGATGGTGAAAGTGGAGGTCGCTATGGCCGAACACACGACGTGCTCGGTATCCGACGTGCGGAGATAGCCGATGGTGGCCGATGGGCATGCCGAGCGGCCAACGCTCATGGACATCTAACCCTGAGGCTACACTTGGCGGTGAGGGCGCATCTCACTGCACATGCACAACCACATACACAGGTAAGACACCGGTCGCAGTCACCTGAGTACTAAAACGTTAATTTTTCCTACGAATTGATATTAGCATCATTGGAACTGGCTTTGATAACTTTGACACCGGGTTTGATCCTGAGTAATAAAAGAAAAATGAAATTTCGTTTTACAAACCATTCGATGGCCTATAGAAAAGAACAGATCTGAACCATTACGCCATTTCGATAATCAATTACCTACTAAAAAAACTCGTCTCCGAAATATGAAAACCAATTCTCTCTCAAACCCTTTCCAGCGACTTGATTTTACCCAATAATAATTCGAGTCGGAAAATATATTTACTCTTTTTTGACGTGCTTCTATTTCGAATAATCTAATTGGCTGCGTTTTATTTTCTCAACGTTTGAACTCGTAGGTATTCGCCGTAACGAAGCTGAAATATCACCAATAAATTCGATACGTAGAGCGCCATATTTTTCAATGGAATGACTTCGAATGCCAAGAGGTGGGTAGTAAAAGCTTTTTAATTAATTAAAACGTAGAGATGTATAACAAAAATAATGCATTTGCAACGGCTGCGTTTAATAGGTGTCGTGGTAGCAGGCAACTGCGGTTTTGATGTTATATGACAACTTTAATGTGTTGGGGTTAGCGTAGCAGATCGAGGCGTATAGGTAATGGCATTGTCGGTAGAATTCTGTCCAGTGGAACATATTCCTTGTTTACTGAAGTATTTTTATTAAATGTTGGTACTTGATACCGTTCTAACCATACACGGTAAAAAAAACGAAATCAAACGAACGGAAACAAAAACGTAGTCAATATAAATTGCAGAGTCAACACCACGCCTTTTCATAATGAAGAAAAATGATAAGATAACTCGGACATTAAGCCGAACCCTGTGACAGTTTATAAATGAAACAACTTGCGCCAAATTAGACGCATTAATCTTAATTAAAATCCAATTGTTTTTTTATATTTTTTTATATTCGTTACGTTAACATTATAACGAACCTGACAAGAAAAGTGAAAACGTTTCTTACCTTATGGCGGCTGTACACTCTTCCGCAAGTGCTCACGCCATGTATCGTCGAGAGCAAGAACGAGTGCGTCAAGTCGAGTAACTAGTGCGAGAGAAGATGGACGCGTTACAAGTTACGGCAGCTGTTACCCTATCCGCTATTAGTTATTATAATTACGTGAACATTTACCATACAATTTTTTTTTTAATATTTTTGTCCCTAATAAAATATTTTTCTTTCTTCTTTTCTTTCAAATAATCGAGTCGGAACGGAGAGCAGGCGAGGCGAGGTGAGACAAAGAGACACAGAGAGAGTGTAGCATATACAGTCTCGCACTCGTTATGCATCGTGGTGACTCGACGAGAATGTACAGCCGGCATTAAGTATGCGTATGCATAGGAATGAAATTATCCTCAAAAAAAGTCATTGTCTCAAAAGTAAAATTATGCAATCCACTTTCTTCTCTACTAAAGTGCACAGTGACATATGGGTACAACACGTGCCATACAAACTGAAATTGTGTTTGTAGTGCTGCTTGCAATGCTAACGCAAAATAAATACCTACCTCTAAATAAACTTAAAATTATCAGGTGGCTAACTTACCTACAATATAAAATAATTACATACTACTACTTTTATCCAGAATACTGTGTAGCAAGACCTACATCGATACTAGTTAAATGCAAAAGATTATGGAAGATAACATGATATGAGTGTGCCTGGTCCATGTTGAGTGCCGGGCTAGTAGTACCGAGCCTATTGACCGTGCCCTTAGATACATTCCAATTGAACAGCGCCATCCAATCTCGAATCGTTGTAACATCGTTACGCCTCCGATCTAATTCAATAAAACCAACTTCTTTCTTCAACAGCTCCACTATTTGCAGACCTTTGTAAATATTGTAGGGAAGTGCGGACTTAAACTGCCTCCCAAGATTAACCTCGCTTATCCAATTAAATATTAAGGCTATTTCTACTGTAAATCCGATTTTTTGAAGCCGAGAATTTTCGTGTTTTTTCGGAAGACTTTTTTGCCTTTTTCGGCCATGGAGCTGTGATCCGTGACGCGAATAACGTGTGACAGGTTTTTTATTTGTCACGGCATGTTGCGGATGAGAAAATAACACGAGGATCAGAAAATTCGTGTGAAGGCAGAGTGGGAGCTGAATATTGATGGAGATTCGGAAATTGTGACACCGGTGTTTTTAACTTCGGAATTCTGATTCGGGTTTTATTCAAAAACGAAACAGACAAGGATTTTACATTTTAGATAAGTTGCAGTTTGGGCGATATCGATAACGACATGATATCGTCGGACTGGTAGTTTCATATAATTACTATTAAACGCTTTCACACTGTGTCGGTGTAGTACCGGTATCGTCACCGACATTGATTGTCGTGCCGATATCGGCGGACGACACAGTGCACTGGTTTTTTGCTGCCATTATTACCTCGAGTATACTTTTGGAATCGCGCGGCGATGTAAGCTTTTGCTGACGCAACGAAACTATTCGAGGCTGCTATTGCATACCGCATGACAATAAGCTGTTGGTTACATTTGGTCACATACCGATATCAGCCCGATATCGTCCGACGATGTCGGGCCCATATGTCGGTGTCGTTATCGTCGCAGTGTGAAAACGGCCTTTTTGTCGGTAAGAATACTGAAAATACGAGATAGTAGTGCTCAAAGGCCCACTTGCACGTTAGTCGGGTTAAATGAATAAATGTAGAGTTTGTATACTCGGAGTAAGTTATTAACATTTTAACTCTTATTTCACCAAATAGTAACACCGGGTTAGTTAACCCGATATTCGTATTAAAGGTACGAAATTATTTTAAGGATGACTGCCGACGGCGCCGGCGCTTGCTCTCAGCTAGACAGTTACCAAACTACATGAAATTATATTTCTACAAATATATAGACAAATATTTATTATGTACATAGCGTAGATATAAATTTAGCAATTTCAGGCGGCAATCAGCAACTCATTAACACTTAGTGCGTAACTTCCAGACCATGTTGGCTTCGTTAGTTATTAAAACATCTGAATCAGATTTTGAAGGTATAGATACCACCTAGTAGCCCACCGACTGGCATACAATTGTGCTTTGTAGTAAAAACGTCATTAGTTCAACTATTCCAGTTATAATGATGGATTTGGTAAGCATAAAAGAGTAACCAGTAACCACAAATACTAGAGCTAACTGAACGGCATAAACCTATAATACAATTCTCTGCCCTGAGCTCAAAAGAGTACTACCTACGGTTGTTTCTGTTTGTCACCAAAACCATGTTAACAAGGTGTCCGGCACAGTCGTCGCGCTACCTTCCCTGATTGTTTCATTGGCTTTGGCATTGGCTCGGATGAAGCCAATTTTCGAAGCCCCGAGACTTGTTACCGCAAATCCTTTAAAGGCCTCGAATTGCAAATCAGATTGTTTCAACTGTCCCAATATTCTCATCTCCATTTGTGGAAGAAAATCTTAAGAGAGTTTTAGAGATGTTATTTCTTTATATGCTCGTTTTTGCTGCGGGCGCTATAAACTTGGCTCTCGACAATTTTGTTTGGATGTATTTTGGCTAAAATGTAGCGCATACGCCCGTTGGTGGCTTTATGCTTGGTTCGAGATAAAATCTTAGGTCAGAACGAGCGCTTCTTTGGGGAAGTTCCGTGTTTTTAAATACGTATGTTGGAGTTTAGTAGATATTTTGTAAAAATGTTTCGGTAGTAAATGGGTAGTGGATAGTGTTTTTAACTGTAAAGGATCTAATTTTTACTTAGATAGGTTACTTTAATTTAGGTGGGTATGTTTACGCAACCGTACGGGTTTTAGACTTCGATTTTAGTTTAGTTTTCAAATCTCTCTTCTAACATGTAGGTATTTATATGAAGGGAAATAATCCAAGAACACAAAAACAATGCAAAAAAACAGTTTTTGATAGCAAATCAAAAGTGATATATGAATCACAAGGTAACATTTCAAAAGTAGGTCATGTCCATTACAATGATAACTTGCTTTTGGAAGAGCTAAAGTGGAAAATCCGTGTACATCAGTAAACGTTCTCGTAATTCTACGAAATGATCAGTGGAATGTGCGAAATAATCGTTGATTGCAGCTCGTATCGGCTCGATCGCTGTCTGATGTAATTATTCCGTACAGTGGTGTTCCTATTGATTTTACTAACAATTCTGTTATAATACGATGTTATTGACTATTAGATTTGTTTGTGGACCGTTATACAAAATTTATAGGCCATTATTGCATGTTTGTTCAAAACCAGTCTCGAAAAGTTGCACGTACGAAAACCAAATTAATATACAAATTATTTGTTTATTTTTTACAAGCTTTTCACTTCAGGAATTTTATTTTCGTATCCGGAATTATGATTTTAAGATAAACAGTAAATTAACGATTGCTAGGTACCTACATATCCGTATAGTCATGATGGACGTTTCGTTCAAAACAAACGACGTTCGTTTGTTCTTACGTACAAATGAAGACATTTGTACGTAAGTATGAACCCTTAGATAAAAACATCACAAAAATGATATTAAACTCATAAATAGCTAAATTATTAGTAATATCATAATCATAACGTAGGTACTGTATATTATGTATTTCATAGTACCGTTGTGAAAATATTTATTTTTGTGTTTCGTCTCACGCAGATGCAACTGTCAAGGCAGATGACAGACGTACCGGTAGGGATGACGATTATTCCTAAACATGAAGTATTTTTTAATCTATCCGAATCGCAGGAAAGAATCGATTCAACAATAAATTTAGTTCTGATAGATATGTTCCCGCCATTATTCTACATCGACAGCTTCAGTATAGATAATCACTTATTCGTTTTGGTGTTGCCAGCATAATTAGTCAAATGTAATGAATAATCGAATACAAAATAAATTAAATAATATTCTTGGTTACAAAAAACAGAACAAAGAAACTGCGTATCAAAACTTATAAGTTGCAATCCGCAGGAAAAACATCGAAACTCGTGTTCAGGTTTCTAAAATCGATTAAAAAATATATAATTCATTGTTTGTGATCGATAAAAAAAAACAATTTACTTGACCTATAAAATCGATTCTAGATCGCCATCCCTAAGCCGCCATTACTGTTTATGTGTCATATTATGTGGAAGTGATTAATGAGGTTGACGGTGACATACCTCTGATTTTAGGGTACAATAACTACCTCTTGAGAGGCAGAATTAAATCGAGAACCGTTAATAGTCGCACCTATTTTACGTATTTATTATTTAGCAAAGATGATGCTGTAGCTAATGCATTAATTAAATGCAATAGTCGGCTACTCATGCAGTTGCCTGGTTGGAAAGAGAACTGTGGGCTGTTGCGCTCATATAGTGACTATAGTTTGGTTCTTGAGCTGGGGACGTTATAACGATATAACTGCTTTTGATGAGAATAGTATAGGTAATTGGTACTTAACACAATGGTATTTCTGCTGATTTTACATGTCAAATATGTATGACATCTATAGGTATACTTGTTGTAACATTAAATACACCTAATGACTACCTACATGAAAAGTCTGTTCATATTATGTGTATTATACCTTTGTATACATTAGGTAGGTAACTTATTAATTTGTGTATAGATCTGGGATAAATTAAAGATAATAAAATAAAATCTCTATCTGACTGAAGTTGTTTTATTTCGATAATGTCACATCAACGCTGCGAGGCCATAAAAAGCACGATTATTCGTTATTCACGATTATTCACGTTTCTTTTTTCAATTAGAAACTATTCTCTTATTTTGTTTTTAACTATCTTTGTTTTGTACCTACATGAGTGATCTGTGCTCATTTTATAAGTTGCGAGTAGTTTAGATATAATTTTTAGATTATCTCCGAATTTGTTTAATTACTTTAAAACTCGTATACTTGTGTGAAAATGAACACTTTTATTTAATAGTATATAAAGCGTAGTCTATAATAAATAAAGATTTATTGTGTTTCAACTTAAGACGGATTTCCAAACATCATCGGTCATGATCCTTTTGTTCTAATATTTCGTTTTCAATGGTAAAGTGAAACTGTAAGTACCTAGGTACGTCTTAAATAATATTATTGCACCATCGTAATTTATTTTATCAACGAGACAAATAAAATGTAAATGATAAGCAATTAATGTTATTTCCAGATCATAATGCCGAATGATAATAATAATCCAATTTATTATACAAATTATTCAAAACTGACCAAATAAACAGAACAATAAAATTCACTTATAATTAATCAACGATTGCAATCAATTTTAAAGTCAATGAGGTACTTTATCAGCAAAATAAACAGCAATAACCGGCGATTGTTGGAAAAAATCGGATATTTTGAAAATTGAATTGAAGCTACGCGCAAAGTTATTGCTGGCAGGATACTCGTATTTGCGACGTAGGTAAAATAAAATAAATTGTCCCGATGCCAGCCGCAAACATTACGCGCGCAATTATAGATAGGGTTGACTCATGGGAGATAAAAATATTAATGTTTTCAAGCGCTAGCGTTGGTTTGAACATTATTTTTGCATATTTTATTGCACAGTGGTACAAATTGAAACAACCCAGGGACTTAAATTATAATAAATTAATAGCTCAAGAATTTACAAAAGTAGCTGGTGTCAAAAAGGAGGCACCATCGTATACTAATATTATTTAGGTACCTACACTACCCACTGAAATGAAGGTAAAGCTGCGACATAAAACGACTTTCATTTGGTAAAAAAAACTAGTAAAGTGCCACAAAATTGTATAACGCTCCGGGCTAAGATTCTGTGGTCTGGATCTGTGTCAAAATAACCAAAAAATATTACAATTTTCATAAGGATAAAATACACCGACAAACTCTTTGATTTATTATAGCATAAATATAGGTAAAAGGGTACTTTATCTTTGTCATATTTAGTAGAATAATATTTGGTTTGGCTCGGGGTTGACTGATATGTTGGTCATAAAGTTTAATAAAAAATACTTTTGTGAAGATTGAAAAAAGTTGACTCACTTCAATGTTATATTCCCTCATTATATTTATATAGTTCAAGTCAAACGTGGCAACATTACCATAATTTTTTTCTTTTATGCAATTTACTTCAACATGGAGCTAGTTTTTTTAAGTTCTTATTGATTTATTTTGTAAAAAAGGATGTGTCTCTTTTGGTTGGACCAATGAATTTTACAAAATCTCACAAATAATCGCTATAGTAATTAAAAGTATGAGCGGTGTAAAATTGACACATTTTTGGCAGGTTTACCTAGCCTACAGTTTGCATGGATTGTGTGTCCCAAAGTGCACGCGACGTTAAGTTATTAGTGGTCCTGGCGCTTCAAGAGCCACAATCTAATATAAAATCTACCAAAATGTCTAAAATTGCGTCAACTGCCACAAACAAAAAAAAATATGGGAACTAAACTAGTATATGGTATGCTTAGGTAAAGATACTCACGGAAAGTAAAGATACCACTTTTGAGTACTTCTATGTACAATAATGGTACATAAGGTGGACTTAATGCCAGTAAGCTTATGCAGGTATGCGTGCTTATTAAGCCTGAATGGAAAATAGCAAAATTAATTTTTCGTTTTATTCAGTGTCAACCTTATTTGCAGATGGGCATATGAAAGAAAATTATTGATATTCATGCGCGTATGTATATATTCGGTTTAATTAAACGGGTCGTCGTAAAAGCAAATAGTGTCGTTTATTAGCAAATAAACCTCCTCTTCCGTTATGAACGCGAGCGTACTCATTTGTATGCTTTAGGTTCGCAAGGAGAGGAAAATGGACAATAATATAGCTTGTACAAGACGAAAAAAGGAAATTAATCAGTATAGGTACAAAGTCGAACTACTTGATACAATAGGTCTAAGACCCATTACCTCTCCACCGTGAGAGGGTCTGAGCTGATAATATTAAATAAAAATAAAATTAAAATAAAATAAGTAATAATCTATGACAGATTCAAGCGAGAATAGCTCTTGCCGCGGTGAAAAGATAAGCCCGTTAAAAAGGCTGGTAGAGGATACGCTGCCTTTTTTTGCTTCGGGCATACGAACATAATTATCAATAACTAGCTTTTGCTCACGGCTTCGGCCCCGTGGAGGATGGAAATGATCCTACGAACGTCTACCAGGATAAAAAGTATCCTAAGCCAGGTCTACCAGTGTGCCAAATTTCATCCAAATCCATTCAGCCGTTTTAGCATGAAAGCGTAACAAACAAACAAAGTCACTTTCGCATTTTGTAATATTAGTTAGGATTGAGGTTCTTTGTAGAAATAATTTTATCTTCAACCCAAATAACTTCTCCCTCAGGTAGTGAACAGCGGTGGAACAGCCGTCATCAACTGCACATGGGGCGGCTGGCCTGCCCCTCGTCTAGAGTGGCTGCACAATGGCGTGCCCTTGGGAGCCGGGGTGGCGGGAGGCAGGGTCAGGGTGCAGAACAATGGAGAACAGCTGATCATATCCTCAGTACATAGGGCTGATAAGGGAGTGTATCAGTGCATGGCCAGGAACGAGAGGGACTCTGCGCAGGCTAGCGCGGAGTTGAGGTTAGGAGGTGAGTTTGGACTGCTAATTTTTATTGCTCTACTATGTACTAACATAACATAACATCACGCCTTGTTTCCCTGCAGGGTTGGGCAGAGGTGTACCTACCTGTAGTAGGTAGGTACACCCACATTTCGCCAGTTATGTTTAAGTCCCATGTAATAGGAGGCGAGCCTATTGCCATCAACCGGGCACAAATCCAGACTCCGGGCTGCTACTGAGAAATTCCAGATAGGAAAACCCAATAACACTTTGCCCGACCCGGGATTCGAACCCAAGACCTCATGCTCAGCAGTAGCGCTTGCAACCACTAGACCAACGAGGCAGTATGTACTCTTTCTACAAAATTCTATTAACGTTCTCTCCTTATTTTCAAAAGTGAATATCCTCAGTCCTCTTTCATTTGGGAAGTCCAGGGATACTTATGACCCTACCAAGTAAAAAATATGTATGGACAGAGAAATATTTAAAAGCACTCCTTTTATTTTCTACCCAGACACAGCGCCAGAGCTTCAGTACACTTTCATAGAACAGGTCTTAAGACCTGGTCAAGTGGTAACCCTTAAGTGTTCCGCGGCCGGCTCCCCACCACCCCACTTCACCTGGATGCTCGATGGGCAACCGCTGAATACCATGGCTAGAGGACACAGGTTTGTAATCATGTCACAAACAGCATAACATGAATTCCAAATACTCAACATGTCATCGATCCTTCAGGTTTTCTTGTTCAGGGTACCTACATTTGATGTACCAGAACTACAGCAGTATAATATACTGTTTCCATTTCTAATAAAATTCTGTCTGGCAGATACAGCGTGGAACAGTTTGCAACTAAAACAAATGACGTGGTGAGCTACCTGAATATCTCAGCCGTGAGGTCTGAAGACGGAGGCCTGTACACCTGCAGGGCAGCCAACTCACTGGGAGAAGTATCACACACATCCAGACTCAATATTTATGGTAGGTGCCGAGGTGCCCAATGCCTTATTTCATTCTATTCGACTGATCTATTTTGTTAGGTACCTACTTAAGGTGAAATTAGACTTTTGAGTCTTTATGTCTGTGGTTAAAATTTATTAGGTAGAAAAAAACCTAATAAATGTATGCCAAATTTTTACCCAATAATTTATTTATTTACTTTATCCGATAGGGATAGAGTACCGCTAGCGGCATAATAGTGACTAAAGTACCATAAGCATTGCATTGTCATTGTCACTGTCACTTGTTACTGTCACTGTTATTTTCTTCGATTAGTTCTTAGGTTAGTTCGCTGTTTAATATGTAATATTTTAGGAATGTTCCTAAAACATTACATCTCTGGCACTCGCCGGCCGCTGCTGCGGCGCAGCACCGCTTGCTCCGCTCACTCCGCTTGTGCGTTGAGTGGTCATAGTTCTGACCTAACCTACCCTACCTTTGAGCCATTTTCATTTGCTACTTTATTTTTCGTAAATTTAGTCATTGTAGTGACTTTTGATACAACAAATACGATCAATCAATACAAAGAGCAGCGAACTAACCTCAACAATCAAACAAAATAACAAATGACAGTAAAAATCACAATGCAATGCTTACGGCACTTTAGCTGGGCCGAGGCAGCGCCACTATTATGCCGCACATAGCGTTGGAGATAAAATGCCGCTAGCGGCACTCTATACATTTCATAAATCGCGCCAGAAAATTCGTAGAAAAATTAAAACATAGTTTTTTTTTTTTTTTTTTGCTTTAGGTCCACCTTACGTGAGGTCCATAGGACCAATCAGAGCCGTAGCAGGACGAGAGCTGATTCTCTATTGTCCTTATTCTGGGTATCCAATCAGGTGAGAGAACCTAAATTAATTACCCTAATCCTACCACTAGCCATTAACCTTTCTTCTAGCTTTCGTGCCTTCTGTTTCAGTTCAGTAAAGTGGGAGCGAGACGGCAACCCAGTAGAATGGGAAAATAACATTGATGGTGCGCTCAAGGTATCTCGAGTAGAACCTTCATATGCAGGCGCCTATACGTGTGCAGTCATGGGCCCGCATGGGGAGATAGCCAGGAGAGAGCTTCAACTTGTTATCAGCAGTGAGTTGTTTGGTTTTAAATAGTTATTTTATATATTATGGCTAGCAAGTTCTCTAACAAATGAACTAAGTAGAATATAATATTAATATATATTTGACTAGTCCACAGTCTTTTTTGCGACGTTTTACCATATATTTAGGGTTCCGTACCTCAAAGGGAAAAATCGGAACCCTTATAAGATCACTTTGTTGTCCGTCCGTCTATGAAGACCCTTTTTCTCAGGAACACGTGAAGGTAACAAGTTGAAATTAATATCAAATACGTAAGTCTACGGTCCCGTAGAGCACTAAAAAAAATCAAGCTCTTAAATCAACGCAATAAAAAAATACTGTCATTAATGTGACAAATTTTGACACTCACAAACAAATCAAAACCTACAATAATAAAATTTTGCAAGGAAAGGAAAAAGAAGTTCGGACAATGATAATTTGTAGTTTTATCACATTTTTTTTCTGTTACCATCTTACATTTGCAGTTGGAGAATTGACCGTGACGTATATTAATAAACGCGAGAACATGTTTTTCAACTATAAAGTTAAGTTTTTTTTGCGATATATTCATCCCAACTACGGAACTCTTCTTTGTGCGTGGTCTGACATGCGCTTGACCAGGTACTTGACGTGCACTTATACATGCATAAACAATACATAAACTCACGCCTCTTAACCGACTACGGATAGGCAGAAACTACAGAACGCCACCTGCTACGACCTTTTCATACCTATTCCTTTTGATTCGTTTACTTTCATTAATCTAGTCATACACGCACACTGTTTGCAAGTACTACGCAAGTATTTACTTTACCATTTTGTCTTATTTTTTTAAACTTTAGAGGTATGAGGAACAGGGTGTAAAGTTCACTCATCCACCGTAGAAAAGGGAGGATCCTCCAACCAGACGGGTGTTGTGTCTAGCGGACCGACTGCCCAACTGTTGATGTCGGATAGTCTTATCTATGTCGTTCGCGCGGTAAACTCTAATTGCACGATGTAGGATTTGTGTGACGTCATGGCTTTGATACGTTGTTCGTATGTGGCGGTGTAACCGCTACATCACTCCCCTCCGGAGACCGGAGGTCGATAGTGGGCTGAGTTTTGTATCTTGCGATGCTTCACAGTGCCAGCTAAGGTTCCAGTGAGTCGGACCCGGGTGCCGCACAGTTTGCGGTGAGTCGGAACTGTCTGCGGTGATTGCGGCGGTTGTGGTGATTGAGGCGATTGCGGTGATTGCGGTGATTGAGATGATTGCGGTGATTCCCCAGTGAGTCGGGGTGATGAGGTTAGGGGTGATGACCAGAATGCGCGTTGGCTGCATGCTGGTGGTCAGGATACCCGTTGAAGCCGAGGGTGCTGGCTGTCTGTGTGACTCGCCTCACGAAAGCTTGCGGGAGTGATGATGATGATGACGTCACGCTCAAGTAGTTGCACGAAGGCTGCGTTGACGTTCATACTCGGGGTCACCAATTTAGAGGTATGAGGAACAGGGTGTAAAGTTCACTCATCCACCGTAGAAAAGGGAGGATCCTCCAACCAGATGGGTGTTGTGTCTGGCGGGCCGACTGCCCGACTGTTGATTTCGGATAGTCTTATCTATGTCGTTCGCGCGGTAAACTCTAATTGCGCGATGCAGGATTTGTGTGACGTCATGTCTTTGATGCGTAGTTAGTATGTGGCGGTGTAACCGCTACAAAACTATCAAAATAATATCTTTTTTACAGATCCCCCAGAAATAGAGCCGTTCTCCTTCTCTGCAAACTTGCAAGAAGGCAAGCGTGCGCAGGTCAGCTGCAGTGTGACGTCAGGCGACATGCCCGTCCACTTCACCTGGCTCAAGGACAACGCGCCCATCCCTTCTACTTTACAGGTCAGTTCAATGATACAAGGAGTGTATTTCTCTTTTTCCATACCGAGATAATTGATAAAAATCAATTCACCCGGCCTTTTTCTTTTAATTTTCTAAAACTTTTTGGCCAGTGGGAGTGTATGATAAAATCGTATTCCTTATCAGTTGGTTCATAATGTATTCAAAAATTAAGCCTGCAAATCTTCCTCTCCAATATAATTTATCAAAATAATCTTCAAGACCCGGCCTGGTTGTATAGGTGGAAGAGCGGGGTGCTGATTTTTTCAGCAACCTCGTATTCAAAGAGGTGTCGGCCCGCCACAGCGGGTTGTACACTTGCGTGGCCTCCAATACCGCGGCCAAGGTTAACTATACCGCCGAACTGGTGGTCAAAGGTAACCGCCATGTCAATATGCACAAGAGCACCGAGCACCGTCACGATGTCCAAGTGAGGTGGGAACGCGGGAAGGCACCATCGTTAGTTGTCAACTGTCAGATTTACTCAAAGAACAAAAAGTAGAGAAAAAAGATCATCCATGGGTCCAAATAATAAACACAAATATCATAAGTCAAAATGAATTAGATTTTTTTTACATAGAACTTGAATAAATTTTTGTATGGTGAGATATATTATTTAATGTTTACCCAGTGTTTAAACCAGATTTCAGATTTTAAACAGTCTAAACAGCCTAACAGACCTGACCCAAACAGTAAAATCAACTTCTTTAAAGCTTTGTTGACGTAACGCACAACCAGTCCACTCCGAACCCGTGCTTCCCGCGCTCCGACCATCAAAGAGACTAATCACGCTTGCACAGAGCACAGAGTTGTCATTATTTTGTCTATATTGCTGGTTTTTTTGCAGGATCACAAGTACCACAATGTGTAGTTGTTCCAAGTGTCAAAATGATGGTTTTATTCATATTGCACCTTATTAATTACATTTCATTTGAACCTACCTACCTACCTACCTGGTTTTCCACTCTTATCTTACAATAAAATTAAAGCTTTCAGTTATCTTTAAATCTCGCCGTTGAATAAATACCATCGGAAATGTATTCACTTTTATAAGCACTTTATTCACAGCGCACATTTATTTTCCACTGCAAATGTTTTTCATATAAATGTATAAATTCTTGAACGTTTTTGTTTTGCACAGCGTCGGATTTCAGATGGCTTACTAAAATGGTAAATTTTATTTATAAGAATTTTGTTTTGAACTTACCGATCTGAAATTATAAAAAAACAAAGAAATTGTTTTTTTTTTAATTCTATTCTTAATTGGTTGGAAAACACTTCACTAACTTTGTTTTCAATATTCTCACTCTTGATGTTAATTACTGTACCTACATAATTTTCAAACCTATCGTTGAAAAGAAGGTTTAATGGAATAATTTCGTAACGAAATTGTACAAGTGCCTATTCTTGCACCAAACAGAGCACCTCTTGTGCAAAAATCAACCAAAAAGCGTAAAAATGCACAGACGGTCGTATATTTTAAGAAGCGACGTTAAAGTTCTTAGCTTTAATAACTTAAGTAGCTCTTTGTATTCATAACAATGTTTTGCTGCTGACGGGAAAGGTAAAAATAGTATTATTATAAAGTATGCAAAGAACTCATAATAGCAACAATGTTTTACATAGTAAGTCGCCATAAGTAGCGTAATTATCATAGTCAAGTTTGCGTACCGTAAGAAAAACCATGTATTGATCTAGAAATAATGAAACTTGACTTACTTACACGCTGCAGTATCCCCAAAATGGGTGGTGGAACCCAAGGATGAAGCTGTGTTGGCTGGTGAACAACTGGCTTTGCATTGTCAGACCACAGGATCACCGGCCCCGCAGGTCACCTGGCTGAAACAAAGAGGTAGGCCATAATATTGTTTTAAGGGTTCCGTACCCAAAGGGTCCCAACAGCGGGCGGACGGACAGCAGAGCCTAAGTAACAGGGTCCCTATTACTTAGGCTCTGCTGTCCGCCCGTCTATCACAGGGCTGTATCTTTTGAACCGTAATAGGTAGACAAACGGCCGTTATAACAATAAATAATAAAAACGAAATAAAGTTAAAAAATAATGGGCATTACAAGAAACGTATATTTTCAGTGCTTTTTTGCTTGATCTTAATAATATTATACGGTTGCGCCTGCTTATTGAAACACTGAATTAAATCTTGATTTTTTCTAATCTTACATTTCAACCATGCTCTGCTGATACCTGAGTCGGAGTTCTGGATTATTATGGTGCATTATGGTGGATTATATGGTGCAGCAGGGCTGTAGGACAGGTTTTTTATTTATTTATCTAGATTATCTTCTCATAACACTTTCAATGACTTACTGGATTTCACATTATTTTCAGGGTCATCGACCGACTATGTCCCTCTAATAAACCTGGGTGGAAGGTTTCAGTTCCTTTCAAACGGAACTCTATGGATAGAGTCAGCGCTTCCCTATGACGAGGGAAACTACATGTGTAAATCAGAAAATGGAGTAGGATCTCCACTTACCAAAACTATATTTGTTTCTGTCAATGGTAAGTTTTACATTTTGAATATGAATGTGAAAACTACGAGAAATGTTTTTACGAGTATGCATTCAACAATAGATACTAGTTGGACCGACGACCTTAAAAAGGCTCAGACTGGATGCGGAAATCAGAAGAGATAGTGTTGTGGTGCAGCCTGGGACAGGCATAGGCATTTCAATGTAGAAGAGCCGGCAAGAACTCCACGGTTACTCTTTTAAAAATAATTGGCTATTACAATATTTTGAAAAACAGTATTATTAGGTATGGAAAGCCAAACTTCCTTGTCTTCAAAGTAGTCTTTAATTTTATAATATGCTTTCTTGTTAATGACACGTTTGATGGGGGTTTTGAACATCCCATCGCTAAGTTCTGTAACCGACTTCGGCAACTTTGTTATAAAAGCGGATACTGTTTATAAGAAATGACTTGCTTGTTTTAGTTAATCTAAATTTGGGTATCGTAATTTCATGTCTACTACGTGTAGTTATATTATGGAAATCGCTTCTTTATTTTGAAAAGTCCTAAGTATGTTAATATAATATATATATATATATATATTCAGATGTTTTAATTTATAATTCAGATGTTTATATATATATATATATATATATATATATATATATATAAACATCTGAATTGCCAAGCTCCTCCTGTTAGAAGTCGGTTAAAAATATTGAAATATTCTTTATGTATTTTTATCTTCTCCAGAGCCTGCGAGGTTCGAGTTGACATCACACAATATGACAGCACGTCGAGATGCGCCTGCGACGCTGGTGTGCGACGTGCGCGGAGACAGTCCCATTAGAGTGACATGGGCACACAACATGAACCACTTAGATCTTAATACTTATAGGTAAGGAAACTTATACATTGCCCAAACGAAATAACCAATAAATAAATGTTTTAGAAAGCCAAAAACTGCAAACAAAAATGTCAAAAATACTTACCTCATCAAATTGGTGATTAGGTTGAGATCGTGATTCAGCTGTTTGGACAAACTTGTTACTGTTTTCGGAATAGAGGCTTTCATAATCACCCTTTAATGTTTCCACAGCCTTCTCTCTGTGAGAGGGAGTGAGCCGTAATCCACGGGCCCAGTGCGGGTTGGTAGATGTCACAAGTCTTCGATTTTTTGGTTCTAGGACATGCCGGTTTTGTCACGATGTTTTCCTTCACCGTTTTGAGAGCAGTGGTGATGAAATAATTTACAAAAAGTAAAGCGCCTGTCAGGGTTCGAACCTACGACCTAGAACTCGTAAGCCGCGGCCGCTACCACTGGCCATCACTGCTCCCATAGAGGCTTTATTTTTCATTAAATACTTAAATCTCTATGATTCTCCATAAGTACTTACCAGTTTCTCCACATTTTTCTCCAGGTTAAGCATCTCTGAAGCAAAGACTGATAGTGGTTTAAGATCCCAGCTGTACATCAGCCGGGCGGACCGGCAGGACTCCGGCGTCTACAAGTGTCAAGCCGTCAACGCGTACGGTCACAGTGACCATTATATTTATCTTTCCGTCCAAGGTGAGTTTATCCTGACAAAACACTCTAGACTATTAGTCTCCAAACATCCATAATGATGTGCCAAATTAGTTATTTATCCGGTGCTGGTTAAACAGGCTGTAAAAGTTGAAGAAATTAAAAATAACCCTTTATTACTCCTTACTATTTTATTTTCACTCCCCAGAAAAACCAGACACCCCTCACTCTCTATCGGTGACAGAGATTGTAAGCCGCGCTGTCCGTCTATCCTGGAGTCAGGGCTTCGACGGCAATTCTCCCCTCGTGGGTTACAGCCTGCAGTACTGCGCGTTATCAGCTCAAGGGGCCATCAGAGTGAACCAGTGGGATGCAGCCGTAACGTTCAACGTGTCCGTCCATGGGATCGCACACTCGCATGTCACGTTAGTAGAAATTCAATGAACAAGTCGTAATTTTAAAGGAATTTAGAAGCTTTGTATTAAAAACCTACTAAAATAAAAGACAGGTGAATTATTGTGAAACAAGAATTGATAAGCAAAACTATTAGTTTGTGGATTCGAAAGTCTGATGAAGTTTGCGTTTGACCTTTCGAAGTAACCTTCCTACTTATTGCGTATAGGTATTGAGCATTTTTTCGAATATTTCAGCCTAACCAAGAAAGGCGACATACATTACGAAGCTCTGCTAAGCAGTCTGAAGCCACACACCGCGTACATGATCCGAATAGCTGCCATCAATCAGATCGACAGGAGTGCTTACACTGAACCAGTTGTTGTGAAGACCCAGGAAGAAGGTATCAATAACGTAAATCATTATCATCAATAAATTAAAAGCTACATTACGCTGTGTGTTTTCCGCAGGAGCCTATTAATATGCGTAAATAGAGACAATTTGTTGTTTACGCACCCCAAGACATTACAAACGAATTTAACAATTATTTTATAGATACAATTGAAAATAATGTAAGGAGGAGCACGTAGCTAAGTAATAAAGGCCGCACGGTTCGATTCATCAGGTTAAGCTACGCTTGCCAGGGTTGGTCCGTGGATTGGTGACCATCTTTACATACCGAGACTCCTCCATGCCTCGGAAAGCACGTTAAACCGTTGGTCCCGGCTCTTATTCGTGGATCTTTGACAGTCGTTACGGGTCGTCAGAAGTCCGAAAGTCTGACTTCATAAGGTTCATAACTCATTTGTTGGGCTTGGTATAACCTTTTATAATAAGCTACCCTCTTCTTTGCTAGATTTGCCTTTTAATGCGTTTAAAACTAAAGTAAAGTCCAACCTTTGTTCAAAGGCATACTATTCTATCAACGACTACTTAAATGATAAGAATAGATGGTCGCTGTGATTAACTCAAGACAATGTTTAAATGTTCTCTCTCCAGAATTAGTTTACCTACTGACAGGTTATATGAGTTTATATAATTGTTTATAATTTTACTTTATAAGTCAATTTATTTTAATTTATTGTTGACATAATCTACTCATTACAATGTTTTTTTATGAGTTGTATTGCAATATGTGGTTAACTAGCGACCTCGACAATTTTTTTTTTTACCTCGATGGTCCTAGTTTATCAATTATAACTTCTAGTTACAGCTATATGTAAGCGGGCACGCCCTTTATGCCTGGAGGCTTTATTTTCTTTTTTTTAGATATTGTTTAATTTTAGTTATTTTTATTTCTGCTTGAGTATAGTTCTCGATGCTTTTGGTTGGTATATTGGCGTGTGCTAGCTGTCATATGGCTATTAATTATAGCTATTTAATTTATAATTTACATTTTTTTTTTGCGTATTGTAAATTGTCTTGCATACTATTGTATAGTTTTTTTTTTTTTTTTCTAGCTGTACATACAGCTGTGCTGCTGGGGAGTTTGTTGCGCCACTTCTTCTTCCCAGCAAAAGCACTACGAAGTGGTGAAGGGTGGGCGTTTTGGGGGACTGTCTTATGTAATTTTGACGTTCGAAAAGTGCTCATTCTCAGCCTAGTTTGAATAAATGACTTTTGAATTTTGAATTTTGACAACCAGTCTTATCTAGGGGGTATCGTATTATTCAGTTACTACGTTGTGGAGGTCAGATAGGCAGTCGCTCCATGTAAAATACTGGTATTCAGCTGTATCCGGTAAGACTGGAGGCCGACCCCAACATAGTTGGGAAAGGACTAGGCAGATTGAATTGAAAATAATGTAATAAATACTCTCGAAAAAACAATACCCTCCTTCTGGGGCAGTCGGGTAAAAACTAACATCATGTTTAACAGTATTTAACAGAATTAGTTATTTACACTAGGTAGTTACAAATACTCGTAAATAGAAAAACAAACGGGCACTTAGGCGTCGAAGTATTCGTCCGCATCGCTGTCATCCGGAAACGTGCCCAGCGTACTGGCAGCATTGCCACGTTGTATGGCAATGCTAATTCTTTGGCTAAAGAACGAGCCAGCTTCTGGTACCATGAAGGTTGAACTAGTTGCGGGCTCGAACTCACTGGTGGGCGTAGCCAAAAAGCGCACTGTATCACCTGGCATCGTGTCCGATAGAGATAGTATCAGTGATGAGCAGTAATATGCTAGTCCACATGCACAACTTCTAGTTCGAACGCACACAAACACCGTTCCGAACTATTTTAGTAAAACAAGCGCGTAAATAATTATGAAATGTCCTTTGGAAAATCGAGTTTCATGAAAAAACCACTGTCACTACTGTAAAACCACTGTAAATCAATTACAAATAAAGTTTATTGAACTCTTCTATAATTGAGCTGTGTTGTTGCCGACTTTATTTTGACATTTTACAATTCTTTTAGTACTTATTTACTCCCAAAGTTGCGTTAAAATTAGCAAGAAAAACTAATATTTGTTAGCGCATTACTTTTTAATGGCTTTTTATTTTACTATTCTGTTTCCGCACAGACAAAATTAATAATGAGACAAAACGATATCATGTTTAACTTTAGATGTAGAAATTTCAAACAGTGTAGTAAAACGCCGCCGTTTGTATGGAAAAAAATATCAACTAGTTCTATCTTTAGTTCATTAATCATCCAACCTGTAACTATTGGCGACATAATAATAAAAAATAAAAAAAAACTACTTTTGGATATGATGGCGTTTCTACAAATTAATAAAATTTACCAAAGAAAAGAAGTACCTAATAGCACCACCATTAGCCCATATAATTAACTGGTGTATTGCTGATGGCCTACTACCAAACAATCTCAAAAAAGTTGACTAAACAGATTTAAAAACTTACTTAATGCAAAAAAATTTTTTTTTATTTTATTGAGAATGTCATCTATCATTACTTATTATGTCTATTTCGAAAAGTAAATTATTTGGCAAAGAAAAAAGGGATTTCGTAAGACTACCATGATTAATATAACACTATTTGATCTACTTGCTAATATCGGTATAAACGATCTCCCGAAGGTAACATTAAACTAAATGGTTATCTTTGCAGATGACAGTAGAATCTATAATATTTAATATTTTTTTTAACAGTTAACACACATACAAAAAGACAAGAAAAAAAAGAAACAGAAAAATACGAACAAAGGTGATGCTTATTTCTAAAGAAATCTCTTCCAGCATACCTGCGATAGGAAAGTGGATAAAAAGAGATGTAGACAACGTGTGCAAGAGTAGAAGAGAAAATAAAATACATAAAATAAAAACATATAACTATTCACTAATTTAAAAATAAACATACACTATAAGAATAATAATATACTTATATACATACCTACTTCTAAGATAAATACCACTAAAATGTATAGATACTAATAATTATAATGTAGTATATAATAATAAATACAAAATATGCAACTAAGACGAAGTGGAAAGATAGTGTTCCGTCACTCTTCTTTTAAAAACTGCAACAGTTTGGCAGCCCCTAATGTTAGGCAGAAGTGAATTCCATAACCGAACCGCGTGCGCACTGAAGGAGTAGGAGTAGAAGTCAGTTGAGTGGGGAGGGGATTTAAGGAGATTTCTAAGATGCGATCTGCAAGGTGCATGAGAAGGATGGGCGTAGGAAAAGCGTTCCCGCACATAGGATGGGGTTTTAGGGTTGTGAAGGATGTTAAATAGCAGACACAATATCCGAGAGTTCCTGCGAAGTCCAATAGGGAGCCACTTGAGTATCTTGCGAAAGTTAGAAACGTGGTCATACTTTTTCAGGTTAAAATCAAAATGAATACAGATGTTTTGCAAACTTTCAAGTTTATTTAAAAGCTCCTCGGTGGCATCCAAATTACAGGCATCAGCGTAGTCTATGATGGGCTGTATGAGTGTTTGAGCAAGGGAGATTTTGGTACTCAAGGGCAAGAAGCTCTGGAGGCATTTCAGCGAGTGGAACGTGTAGTGCACTTTACGACTGACTTGACCAACATGGGCAGTCCACGATAGGAAAGAGTCCATGGTCACCCCCAGGTTTTTAACCGTAGTTGCGTATTCAATCTGAACTCCATTCAGACAGAGTGGAGACAGCGACGCAACGTCGAGCCTATTCCGCATAAACCTTCCGCCGACATTATAAATTGGCTACATAATATTAATCTATATCTTCTATACTTATAATAAAACGGTATAAAATCCGGTGTCTGTACATTGAAGAAAAGTATTAATATAAATCGAATGTTGCAAAAAAAAACGTCATTTTTGGTTTTTCTTTTATAGGGGTTTATTTACAAACGTTGCTTATAGTTAAGTAATGATTAGTTACTGTTTAACCATAAATTTTTGACGTTTACACTTTAATGACGTCACTTAACTTTAAGCAATGTTTATAAATGACATCCCATAATGTTAGGGATTCGCGAGGAAGCCGCTGGCGAAACCTAGTAAGACAAAAATTATGCATTTTCATCGACGCGAAAACCCAAACGTTAGTATTACTTACCAAGGCTTTGATATTGAGGAAGCAAATAAAGCTAAGTTCGTAGGTGTAGTGATCGACAACAATAAATTCACAATTTCAAATTCACAAACAACAATTTCATAAAATGTTATTAAAATTAAAATATTTTTATAGTGTAAATTAAAATTCGATTAGTAGGCATGTCCATGTGACGGACCATGGAGCACATTTTTTTTTTTTTAAATTATTACCCATATTTGCAAACGAAGAAATGATTTAATCTGATTTAAACGTCACTATACTTGAACAAACAGGTGGATATCCTAACAATAACAACACAAAGTCAAATTAAATTAGCGAGTGAAACCCCACAGACGTGATGTTATCGATATCTAAATAATATTAAAACAAAAACAAAAATGATTGATGTTTTTTTTGAATCAATGACCGCAGGTATTGTAGTTACATGAGTTGAAATATCAGTTTAAAAATCTGTTCAATCTGTTCTAACTTTTTATTACAACTGTTTACTAATAGTGTATTCAACTCTTGATTCCAGCACCTTCAGAAGCCCCCACCAACGTGCACGTGACTCCCGGTGGTCCAGGGGAGTTGCATGTGTCATGGCGACCACCACCTCGGGACGCGTGGCACGGAGAACTACTGGGCTACTCAGTTACATGTGCCGAGCTTAGTCCTGCGGCACCAGCTATGAGGAATTCTACCAGGTAACTAGCACCTACCTACTATGTAGAGTGTGATCGGGAATCCAAAATATAATATCAACTTTATCACTCTATCGAGCTCCTAAAAGGGCACTTAACTTAAAATCAGTCCTATTATAAAAAGTGCAAATATGTCACAGAAATCGTATTGACCAGAAATTACGGCGTTCATTCCGATTTTGGCCACGCGTCAAAAGATCATTGTAGGGATGTCGATGGCAGTTCTTTTGCAATGACTTTACAGGCTTGCCGCTCAATAACTTCTTCTATTGGGTAATTTACAGGACGCTAACAGTGAACGGGTGGTCAGCAACAGAGCTAAGTTTATCAGCTCTCCGCAAGTTCACTCGATACGAGGTGCGCGTGAGAGCATTCAATGGTGTCGCTGCGGGGCCTGCGTCCGCGCCGGTCTCTGCTACCACGCTAGAAGGAGGTGAGAATTTATTGTCAAAGACAAAGTCAAATCATTTATTTCAAATTGGCACATAAAAACGTCAAAATTGATAACTGTTAACTGAACTCTGCTTGGTAGATATCCTTATCGAACATTATTTCACATAATTATATACAGTCGTGGTCTGAAAATGCCACCACCATTAAGGTTTATAATTGCTTGCATGCATCTCGATGATAAAAATGTGATTTGATTAGGTATAGAGCATAGATTATTGTTATTTACATGTCGTCTAGAACACATAAGTATATAGAAAACCCTTTTTGTAATAAAAAATAAAAAAAACGATAAAAGTATAATATACGGACGTTTAACAAGCGAAACATAAAAAAGTAATTATTTCGACCTTATTACCTTTCGGAAAAACAGGAAGAAATAATCAAATAGAAATTCAAAACATCTTTTTTTAAAGAAATTTTGTTTTTAAATTATCAACAATTTATTGTTTTAATAACTATTAGAGCCTTCATCAGCAGCTATGAGGGCAAGCAGTCTATCTCGCAAAGATGCGACAAGGCGCGCGCATAAATCAGTCCCTCTGATATCATCACATACCGTGCACAATGTGATCTAAGAGCTTCGGGATTTCTTTCGTTCTGACAATCCCAGCGTTGAACTATTTATGCCCCATAGATTTTAAATCGTGTTCATACCTGCTGACCGAGCAGCCATTAATGAGACGAATGCCGCCCGCCATAGCAGACCAGGCCGTGTGTATTGGTGTATTTTCCTGAACGTAATCAATTTGTGGGAATTCTGCTGCAGTATACACAACGCGCACAATTAAATAGGCAACATCACCTCTTCTAAAAGCAACACATAATTATTCGCAGTAGTCCTACTTTCTAATGACGTCAGTTCTCCGACGTCATTTTGATTCTAGTGGCTTAGCTACTAAGGTGCAAAGTGGTGCTGGGCACCAGGGTCCTCGGTGTTTGGGGGCCCCCTCAGTATCCGAGACGAGCAATCTACTTAGTCAATAAGGCCCCAGCCTACAGCCTCGGTCGGTGAAAGGGTTTTAGAATAATGTGTTAAGCTAAGAAGGAAGGGACCACCGTGATCCAATTGAATAAGGCATGGGCCCTCCAATTGCTACTATGAATGGTAAAAAGAAAATCTAACCAATCCTAGTTGGGGTGCTAAAATTTTCGCCCTTAAACCCTAGGTTGCCTTAATTCTTAGATGGGAGATGGGTGACAGGGGCCCAACTTCCAGTTTGCACCAGGGCCTCTGATCTGAAGTTACGCCACTGCGTGACTCATACCCATAAGTTGACTGTTATGCGGCCACATTAATTTTGAGGCACGATATGAGCTTCATCATACCGAGTGCGATTATAACGCCATAACATTAATGTTTCGATTTGACTCGATTCGATCGAGACTAACTGTCTGATTTGAGGCTCATTGGCAAATAATATTTTGTGACCTTAATATTTTAAGCTAGGTACTCATGTCGTCTCAATTTACTGTTAACCTATGAACCTGCTTACTGTATTAATGGACTGGACAATAAAATATTTTCTTATTTCTATTTATTAACACTCAATTTCAATGATGAACGTTTGACAGAAAGAACTGTTTTATTCACTTTATATATTAAACTAGGTCCCCACCTATGAAATTGGCGTTTTGTATGGAGAATTTTAAAGAAGTTGCATTTTTCATACTAACATTTTCTTAATTTATTTAACAACCATAAACACTAATGTTTAAAAAAATGTATGCTCTAATGTTTAAAAACTAAGAAAACGTATGCCACTTAGATTAAGCAACAAAAACCACCACTTACTTATTTATTACTTCATTACTTTTATGCGATATAATATCAAGCAATTGATAAATATTTTAAATCATAGAAGTAACGAGGTTCTCTGTTTGTGAAAAAAAAACGCCAATTTCATAGGTGGGGACCTAATAGTTTTCTTTTAAATAATGAAATGTTCAGGCATATTTTAATCATAATTAAGTGGTCTATTTTAATAACATATATTTTATCAGATAAGGATTAATAATAGGTAGGTATACTGGTCAAATAAGCTTCGGAAATAACAATATTTTTTAATGAAATTCTTAAAGATAAAAATGGTTACTGTGGGTCATCCTTAGAAGATAGACATATGCTATCGCGGACTTTTCTGATAATATTGTTAAGATATGCAATCTAGTAGATCATAATTTTTAATTATCTGTAACGATTTAGTTAGCGCACGCCATGTAAGCGCTCAAAAAATTGCCTTTTTCACGACTTGACAAAACGTGAAGTTTCAGTAGGTACTACGTTGACGTTTAATATAAAAGAATTATATATTTAAACCTTCCGGAATAAATTTTCTAAATGATGGTGAAAACCTAATCAAAATCTATTGCGTATTTTAGAAGACCAACGCGGACATACAGATAAACGCAAAAAGCGATTTGTTTTATAATACTTAGAGATTAGAGATATACGAGTAGATTAGAGATGGTAAAAGTAATCGGAAGTGTAGGTACACACGGCTACACATCAAGCTATACATTTCTAGTATAAGCTGATCTCACACTGTACGGAAATCATATACAATTCGAGATCAGCATAAACTGGAAATGTATAGCTTGATGTGTTGCCATGTGTACTTATTATAAACTAGGCACTTAAACAGTTTCAAAATAAAGATGAGTGAATTGTTCATTTCAGTCCCCGAGTCTCCACCAACAAGAGTGTCCTGTTCAGCCCTATCGTCTTCTGGCATGAAAGTGTCATGGAACCCACCACCAATCGGCCAACATGGCGGTCTCATACAAGGATACAAAGTTATTTATTCACCACTAACCACAGATCATGGTAAGTATAGTAGATCATCAAACAAACAATGCATAACTTAAGCTACTGACAAAGTGAAAATAAGTTGATAGAAAAACAGAAATTAACTAAGCAAAATCTCGTTTTCAGTGGATGTTGGCGAGATCAAACGAGTGGCGACAACAGACACGTACCTGCACACTCTACGTAAATACTCCAACTACTCCATACAAGTCCTGGCTTTCACCAACGCTGGAGACGGCAAACGAAGTCTGCCGGTCTATTGCATGACCGAGGAAGATGGTAAGATCAAATATTATATTGAGATGGATATTCGTAAGTAAAAGACGTCCATAATAATAACATTGAATAGGTAATTGAAATTCTAATAAAGTTTCATAACGTTTTCGTTTTAATTGCAGTTCCTTCAGCACCCGAAAAGATCAAAGCACTAGCATATTCCAGCGACTCAGTATTGGTCAGCTGGTTACCGCCACTACATCCGAACGGTGTTATATCACATTATACAGTCTATTACAGAGAAGCTGGACGGTAAGGACAAAAACAATTCCATACTAAAACATTTACCTAATAAACAATTTAAACTTCACGTAAATGAACTCATATAAAATACAGTTGTTGAACAGTGGGGCAAACCAAAAGTAATTAGGTATTCAAACTTATTATGTACTTACGAGTACATATCTGCTAGTCTGCTACCTATCTACTTTAATAGAGGCTAAAAAAGCATTTCTTATTGTCAATCATCGTGAATTACACCTTATGCTGAACAACGCATCTGACGCCACAATAAACGTGGCCACTTAATAGGCCCAAAAAATTAAGCAACATATAAATGTACCATCGAAACAAAAAGAGGAAGAAGACACCATAAGCCAAATATGACAAGCACTTACAAATGAAATTATCGCTTTTCCAGCCTGGGCAAGCACTCGAGCTTCACAGTGCCTGCAGACAAGAAGACCGACACGGAACTGATGTTCCAAGTACGAAACCTGTTGGAGAACCAGCTGTACGAGTTCTGGGTATCGGCTACCACGGGCTCCGGAGACGGAGAGTCCACGCTCGTCGTGGGGCAAGGACCTAGCTCCAGAAGTTAGTAAAAACCATTATTATATTTAGAAGTATTGTGGGAAAAAAGGTGTAATTGAAAATTGTTTGCATTTTAAACATGAGTTTTGGTTTTAGTGTAAACTTGTTCCCAGTTTAACATGTTAATTACTGTCCGCGAAGCAGACACAACGGTTAAATAAACAATCATAGTGATATGTAAGGCACTGGACATTCAGTATTAAGCAAATAATTTGGGCGTATAAGGGGCTGTTTTTTTTAGTAACTTTTCATCTTTAAATACTTTGATCTTATAGAAGAAGAGGAATGAGACTTTTTTCCACATTTTATGAAACTTATCAATACCTTTATTTTCCCAGTTCCAGCCCGCATCGCCTCCTTCGGCCGCTGGCTGTCCGTGGGCGCGGGCCGCGCCGCGCTGCTGCCGTGCACGTGCGTGGGCGCGCCGGCGCCGCGCTCGCGCTGGCAGCACGCGCGGGTGCCCGTCACGCACCACCAGTACTACCAAGTCACGCATCGAGGACATCTGCATATAAGAGGTACGTTACGTGAAAAGTCAGTTTGCGCCTAGTTGATTTAAATTGGCGATCTATAGTAATCCGAACGGCAGTAAATTGAAAATATGAGTTCACAAGTTTAAAACAGTTGAGTGCAAATTCAATCTTTCAATTTCACCATTTTGTGAGAAGCGATAACAGTGGAGGTCTACCCGGCTTGGGCAGAGCATCACCGTGTCCTCGTGGAGGCGATCGGTGGCGTCCCCGTCCGGCCCTGGTCCAGGCCATGGTACGGAGCGAGAGGGCATGGGAGGCCGTCACCTCCTTCTGCGAAGCAGTAATGCTCGCGAAGGAGCAGGTGGAACGCGTGAGGGAGAGGCACAATTCGCGCCCTCACGCCCCTAGCCACCATGGGAGACGCCCTGGGCGTCGGGAGTCGTAGACGCGGGCTTGCGGTCGATGAGCAATGGGAAGCTCGCCATCCGATAAGGACTAGGCCCGGGTCGACGGCGCGTTGTGTTCCACGTGCGCCTCTAAGAGATGTCAGCAAGTGTAGGGGTCCGGGACCGATGCCTGCCGGGATGTTGATGTTTTGGGGAAGTCCGAAAGGGATACCGTAGCCCATGGCAACGTTCAGACAACTGAAGGAACACGAATGGATTTTAGTCCGTAAGAGATATTTGATAACTTCCCATTAGAAAAAAAAAAAAAGAAGTAGCGATAGCTTCACATAAAACAGTAAATTCCAAAGTCGAACCAAATAGGTAACTTTGCAGCAATATTGTCCATAACCAGTACGAAAAGATAATCAATATACTTACGCTTAGTTATACATTTTTCGAATGGGTCTCAAGTTTTTTGTTCTCAAAGACTCTATTTTCTCTCAATTTTGCAGAAGTAAATGAGCAATCCTCCGGCAACTTCACGTGCACTGCCAGCAACACGATCGGCGAGGACACCATAGTGTACGTGGTTGTCGCCATCATGCCTCCCGCGGCGCCGGCGCTGTCCTTACAATACACGACCACTTCAAGCATCAAGCTACATTGGCAGCTCCCGGGGGATACTACTACAGAACCTATATTAGGTTAGCAACATTTCCAACGTTATAAATTTGCCAATAGAAAAAAAAAAATCGCATTATAAATTCGCCAGTAAAAAATTCCATCATTTGGATAAAACCATATTTTATGGCAACGCATTACACAGTACCAGTCGTTGTGGCGATGATTTGAGAAGACCTTTGTCCACCAGTGGTCTTTTTAGGGTGCAATACCTCAAAAGGAAAAAAAAAGGATACGAAAATCTTGGATCACGGATCAATCAAGATAGTAGTTATATCACATTAAATGTTCTTTCTCCAGAATTAGTTTACCTACTGACAGGTTAAAAATAAAAACGCTATTAAAAACTTACATTTGCAGTTGGAGAATTAACCGTGACGTATAACGATGTATGGGAGATTATGTTTTTCACCTACAATGTTAAGTTTGTTTTTGCGATAAATTCTGCCAAACTACGGAACCCTTCATTTTACTGACACATACTTGACCGGTTTTTTTTCTAACAAATGTTACTTTAATTATATTTTCCTAGAGCTGGTGTAGTGACAAAAGACTATTTAATTATGGTGTTGAACCTAAGCACTGTTCATCCACAGGTTTTCTCCTCCACTACAAGCAAGCTTCAGAGAGTGAATGGCACACAGCAGACCTGTCTCCCGAAGTGAACTCTTATACAATGGACATGCTGAAGTGCGGTTCTACATACAACGCAAAGATACAGGCGCGGAACAGGATATCGATAGGACCACCCAGTGATGTGCTTACAGCCACTACGAGAGGAGGACGTAAGTTTTGAAAGACAAGGACAAGTAATAACCTGATTAGCCTCAGCTTGCTTCTAAAACCGTTGACTTTGGTTAGAAACTACTGATGCTGTAAAAAAAAAAACGAACATAAGAAAAATATCGTTTAAGTTTTTCTCATTATTCATTAATTCTAAACGTCTTTGCTTTAGGCCCCAAGCCCCCAAAACCTGAAGACCACGTGCACATGAATTCAACGGCAATAAAAATAAACTTCTACGCGTGGCGAGATGGCGGCTGCCCCATACTCGGATTTAGGGTGTCCTACCGAAGAGTAGGATCTGAACATTGGATCAAGGTAACCATGCGTATTTCGATATAAAAGCAATGTAATGAACCAAATGGAAAAATGAATTAAAAAAAAAAAAAAAAAAATTGTAGTAATAATTGTAATTGAATTTTGTTGGCAGGTTGGTGATGGACTGAGTTCAGCAAGCCACGTAGTGGGAGAGCTGTTACCAGCCACATGGTACGAGCTGGCGGTGGAAGCATACAGTGATGCGGGGTTGGAGCGAGTCACATTGACTGCTGACACACATACTCTCGCAGGAGGTAAATCATCATTTAAGTAATATTAAGTTAAGAACGGAGGTTTCGGTTTGAACATCGCAGTTTAGGTTAGAGAAAGTGTTATGGATGACTTCGCTTGGCCTTATAATCGTCCCTTAAAATGAGTTCAAGGAGTTCAAACTGCCTTATAAGTAAATTGCATAGGCAAAAGTAGAGGCCAACATCACAATATACATAATTCAGTCATGAAGTAGACACCGTAGGACATCGTATCTACTAGACTCCTAAATAATGTATACGTAACCCCAGGTCGCATCCCCCCAATGAAGCCGTCGGCTCCGCTGGCGGGCGCGGCGCGGCCCGCGGCGCTGCGCACGGTGCTGGTGTCGTGTGTCGCCAGCGGGGTGGTCATCGTCGTCACACTGGCGGCTATCGTTTGTCTTGTGCACGGGAAGAAGAAGTAAGAAGCAAAAAAGTCTGTATTCAACATTTCTAAATTAGGCTGAGAATCAGCACAAAATTACATAATACAGTCCTTGAAAACCCGCCCTTCACCAGTGCCTAGAAGTTTTAGCTGGGAAGAGAAAAGTGGCACAACAAACTCCCCAGCAACACATTTGTCTGATATGTTAGAAGAACTTGATTCTAAAGAATAGTAGAAATAGTACGCAAAGTAATGAATAAATAAAAAGATACATACAGAGAAACAGGTGGCAGGTACATTACTGCCGCGGCCTGCAAAAGGGGCATTAGTTTATTTTTGCTTTAAACAGATGTACCTAATAGGGGTTAAAGAATGAAATTGCCGTTTTATTGTAATAGGTACTTCGAATTGACATAGAACCTTCATGGTTTGAGATTTTAGAGTGAAACTTTTTTCACATGGTACCGATGAAATTCTTCTTTTAAAAAATGTGCAACATTCGATTATCGACTTCCAGTTGGTTTTTTTAATTCAGCTTAGACAAGAAAGATGGATACTTAAAATTCGAGTTATTTTTTAATACGAGTTACGACTCGGAACTAACGCGGCAGAAACAGCTCGCAATGTCAATGTTGCGTTTGGAGAGGGGACTGCTAATGAATACATCGTGCGATTTTGGTTTAAACGCTTTCGTGATGGAAACTTTGATTTGAAGAACGAACCACCTGGAAGACCGCTCACACAGGTGAATAATAATGAATTGAAAGAGATGGTGGAAGCCGATCAGAGCCAAACTACCCAGGAATTAGCGGCATGGTTTAACGTTACCTTACCAACAATATTGACTCATTTGCGTCAAATCAATAAAATAAAAAAAAGAGAAATGGGTGCCTCATGATTTGACTGATCTGCAGAAAGAAACGCAAAGCTTACCAATAAAAAGGTAATGGTAACTGTTTGGTGGTCTCAGCATGGTGTTATTCACTATAGCTTTCTCCGATCTGGTCAAGCAATAATGGCAGATGTCTACTGTGCCGAACTCCGAACAATGATAGCTAAACTAGCAGTGAAACAGCCCCGACTCCTGAATTGAGCTTCACCATTATTGCTCCATAATAACGCGAGCCCTCATACAACACGAGAAACCGTTTTAACTCTACAGGAACTGTAATTAGAAACCATTCTTCAGCCTCCGTATTCGCGTGCCAAATAGACAATTAAATAAAATCTTTGATAAATTACCTCCTTGGTTGTCATGATTGTGTTTCTAATCGTCAAAATGTACGGTTAAACAAGCGCTATTCATTACTTAACTTTAAGCAGCGTTTATGAATACGGAGGAAGATACACAATCATACAAAATAACACTAACTACACCTACATAACATTCCCTAATGGGATAAGTAGGTACAACCGCGGACGTTTGCGGTGAACCACTTTTCACCCCCTTTGCCTTTAGTAATAAGGTTGAAGTGGTTCACCGCCAGCCGCCAGTGTCCGCGGTGGTAGGTACCTAGGTAGTCGAGGTGTAAAAGTACACCAATTTTTCAACTGTTTTTATTTTTATTTATTTTATGATTTATGTAGACACAGTAAAATAAAATAGATACAGTGACATTTATAAGTATTGAGTACTAAGGTACTGGACATATTTCTTCCCGCAGACCTGCAAAAGGAGAAATGAAAAAGAAATGTATCAATAGGCAGTCATAAATAGATTCCGCGTTGCTACTAATAAATCCCTAATAGAAAAGCCCAATTACACTGCATTATCAGGGGATCAAACGAACCCTGGACCCCATGGTCAGCAGTTTTTGTGCTTCTGATCACTAGGACAAGGACAAGGGAGATTTTACCCGACTGCGGCGACGCCAAAAAAGGAGGGTTGTGTTTGACCTGTATGTATGTATGGCCGTCCCTATTTACCCTCGTAACTACTAAACAGATGAACTTATTTTGATGAAAGCTAGTTGTTAGATTCGTCTTTATTGCGCGAGTATCACTGGGTCTTATAATTAAAAAAAAAAAAACAAATTGGCAATCTCATGCAGTCGGAGGCCTTTAATTCTTAATTTTTAAATTTAAGAAGATGCCTCCGACTACATTAGATTGTATATAATACTAAGTGGGATTAGTGACAGACATAGGTTATATTGTTTCCATCTTTTTAGGGTTCCGTAGTCAACAAGGAACCCTTATAATTTCGCCATGTCCGTCTGTCTTTCTGTCTGTCTGTCTGTCCGCGGTTTAGCTCAAAAACTATTGGTACTAGAAAGTTGTAATTTGGCATGAGTATACAAGTTAATAACGCCGAAAAAGTGTTTTTTTTTTTTTAACAATTAGGTATTTAGGGTACCTCCCCTACATGTAAAGTGGGGACGATAATTTTTTTTTTCGTCCTTCCCATAGTGTGGGATATCGTTGGATAGGTCTTCAAAAATATTAGGGGTTTGCGAAAACCGTTTTTTGATTAAGTAAACCGTTCGTGACTTGTCAAGCTTTAAAGTACCAATTTTCGTTAGAGTCAAGTGTTTCCCCCCTCTACCAACTAAACGGTTGTAGTTAGAAATTCAAATGTCACGGCATTAGTACTTATATATAACGAAATTTTAAGAAAAACTATCACACTTAAGTGGGCTTTACAAGTTCACGAGTAATAATTGACCAACTTAAATTTGCGGTTGCAAAAACATGTTCTCCCATATATTCCGTATGGGAGAACATGTTTTTCAATTACAAAGTTTAGTTTGTTCTTACGATAAATTCATTCCAACTACGGAACCCTTCATTGTGCGTGGTCCGACACGCACTTGGCCGGTTTTTTTAATAGTTAATTGTGCAACAAGAGAGCAAAGTTGTTTTTTGCTGAGAGTGTTGATTTTCTAGGTTATAATAATCCCGAGCGCTGCGAGGGATTCAAAGACAATTAATAAGTAAGTAATAAGTAGTAATTTTGGAGCTAAAAATGTGAATTTTAAATATCAATAACTTTTTTACTATCAATAGTAATAAAAAAAATACTCTTTTGTAATGTTACTGCAGTACCATATGCCCTTTTCGGATCAGACAAGTTTTTTTTTTACATAATCTTCATCACCTCGTATTTTGCAGCCACCATCTTAAATCCAAGATGGTGGCTGCATTTTAACCACACTATCGACTTTAGCACCCTCCGAAACTATAAAAACGACACCCTTGACGAAAAATGTGAAAATTTTCGCAGCCACCATCATGGATTTGTAGCGGTTACACCGCCACATACGAACTACGCATCAAAGACATGACGTCACACAAATCCTGCATCGCGCAATTAGAGTTTACCGCGCGAACGACATAATTATATGTATAAGACTATCCGACATCAACAGTCGGGCAGTCGGCCCGCCAGACACAACACCCGTCTGGTCGGAGGATCCTCCCTTTTCTATGGTGGATGAGTGAACTATTCGTTCCATAAATTTAATAAAACAGAATTTAATTATAACAGATGATTTGCAATTTTAAGGTTTTATGTGTATCCGAACGTTTTATTGTTTGTTTCTTTTTAGGCCTAAATGTAGGTATGGAATTTTGAAATCGAACTTCGTATCGACTTGTTTCTATCTCTCCCTTTTTTCGTATCGAAGTGAAAGTGACAAAACTAATTGAAGTTTAAATCTTTAGAATTTTTTGACTAGACCCAACACTGTTTTCGGCATTTAAAAAAAATAATTAAAAAGTTACTTTGTCTCACGCTCGCAGCAAAATAGAATTTTGCTCACTGTTTTTAGACAGCAAAACCTGCTTGTTTGAGATGCTGAGGTGAAAAGTTATTTTTTTACGCAGTCGGGATTTAAATTTTTTAAAGTTTGAATATCATAAATATAAAATTCTCGTGTCACAATGTTCGTTCCCGTACTCCTCCGAAGCGGCTTGACCGATTCTCATGAAATTTTGTGAGCATATTGAGTAGGTCTGAGAATCGGCTAACATTTATTTTTCATACCACTTAGTGATAAGGGTTGTCAAAAAAAAAAAAGTTGCAAAACAACGTTTGCCGGGTCAGCTAGTTTATGTATATTTTAATCCGTTTGCCGGGTCAGCTAGTTTATGTATATTATAATCTATCTACATTTTAGATTCTTCTGCATCTCAAGTGACCACTACATGAGGGATGACAGGAAGCTAAGTGAAAGCAATGAAGCAGAGAGGGAGAAGCTCCGAGAAGGGCAGAAGCTGTATTCATCATCCTCTATCAATGGAAATGAAAAATCCAATGATGACTCTTCAGGTTAGCATGAAGCATTTACCTAATGTCTACTACGTGCAAAGTTTATTCAAACATAGCCATAAAATATTACACCTGTATTTCCCTAAGAGATAGGCAGAAGTGGCTGCTAAGTACAAGTACAGCCAGATTTTAACAGTTGCTACTGAACAAATCCTGTAGGAAAAGGAAAACGCCAAAAGCACTGCCCGACCCGGGATTGAACCCATGACTACATTTTACCCTAAAACCAACGAGGTGATCTGTTTGTTTTTACCCGACTGCGCGACAGCAAAGACAGCGTTATGTTTACACGCGTACATCTATTGTATCTTATATAGTATCTTTGTATGGGATTATTTATACCCTCGAACCATCCTAACGGCTGGATGGAATTTAATACATGAGATGTCTATCGATTCGTGGCTAAATAATGATAGTCGCACAGGTCGATCGACAGTTAAGCTACGCTTGCTGAGGTTGGTCCGTGAATGGGTGACCATCCATTACATATCGAGACCCCTCCGTGCCTCGGAAAGCACGTTAAGCCATTGGTCCCCACTGTCATTCGTAGATCTTTGACAGTCGTTACGGGTAGTCGGATGCCCGAAAGTCTGTTATCTAGTCTTGGCATTTTTTTTTTTTTTGTTAGAAGTCATTACATGACTTCTCCCGCTCTGGGTGGAGCGGCAGGGCATGTCAGACTCTTACTGACTAAAACCCACCCGTGTTCCTTCAGTTGCCTGTGCATTGCCAGGGGCCACGGTATCCCTTTCGGACTTTCAGACCCCTTCATTGCTGACATCTCTTTGAGGCGCGCGTAGAACACAACGCGCCGTCGACCCGGCACTGGTCCTTACCGGATGGCGAGCTACCCATTGCTCACCATCCACCAGCAAGCCCGTGACTACGGTGGCCGGGCTAATCGGCTATCGATTCCTGACGCCCAGGGCGTCTCTTCCTGCGGCGGCTAGGGGCGTGAGGTCACGAATGTTGCCTCTTCCTCACGTGTTCCGCCTCCTCCTTCGCGAACATTACTGTTTCGCAGAAGGAGGTGACGGCCTCCCATGCCCTCTCGCTCCGTACCATGGCCTGGACCAGACCCGGACGCGAGAGATCCCTGCCACCGATCGCCTCCACTAGGACATGGTGGTGCTCTGCCCAAGCCGGGCAGACCTCCACCGTATGCTCCAGCGTGTCCTCGGGTGATCCACGCAGTGATGATACCCGGGCGTTTCCTCCCAGCCTTATCCAAAACAGGAACCTCCCGAAACAACCGTGTCCGGTGAGGACCTGCCTCAAAGAGCGGTCTTATCGCCGCAATAGTGGCGTGCCCTGCACTGGGTTGCGAAGTGGCAGTGGCTGAAGTGGCAGTGGGCGGGGCACATAGCGCGCAGAACTGACGGCCGTTGGGGCAGAAAGGTTCTGGAATGGAGGCCACGTACCGGCAAGCGCAGCGTAGGACGTCCACCCACAAGGTGGACAGACGACCTAATAAAGGTCGCAGGAAGCCGCTGGATGCAGGTCACTTCCAACCGGCCGATTTGAAAATTGGGGGAGGCCTATGTTCAGCAGTGGACGTCCTATGGCTGAAATGATGATAATGATAATGAGGTGTCTATCGACTGTTCTAGGTCACGCGTGGTTATAGGCTTTTGTTTTTACAAAATCGAAATGGCGGAATCAATATGAAATGACCTCAGACCAAATAAAAAACCAGGCAAGATCGTCAACATGTGTGCACTTAGTGAGGTAGAGTTTGATTGTAAATGTGTGCATGTGAGACAGTGGAGGTGTAGTTTTGACTAACTGTATTTAGGGTTGCCAGATGTCCAGGAAATCCGGGAATGTCCCGGAATTTTGCGTCTTGTCTCGTGTCCAGTAATAAGACCAGTCCCGGATTTTGAACACCTATTACTTTTTACTCCTTTTGCGAAATAATATTTAGCCTGTTGAATAGTTTATGCGAAACCGAATCCAAGGAGTCCATACTCAAACTCATAGCATTTATTTCAATTAAACCATTTACAGGCATTTTTGAACTGTCAAGGGGTCGGTCAGTCAAAAATATGAAGCTAGTTACCCATTCCAAAGCGTAGTAGGTACCTATGGAGAAGAACGGGCAAGAAACTCCACGGACACTCTTTTAAATAAATAAAAAATTTATATAAAATATTGATACATCATTCATTTTGAAATTATGCATGTGAGAACAATGTAATAAGACGTGCACGTTCGTAAAAGCGTCCGTAATAAAAAGAAGAAAAAAAAGAATCATTCAAAAACTTAAAATAAATTAAGATAAGCCATGGCAGCTAAGAGATGACCAGTCCCAACTGACGGCGCCCGTTCACGAACATGACGCATGGATCAGCACCATTCAGCTCAACCATTTTGAAGGGAGCTAAATGATCCAACACACACGCCACCATCAGCGAGACATTTGAGTGAGCATGACATACTCACAGCCGCCAGGGCACATTCAAGTCAATGAAATACTACATACTACCCGGTAAATGGTAGCTCTTTAGTACATAGTACTCACACCTGTGCTATGCAATTATAATGGATTTGATTGATCAACTCCGAACTGCAGACTTGTATCAATATTGACATGTTTATATTAATTATGTTAATAGTTTTGCAAAGCCCTTGACGGAGAAAAAAACGCATGGATAAATATTTAAAAGTCTGTCAAAAGTTTTATAAGCTAACTCGTGTTAATTTCCTACAAAAGTTTACCAAATCAACAAGCAGGTGCTCAATTTAGTGTTTTTTTTTTTATAATATTAGAAAAATACACATTCAGTATTAAGGCAGGTTAGTAATTTTTACTTGAAGTGAGAGTTATTACATAAGTATACTTAATTGAAAATAACTTGCATTTTTCTTTTCAGTTAAAAAAAAAACAACTAGTAAAAAAATAATTAGGCTTAATTGAATACATAATTATGTCAAATATTTTACTACGGCCCGACTCCGCTACCCTAGAATTGTCGCGGAAATGATAAGCCTTGCAACCCTAACTATATTGTTCGCAGCACTTTGTCTTGGTTTTATAATTGGTCTGAAATTACTTGATTTTTTCCTAATATAATCAATCTCTAAGTAACCTTACCTATTACTGAACTCCATCTTCAGCGGAGTTGTACGAAATAAGTCCATACGCGACGTTCGGCGTGTCAGCGGCTCATTCACTACAGTTCCGCACGCTCGCGAGGCGTGAAGACGACGCGGCACCACCGCACCGGCGACGACATCGTGCCTGTGATCACTACAGATATGGTCAGTTATTCTTATTAATAAACTACGATACGCACTTTTCATTTTCACTCACGAATCACGAATGATAATTAATTTTGTATTTTGAATTTTACGCGGTCATGGGAAGGGGTTAAACTTTTTTGACGTTTCAAAAGGTACTAGTGATGTGATATTGCATTCAAGAAATTAGTAATATTGGGGTACTACGTAGATCTTATAATCGACTTCACAATAATTGTCTTAAACTTTTTCTTTTTCAATTTGTTTTTTATAAAAGTACCTACCTAAATCTAGTATGAACCTAAAGTTTTTACTCAGCTATGAATTATAAAATTTGTAACTAGCATACTTTTAAACATGTTCCAAGCCCTCGCTTGGTTCCGACGTATTGTTGTTGTACCGACAGATGAATCGAGTCTGTCTAAATGCTCGACAGTGGAAGCGCGGCACCGCATGCGTGCCGCCTGCGCCAGTGCTGGGGGTGGCGCCGCGCCCAACAACTGGAGGGACACGCACACCGACTCCGACGACAACAGCGATAGTGCTGCCAATACCACTACTAAAGGTTAAAAAAACTATTGTTGGCCTATCGTATGTGCCTCATCATCTAATATACCAGTTTTAGAAGCAGATAGTACGTTTTTACGTTTATGCAAATCATAATCAATAATATCGGGATCGGGATAATTATTATTATAGGTATTTTTACCTCAGTTTTTTTTAGCCTACGTTGCCTTTACAGTGTGAAAGTAGTCAGTATTGATCATCAAAGACACTAAGACAGATTTAACATTGTCTTTTTACACCAGGTTCAGGCACATCCCCCTGCAACAGCGCGTACGGCAGCGGCCGGCGCAGCGCGCGCACGACCAGCAGGTAGAACTCAGGTACCTCCCCCGCTCACTCCTCACCACTCGCCGCTCACCACTCACCTTGTCCATGCACCTCCATTATTGCTAGACTGTGAACTGGTTCAGTGACAACTTATTAATTTGTTGAAGTTTTGAAACTAACACTATTTTATTTAGTAGTCAGTCGCTTCTTAAGAGATACTTATTAGATTCTTTTTTAGTTGCTATTATATTGTGGTGTCTGTCTTTTTTAACCCTTCGGGCGTGTACTTGCGCGCGTGAAAGTTCACATGCAGGGCAGGGTCAGGCGCGTGAACGCGCGTCTACGGCGCGTGTAATTCAAACAACAATATCTCTTAAATTACGCTAAGTAGCTGTATAGAAGTTATGTCCCTGGAATCATTACTAAATAAGCTAACTCATTCTAAATGGATTAGTCCAGTTTAATTTTCTAATTAGATACCGATTCTAATTAGAATTTAGTTAGGGGGGTTTTCCCAGTTTTTGGTACAAAAGACGTTCTAATTACAAAATAGAACCATTATTTCAAAAAGTATTTGTTTTATCTTCATAAATATACATCATTTCACATTAATAAATAAAAAGAACAGACCTCCTTGAACATTTTTTTCTTATCACACATGTTTACATTATCGTGACTCATTTGTTTGACCGTGCGCGCCGAGCGATAACAATAGGGTCTATTCATTGTTCGATTCCTTTGTAACCGAAGGCCAAGTGGCTTGGGTTACTATTTTAATCTATTGTTTGGTTTTAACATGCATATCACAGACGGAGTTTCGGCTGCTACAAATATTTATTTAGAATGTATCGTATACCCAACCCAACCACTTGAAAAATGCCTTAATTTGGCCGTAAAAAAACTACCTCTTGAACTTAGGGTCTCAAATTACATTCGGATCCTTTTTTTAAATACAAATTAGCATTCTATATTTTGAAGATATTTATAAATCGATAAGTACAATAAAAATGCATGCTGCCTTACAAAAACATTATGGGAATCAACGACAAAAACGCCCTATGAGGAGCCCTAACAGCAACCGAATTTGGCGGCCCGAGTAGGTATTTTTCATTTCAATTTTATGCAAGTATAATACGATAATATTTAAACTAAATGCCTAATATCAATAATACGATACATATAAACATATGTAATAGCGACAGTTTCTATCATTCACATATTTACTAATAGTATTACCTCGAAATAAGTTCCGGCCGGCGCGGGATGTCACTATGCCGCCGCAACGGGTCACTATTTTCACAAAAATCACTATTTTCTGTTGAAATCTTTATAAATTACACTTTACAGGTAGTTAAAACTGTTTATTAACTACCCAGGCATGATATTATACACGTTTACACCCACTTTCACTGCACTTTCACTTTATTTATGTAATTTTTGGCGGACTTTTGATGATCGCGTTTTGCGCGCGCGACCTCTACTGAGCGGCCGAACGAATAGCGACTATTACGCGTCAGTCATTCATTCAATGTACTTGACAAGGACAATATATCTTTCTTGTTTTGTTTCCTAGACTCTGTGCAAGTTAGAACAGGATAGATACAGGTTATTTATGGAAATTTCCGTCATAATTGACGGCAGACAGTGCTAGCCCGAAACGGGCTTCGACACCAAACTCGTACTTTGACAGATTCCCGAAACGGGCTTCGACACGCCTGAGGGGTTATACACGTTTAATTACTTATTTATTAGTAGTTCGTTTTTTAATGTAGGTAGTTGGGTTTTAGTTAGGTTTCTGTTCATTTCCATAGTCATGCAATTAATTTTTAAATTTATAGATAAACGTTTATGCGAGCTAAACCTAAAATATACCCAACATAAAGCTTTACAACAAACCAGCTTTCTTACGAACTAACTGAATATAAATGAAGTAATTTGTAGCATAGGACTGAGTTTAGTGTGTCTTTGACAGCGGAGGCCCGAACGGGAGCGACGGCCTCTCAGGGAGCTTCGCCCCAGTCCCCGCTGATATATCTTCTTTAATTGACAAGTAAGATCTTATTTTTCTTCTTATTGGTATGATTTTGGCATCGTCGTTGCTGTATTTTTTTTAACACTACTTTAACTCTTGACTCGTAACTGATCTTGATTAAAAACTTCATTAACATACATAATTGTAACGGTAATGCTACGGCTACGTTGTTGCGATAAAGCGAACTACAATGCACGCGCTCTCTGCCCACAGTGAGAAGTTGAGCGGTGTGCGAGAGAGAGCGCGCGAAGTGTAATAATAATTCGCCTCATGGCGACAATGTAGCCGTAGCATAACAATACTATTCAACTCGAAATATCACCCCACTAGAACCTGCATATTGTAACCTGAATACACACCTTTTAGGTATTTATTATCACCCAACTATTAATTATTATCTGCAGAAAATAATTACAGTTCTTGGTTTTGTTTGAGATGAAACATTAATTTCAGTGCTCCTGACCAAACCATGTTCCATAATGTTGGAGTGTGTAACGAGTTTAAAATATCGTTACATGCTTCTCGTCAGTTAGTCGATTTCGGAACGTTTTTTTTGCTGTCATCGATTGTTTGGTGGAAGCTGTCAACTTTGACGTGATCACTTTTGCGACGAACATTCCGGATGTAGTATTGAATTTTAACGACATTTTTTAATCGGGATAAATCCTGGGTATTGGCGGCCTATTGATGCCGTAAACTTCTAAAACTTTCCCTCAGGACGTGGTGACGTAGGAATAATCCTTCATTTCTTTGGTAAGATTGAATTCTTTCGGATTGATAAATTGGATAGCGTGACGAGTGCTCGATATCATACTAAATTATTGTTCCAGGCTTTTAAGTGATTTGTCGCCCGCCTGAATTTTGTGGTGCACTTAATGCCATTTGTTGGAAAAGACGGTAAGTTATTATTACTCGTGGAACGCCACGCTTCCCAACGTTTGGGAATCCTGAACAATTTATTAATTCTCTGTAAATTTTGTTACAGCCGGACATTGATCGACCCTGGCGTCTTTTCTGTTCTTTTCTATTCCTTTTCTTTACTGGATATATTTCTACAAGGGATATTTTTATCCCAACTTTCAACGCCACGATCCTAGAGGTTTTATTTAACCATTTTATTTAACCCTTTTTTTACTACCTACCTTTTTTTTATCAACAAAGATGCAATAGTAATATAAATTCAATAATCATAGTAATGTAAATTCAATAATAATAATAATTTAAGTAATTTTAACCTTTTGTATTTAATTTCATAATTTTATTACTCTGAAGCTACTGGCAATTAATTAAACAAGGTATTAGCAAAGGAAATTCCATTCTTTTATTCATTTAATTAGCTACCTACCGGCAGATTAAAAGTCTGACTCTCCGAAGTGTTCTATCTGGCAAGTTTGGTTTATTTAAAACATAGTGTGTGCATCTCCAAGGCGCCCGAAATTATTTTATTGTTTAATTTGTATTTTTTTTATAGGAGAACACACCATCTTTACACATTTTTATTAAATTGGGCAAGCTCCCAACACATGTGACACTCATGTACAACCCATCCATTACATTTGTCGCTCTGCGAACAGGGACTTGAAGTAGCTTCCTTGTATCTTATAAATTATTATTGCATCTTATATTTTGTAGTATTGTTTACAGAACAAATTAAACAGTTTCTGTAATACACTTTTTTTGGAATGTTGTAATTTACAACTAAGTTTTCTTGATGTTTCCTAGTAAGTAAACAATATTTACTAACAACTTTATTGTACTATTGTGTGTTTAACTTTTATGGTTACAGCAATATCATTATATTCTTGCAAAATCAACATATTGTATGGTAAGACAGTTTTGTTTTGTATAAGTGACTCAACGGTGTAAAACTAAGTGCGGTGTTTCATATTAGATTTTAAACAAACTTTGGTTTAACTTAAGTAATACCTAATCATAGTTTAAGTGATATAAGCTTATCCTGTAAATTATTACTGCATCTTTTCACTTTTAAATATTTCATAAAAATCAACTTGTAGGTAACTTAAAAAATATTTTTTCACTTTAACCTCAAATATTTTACAACTTGTGATATTTTGCCCTGCTTTTCTTATCGTATTGTTTATTCATAATGGATAAAGAAGATCAATCTCCTCTGCCTCTTGCTATGAATAACATGGAATCTGATGGTGCTTGCACAGTTCCTAATGTTGCACCTGTTGCTCCTGACATGATTAATTTGACAGAAGTACCACTTGCTTTTGATCTTAATGACAGGATTGTACAGTCTTCTTCAGCTTTTGCGATGCACGCTTTGCCTTCGTTTAATTCCATGAATGTTTTGGTTAATGAATGAATGAATATTCAAAAGAATTTAGCTTCTGGAATTACATTATTAAAAATAATTTAGCTTCTGCAATTATAGTACCACAGAACGTGAATTACTTGCTATTTTAGCTTCAATAGAACATTTCAGACCTTATATTGAAGGAATGAAGTTTACTGTAATAACTGATCATGCTAGTTTAAAATGGCTTTTAGGTCTTAGCAATCCTAGTGGACGCTTAGCATGTTGGGCTGCTAGAATTTCTCAATTTACTTTTGATATAGTTCATAAAAAAGGATCTTTACATTTAGTTCCAGATGCTTTATCTCGTATTGAAGTAGCCGCTATAGAAATCTCTCAAAATAATTTAGTTTTGCCAGATGATGATATTTATGATCCATGGTATAAAAAAGTATTTATTAATTGTCAAAAGTCTCCTTACAGATATAAGAACTTTAGAGTAGAAAGTAAAACCTTATATAAATTTTGTAAAAGTAAGTTTGATCCTAATAGTAATCTTAATTGGAAAATAGTTATTCCTAAAGAACATATTTTAGATACAATTCGTTCTAATCATGATGACATTAATTCTGGTCATCTTGGTATCCATAAAACTTTAAATAAATTAAAACAACACTATTTTTGGAAAGGGATGTTTAATGATGTTCAAAAATATATTCTAGCTTGTGATACTTGTAAAGCTTATAAACACACCACACAACCTCCTTTTGGTATTATGGTTAACCCTAAAAAAGTTGATCGACCTATGCTAATGCTTTCAGTGGATATTATAGGTATATTACCTAAAGCTTATTCTGGACATAAATATATTCTCTCTGTTGTTGATGTGTTTACTAAATACTGCTGGATTTTTCCTATGATAAATGCTACTACTAGAGTAATAAATAAACTTTTTGAAAAAGAAATATTTCTTAAATTTGGTTGTCCTAAAATAATTGTTTGTGATAATGGTACACAATTTACTTCTAAACATTTCGTAGAATTTTTGAAAGGTTATAATATCACAAAAATATTTTATAATACTTTATACACGCCTCAAAACAATACAGTTGAGAGATATAATAAAACTGTTGAAACTTGCATTGCTTGTTTTGTTAAAGATGATCATAGAACTTGGTCTAAATATTTACCTCATGTTCAACTAGCTTTGAATAATAGTGTGAATCTAGCCACAGATTTCACACCTAATTTTTTGACGTTTGGAAGGGAACTTATTTTTGATGCTTCTTTACATCGTTTAAGTGACTCTATAGATAATTTAGATGAACTGGAAGTTTCCCATAGAACTCACTATGCTGATTCTCTTAATTCACTTAGTGAAATTTTTGTTAAAGTTCAAACTCATTTATTAAAAGCTTATCAGCGTAATGCTCGCTATTATAATAAAGGTCGCAAAGTCATTTCTTTTGATGTGGGTGATGTTGTGTGGAGAAGGAGTTTTGTTCAATCTCATGCACCTACTTATTTTTCAGCAAAACTTGCTCCTAAGTTTATTAAATGTAAAATTATTGAAAAGATCTCTGATAATGTTTATAATCTGAAAGACCTTAATAAGGGTACCGCTGGTCGTTATCATGTTAAGGATATAATTAAATTCTAATTTGGTTTCCAAGTGTAAGTCTTGATTTTGATAATTTTGTTTGAAGATCACTTATGATAGTGTGATGTATGATGGGATGGTTGATAGGTTATTAGTGATTTGAATGAGAGTATGTTAGTTAACTTCTTATAAATTTATTGAATTTGATTTCTTAACTTTCTAAAATACAACTTAGGACCTTTTAATAACTTTTCTACCCACACGAATACGTTTCTCATATCAAAGGATCTTATTATTAATATTTTGTATATGTATCTTATTAATATTTTTATACATATCTTATTATTATTATTCTTTTATACAAGTCTTGTATGCGATTTTTATGTATACATTCTTGTATAAAATTTCTTAGTTGTTACCCACTGCTTGTGAACACTTTGTTTTCACTTGTAGAGGTTAACCTACTTTTTTTACGGATCTCGGTATATTTTTTTCCCTTGATTTCGTTGTTTTTATGCTTCTGTGCTCGGAAGGTTGGTAGTGTTGTGCCGATCACAGGATGCATTTCTTGTTCTGCTATTGTGCTCGGGAAATTGGTGGAGTTGAGCCGATCACAATATGCATCTCTTGTTCTGCTATTGTGCTCGGGATATTGGTGGTGTTGAGCCGATCACAATATGCATCTCTTGTTCTGCTATTGTGCTCGGGATATTGGTGGTGTTGAGCCGATCACAATATGCATTTATTTTCGAAGGTGTTCGTGCTCGGAAAATTGGTGGAGTTGTGCCGATCACAACATTCTTCTTTATATTTTTTGCATTTGTAGAGATGTGGAGATTTTAAACTGTGTCTCACAGTTATAATTTGTTCTTGCTAGTCAGTGGCGATGGTGCCTAACTGCACTCTTAAAGACATTTTTTTGGATTATTCTCGTTAGACAGCGGCAATTGCGCCTAACTGTACTCAAATTAATATTTTTATCGTGTTTATATACTTGTTAGTCGGTGGCTATGGTGCCTAACCGAACTCGAAATTGGTATTTTTTTGTTGTTTCTAGAGTTATACTGTATGTTAGTCGGTGGCTATGGTGCCTAACCGAACTCAAATTGGTATTTTTTTGTTGTTTCTAGAGTTATACTGTATGTTAGTCGGTGGCTATGGTGCCTAACCGAACTCGAAATTGGTATTTTTTTGTTGTTTCTAGAGTTATACTGTATGTTAGTCGGTGGCTATGGTGCCTAACCGAACTCAAATTGGTATTTTTTTGTTGTTGTTTCTAGAGTTATACTGTATGTTAGTCGGTGGCTATTGTGCCTAACCGTACTCAATTCAGTATACTCTTGTTGTGCTCTTATACAATATTGTTCAGCGACTATTTCGCTTGACTTATTTGTTTTTATATGCATGTTGTTTTAAGAAATAGTCATAGAAACTATTTTTTGTATAATTGTTATTAGACTTAGCGGATATCTTCCTTGCGGTCTTATAATCCTATCCTTTTATAGGGTATTTTTTTTTTTTTTGTTTTGTTGTTTTTGGAATTTATATTTCCTATTTTTTGTAATCTATTTCTTTTGCCTTGTTTATTTTTTAGCATAAAAGAAATTGCTTTCTTTTATTTTTTCGGGGAGGGATGTAATGTAACGAGTTTAAAATATCGTTACATGCTTCTCGTCAGTTAGTCGATTTCGGAACGTTTTTTTTGCTGTCATCGATTGTTTGGTGGAAGCTGTCAACTTTGACGTGATCACTTTTGCGACGAACATTCCGGATGTAGTATTGAATTTTAACGACATTTTTTAATCGGGATAAATCCTGGGTATTGGCGGCCTATTGATGCCGTAAACTTCTAAAACTTTCCCTCAGGACGTGGTGACGTAGGAATAATCCTTCATTTCTTTGGTAAGATTGAATTCTTTCGGATTGATAAATTGGATAGCGTGACGAGTGCTCGATATCATACTAAATTATTGTTCCAGGCTTTTAAGTGATTTGTCGCCCGCCTGAATTTTGTGGTGCACTTAATGCCATTTGTTGGAAAAGACGGTAAGTTATTATTACTCGTGGAACGCCACGCTTCCCAACGTTTGGGAATCCTGAACAATTTATTAATTCTCTGTAAATTTTGTTACAGCCGGACATTGATCGACCCTGGCGTCTTTTCTGTTCTTTTCTATTCCTTTTCTTTACTGGATATATTTCTACAAGGGATATTTTTATCCCAACTTTCAACGCCACGATCCTAGAGGTTTTATTTAACCATTTTATTTAACCCTTTTTTTACTACCTACCTTTTTTTTATCAACAAAGATGCAATAGTAATATAAATTCAATAATCATAGTAATGTAAATTCAATAATAATAATAATTTAAGTAATTTTAACCTTTTGTATTTAATTTCATAATTTTATTACTCTGAAGCTACTGGCAATTAATTAAACAAGGTATTAGCAAAGGAAATTCCATTCTTTTATTCATTTAATTAGCTACCTACCGGCAGATTAAAAGTCTGACTCTCCGAAGTGTTCTATCTGGCAAGTTTGGTTTATTTAAAACATAGTGTGTGCATCTCCAAGGCGCCCGAAATTATTTTATTGTTTAATTTGTATTTTTTTTATAGGAGAACACACCATCTTTACACATTTTTATTAAATTGGGCAAGCTCCCAACACATGTGACACTCATGTACAACCCATCCATTACAAGTGTCCAAAGTGTCTACACACCTGCACTCTAAGGATCTAAAAAATGCCACTGATGCCGTGATTGGGATAGCCACCTACTGGGCCCAATTCGTTTAACATAATACAAATTTTAATGTATTAACCATCGACTCGAAAAGAAGAAGAAGATTAATTTCATTTTTTTTCTGCGCAGATATCAACAAAGAAAAGAACAAGAACGGCGAGAATGTACAATTCACGTGTAACATTAGTGTTTTAAACAATTTTCTAATTGAACAAGTCCATTCACACATTGTGAACATAACGTCAAACTATTTCATTAGGAGTATTTTTTTTTTATATTTGTGCAATTTGAAAAACGTTTCGAGTTTAATAAAAAAAAAAGCAAACTGCTCGTTTGCTGTCAATTGTTTGAAAAAAGGGCTTAATTCATACATGTGATTACGTCACAAACTGTGACACCCCATTTACTTAATGTTAAATAAATTATTTCTATAATAATGTGATTTATTTTTAAAAAAACTGTTGATCTATGACAGTTTAGATTTATATATGGCATCTAATAAATTGTAAATATTGACAGATGTTAAGTATAATGAATATTACTCATTTGCTGTGAGATTTATAGTTGAACAATTTTAAATGTGGAGATTTCGCTGTCCATATAGTAAAAAACCATGCTCTCAATATATCATTGTGCATAAAATAATCTCACAGCAAACCTAAATATGAAAATATAACATGTGCATCTGCTTTTTTCTAAATTCCTCAATAAATAAAATGTCTACGCACGGCGTGTAAAATCTGATGCACATTATATGTTTTCAAAGTTTAAATAATTAATTTACTAAATTACGTAGCTCATAAGTACCTATGTTAACGGCTGTTCCAAACTGCAAAAGATACATATCATTAAAATAGACTGCCAGTATTTAAGTAATTCGTAATTCTTTTTACTATATTGTTGATTAATATAGTTAATAGGTATTAATTATACACTATTGTATAAAAATCTTTCTATATACATGTTGTGTAATAATAAAATTATTGATATTAGTGCGGAGGAAAAAAAAATAAAGATGTGTGTTGTGGTATGACATTTTATTTTATTTCTTTAAGTAACCCAGTAGGTAGTAACATACATTACATATTCAGTATTCATTATATAATTAATCTAAAATTATTTTGATCAAGCCAGTGTATAATGTCCGTTAAATTAGATAGATAGAAGATAGATAGAATACTCTTTATTGTACACCATAAAAATTACAAACATAAATTTACGACATGTTCATACGTTTTTAGGTACATTTAATCAAGGCAGTACTATCGTCAGCGAATAAGACCATGGGATGTTTTATGCGTCGTGGCAAATCATTAATATAAATTAAAAATAATAAAACGCCCAAAACAGTGCCCTGTGGTACGCCATAACTAATGAAATTGTTTATTCTGTAAATAGGATACTGCAATTACTTTTACAGGACATATTAAAAAAATATAGCTAGATGAGTTCGGCGTTTCCTATCTGACCACTCTGAGAAGAAAGACCTTTTAAAGTCCAGACATAATCTTGGTCAGGCCTTATGAGGACTATGTAGATTAGTATCTGAAATGGTCTTTTGAGGAAAAAACCACACAGATTTTCCAGTCAGTGCAAGCATTTGTTAGTAATCGTGGAGCTTAACTCAGAACATAAGGAGCCCAACTCAAAGAACAATACTAAAGAAAGGGCATTTGGGTAGGCCACATATACTACTCAAACTGCGAGACCATAATTAAAACTGAAAAAAAAATAGAGGAAAAAAAATAGCCTCATAGTCCTCGCATTCATAATAATTAAAACAATTTATTACTTTACGAAGTAATCATGTCATTTTGTGTTTTTCAATAATGTCAATATGTATTAAAAACTGTTATATTTTAGTGATTTTACATAATAATAATTAAAATGACAAATTTTATGGTTTTAACTCATGGCTTTACGCACGCTTTTTTATCTTCCAAATAATAAGAAATTTTATGGTAAGTACGTGGACTCAACAGGGTCCAACTCTATTTCACTAACTTGAACATTGGTAGCTGTTAGCTGCCTGACATTTGGCGTTGATAATCTAAGAAGTTTAAATACAAGATAAATCACATTTATAAGTTGCTAAGTGTAGATTAGTGTTCGTGACTGTACATACGATTATTTACATTAAACCAGTAGAGTAGAGTAGAAAAAAATAGGCAAGTGTCATCTGCGAATAAAACGATCTTCTGATTATGTGGTAAGGTAAGTCATTTATACAAATTAGAAATAAGAAAGGACCTAGAATTGAACCCTGCGGAACGCTCATCGTGACCGCAGATACTGCAAATCTCTTGCCATTAACATCGAACGTCTGAATTCTGTTGTTCAGATAAGAAGTCAGAAGTTCAAGAGCCTTGTCCCTCACATACCATAGTAGTACAGTTTCCTGATGAGTGTATCATGATGTATGCAATCGAAGGCCTTGGACAAGTCACAGAAATTGCCAAGCGCATCTTGCGACTCCTCCCAGGCCTCGAATATGCTCTTAAGTAATTCAACGACCCTTTGTAAAACCAAACTGTTTCAGATGAAGTAAATTATTTACATTGAAATGTCCTAACATTTGTTTTAACCCAAAGCACGCACCTCTGACTTTTCGGATTCATGTGCGTATTGTATAATTATCACTTGCTTCAAAAACGGTGAAGGAAAACATCGTGAGGAAACCGGCATGCCTGAGAGATATTTCTCAACGGCATGTGAAGCCAAGTCAGAGGCCTATGGGCGGCTTTAAAACTCTGACACCAGGTTAGTCACTAACCACACGAATAGAAGAATAGACTTTAGGGGCAAGAGGAACAGGGTGTAAAGTTCACTCATCCACCATAGAAAAGGGAGGATCCTCCAACCAGACGGGTGTTGTGTCTGGCGGGCCGACTGCCCGACTGTTGATTTCGGATAGTCTTATCTATGTTGTTCGCGCGGTAAACTCTAATTGCGCGATGCAGGATTTGTGTGACGTCATGTCTTTGATGCGTAGTTAGTATGTGGCGGTATAACCGCTACATCACTCCCCTCCGGAGACCGGAGGTCGATAGTGGGCTGAGTCTTGTATCTTGCGATGCTTCACAGTGCCAGCTAAGGTTCCAGTGAGTCGGAACCGGGTGCCGCACAGTTCGCGGTGAGTCGGAACTGTCTGCGGTGATTCCCCAGTGAGTCGGTGTGGCGCTGCGTCACGATCCAGTGAGTCGGATGTGGTATAGCGCTGAGTTGTGGCTGACTGCTAGCGTCGACCAGGAGAGGGTAGAAAGAGCTCTGCTTGTGAGACCGGCCGAAAGTGCAGGTGCTGTGCCAAGGTTGCTGATGAGACTGAGGGTGATGACCAGGAATGCGCGTTCGCTGCATGCTGGTGGTCAGGATACCCGTTGAAGCCGTGGGTGCTAGCTGTCTGTGTGACTCGCCTCACGAAAGCTTGCGGGAGTGATGATGATGACGTCACGCTGAAGTAGTTGCACGAAGGCTGCGTTGACGTTCATACTCGGGGTCACCAATTTAGGGGCATGAGGAACAGGGTGTAAAGTTCACTCATCCACCATAGAAAAGGGAGGATCCTCCAACCAGACGGGTGTTGTGTCTGGCGGGCCGACTGCCCGACTGTTGATTTCGGATAGTCTTATCTATGTTGTTCGCGCGGTAAACTCTAATTGCGCGATGCAGGATTTGTGTGACGTCATGTCTTTGATGCGTAGTTAGTATGTGGCGGTATAACCGCTACAAGACGAAGATTTGTTTTAAAATTATATTTTCAAAGATTTTGCTCAATGTAGGTAAAATCGAAATAGGCCTGAAAATTTGTGGGATTAGTAAGTTGTGCTGCCGGATTTGAACAGTGGCATCACTTTGCTAAGTTTCATCACACCAGAAAATACACCAAATGCAATACAAGAGTTAAAAACGATTGCTAAAAAGGGTGAAATAACATCAAATTATTGAAGACACATGTACTGAATTCCCAAAGGTCAGCAGTTTTTTTTACATCGAGATTTCAAATTTTCTGTAACGTCTTTAGCAGTAATAATAAAATTGTGAATTCAAAAAGTTTGTCACATTCTGGTACACATTCTTAAGTATTGAGTAAGCAGAACTGGAGAAGTGGAGGACGACGATGACAGAGTTTTGGTGGTTAAAATGACAATTTTTTGGTTTTGGTTTCCCATACACACTTTCATCCCCAAATGTCTCAATAATAAGTGTATCCTATGACTTTCTCTATTTCCTTGTCAAATTTTATCGAAATCCGTTTAGTGGTTTAGCCGTGAAAGGGTAACGTACAGACAGACAGACACACAGACTTACATACTTTCGGATTTATAATATAAAGTATGGAAGTATGGATGATGCGACTCAAAACAAAACGCACAACTGTAATTTTTGATAGCGGTGATATTAGTTTAGGCTTATTCTAAACTCGGCGTTATCGCAAGATGACGCTGACATCGGCACTCATGCTATTTCGGAACGGGTCTAAGCACACTCAAATCGATTAAAGCATAATTCGGAATGCGGCCTGGGCTGTCATATAAAATAAAAAGTTGCCAACCAAATTATAAAATCTTTACCCATCGAACCTTGCTCAACGATGCGCCAGCCCGCGTCGATGCTGAGCCTGTAGCTTTAAATTCCCCGATTGTTAATAATAATATATCTTTGATCCAGCCTGTCCCATCTTGCTGTCCTCCCCCCAGCGATGCCCTAAGTCGAGTTTCGTCACGCACAGGGGGTGCCCTTAGCAAGCGCTCGCCTAGTTAGTTTTTAATTAGAATCGTTTTGGCCCCTGGCTGGAGGCTATGAGCTTAGCAGTTTTTAAGGCAGTCTCAGGAAAGTCCGGTTAAACAGCTACGAGCCTCCCTCTGAGGTCAACTGCGAGATGACCAAGTAAAAAAAAAACAAATTATTATACAATTATGGGTATCATTATCATGACTCACTCCTGTTTTCGCGAATTGTAGGAAGGGAATTTTATAATTTATATCCTATTACAGATATAATAATGCTAAAAGTGGGTGTTGTGTATTCACAACACGTCCACTAAACTTCGCATTATTTTATCACAAGAATCGACTTCGAATGATTGAAAAATCGATTGTGTGTTGTCTATCATGCTAACTTACAACAAAATAATAGTAAGTTGCTGTTGAATGAATGGCATCACTAGTATCTACTTAGCGCGCATGAGAAGTGGAGATTCGAAGTAGTCAATTTTTCAAGAAATGATTTGTTATTGTAAAATTAAATATTAAACTTAGTCAGTGAAAACATTTTAACTACCGAGAAGTAGTATTTAAAATGTTAATGAATATCTAGAAAGTCTAAAACGGTAGTGGAAAATCCGCCGTTTTTCAATTGTTTTGATGCCGTTCACCTATATTGATTTATCGTATGCCAGTGACCTGTTTTTAGTATTTTGTAATGTGTAAACCATTTATAATAAAAATTATCATTAGAAGCAACAGTAGAGCTAATTAGAAACGAACTTTTGATGATAAATGCTTTGCAAGAAAGCGTTATGAGGCCGAAGTTCATGAGTGTAGCAGGAGTACGCGATTTTTTTGTTTGAATTTATCTAGTTTAAAATTTGGAACGTTCCAAAAGTTTTTATATCGTTATGGTTTGCATGCTCTACAATGATGACGCCTATTGAGGAGAAGAAAGATGAAAAGGTAAGCGGTGTTCATTAATTTATAGTGTTCGTTAAATTCAGTGGCGGCCCTCATTAGTAGTGGTAGGATTTTGGCCAGTGTCACCTTATTATCATTCATTTATTTTTATTGAGACTTCAAAAGTTTGTAGTCAGGTACTTTACAGTGATTAGGTAATGATACATTTATTTTTTAGAAATAACAAGTTATTAAAAAATCCAGATAAAATATCAATCCTGCAAGATTCTCACTGCAGGTCAGATTCAGAGAAGCTAGGGAAAAGAATTGGATCAGCTGTGCTGGATTGTATAGACCATGAATGCCAAACCTTTATGTACCTCTGAGTACATCTGTAGGAAACTCCAATTTCCAATAAAAAAAACTGATAACAGGTACAATAAAAATAGAAAAATAAAAAAAATTCAATTCAGTTTACTTATTTCAGGTGAAAAATCCATATAAAACACAAACATTAAATTACAACATTTGAGTAAATATAAACATTTGAAAAAAGTATAATTTCATTAATTTTTGACAACTCTTTCATGCTGGGGCACCTCAAACCATTATAATACATAAATGATATTTATACTTCATTTACTCATCCATAGGCGGCTTTACCACTATGCTATTACAAAAAAACAAAATTCTCCATACATTTTCACTCCACCCTAAGTAGTAAGTACTGACTAGATCTGCAAACTTTCTGGCAATTTCTGATGTCTGGCTTAGTATTTAAATGGAAATTTAAATTGTATAATATTTTGTTTTTATACTTATGGCACAGTAACATTATAACTAGAATCTTCTGTTCTGTGCCAGACCTTCCAAAAATACCATGGGTTTGATAAAAAATAATAGTAAGTAAGTCCAGGTTATCTACTACAACATTTTGAAGATAGATGTGGCCTTCGGAATTCCTTTGATGGCTCCTATGTGTTACTACATTACCTACCAGAGACCATGTAAAAGTTACATTGCATGTGTTCTTCTCAAACTCAAAGCATTTATTTCAATTAAACCATTTACAGGCACTTTTGAATTGTCAAGGGGTCAGTCAGTCAGAATTATGAAGCTAGTTGCCCATTGCAAAGTGTAGGTTCCTATGGAGAAGTACGGGCAAGAAACTCCACGGACACTCTTTTAAATCGTAGTATTCTTACAAAATATTGGTTACATCATTCATGTTGAAATTATACATGTGAGAACAATGTAGAAAGACGTGCACGTAAAAAGCGTCCGTAATAAAAATATAAAAACAATTTAAATAAGCCGTGGATAAGAGATGACCAGTCCCTACTGATGGCGCCCGTTCACGAACATGACGCATGGATCAGCACGGTTTAGCTCAACCATTTTGAAGGGAACTTAACAATCCAACACACACTCCACCACCAGCGAGTCATTTGAGTGTGCATGACATACTCTCAGCCGCCAGGGCACATCAAGTCAATGAAAGACGTACCCAGTAAATGGTAGCTTTATAGTAGGTACCATCGAAGAAGTTCATATCTATACACCGTAAGGGCTATTTCTGCTTGCAGCGCTCGGCCGCTATAGAACCGGGGCGGTAGCAGATGTGGTCATCGTGTTCACGGGATTTTGTTTTCAAACTGCTTAGATATGAAGTTCTTCGATAGTACATGGTCACAGGGCTCACACATATGCTATGCAATTATACAATATTATGAGATTGAAGTTATACAATTCAAAGATATTTTTTGCAATCTTCAGCAGCTCCAACAATATTTTCGAATCCTAATCAATTAGTTTATGCGCGCTTGTGGAGCTGGACCAGCGTTGAGCCAAGCATTTTTGTCAGCGATATAATCCCCCAGCTTATAATATGCTTGGCAGCATAGTGTGCGTTTTATACAAGATATAAATTTCGTTTCATATAGTTGTTTTATGTAGGGAGGTATTCTGGCCATCAAACAGTGACACCTTCAGTTATTGTCCACTCAAAGAAAGGTTAAGAAACCAGTAAGTATCATAATATATCACATTTCTTACTTCATCTGAACACAGCTCAAAGTTTGTGTCTAAGAAGCATAATATAATGTAGCTCATATTATGTATGTAAAATTTGTCTGCCCAAAAGCTTCTTTAGCACAACTCCATGTAAGTGTTGGTATGAAGAAGCATTTGTATATATGTACTAGCTGCCCGCCCGGGCGTTACACGGGTAGCACTAAGTACTTATCTACGGCGCACCTACCTACCCTACCTTCCTACCCTACCTACCCTACCTAACCTACCTACCTACCTACCTACCTACCCTACCTAACCTACCTACCTACCCTACATACCCAACCTACCTACCTACCTACCCTACCTACCCTACCTACCTACCCTACCTACCTACCTACCCGACCGGGATATGGGATATATCCTGTGTCCGTCTCCTGGTTCTAAGCTACCTCCCCACCAATTTTCAGGCAAATCGGTTCAGCCGTTCTTGAGTTATAAATAGTGTAACTAACACGACTTTCTTTTATTTATAAAGATATGTACAGCACACAATTTTGCTTGGATGAGAAAAAAAATGGTGAAAGTGCTTATTCAGACAAACCATTTCACTAGGAGCACTTACCGTTGTGTAAACAATGACTAATAATGTTTGTCTGACAAAAATATTAATGGATTCCTAATTACTTCCGGTGTTTGTACACAGAAAGATAGATAAATAATTTGTGTTTTTTTTTAATGTGTGCTTTATGTTTGAAATCTAGGTAGTTCAAATTAAAATAGCATTGAAATCATCCTATTGTTCATCAATGATGAATTGAGTGAACAGTAAAATAATTTTATTAATGGAAAAATCTTAGTCTCAGGTTGCAGACTTTAAAATTTTTTTTTTCAGTCTCAATTGACATCCTAACCTTGACGATCTGAACAACGCCTCTGACGCCGCAATGAATGTCGCAACCTACTGGGCCCAAACAGTGTATGAAACATAGATATAATGTCAAAACAAAAAGAAAGAAGAAATCTCAGTCTGATCATTGAGATGCCAATATCCTTTAGCAAATGTTTGTGTAAGACAGCCATCCACAAAACGATTAACAGAACACCTTTCTTTCAGATTCGCACAGGCATGGTGCAGGTCTCAGATGGCAAGTCCCGTCCGAGGCCAGCGCGGCTGGTGCTCACAATGGATGCGGTGACCGTACAGCGAGAGGCACCGGTGCCTGTGCAGCCAACTAAGGACAAGAATGTGCCTCATGCGAGGGTGAGTGGCCTTTGGAGACATTGAGGAGCTATGATAGGAATGTTAGGCACATAGCCAAGTCCATTGTTTATGTGTGGGTTTCTATCTATCTAAGGCCTTTCACTTAAGGTGTAGTTTTGGCAGTCTGGCTGTGTATTTATATGACTGAAATCCTTACTTTCTCATAGTGACTTTAGACTAATACCAACATTTTTTGGGATGTTCTTACCCCAATATTCCTTATCAATACAACTTCTAAGTCCTAAGCCCATTATTTATAAATGTTGGGAATGAATAACATCTGCCAGCTGCACGGGTCGATCGATCAGGTTAAGCCACGCTTGCCGCTGTTGGTCCGTGGATGGGTGACCATCTTTACGTACCCTTCCATGCCTCAGTCCCGGCTGTCATTTGTAGATCTTTGACAGTTGTTACAGGTTATCAGAAGCCCGACAGTCTGACAACAAGTCTTACCAAGGGGTATCGTGTTACCCAGTAGCTGGGTTGGGGAGGTCAGATAGGCAGTCGCTTCATGTAAAAATACTGGTGTTCAGCTGCATTCGATTAGACTGGAAGCCGACCCCGACATAGTCAGGAAAAGCCTAGGCAGATGATGAATCACATCTGCTTAGCCATCATTTTTTTGTTTGACGTTTAAGCGTCCCATAATTATTATGTATAAGCAATGTTTTTATTAACCCTTGAATTATTCTCAGTAGCGACGAAACATAGCTCGGCGAATCAGCTTGTAATGAATCAATTGCCTTGGAACCCACAACATAGGTAATTAATTAGGAAGAAAATTAAAATTTTCTTTAGAGATAATTATAATTTATATAATAAAAGAAAATTATACTTAATTTTCTTCACATAGTTGCTGAACATAAGCCCCCAACAAAGGCAGATATTATTATTGATGACATATGTAACACCCATAATTATAAAGGTAGAAAACTGATTTAAATCTAGTTTACTGCATGATTTCATGTCAGCACTTAAAATATTTTTAATTGACATGGCTGTACGTTCGTGACGTTTACCGATTTCCCTCACGATGCCGTAGCTTTATTTCATGGGTAGTTTGCATAAATCCTCGGTCGGTAAACATTTGGTAGCCTATGTACCCAACCCTTTGGCATTCTTGTCTACTAATAACACTTGTCTACAATTATAGTGGGTCTATACGAAACCAGTCATTTTAATCAAATAAAAAATAATGTTTTTTCAGACACGTGGAGTATAAGTTCATGGCCGCGTATTTCTACTATATTTGAGTGAATCTCACGACACTCGCAATTTTAAATAAATGCACGAATCACGTGTCGTGCGAATTGATGAAAGAGATACCTACGAAGTCGCCTTATTGCGGGCGCCAGCAGACCGTAGGTATAGCAGGTCTATAAAACTATTAAAATAAACAGCTACCTAGTCGATGGTAAATAAATACAGTCAATGCCTGGTTGATCACAGATCATGAATGGATTTATAGATAATATTTTTTTAAATATAGAAACAAGTGTCAAGCCATCTCTCTGCGTCACAAAACTATTGACAATAACCCCATATAGGTGCTGCAACTAGGTCATTTCCTACGTAATTTAGCGGAACTATTCCCGACATTAGTCAGTAGTTTGCCAGTAGTTTTCAATAGGTACTTCAATTTTTAATGAAAGTTTGGGCTTTCAGTCATGCGTAATATCTGGCAGTAAGCTTAAAAATGAACTCTATAACCGTGTTTTCGCGCAAGTAAGGAGATGAATGTAGTGACATCATAGTATACTGCTAATACATCAGACATACCGCAGTCACAAATACACGAGTAGGTACCATTTACAATCTACCATTTACCTTACGTTCGTAGAATTGATTTATTGTGAACTAGGAAAGGCAAAAATTTAGTAGTGGACTTTAAACCGGACAAAAATGTAACTGTCGCATACCTACCTCAAATAAAGCCAAATAATTATCATGACAAAAGATACAGCGGGCAGTCTCCATAAAAATTCTAACATAAATTCACGCAGATAATGATTTTTGCATGAAGCACGGAGCAAGCCAATGGGCGGTAGTAGTGAATTATTAAACGCACAATGAAACATTTAGTGCAGGCAGCACTGTGCCCTGTGGTACCTCACTGTAGCTAAGCCAAGAGATGTGGACTTAATCCGGGTGTGTTTAAATTTTCCCATTGGTTAGATGATTAGCTTTTCGCCGCTCGGGTGCTCTTGTACCGGATTTAAAATAAAGACGTAATTTGTTTTAATCTGGATTTACTCCTCTGGGTTTCACTTACGAAAAACTCATCAGAATTCAAAAGTCATTTATTCAAATTAGGCTGAGAATCAGCACTTTTCGAACGTCAAAGTTACATAAGACAGTCCCCCAAAACCACAGACTACATAGGGATACTACGTATCAGACGGTAATCTCCCTTAACAGAAAAATCGCTATACGATCTGTGCAAGGTATCATTGTGACGTTTTTTTTTTTTTTTAATTTTACCCATTTTGTCGCACGTGTTGTTATGAGACCGGGACTTTTTGCCAAGGTTTGTCGAGCCCAGAATATTTTGGAGCCTAGCCTTTTAAGCCTTTAACCGACTTCCAAAAAAGAGGTTCTGCTTTATTTCAAGCCGACGTTGTGATTGTGTGTCTAGACAGGTGTACCTATAGCACACCTGAGGTGTGTGTGTATTGTATTAGAAAAGGAATGTCATCTAATGGAAATAAAAAAAACATTCAATACTCTCAAACTCAAAGCATTTATTTCAATTAAACCATTTACAGGCACTTTTGAATTGTCAAGGGGTCAGTCAGTCAGAAATATGAAGCTATTTGCCCACTCCAAAGCGTAGATCTATATGCAGAAAACGGGCAAGAAACTCCATGGACATTTAGGGGCATGAGGAACAGGGTGTAAAGTTCACTCATCCACCATAGAAAAGGGAGGATCCTCCAACCAGACGGGTGTTGTGTCTGGCGGGCCGACTGCCCGACTGTTGATTTCGGATAGTCTTATCTATGTCGTTCGCGCGGTAAACTCTAATTGCGCGATGCAGGATTTGTGTGACGTCATGTCTTTGATGCGTAGTTAGTATGTGGCGGTGTAACCGCTACATCACTCCCCTCCGGAGACCGGAGGTCGATAGTGGGCTGAGTCTTGTATCTTGCGATGCTTCACAGTGCCAGCTAAGGTTCCAGTGAGTCGGAACCGGGTGCCGCATAGTTCACGGTGAGTCGGAACTGTCTGCGGTGATTCCCCAGTGAGTCGGGGTGGCGCTGCGTCACGATCCAGCGAGTCGTATGTGGTATAGCACCGGGTTATGGCTGACTGCTAGCGTCGACCAGGAGAGGGTAGAATGGGCTCTGCTTGTGAGACCAGCCGAAGGTGCAGGTGCTGTGCCAAGGTTGCTGATGAGGCTGAGGGTGATGACCAGGAATGCGCGTTCGCTGCATGCTGGTGGTCAGGATACCCGTTGAAGCCGTGGGTGCTGGCTGTCTGTGTGACTCGCCTCACGAAAGCTTGCGGGAGTGATGATGATGACGTCACGCTGAAGTAGTTGCACGAAGGCTGCGTTGACGTTCATACTCGGGGTCACCAATTTAGAAGCATCGCAAGATACAAGACTCAGCCCACTATCGACCTCCGGTCTCCGGAGGGGAGTGATGTAGCGGTTACACCGCAACATACTAACTACGCATCAAAAAGACATGACGTCACACAAATCCTGCATCGCGCAATTAGAGTTTACCGCGCGAACGACATAGATAAGACTATCCGAAATCAACAGTCGGGCAGTCGGCCCGCCAGACACAACACCCGTCTGGTTGGAGGATCCTCCCTTTTCTATGGTGGATGAGTGAACTTTACACCCTGTTCCTCATGCCCCTAAAGACACTCTTTTAAATAAATCATCAAAAAATGATACCATTTCTGCCGTATTCCTTAAAGTTGGGCTGACTGGCTTGCTATCGGCTTTATGAGCTGCAACAAAAAGTAACATGCTTTAAGTATACTTATTTTAAAGTGACAGAATTTGCAGTCGGTGAGAAAACTAAATTGCAAGCAAAATACTTACAAAACTGAGTAGTGTATGAAAGAGTAGCTGCCACTGTTTTGCAGTTTAAGAATTGTGTGAGTGTTTACTCTCACACAATTCTTAACCTGCAATAAAATGGACTATTATAAGTACATAATTTTAAACACATTGAAATATTGATAAATAACATTAATCCTATGATTCAGTACAGCCGTTTATGCATGATTAGTGTGATTAAACCGTACAGACTAGGTATCCTTAAACAACCATCTTCGTAAACATTCTCAATTCAATAAGAATAATTAATTACCTTAATTTTTCCTGGAATTACGTTTTCATCATTCAATTTGTGTAACAATCGCATTTGTGCATGATTGCAGTCCGTTTTATAGACATGCACAATATCATTCCATTTGGATACTTTATATTTTTGGTAATCAAATTATTTCTTAACCCCTTTATTAGGTGGGGTGGATCATGTATCATCAGTGGCCATTGATGGTTATTATAACATCTGGAAATAATGACTGGAATGTTATAATGATAACTTTAACATACACCTTCAATATTCAATTATATTGGAATATCATCACCCCTGTATTGTATTGTAAATAATATTTCAATTATGGAGTGATTGCCAAAAAAAATTAGGCAAAAATGCCGTCAAAAGACTTAAAAATTTTAAAGTACTTATTATATTAAAAACCAAAAAATAAGATAAAAACTGTGACTTACCAGTTTTAGTCATTCTGTTTCTATATAGGTTCAAAGGTACAGTAGGTATGATCCTCATGCTGCCTTTTCTTAGCATAGGCGTGATCGGAAACAGCATTGTCTGTAAAGAAATATTTAAGCTTAATAACATAACAAAATACTTAATTTTATGCGACTGCCCAAAATGAATAAAAAGTAAAAAACCTTCCAATTGCGAGTCAGACTCGTAGACAAAGGGTTCAGTACCACCATACAATATTGCACACTACACATTCTTCGTTTTTTATATACCCCCTTAATTTTTATTTTATTTTTATATTTTTTTGTTATAGCAGTACATTGTAGTCTGTTTCAAGTGTCTACCTATTACGGTTCAAAAGATTCAGCCCTGTAACAGACGGACTGCTGTCATAGTAATAGGGTCTTGTTGGCACCCTTTGGGTATGGAACCCTAAATAATTACTATGTTTATGATTTACAAAATATTATGTGATAATATCAAGTTATTGTCTTATTATACTGGACAGAAAAAATGTTAGTTACACAATATGAGTTTTTATGAACAATAGATAAAGGATACTTTTTATTTTCTTTAAAATGTATGGCTTGAGTGTGAAATACCACAGTGGAAAATTAAGTTTTGAAACCCATTTTTGTACACATGATGCACTAGTCATTTAAGTATAAGAGGAATATGTAAGAAAATTTGTATTTTTATAGTCATATTATTGAAGTACTTACCAGTGGTGTGGTCAGTATCCATAGTTTGTAACCGAGGACTAGGAGTGCCACTGCTGATTTCGCTATTGGAAAACCGTGTGGGATAGGCGCCAACAAGAAGACGAGTCCTCGCGTTGGTCGTGACGATGAAATTTCTGTTCATGCTTTTGACAGACTTATCGCTTGTGAAGATCCTCAGGTTTCACAATTCTTCAGTTAATACACTACTAGCCACTTGAGTCCTATCTCACGTTTGGGAAATAGAAATAATTTAACGTCCTTTCATTTATTAACGCAATTCACAATACAGCAAGTGCGGAACATACTGCACGTTGTAATTACACTATCCACTCAACAGGAATCGCCGCGCGGCTTGGACTGATGGGTGGTTATTACAGGTTTAAAACTATAAATTTGAGAGGATAATTACGGAAAATAATCAACGTAAAACTTCAAACAACTGTAATGGCGGGGTGAAGACAACCACAGACTATGATAGACTTACAACAAACAAATATGGCGTCCATTGCATGGGTGACAAAGGGGAAAGGGACGATTGTCACTTTGAGTCGTTACACCCATAGACAAAATACGTCTATTAATGCCAGGCTTTTTTGTTCCGAGATTACCAGCCGTGCCCAAAACGCCCACCCTTCAGCACTTCCTAGTGCTTTAGCTGGGAAGAAGAAGTGGCGCAACAAACTCCCCAGCAGCACAGCTGTCTGTTCAGTTAGAAAAAAAAATGGTTCTATATAATAGTATGCAAGATAATTTACATTACGCAACACAAAACATAATCTAAATTATAAATTAATAGCCATATGACAGCTAGCACACGCCAATATACCAACCAAAAACATCGAGAACTATACGCAAGCAGAAATAAAAATAACTAAACGTAATCGATATCTAAAAAAACAAAAAAAAAAGACTCCAGGCATAAAGCGCGTGCCCGCTTACATATAGCTGAAACTAGAAGTTATAATTGATAAACTAGGACCATCGAGGTAAAATAAATAAAGGCTCGTGCAGACCAGCGCGACACGACGGGCGCAACGCGACTCTAACAATTCAATTTCTAAGAAAACTTCACGGTATAACAATAGCTGGTGTCGCGTCGCGCTAGTCTGCGCGAAGCTTAATTGTCGAGGTCGCTAGCTAACTAAATATAGCAATACAACTCATAAAAAAACATTATAATGAGTAGATTATGTTAACAATAAATTAAAATAAAATTTAAATAAATTGAGTTGTAAAGTAAAATTATAAACAATTATATAAACTCATATAACCTGTCAGTAAGCTAATTCTGGAGAAAGAACATTTAAACATTGTCTGTTAATTACAGCAACCAACTATCACATACAATAGTCAGCAACCAACATCTAATAGTCGTTGAATAGTATGCCTTTGAACAAAGGTTGGATTTTACTTTAGTTTTAAACGCATTAAAAGACAAATCTATCAGCAGAGGGTAGCTTGTTATAAAAGGTTATACCAAGCTCAACAAATGAGTTATGAACTTTATGAAGCCGGTGAAAGGGAGCACGTAGTTTATCCTTATTTCTAGTGTTAACATTGTGAATATCACTGTTTTTAGTGTATAAGTGTATATTTTGCCTAATATATAAGATGTTGGCGAAGAACGAATAGAGTAAGAAAATCTTACTTCGTGATACAAGTTAATATATTTATAGGTATTTTAAACAAATACACACGTGCGGAATTAATTAGTGTCCTAGGTTTAAAACTAGGACACTGATAAGGTTTAAAAGTAAACATGGGTGTGCCACAAGGCTCAATTGGGTCCACTCCTCTTTTTAGTGCATATTAACCATCTACTCCATTAATTAAAAACCACAAATGGTGTTATTTGCTGACGATACTTCCTTTATTTTTAAGGTAGAGAGACGTGCTACAAATTTTAACGACTTAAATAACGCCCTACTGCAGGTCCAAAATTGGTTATTTGCTAATAATTTACTATTCAATGCAAAAAAAACGAAGTACATACAATTTTCTTTACCAAATTGTCAAAAGTAGATTGTGAGATAGTATTGAATCAAGAGAAACTAGAATTTGTCGATTAAACTTTTCCTGAGGATCACGCTCGACTCAAGCCTACAATGGGGTCCTCATTTAACATCTCTTGCAGGACAGCTAAGTTCAGCAGCATATGCTGTCAGAAAAATCAGTCAATTTACTGATGTAGATACCGCGAGGCTAGTCTATTTTAGTTACTTTCATAGTAACATGTCTTACGGTATTTTACTGTCGGGACGGGCTGCAGACATCCGAGTCTTTTTTACTCTGCAGAAAAGAGCGATCGAGCCATATAATTATTATCTCCGCAGGCGTGACGCCTGCGGAGATAATATACCTTGAAGGTACCTTGTCAATATATCTATGAAAACATCATGTACGTAAGAAAAACTTACATATTTTTAGTAAAAGAGGTGAAAGATATAATTAAAGTACTTGAAATAGGTTTCAGACTGGCTAAAGTAAACTCATCTTTCATGGGGTACTGTTTAAAATGTTACAATGAAATCCCACATACTTCAACTGGATGAGATGAAATTCAAACCTTGTATAAAACGCACACTATGCAGCCTATTATAAGTTGGGGGATTACATCGCTGATAAAAATGCTTGGCTTAATGCTGGTCTTGCTCCACAACCACAACTAATTGATTAACATTTGAAAATACTGTTGGAGCTGCTGAAGATTGTAAGACTATCTTGGCATTGTATAAACTCAATCTCTTTTGTATTATATAATAGCACAGGTGTGAGTACTCTGTACTAAAGAGCTACCATTTACCGGGCAATATGTCTTTCATTGGCTTGAATGTGCCCTGGCGTCTGTGAGTATGTCATGCTCACTCAGATGTCTCGCTGATGGTGGCGCGTGTGTAGGATCATTTAGCTCCTTCAAAATGGTTAAGCTGAATGGTGCTGATCCACGCGTCATGTTCATGAAGGGGCGCCGTCAGTTGGGACTGGTCATCGCTTACCTGCCATGGTTTATTTAAATGTTTGAATTGTTCTTTGTTTTTATCTTTTTATTACGGATGATTTTAACGTGCACGTCTTTCAACATTGTTCTCACATGTATAATTTCAACATGAGTGATGTAACCAATATTTTGTAACTATTTTTTTTAACACTATAAAAAAGAGTGTTCGTAGAGTTTCTTGCCCGTTCTTCTCCATAGGTCCCTACTACGCGTTGGATTGGGCAACTAGCTTCATATTTCTGACTTACCGACTCCTTGACAATTCAAGTGCCTGTATATGATTTAATTGAAATAAATGCTTTGAATTTGAGTCCACAGTATGGTGTAATGTCATGCATTGGCGCCGTCATACCTAGAAGTATAATAATTGATCTATAGTTAAAAACGTATTTATAATTTCGCGACTCGACGCCTACACCGTTTTGACGCATGTAAATCGACCAAATCCAATTAACTTTTCGACGTTGAAAAAATATGATTACCCAAAGGCTTCAATAACAAACACCTTCGACGTTAAATTGTGAAAATATTCCCCTTTCTCTCAGTCTCCTCTTTAATAGAAGGCTTTGACTTGAAAATAAATTGAGACAGCTCGAGGGTACCGGGATGCAAATATTTATGCAAGGCTGAGAAAAAGGCCGCTTGCCGACGTGCCTCAGGTTGGGGCAGCGTCTTCACTTCAGCAGCCTAGAGTCGATGCAGCGTTTTCACTTCTTATCATCATAATATGCCCTTCTGATTAACGGCGTTATTTCTAGGAGCGCATGGTTCAAATCACACGGCAGAAGGTCGGTGGTCTGGGGCTCAGCATAAAGGGCGGTGCGGAACACAAACTGCCCATCCTCATCTCCAAGATATACAAGGACCAGGCTGCTGACCAGACCGGCCAGCTCTTTGTTGGAGATGCTGTTATTAAAGGTATGAAGTATATACTGGATATTAGTTTTTTTTTTCTTTGGAGTCAGCACGAACTTAAAAGCCTGGAAACTTATCCAGCCAGCAAGGTTGGTATCGGTGTAGATACCGATTCTGCATGGTGGTAAAATTAGTTACTACTCGTCTGTTGTAGACCGACATTATTTTCATTCCGTATGCTTCCACGTTCTTACTCTATTTATTTTGCCATAGGATTAATAATAAGAGAAGAGACATAAATATAGTCGTATATTAACATTTAACAAAGTCCCTTTTGCATACTATTTATAAAGTTATCCTGAAAATATATCACCTACAATAAAAGATGCGTCGGCGCTTTGTCTTCGCGAATTTGGTTTCGTCGTTAATGAACTAGTTCGTTGCCAAACGCGAATTAGTACAAATATCAACAGGTACCCTACCCGCGGCAGGGCTGATTGGGTTAATCTTTCTCAGAAGTTTTCATGGTTTAGTCCAGTTTAGTCCCTTGAAACCGAGAGTAGTCTATTTATATCTACTTACATGTTTGTTTTCCTGCTTTTATGGAAACTTAAATAACCGGCCATATGCGTGTCGGACCACGCACAATGGAGGATTTCGTAGTTGGGTTGAATTTATCCCAAGAACAAACTGGGGGCCAATTTTCGATTTTAGAGATGGTGTCGAACTCGACAAAAATTTCTAATGACGTCGTTTTTTCGTCAAATTTTAAAAGTTGCTATTCTGGGGATGTCGAATTCGACATTTGTCGAAGGCTAACGTTAGAGTTCATTTCGAGTGCTTCTGAGCAGTAGAGATGTCATGTCGATTGTAGAGATACGTCATTTCTGAGTGAATTCGTTGAGTTTTGGATTGTACACTGTGTTTTCTTTTCTTTAATTTTTAAATAAAATACGGCTTGGCATCTCATACCTACTGGAAATTCGATTTATACTCTTTGATTTTTGCATTGTGTTTTCTTGAAACGACGACCTTCGCGCAAATAACAGACTCTGTAATTTGTGTACCCACGATTGGACTTGAAACCACTGAAAGATGGACGAGTTTATTAGCATTTTTATCTCGGAGTTGTTGGAAAGTGGCGAGCAACTGGCCAATACACGGCGACAGCAGCGCACTTATCCCACCGTCGATATTTACGACTTGAGCGAAACAGAAGTCATTAAAAACTTCAGATTAGATAAAGATTTAATAAGGGTTCTAATAGATCTATTGGCTCCTGTAATTCAGGATACCACGAAAATAGACCTGAAGACGAAGGTAAATAATCGTCTGCTTCATAATTTTATTAGTCATGTATAACTGTTCACTAAACTAACCTTACCCACCAAAAATACTAATTGCACACCCTAAAATACCTAAATTACTTATGTAAAAATTGTGAAATGTAAAACAGCACCCAATAATGATGTAACACAGAGTACATGTAAACATAACAAAAGTTTTGAAGGAACCGCAAAAAGGCGCAAATTCTGATACTGACAGACAGTCAACTGTCAATTTGTCAAACTTATTATTTTTACACTAAACGTTTCGTTTTATACTTAAATAATTAGGTTTAGTCAGCGTTTTAAAACAAAATCATTCATTAACTCATAGCTACCTAAAACGGAACGTGCGGTTCTTCATAATGGTAACATTATCTTCACTCGACTCGACATTTTCGTGACATTTATTTCTATTTTGACTGAGAATACGGAATTCTGCTCAATTCGACATTTTTTGGTAGAGATAGAGATATTTTTAATAGACATAGAGATAGACTTACGATCTCGAACTCGAGATAAATGGCGAAAATCGAGAATTGGCCCCCTGAACGGCCCCCGCAATAGACTTATTTATTTAAAGCAAACGGATCCCTGAATCGATAAATGGATTCCACACACCCACAATATTTTATAACGACCTTTACAACGACACCCCACACCATGGGATAGACGAGAAAAAGAGCATACCCACTTTACGTGTAGGTACATACTTTGCATGGACATACCCTAAAAAAACTTTTTTGACCACTTTGTCGGCCTGATTAATATCTATACCCATGCCAAATTATAGCTTTCTAGTACTAAGAGTCTCTGAGCTAAGCCTCGGACGGACAGACGGACATGGCGAAACTAAAGGTTCTTTGTTGACTACGGAACTCTAAAACATGCTTACATTCGTGTTGAGGTACTTTCGTCAATCCATAACTGAGACTGGATAAAGAAATTAGATAAAAGTAAATGGATTAACAGACACAAGAAATTAATGAACAAATCGTGCAACTTGGAAGCCCATCAACTATCATCATAATATTCCGTTGGGCTAAATAAAAGTGCACCACATCGCTACATATCCTTCGTCCTAATAACACTAGATTACAGTTAATTCTTAGAATTAGTTACAGTGCAGTCCCATGCAATTGCTTAACAAGTCACAATTAACCACTGGATGCAAATTGTATGTCTGCTGTGCTATAATTTAAGACAATCAAGACTCCCAGGGATCTAGGATCATTATTAGACGTAAAATAAGCTTGACGGATTGGCAGACTGGCTGTTGTAATCGGATTTCATTGGCTGGTATATTACTGGCTTTATTGATATTGTTATTTACTTATCTGATTCGTCGATCGTGATTGATAGGAATTTCGGATTTATCTGGAGTATGGGTATTAGATCAGTACCCAAATTACGTAATACACGATAAATCGGAATTTGAATCGTTTTGAAACCAATTGCTAATCCATTGCTTCATATATTCGAAAAAAAGCTGCTCAGCAACGTAAATAACGCAATGAATGTTGTTGAACTGTCAAAATGAAACAATTTGTCGTAATCGTTTGCGAAAATGTGTTGCGTAATTAGATAGCAGTATGAACCTAACATATCTCGGATAGTCTTGGGTAAGATTGTCGGACTAGTGAGCTAGTTTGCTACATGGATTGCGAAATTCGCATTCTAAGAGGATAAGGAAAATGGGAAACTAAGTGATTGATCTGTTCACATTCCAATTACCTACTGCTAACATTGCTTTTTGTTCGTGTTATTATTTTTGTTCGTAGGTATATTCTATACCTTCCGAAAACAAGTGCGTCATTGTTACTTGAAGATAAACATTATTCATTTACTAGTCGGGGAACTTCGGGAAATTTTGGCGCCTTATAGATCAATTCTCAGACGCGTCACTGCTATGCAAATGTAATTACCGCGATCAAACAGCCGGCCTATAAATACGAACAAATCAGTGTTCGTATTGCACTCTCGTTCTAGTCGGTTAGTTGTGCAGCGTCTACTTATAAAACACTTAAAAAACTTTTTTAAATCAGTCTTATAGACGTATCTAACGATAGATGTGGAACAAAGATGATTTAACAGAAGCGTTGCGCCGCGCCGAGTTTAATATAATTACTGAGATCAAACGGTCGGACTATAAATACGAACACGCTAGTATGTGGAACAATAATAATTACGAGACACGATTACATACGTAGTTTTGTTATATTGAACAAGATGGATAGTGAAATGATCAATGCAGCTATGGTTTTTTATTTCATTTTATTGTGTATCTCCATAAAAAAGTGTCACCTCTAGAAATATTTCGCAAAACATGGCACTTAACTAACCTAACCTAACTTTCCAGAGGTTTTTTTTAAAGTAATGTGAATTTTTGGGATTTTTCTATTGCAAAGTCATCGATACTTCCAAATATTTTTCTCCGCTCTTGTCATGTTAACACAAATTTCTAACATAAAAGTTCTATATTGCAGTGAACGGGGAGTACATAACGGCGTGCAAGCACGACGACGCGGTGAACATACTGCGGAACGCCGGCGACATTGTGGTGCTCACTGTCAAACACTATAGAGCTGCGACACCTTTCTTACAGAAGCAGAGTGAGTTCTACTTACTTTCAATCATAACCCAAGTAGCAGGATCCTAACTTGTATACAATGTGTTTGTTTTGGTACTTTGGAAGACGCTGTCATACAAAGGGTATAATGGTACTAAAACGGAAAATATTATAGACGCACTGCATTTTTATGACAATTAGGTGGGACTGCTGCCTAATAACAAGTGCAAAAGCGGCTAGTTAATGCCAGCCGTTAGTCGCGCGACATACACAAATGACGCGTGCGCGGGCGTGGCGACGGTGTGGCGCGGGCGTTGTGTGTACGTCGTTCCTATACATTTCTTATGAAATATGAAATGGGCGGCGCAACGCCCGCGCCACTCGCCACTTGTGTATGTCCAGTCAGACTCAGCAACAATATTTGAACACTCGTGAGGCACGGGTAATACGGTTATTTGGGTATTTTTCAAAGTTTGATCACATATTTACACTGCCATTCGGTGTTTTTCGAGAGCACATATAAGTGTTATTTATTTATTATTTATTTTTATTTGTTTAAAGTTCGAATGTGTGTGTAGCCTGCTACACTTGCACAAAGTTTAGTTGCACGTAAATCATTGAGCGGAACGGTCGCTTTGTTCTGTCGCAAGATGGACTGGAGCAAGATAAGTGTCCTGGAATTAATTGAGTTGTTTGAAGGAGAACAGCAATATTAGAAATACGTGATAACACACATAATACTAAAACCAAAGGCTCTAAAATTAAGAATTAAGAAATTATGGCAAAATACTTCATAAACTTAACATTAATAACATAAAGGAAATAAATTTACAAGACTATCATTTAGTCTACTATGCTTTTAGTCTCTGCCAAATAAATGTATTTTCTTTCTTTTCTTTCTTTCTTTCAATTTTGCCAATAAAAAAGGCAGTGTATATCCTATCGGATAAAGTGCCGTTAGCGGCATAATAGTGGCACTGCCTCGGCTCGGCTAAAGTGCCACAAGATTTAGTCTTTAGCCGGGCCGAGGCAGCGCCACTATTATGCCGCTAACGGCACTTTTTAACCGACTTCAAAAAAAGGAGGAGGTTCTCAATTCGACGGTATGTGAAGTGCAATGGAGAGAGGTGTGAGTCACTGACAAACAATCTCACCTGTAGTTATGCTCCCACTCCGCCACCTCTCACATCACAGCATGTTGTTCCTACAGCTTTACCCACTTTAACTCATACTTTAGAAACTGTAAACCCAACTCAAAGTAATGTTTTGGTCTATTCAGATAGACTAGGAGCAGGTTTTGGATCATTGTTAAATAATCGCTCTAAACATACTATAGTTAACTGTTGTTACCATAACCTGCACTTTAATGAGCTTGTTCATAAAATAAAACATACACCAATGAATGAGCAGACTACTGTAGTGCTATTAATTGGAAACAGTCTGAGCATTACTAAAAGGGACATAGTTAATGGTATTGACACCCTACTTAAATTAAAATTAGGTAAATTAATATTATGTGCATTGCCATATTCTGATAAGTTATATGAGCAAGATAACAATTACATTTTTAGCTTAAATAATCTTATGCATATTTTGGCATGTCGTCATAGTGACCGTTTATTGTATTTTGATACTAACAATTTTGTTAGAGATTTTGTGTTGACTCAGGATCATATGTTTTTACCTAAGAAAAGCCAACATGTATTAGCTACTTTATTAGCCTTCAATATACACGCAGTTATTAATGTTTTAACTGAGATTAGCTTAAGTGACGAAACAGTATTATCTAGTACTTCTAATAATACTGTAACAGATTCTTTAAACTTTTAGAATCGACAAAAGAGAAGCATAATAATAATATTTTACTATATCACCAGAATTTAAATCGCTTCTCTGGCAAAATCCTAGACGTGGAAATGTTAATAGATAAATATCATATGGATATCTTGTGTTTTTGTGAAACCTGGTTAAAACCAGATAGGATGTTGTTTAATGTAAATAATTTTTCAGTTGCCAGTGCGTACAACAGGTCTTCATTAGGGGGTGGTACCTTGATATTATGCAATAGTCATTTCAGATATAAGGAAAGGAAGGATATCACTGCTTGCTCTGTTGATCGCTTATGTGAGGTAGCATGTGCAGAGATTGAAGGCCATACTTTCTTATGTGTTTATAGACCACCAGCCTCAAACTTGTCATCATTTTTAATCATAATGGAAGATATACTAACTAAACTTTTTAGAGATAATAAAATAGTTTTTGTTTGTGGTGACCTAAATATTGATCTATTAGTAAATTCACCTGAAAAATGTAAGCTCATCTCATTGTTTAAATCCTTCAATTTAAAATGTATATTTAATGTAGCAACTAGAATAACTGCAACCTCAGCTACATGCATAGATAATGTATTTACTAATTGTAAAATAAAAGACTCGTCCCTAATTAGTGGCGTCAGGTCTGATCATACAGGTCAACTTGTAGCCTTTGAATCATATAAAAAGTTACTTTTAAATAAAACTATTCAGATGACCTCTTACTAAAAATAAATTGAAAATGTTTAATAATAATGTTCATAACAATCTTTCAACAGCTAGTTTTGATTCACAAGACCCCAATATAAACTACGGTACATTATTTTCTACATTATGCCAAGAATTCAATAAAGCATGTCCTGTACGAAAAGTAACAATAAATACTAAACCAAAATTTTACGAATGGGCCACTGCTGGCATTAGAAAAAGCAGAGATATTTTATATAATTTGTATAACGAAAAATCATTGACTTCTGATGAAGCTGTCCATAATTATGTAAGAAACTATTCAAAGATATTTAAAAGAGTCTGCGCCCAAGCTAAATCAAAATTATTAAGTAACAAAATTAGTATTTCTAATAATAAAATAAAAGCTGTGTGGCAGATAATTAACAAAGAAACTGGAAACACGAAACAGCGAGAACAGAATGAAGTGTCTTTAAAAATTGATAATGAAACCATTTCAGATAAGTTAAAAGTTGCTGAGACACTAGAAAATTTCTTTACCAACATCCCAATAGAAGTTACGAAATCTCTCTCCTCATCATCTATACTAGCTGAATCTCTTCTAAAAGAAAACTTCAGTAAGGACATTCCAAGTTTTGAATTCAAGCCTATTTCTATTGTCACAATTGAAAAAGCATTCAAAAGTCTTAACATAAAAAACACTGAAGACTTATGGGGCATTTCCGTTAAGGTTCTTGGAGATATCATTGACACAATTGCCCCTGTTCTAACAGGCATATTTAATCAATGTTTAGATAGCGGTACGTTTCCTGATTTAATGAAACATAGTAAAGTAGTACCAATTTTCAAATCGGGTAGTAAGAGTGATCCCTCTAATTATAGACCTATATCTGTGTTACCAGCATTGAGTAAAATATATGAAAAAATCATGCTGGACCAGATGCTGTCACATTTTAATTCAAATGGGATTTTACATAGTCACCAGTTTGGTTTCACGAAAGGTAGGTCGACAACTGACGCTGGAGTAAAACTCATCAGTCACATTTTGGAATCCTGGGAGAATTCCCGGGATGCAATTGGCATTTTCTGTGACCTCTCAAAAGCGTTTGACTGCGTTGACCATACTACACTGATCTGTAAATTACACCACTACGGAATTCGTGGACAAGCTGCTGACCTTGTTCTTTCTTATCTATAAAACAGGCAACAAAAAGTAAACGTTAATGGGGCGACGTCCTCAGGGTCTCTAGTTAAAATGGGCGTGCCTCAAGGTTCAATTCTTGGCCCTTTTTTATTTCTAGTCTATATAAATGACCTTCCTTATATGATGGCTAACTTATCGGATATAATTCTATTTGCTGACGATACTTCTCTAATTTTTAAAATAGATAGAAAAGATACAGATGTTTTACATGTCAACGATAGTCTAGCTGTTCTTTCGAAATGGTTCGCAGCTAATAATCTTTTACTGAATGCGAACAAAACTAAATGTATTAGATTCTCATTACCAAATGTACCTCAAGTTGGTCTAAATCTAAAACTTGATGGCAAACAACTAGATGCAATAACGGAAACTATATTTTTGGGAATTACTTTAGATTCAAAATTGCAATGGGGCGCCCACATTAGAACTCTTTCAGGTAGATTAAGTTCAGCTGCATATGCAGTAAGAAAAATAAGGCAGTTGACTGATATAGCCACAGCTAGGTTAGTATACTTTGCTTATTTCCACAGTATTATGTCTTATGCCATTCTGCTGTGGGGATCGGCAGCTGACGTAGATTCAATTTTCATCTTACAAAAGAGAGCAATCCGCGCTATCTATAAAATGGGTCCTCGCGAATCCCTTCGAAACAAATTCAAAGAAATAGATATACTAACTCTGCCTTCTCTTTATATCTTAGAAAGTATTTTGTATGTTCGCAAAAACTTAGGACTTTTCAAAATAAGAAGCGATTTCCATAATATAAATACACGTAGTAGACATGAAATTTTGATACCCAAATTTAGATTAACTAAAACAAGCAAGTCATTTCTTATAAACAGTATCCGCTTTTATAACAAGTTGCCTAAGTCGGTTACAGAACTTAGCGATGGGAAGTTCAAAACCCACATTAAACGCGTTCTTATCAAGAATGCATATTATAAAATTAAAGACTACGTTGAAGACAAGGAAGTTTGGCAATAATTCCTTCTGCACATGTGGCTTCCCTGGTAGCTCATTAACGGCAAATTGTATAAGTCTATTAACTGCTCCCAAATTACCATGTTTATATATATATATATTTTTACATTTTTATTTTTACATTCTTCCTTGACATTTAAATCACGCTATTATTTGACATTATAATATACCTACAATTTAACTTTAAATCTTTATTAGTGGCTTTTGTGATCATGATAATTATTCAGAATTGTAATATCAATCACGTCATTTCGTTTTTAATACTTTTTTATTTTTAATAATTTATTTATTTTTATATAGATTATTTTCTATTTTGTGAATGTGAGAACGCTGTAGGCTTAGTGGATTTGCTGACCATAATTATTTTGTTAAGTACCTGGTACCTGTTGAAAGACCTACACTGTCCTCCCATACCTAATAACACTGTTATTTGAAAATATTGTAAAAACCAATTATTTTTAAAAGAGTAACCGTGGAGTTTCTTGCCGGCTCTTCTCCATAGGAAACGACCAATTGGAACCGTGCACCTAGCTTCTGACGTTTCATAAGTGCCCATGTAGGTTTATGTGAAATAAAATATTTTGAATTGAATTGAATTATGTTTTTTTTTTTTTTGTATGTTTGTTACGCGCTTACTCCGCCAATTATGAATTGATTTTGATGATTCTTTTTTTGTTTGGTAGGGCATACTTCAGAAGTGGTCCCATATAAATTTGGTCAAGATCTGATTTAGGGTTTTTGAGTTAGTTTCAATAATACATATTTTTCCCACCTAGCATATGTGGACGATATTCTAATAGTTCCTGTCACTGTAATTTACTTGGTATTCAAATTTTTGTGGGGGTTTTGTGTAGGTACCACAACTAAAAAGTGAAAAATAAAAACTTTTTCACAAAAAATAAAACCGACTTCCCAAAAAAGAAGAGAAGAGAAAGTCGGTTTTATTTTTGTGAAAAAGTTTTTATGAAGTATTTTGCCATAATTTCTTAATTCTAGAGGCTTTAGTTTTAGTATTATAATAGGGGTTAAAGTATGACATAGTACACACGTACTTCGAATTGACATAGAACCTTCATGGTTTGAGATTTTTGAGTGAAACTTTTTTTCACATGGTACCTATGAAGTTCTTCTTTTGAAAAATGTGCAACATTCGATTATCGACTTTCAATTGTTTTTTTCATTCAGCTTAGAAAAGAAAGATGGATACTTCGAAAATTCGTGTTATTTTTGAATACGGGTTCCGACGCAGAACTAACGCGGCAGAAACAGCACGCAATATCAATGTTGCGTTTGGAGAGGACGAAAGCGTTTAAACCAAAATCGCACGATGCATTCATTAGCAGTCCAATGAATGCACCGTGAGATTTTGGTTTAAACGCTTTCGTGATGGAAACTTTGATTTGAAAAACGAACCACGTGGAAGACCGCCCACACAGATAAATAACAATGAATTGAAAGAGATACCCAGAACTACCCAGAAATTAGTGGCATAGTTTAACGTTATGTTACCAACAATATTGACTCATTTGCGTCAAAGCAATAAAATAAAAAAATGTGAGAAATGGGTGCTATAAAATTAAAACAGCACGAGAAACCGTTTTAACTTTACAGGAACTGCAATTAGAAACCATTCGTCAACCTCCGCATTCGCCAGACCTTGCTCCAACGGACTACCATTTTTTTCGTGATTTGGACAATTTTCTACGTGATAAAAAGTTTTCTTCTCAGGAGGCAGTACAAAATGCTTTCACACAGTTTGTCGAATCTACATCACGAGAGTACTATCGCAAAGGCATAAATGACCTTCCTATTAGATGGCAGCAATGTATAGATAATACTGGTAATTATTTTGATCAAATAAATACGTTAAATTAAAATAAAATAAAAAACGTATTTCAATTTTTCAGTACAAATCGGCAATTTCATACTTTAACCCCTAATATGTGTTATCACGTATTTTCTAAGATTGCTGGTCATCCTGTAATTGTCGACTGTGTAAGTCCGAGGGTATTGTTGTGCTTAAGATATTATTAGCATCAAAACGTTATTTTCAACCTACCGTGCGGTCGTGCCTATAAAAGCAGAGCGCGGCCAGTACTCGCCCCTTACTCCGTCTCGAGCAGCCGTCGTGATAACATCGTCTTGTAATATTGTTAAACGTCGTTATTTTTATTTTGTATCAGGAAGTATATTTTTATTTTAAGTTTAAAATTGTATTTGTTTTAAATTGATTAAAGACTAGTTTTTAGTCATTTCGTTTATTTTTTTTTAAATAAAAGTGATATTAACCGCCATTAATATATTATAGAAGATGTTGGTGTACCTTTAAATAAATAAATAAACCAAATTTGTTTCAGGAATACCTAGTTGTTGTAGATTTGTACTATTTTTGGCGATTACGAAGCTATTTTTGGCCTTTATTCAACCAGCTGCTATATGACGTTATTGATCGTTTCCAGCGGACGGTGCGTCAGACACGGACAGCAGTACCGGGGACGACCACCCTTCGCTTCACTATAACACTGTAGACGCCAACTGTAATACTGAGAAGAGTACCGAACAGACTAATGGTGGCTGGCAGGTATGTTGTTAGCAGATTATTATTTACTAGCGACCCGCCCCTGCTTCGCAAGATTTTTACGGCTACTCCTCATTGATATGGCCAGTATCCAACAGGTTCGTCGTTCCCGAAAGGATCTGTCGACATTTTGGATAGATTATAAGAGAAGGCCTATGACTCGGTGCCACATACATGGCTCATGAGGGTGTTGGAGTTGTATAAAGTAGATGCAACTCTGCGCACCTTCCTGATGTCGTGGATGGAGCAATGGAGGACGGTCTTTCACTATCCAGTATGTCGAAATATCCAGAGGAATATCGAGCCGATGAGAATCGAGCGAGGCATATTTCAGGGCGATAGTTTAAGTTCACTTTGGTTTTGCTTAGCCCTGAATCCTCTAAGCACACTGTTAGAGGATTCAGGCCTGGGCTATCGGCTGGGGAGAGGTGGTCAGGCTAGGAAGTGGTGAAGGGTGGGCGTTTTGGGGGACTGTTTTATGTAATTTTGTCGTTCGAAAAGTGCTGATTCTCAGCCTAGTTTGAATAAATGAATTTTGAATTTCAATGGGTGAATGAGCGCTTCTTTGGCCACTGAAGAAAGTATTTAATAGTCTTCTATCAGGTGGAAACAAGGTGCACGCCTTCAACGGTTGGGTCATGCCGGTTTTGATGTACTCTTTCGCCGTACTCAAATGGACTAGACTGAACTCGACGCCCTGGATAGGAGGGTCCGTACGCTGCTGACTGCATATCGAATGCATCAACCACGGTCATCGGTAATGAGATTATATCCCGCGAAAGTCTGGAGGTCTTTTTAAACGCTAAGGCCCTCCACAATCACCCAAAAAAAAAAAAAAAGGCCCTCCACAATCGTGAGATATGCAGTCTCAGGGAATGTTTCCTAGAAGCCGCCTTGGGTAGGTATGCATCGAGATGTGGTCGCGCTGGACAATGGATGTAGTACTTGACACTGACGATCGCAAGGAGGTATGTCAGAGTAAGGAACCTCACGGACGCTACTTCCGAGCCCTACATGGACCCGATGTACATTTACTAGCGTCCGTAGCCTGGCTGCGTTTTGGTGACCTCTTTGGGGAAACCGAAGGTTTAGTCTCTGCAATTATGGACGAAGTTATGATGACGAACAATTATCGGAGATTCATTGTGAAGGACGGGCACGGTTGACATCTGTCGGACATGCCACCGTCAGGGAGTATCAATCCGACACATTATCTCCGGGTGTTCTCGTCTAGCTAACGAAGAGTACTTGCATAGACACAACCTTGTAGCCAGGATTATCCATCAGCAACTTGCTCTGAAATACAGTCTTGTGGAATCGGAAGTGCCGTACTACAGGTATGTGTCCGATTCAGTTCTCGAAAATGGAAATATCACGTTGTACTGGAATCGATCCATCATCACTGACAGGACTATTGTTGCCAATAAGCCTGATATAGTGGTGGTGGATCGAGGAGAGCGGCGTGCAATTATTATTGACAAAACGGTCCCGCATGACGGGAACCTCGTGAAAGCCGAGAGAGATAAACAAATTAAGTATCTTGGCTTGGCTCGCGAGGTTGTCGACGTGTAGGATGTGGACTCAGCGATCATTGTGCCGATAGTCGTATCAGCCAATGGTTTATTTGCCAAGAGCCTCGACATACACCTGTGGAGGCTATCGTTGGGCTGCTGGATTAAGGGGTTGATTCTGAAAGCGGTACTCCTGTACACGTCTCGCATTTTTAGGAGTTTCCTCTCTCTGGAGCCCTGACCGCCGGTATCTTGGACCCTGTTCCCGATACCGGTGGTACGAAAAGTTTTTATAGTATTGAACGAAATAACAACCGACAGACCAATTAGTATATTTATTATCTTGCATCCGCAACATATTTTCAACGTCTTGATTCGATCTTTCAACGCTGCCTTGCGTTTGAGGACGTCGAGGAATACCATGAATAATTTTACATTCCGGCCACAACATCACTAGCTCTTCTATAGCATGGGCAATAAATTATTTTGCATTATTGCTTTATAAGATGCATGGAGCGACAAACTCTAAAAATATTTTCAACAATTGCATTGCAACCTCCGTAGCTCCCTTTGATTTGAGAGGCCGAAGGTGCAAAATCTTAGTTGCATGGTTTTGGTCATTCATCAGCCATTTACAATCTTCGTCTGGAGCAGACTGGAGATCTATTAAATCTTCCTGACCTCGATTATTCAAATACTTGGGAATTATAGACTGTGTTATAATTCCTTTTTTTTGGTACTGACCGTTTTAAACGAAGCAGAGAGGTCAATGATTACCTCGATGGCTGATTTTTTAATGTACAGCTTATTTTTAATTTTATAAATCATTTTTAGTCTGCCACCATTTACAACGGGCGGCGGTCTTATGGACTTCCTTTAGAAATTCAAAATATTTTTCCACCGGAACTATACGAACAGTAGGGTGGGTCTTCGATAGATTTCTTTTTAAAAATTCTTCGTCCGCCGTTTCCATAAATGCTATAAAAGTCCATCGACTTCTTTTGCATGGTCACCCTACTTTGTTTGATTTGTTGTATTTATACATACTTTATTGTACACCAAAAAATACAAAACAAAAAAATATACTACAAAATATACAATGGGCGGCCTTATCACTTTCCGCGATCTCTTCCAGGCAACCTTGGAATGGACAGTGATTTGCGTGAACATAAAATGGGGCTGTCGTTGGTGCAAATAAAAAGTATACAATATACTAGAATAGATACACAGATATATACATATCATAAATAATAGATTCATACATACTTACTAAATATATAAACAACAAAAATAAATGAAGGATATAGATTACAGTTACAACCTAACCTAAAATACGTTAAAATATTACTGCCATTCATTATTTTTAGTAATCTGGGTCAATAGATAAATAACACATTTTAAATAGGTTTAATTCCAGTAGAAAATAATAAATAATAATAAGATTTGAATAGTTAAATACTAACCTGTGAAATACCTTCCAAACTCCATGGTTTTTTAACGTTGCGCTCGATTTTCGAGTGACTTTCATAAAATTCACGTAGAACGATACTTCACTGCACTTTTATCTTTCATTTGCATATTTATAATTGCTTTTCCAATCGAATTATCTTTGGCTACATCATGAAGTAGTCGTGCTTTTAACCGTTCATATCGTCAAACGTTGAGTATTCAATGATCTGGCCAGACCACATCACCACGTGACCAGCGGTCGATGTTATATTTCACGAAATGCAACTATTGAAATTATCAATTCTAAGATCTGGCCACGACAGACATACAGACAAACGTGAAAAGCGACTTTGTTTTATAATATTATATGTATAGATACCTACTTTATTTGAACAAGGAAGTAAGGCAAACCTTTTAGAATAAACGAGATTTGGGTTTCTCTCCTTAGTTCCGTCCAACAAGATAACAGCATCCTGGCCTGCAGGTTCTCCCGATGTAGTCGCAATAAAAATATACCTTTTTAAGGCATACTGCACGTCTTCTTAATCGAGAGCTCTGTGGTTCACATATACCCAAAAGGCTTACAATAATGCTTTGCGTATCCAACTCAATAGCGCGTTCAGGGTATCCGCACGCATGGTAGACGTACGTACTGACAGCTTTGATGCACTGTGGCGTAAGAAATCTGCCTCGCTACTCCGCAGGGTGCGTGACTGTTCCTATACTATCCTGCAATCGATAGCCGCCCGGGCAGACAGCCCGCTAGTGTGGGCACTTATCCACCGGACCCGATCAGACCGGACCGATCGAATTTAGTTATTAAGTAATAAAGTAGGCTAAGCTATTTCGGTACTAACATTGGACATCATTGTAGTCTGATTAAATAATGTTTATTATTATTATTAATATCGTCTCGTCGGGCCGCAGAGCGCGTGGCCGGACGGCGACGAGGGCAGCCGGCCGGCCAGCGCCACGGGCTCGCGCGGCTCGTGCGCCTCGCGCGCCTCGCGCGCCTCGCGCCCGCCCTCCGCGGCCGACGACGGGCCGCCCGACGCCAAGGAGTGGCGAGACGTCATATCAGGTACGGAAACTCAGGGAAATTCATTGATAAGCGAATTTACTACCAACTTAAACTGTTCAGTGTTTAAGTTAAAATAAATAAAGTTCTTTGACAGTTGTATGAAATGGCTAATTTACACCTAGTCACTTGAAATGTTCGCATAGATATCTTTCTATGACATTTACTTATTAAAAATCTTAAATGCACTAAAAGACAATGCACAAACTAAACCGTTGGGTCTAGAAGCATGAAATTTTGCACAAGAGTTCCTTCTACAAGTTGTTCCTTTTGATAACCCATAACTTTAGTATTATAAATGCTATAAGTAAAAATAATCCAAAAAGTTCTAGAACAAGTGTTCCAAAAATACATAGTTTCGAAGATAATATAACACTAGATGTGTGTATCTAAGTTTCGTTGATAAGTACGAGTAAATCATTTTCATTAAAACCAATCAATCATATTATTGAAAGCATGCGATGTTGTCATATTTTTTATGGACAGCAATAGTCTTAAGAGCGCGGGGAGCGCAGCTCGCAACTAGTCGAGATGTGTGCAAAATTCTTTTGGAATATTGCTATCTCTGTTTGACAAAACAAGGCGCCGGCGGACACGGTGTTTAAGTAAAGTTAATTTATTTGCATAAACATGGTGTACATACATTGCATACAATGTGTAGCCGTGTGTGTGAACTGTGTGAATAATAGCTGTACTTGCGACGGCATGGCGGAATTAGGTATATTTATTATTTGCTTTATTTTGGTTGACTAATGAATGTACAGACTAGTAATGCGTTTTTTGGAAATTTCTTTATCATGCGGATATATCAACATATTAGGATATCTCGAGAATCTAATCTCCAGATCTAGGCCTTGTAGAAAAAATCTAGTTAATAGCTACGTCATACAAATAAGGTACCTAACTATACATCGGTATCGAGCGTGGCCTTGGGGGCAAATCGGCCGACGCACGTCTCGTAAATATAAAATATTGGGATATTTATGAGTATTGTCTTTATTTATTTTAAGCCCAGGTATGCACGGGCGATTTTTGCCTGCGGTGATTTTTTTCGTGCACTGGATTTTCAACGCTCTGCTTAGCGCCGAGAGTTGAAAATCCAACAGTGTGTTTTTTCAACGCGCTGAGACGAGAGTGCGATCAGCTCCCAGCGCGTTGGATTCTCAACGCTCGGCTCAACACCAAGAGTTGAAGATGAGCTCTATGAAATCCTGAATAAGTTTTTAATCAACATAAAGAAGCATGGATCCGAGAGGAAGACCATCGATAATTATAAGCGCAAGGCTAATTTGTTGGAAGCATACCGGACGCGATTACCAAGAAAACTATAAGAAAATGTGTCAGTTAGCGAATTTTGATCACATTTACTTCAATAAGGGTTGTTTCGATACAGTCCAGGAAGTTTATTTAAAAATAAAGGAGATTATTGATCAAACCCTGGGGCAGTTACGCACAACGCAGCTGCAGGAAGAAAGCCCCCGTACAACACAAGCGGAAGAGGTACAACCATTACCAGGTTTCCGGGCTAGGCAACAGCTAAACACTGACCATCGACGGACGGCGGATGAGGCGGCGCAGCCACAACCAGGTACGTCGTCTCACTATGAGGAAAAAGGGTCTAGTAAGCTAAACGGGTTGGCGAGGAAGCAGAGCATTAATTTCAATTAAACCATTTACAGGCACTTTTGAATTGTCAAGGGGTCAGTCAGTCAGAAATATAAAGCTAGTTGCGTATTCCAAAGCGTAGGTTCCTATGGAGAAGAATGGGAAAGAAACTCCATGGACACTCGTTTTCCTGGCCTGTGGGCCTTTGAAACGCTACCTCCGCCTCCCCCAAATGCAGAAAGACGTATTTATTTACGATTCACTGCCGATCATATCGCGAAAAATCCATCATAAAATATTTGCAGTTGACCAACTGAACTAGTTTTTCTTAGGTTCGATTTTTTTCAATAAGTTTATATTTTATGGGACTTAGGTACGGTGTAGTGAACTAAAATGATTACTTAAAATGTCCTGTGTACCTAATGGGCGTTTTCACATTAACAGATAACGACACCAGCCCGATACCGATAATATGTCGGCAGCTATTACACCGACATCGATATAATTATTATCGGCCCAATGATATTGGTAACCATCGCGACGCACCAAACAATGTGGTTGTTTGGTGCATCGCGATGGTTACCTACTAAGTATCGCCGTCTTGAAGTCGGCAGTGCGAAAAAATGAGTTCAAGTGATAAAATGCCGCTACTCTCACCGCACTGTGTCTTCGCCGATAGATATCGGTGTCGGTCGCTGTCTGCGATGATATTGGTGACAATAGCAAGACAATATAAAAAAAGCGTTTGGTAGGCACTAAACGTATCCGATCATCAGACCTCCGATATCGTGTCGATGTCGGGTCGGTGTCGTTATCGGCTAATGTGCTGTGTTGTGACAGTCACACATTCATTTTATTAATTAAAGACACAACATTTTTACCGTTTGATATAGTGTTATGGGATAGTTCGTAGAACGTAAGTACACAGAAAAACATGAAGTTTAGGCCTCTTCTGGCATCTATAGTTTTAATAAAAATCAATATTTATGGTTAGGTGACTGTTAATGAGAAATCCCGTGTACAAACTGCACACGGGATTTTTTTAGTGATAGTTAGGTAGTCATGAATAATCTGTAAGAATCCATTAGTGTATCAGTGTTGTGCCATTAGGTATTATATGAAGGAACGCAGGCATTTAATAATTCACTTAAAATGAAAAACTTCGCAAGGAATGGGAAATTTCTACTGAAGGCTGCGCGTTTAGACCTCAGGAGGAGCTGCTTCTCACACGGACAACTCTGTCGCTTTCTCGCTAGTCCAGCCAGCCAGCCAGCCAGTCGCGTCACCAGTCCTAACTCTCTGTATATTTTGGTGGGCGAGACCAAAACTACAAACCTATTGTACTTACAGTGAAGATTTATAAAATATGCCTGTTATTTTAATATATTGTGGTATCTTACGACTGCCACGTGAATGAAGACGACGCGGACAGAAACTAGTTTCAGATAAACATGGCTTTGCGGTAGTAAGGTGAAAGTTTAAAATTGCAATGGTTCTACTGCGTATCTCAACGGTCCCGCAAAATGTAATTTTGATAGAAAATATCAAAGTCCTAATTTCGTTCGTTATAAAAGGAAATCATCTGCAAAATTGCATGCTTCTATACCCAGCGTGGTTTAGGTTGTGTATTGTATGTCAGTGAATTTAAGAAAAAAAAAAACATACAAACTTTCATCTTTATTTCTTCAGGATTTTTATTAAGTTGAATGGGCTAAAAATGGTCTTACTGTTTCGCTTATACTGTGACCATATTTTTTTGTTTTGGATGTTTCCCACCACTCATGAAGATACATAAATATTGACAGCTCTATATGAAGTAACAATTGCCGTACTTTATTGCCAAGTGACGTACCTACTGCTACAGCTATAAATTATCGAATCTATTATTTTAGGACATCGACATTTTAGAACGACATTTTATCGTATACAGAAGTGTCGTATTCGATATCGTAACCAGTGACTTTTTGTATTCAAAACTGAAAATGATTCATACTGAGTCAATACGATACAATCACGGATTCAAGAAAAAACTGTGTTGCTGGCTCAGCTATTCGAAAAATATAATTACGATTTTTATCGTGTTCTATACATTTGGTCATGTTAGTATAGCACTTTTGTTCGAAACAGCATTTTTTTTTATAATTTTAATCGTTTTTGCCAGAGTGAAAGTTGTTTTAAATATTTTTTATACAACCGACAACCGAACCAATTGTATATTATATGTTTATTAATATAGAATATGATATTAGCAAAGACAGTTCGATGGAGAGTAAATATAGTAACATGGATGAATCTGATAAAAAAAATCTTTAAAAAAACTTCTTCATAATTTATACGACGATAAAAAATTATATAAGACTCGCACTTGACTATAATTTTATCGATAATAATTTGTAGTGTGTCTAACACTATTGTAAGATGACAATTAAACGTCATCATATCGCATATAAATAATCACACTTTCGAAAACAATATTATGAATTAAAACTATATTAAAAATTACGAAATATTTTTTCTGAGTTGTCGCAATTTTATATCTAATGTGTTCTTCTTTTATTTGATTTTTTTAACAACTGCAGAGAGAGCGTATTTAAAAAAAAATTGACACAGGTCCACCTTCGATGACGTCCCGCAGGACTCTGAGCGCGAGCCGATTTAGCCCGATTTACTATATTTGGGTTTATTTTAAGATTCTATTTGCTGTTACATTAAAATAAATCCATAATCCCCTAAAGTCTTTTATGGTGAACGTATAGACGAAATTTTATTGAAATTGCTTTAATTAAAATGGAATAAAACCATTTTTTCTCATAAAAACTCTAAATTTTTTGGAAACTGCGATTTTTTTGTATCGAGCCAAATTATGTTAATCGTGTTTTGGCCCTCATAATTCACTAAAAAATATCTTCAATTTTAATAATCATGAAAAAAAATAAGGCAAATTTGTAGTTTTTGAGGACAAAAATGGATTTTGCGTGCAGCCGAAATGCGTCAAAACCTCGTCTTTGGGACCCATTTCGCCTTAATAATATTGATACAAAATATTGGTTACATCATTCATGTTGAAATTATACATTTCACCTAAAGCAGTAATAAAGTATTAGTGATTTTGAATGCGCACTCAGTTCAGATGGTGATAGGTTTTACGAACTTTGCTAATGCTACTGTATCTAAGTTGTGTCGTACTGTATGTGCTACAGCCAAATAATATCTCAAGATACCTTTGCATATAAAAGTACAATTTGATGTTTTACTGTTCCTCTTTACATGTAAGTACTGTATTATCGTCAGTCATCACAAGCTGAGGCTATTTAGACGCATAAAAGTAGGTACCTACCGATTAATATTACTGATGAAACGGGTACAGTAGTACCCAACTTATAAGGCGCGTCGTGAATCTTCGTTCGCACAGAAAAGAAAGTATGGCCCCGAAGATTAACGAAAGAATGCTTAAAAGTTACAATCAACCTTAGATCACTAATATAAGGTTCATAATACACTGCAGCCGTTAGTTCCGTCTCACTCGCAAGTCACGCCCCTCCGCACAATTACACTTCGTGCCAATTTTATCGGGCCATCAGTTTTCACCAAATATAAGTATATTCAATTAAAAATACAGGCTATTAAAAATTTACGATTTATTTAATAAACAAATAGGTATTTATTTAGTAAACAATAGAAAAAACTTAATCTAAAGGCCGCACTCCTGCTATCCCAATATCACTCTGAGCGTCGCTACTATTACCATCACTATCACGATTCGAACTATCCGATGAGGATGATGTATCTTCGTTGGTGTTTATTACAAAGTGGTCCAATCTATCGTCGATGGCCTCTTCCAATGTCATAAATTCATCTTCACATTTGATAGCATGATCTACAACTTTTTGCCACTCGTCTGGCCCGATGGATGCGAATTTTTCAGACAAAAGACGCTGCACTTCGGTCAAATTCATGGCAATATTGAATTTGCTTACGTGACCTTTCACCTGCGACCAAATGTTTTCTATTGGATTGAAGTCCGGATGATATGGAGGGAGCCTTAACACTGTGTGGCCGTGAGCTTCCATTATGGTGTCAAGCGAGTACTTTACATAGAGATGCTTATGGCGTTTAATTATATCGTACAACTCCGGTTTATACGCTTTGATATTGAAAGGTATGTTTTTATCCTTTAACCAATCCTGCATAATCTTTTTTACAGAGTTACTGTTCGGTGCCCTGTCCTCTAATGTGCTATGGTATGACGCATTGTCAATGACAAACACAGAATTCAGTTGGAGGTTGGGAATTAATTTCTCTTGCAACCATTTCTCGTAATTTTCTTTGTTCATCTCACTGTGATAGTCTCCTGTGGTCTGAGCCGATTTGTACATGAGCAAAGCATTTGGTATGAATCCATTAGCACCCCCAGCATGCACTATAATTAACCTCGGTCCCTGCGAAATTGGTTTTTTTATGCCTTTGCCTTGACCGTCAGACCAGGCTTGTTCCTTGGTGTGGGTCGAATGAACATAGGTCTCGTCGCCATACACAATAGGTCTGCCTTCATGCCGATACTTTTTTATTTTTCTTAAAAATCGTATTCTTAATAGCCTTACTTCGTGTTTTTCCGCCAGCAACTTTCGGTTCGTTTGCGTTTTCCTAAACTTAAATCCTATCTCTTTTACAATTCGGCGCAGAGTTTCTCTGCCCCCTTCGAAGTCGATATCTCTTTTTAATTTCTCCAATAGCGCTCTCATTGTGACTACCTGTTTTTCTTCGCGGTGAAAGTCATAAATTTTCCTGCGTATGGCTTGGTATGAAAAATCGTCCAATTCCTTACGATAAGTTTTTTTCACTTTACCCTTTTTCGGCGTTCTAAAAGAAGGCCCCGCAGTGTTTTCACCTGTATGTTGATCCTTCTCTTTAAGAATTCTCGTTATTGTTCGTTTTGAAAGGACAATGACAAGAATCGGCTCGAATCATGTAGCGTCCGACAGACTTTTAATATATATGATAATTTATAATTTAAAACAGTAAGAATTATAGAGTAAAAATAAAATCTGTAGAAGTACACCGTTTAAAAGTCATTTTAAATAGTTATTCAATTTTTCAACACGTTTCCTATCTGCAATTTCAATTAGTAATGTTGCCAATACCAAAATAAAATAATATCGATACGAAATTGCACTTCCAAATCGATTGTATTAATATCATTATGAAACTAGCTCTGTGAATTTATACAAACAAGTCGTAACTCGTAATTCTTATTATAGTAAATAGTATTTAGTTATATTTTTGAATATAAATTATATATTTAATAACAATTTAAAATAAGTTAATTGGATTTTCGATACAATTTAGAATATTAATTATTATAGTGCTGGCAACACTTAATCTTGTTTTTGTAGTTGTCATTGATCATTGTCAAAAAGTTTTACTACTTCTCCTTCGCGTTTTATCACGAGCGTCGAAGTGATTACGTGTTTTTGAGTTTTGTACTGTATATTGCTGTGTTTCTGGACTCCGATTTTTCTACCACTTACGACGACCTTGGCTGTTGAAACTGAACCTGAATCTGTATTACTCGCTGACCCGGCTCGCCCAACCAAACATCTGAACCTGCCTACTTGTTGACCTGGCTTTTCTCACACGGACGGACCTTTAGTCTACTAACCATGATTCGCTGCATTAATTGTGGAGTAAATGCCTTTCGAATGCGACGATACTCGTTAGAAACTGAGACTGAAGAGATTTTGATGAACAATAAATTATTAAAAAGTATCCATGTGTTTTTTTTTCATACCTACAATCTAAAATAATGTAAATATGTTATAATTCTGTATATTTACTATGAAAACATATATTATGCGAGGATAATATGTGCCGAAAATCATTATTTAATTAATAATTTAATAGTTTATTTGTTGTCATTGTTAAAATTAGAAGTATTAAGTGGACAACTTTAAAGAACTAGTAACTTTTTTTGGTGTACTTCTTATAGAAAACTAAATATACTATCAAATTCTATAATTATTTTCCTTTTTAATGATATATAGTTCATCTTTGTCGGTTCTGGCCGAGTCTTGAAGGACAACTTGGCATTCTCCTTTGTGTAGCTTCGGCCGTTCGGTCAATAATTTTCAAAAATCGATCTTTTATAAATGTTGTGTTTTTAGACTCCTGAGCTTCTTTCTTCATAAACTCGTGGACATTGAAAATAATTTCCCGAGCTTGACTTTTAAGCGGTTTCCCCCTTTTAAAAGAACTCATTTTAAATAATAAAAAAGAAAACACTTTTGTTGCCACTACGTGTACTTTCGCCTGCTGCGCGTGCACTCGATCAGAAGTATGGCGGCTGACTAACATGCCACGCGGCGCGCGCTAACATGGCGGCAGCTGCCGACCAATAGCGGTACAGGAAAAAGAAGCGCGGCGCGTGGAGCGTGCCGATTGGTCAATAGCATTTCCCGCGCTTTGAAAATTCATCTTCTGCGCAGGTACATCGGTAAGCCATATCAGTTGGGTACTACTGTACTCGTTTGTTTGGTAGAAAATCAAAATTTACCATGGCTGATGAAAATATCACAGTAAGGAAAAAACTGATGGTATCCAAATCCTCTTCAGAATCATCATTGTTCGATGCTACGGCTATGAGCATGCCTGAAATTTCAATACACGACGACGATATTGTTGCAAAACTTAACGAAGAAATTAGCAGCTTAAAAAATAATTTACAAAGCGCACACCAAGAAATTGAAAACCTAGTATGCGCCAATATGCAACTAAAATTAGAATTAAATAAATAAAAAAATATGGTAGAACTATGCAAAAAAGTTAAATTAGGAGAAATTAGCTGTTCTACTCCTAGAGATAAACGGAAACCAAAAAAGAAACTGAGAACGTCTATACTGACAAAAAATACCCCGAACGAACTCCAACCAAACACGTTGTGCTAATGTGGGTGCCTGTAGGAGCGATATACGAGTACACATTGACGATTATAACTTGAAGCGGTAGCACTACCAGCCATCGAAAATTTATGATAAATTTTGATGTGTGCCGTATTACGAAAAATGATGAATAAAAACTAAATGTGTTTCCATTTTTTTTCGATAATTTGTAACTTGTTATTATAAACTATGCTTCTGCTGAAACAATATTACAAATATCGTTGTTTTGAATACAGAAAAACAACATGGATACAAGTCATTTACGCTGTAAAAATATGCGAAATTCAATTCGCTTTACTTTATAACTTCATTTTAGGTAAGTTTTTTTAATATCAACATAATATGGTGGAAATATGCTCAAATTGCAAATGATTTTGGTATTACGTTTGCATGGACAATTTATCCGACGTCGCATTATTAATTATTTATTTTTTTCACTTGGGTGTTATACATAAATAATAGTGACTTTGTCGAATTATAACAAAAAAAAAAACTAACAGAAAAATGTAATGAAAAATTATTCATAAAGGCAGGTTGATTCTTTGACATGGCATTGGTCTCATTAATACCCTAGAGTTAGTGTATATCAAAAGGAACACGTTGTGTAACAATGGTGAGCACTGAAAAAGGATTTTTGAAAAGTATAGATTTGGGGGATCTAAATGGGTTAATAGAGGATGAGAGTTGGTATGGAAATTCAGCATTTTTGTCTAATCCGACTCACACTTGACCAGTTTTTAATAATATTTTTTCGTATTCTTTCCAGTACCATTGATGATGGGCTACGTAACGAGATACGTCCTAGGAACAGACAAGCTGCGGCCTGGCGCGTTTGAGGTATGAAGTTATTATCGCTTTTTTTTTTGGGTGCGAAATCATCAAATGACTTCTCCCGCTCTGGATGGAGCGGGAGGGCGTGTCAGACTCATACTGACTAAAACCCACCCGTTTTGAGTGTTCGTTCGGTTGCCTTTACGTTATCCGGGGCCCACGGTATCCCTTTCGGACTCTCCCACAACCCCGGCAGGCATCGGTCGCATCGGACCCCTTCACCCGCTGACATCTCTTTGAGGCGCGCGTGGAACACAACGCGCCGTCGAACCGGGCCTGGTCCTTACCGGACGGCGAGCTACCCATTGCTCACCGTCCGCTAACCCGCGCCTACGGTGACTGGGAATCGGTAATTGATTCCCGACGCCCAGAGCCTCCTCCTGCAGGAGGAGGCGGAATGCGTGAGGGAGAGGCAAAATTCGTGCCCTCACGCCCCTGGCGGCTAGGGGCGTGAGGGCACGAATTTTGCGAGCAATACTGCTTCGCAGAAGGAGGTGACGGCCTCCCATGCCCTCTCGCTCCGTACCATGGCCTGGACCAGGGCCGGACGCGAGAGATCCCCGCCACCGATCGCCTCCACGAGGACACGGCGGTGCTCTGCCCAAGCCGGGCAGACCTCCACCGTATGCCCCACCATGTCTTCTGGGCGATCCACGCAGTGATGACACCCGGAAGTTTCCCGAAACAACCGTGTCCGATGAGGACCTGCGTCAGGCAGAAGGTTAGGACGCCGTGGCGCCTCTCTAGCCACTTCTCAAAGAGGGGACTTATCGCCGTAATAGTGGCGTGCCCAGCACTGGGTTGCGACAATCGCACTCTCCATGACGCCATGAGATCCCGCCGGAGCTCTGTCCGCTGTGCCGCGATTTGTCGCGGCATCAGAGTCAAGCCCCGGCGTTTCGCTTCCTCGCCCCACTCCTAAATATGCGCGAGGACTTTTGCTTCCAGATCCCATGGCGGCAATCGGGCAAGGAGGCTCACTGCCTTACCGGAGACCGTGCAGTATCTCCGGACCAGCCGGGTGGCCATGACCCTCTGGGACGCGTTCAGCCGGCGAGCTGGCCGCCGCTTCAACGAACGCGCCATGGACCGCACGACCCCCGCGTATACCGCGCGGCAGGAGGCGTTTGGACCCCCATAGATTGGGCAGGAGCCGCTTCAAGGCAGCCCCGGCCCGCTCCAGTCTGGGATCCAAACGTCGGAAGTGCTTCACGAAGTTCCACCGACTGTCGAGGACAAGTTCTAGGTACTTCATCGTCGACTCGACGCCGATGTGAACCCCTCCTACCGTTATTTGGGAACCCGACGGTGGCGCGTTCCGAATACCATGAAAACACATGGCCTCGGACTTATGCAGGGCCACTTCGAGTCCCAACCCCGGTGTTCCATCTCACACCTACCTAAATATCTACGTTCCCGTAACCCCGCAAACGTAGATATTTCCGCAACCCTCGACTGGTGCCCGCCCGGCTTAGAGGGTGGTCCACGCACCACCCTCTAAGACGTACACTACGAAGGGGGAGTACACTACGCGCCACCACCTCGGGTCCGATGTTTGGGGGTGACGGACGTCCCCGAGTCCGTCGCCCCTGGACCCATTTAGGGGGACTGGAAGAGAGCGTTGTCCTCCGGCGCCCAGTGCGCCTGCTGCGGGCAGAGTGAGGGGATGTGATCTCCCTCTCCCTTTCCGCAGCCTCCTTCTGCGAGATGACTGTCTTGCAGAAGGAAACCACCGCTCCCAGGACTTTTCGCTGCCGGTCATAGAATTCACGAGCCGTAGCCGCGGTCTCCGCAGAACTGCGATGCTACCGGCCGCCAGGTCAGCCGCCCAGATCGGGGCCCCACACAGGGCCATCGATCGCATTATCCCCACGTAGAGTCGCCTACAGGCGACGCTCGAGCCCCCCAGATTAGGAAGCAGCGTTGACTGCGCTCTAACCGCGCCCATCAACTTGGGCGCCAGCCGCCGGAAGTGGGGTCCAAAGACCCACTGGCTGTCAAGCACCAATCCCAGGTTCATGGTAGTCTCGACAGCGATCCGAACCCCCCCGACCACTATGTGTGATCCAGGCGGCGGCGCCCGCCGGAGACCATGAAACACCATGGCCTCTGACTTGTTGAGGGCCACCTCCAGGCCAAGGCGCATATGCGGCCCACCACCTGTGAGATCGCAGCCGTCGCCAGCAACGCTGCCTCCCTGTGCGAACTCCCACGGGCCATGACCAGCGTGTCGTCCGCATAGCACGTCAGGTCCACGCCCGGCTGGAGTTCGCCCCTCAACACCCAGTCGTAACCGATGTTCCACAGGAGGGGTCCTACGACCGAGCCCTGTAAAACACCGCACGACATGCGGCGCTGGTTTGCGCCATCACGTCCCACGTAGGTGACACACCTCTCCGAGAGATAAGCCTCAACGATGCGGTGGAGGTAGAGAGGCATATGGTGATACCGCAGTGCCTCCCGAATACAACTCCTGGGCAGGGTGTTGAAGGCGTTGGAGATGTCCAACGACACCGCCACCATCACCCCGCCTCGGGACACCGTTTCCTCCGCCTGGACTCTCACCCGCGACGCAGCGTGTATGGTGGAGCGCCCGTAAGAAAACCCAAACTGACAATCTTCCAGGACCGGGTGCGACCTGCCCTGCGCCAAGACCAATGTGTCGTCAGCGTAACAAACGACGCTGACGCCTCTAGGGAGGTCAGCGCGCAGCACCCAGTCGTATCCGATGTCCCACAGATGCGGCCCCAGGACCGATCTCTGTGGGACACCGGAAGACATCTCTCGCTGGTTCCATTCTCCCTGGTAACCAGGGTTGATGATGGCCCTGTCCGTCAAATAGGCCTCGACCACACGACAGAGGTAGGTCGGCATCCGGTGATACCGGAGTGCCTCCCCGATGCAACTCCAGGGCAGGGTATTGAAGGCGTTGGCGATGTCTAGAGACACCGCCAAGACGACCCCACCCCGAGCCACCGCATCCCCCGTCGTGAGGGCTCGCACGCGCATGATGGCGCCCACCGTGGAGCGCCCCCTGCGGAGACCAAACTGGCTCTCCGCCACATCCGGCCCCACCCGCACCAGCCGCCCGACGAGGCGGTCTGCAATTACTCTTTCAAAGAGCTTGCCCACCTCGTCGAGCAGCACGATGGGCTGGTAAGCAGACGGAGAATCCGCAGGGCGCCCCGGCTTCTTAATGAGGACCAGTTTCCCCGTCTTCCAACGAAGTGGGAACTGGCCCTTCTCCAAACATGCGCTTAGGAGCCCCCTTAGTCGAGGCCCGAGAGCCTCTAAGGTCAGGACCCAGGCTTTCCCAGGTAAGCCGTCGGGTCCTCGGGCGGTATTTTTGACATTCAGCCTACGTACCGCCACTCTCATCTCTACCTCGGTCTACTCCGGAGCATCGTCGTTGTCATCGTCGGTATGGTCCGCATCGGGCACCGCAGTAGGCGGAGCCATGGGCGGGGAGGCATTTCCCCTTTCAAAGGGAACACAGCGCTCACCACGTCACCCACAAGCTGTGGCCGGAGACTGCGTTAGCAGGCCCGCCCATGAGCGGAGTTTCTCCCGCACCATCTTGTATGGGCGTCCCCACGGGTCCCTGTTCAGAGTCTCCAGTGACTCCTCGCGGGCCAGTCCCCTGGCCCGCAGGATCTCCGCTTGGAGGGCGGTCTTCACCGCTCTGTACCCCTCGTACAGCTCCGCGCCTGAATGGCTTCCGTATCCGGAGGTCCAATACGGAGCCTGCGGTGCCTGTGTACCGGCGCGCGGCGTCGCGTGCATTGCGCAGTGTCGTCATCTGTTGTGACCACCAGTACACCTGGCGCTAGGCACGTCCGGGCTGGACCCGGGGCATTGCCACGTCACATATATCGGACATGGCCTCCCGGAACCACTCCGCCTCGTCGTTGGTGTCGGGCGGGCCTGTCTGGTGATGACACACAGGCCTGCACGATCGAGGCTTCCAGGAGGAGCTCCCGGTCCAGCTGCTTCAGCGCCCACCGCGGACCACTCGGGGCCTGTCGGACCGGCGCGCTCAAGGTCTGGGTGGAGACGTCAAACCGGATGTACCGGTGATCGGAATAGGTCTCCACCCCCTCCATGACACGCGACGACAGAGCGGGGCTGGCGAACGAGATATCCACCTGTGATTCACCCCGCATCCGCACACACGTGGGGACAGAACCCCGGTTAAGGACGACCAAGCCCGTCTCCAGCGCCCAGTCCTCCACCATCCTGCCGCGTGTGTCCGTATACCGGGAACCCCAAGCCACATTCTTGGCGTTGAAGGCAGTCGACCCGCCAGACACAACACCCGTCTGGTCGGAAGATCCACCCTTTTCTATGGTGGATGAGTGAACTTTACACCCTGTTCCTCATGCCCCTAAAATGTAAGCTTTTACTGGCGCAACGCGCTATTCGAGGCTAGTGTGGCATACCGCATGACATTATGCTATTGGCTACATCTTGTCACTTACAGATATCGTCCCGATATAGTCGGCCGATATCGTTGTCGTCCCAGCTGACGATATGTCGGTGTCGTTATCGTTGCAGTGTGAAAACGGCCAATGTTGTCGAACTGTCAAAACGAAAGGCATCTCCATCGTCAAGTGTGTTCCGCAATGAGCCCGCCGTACTCTGTACGATGTGTATGTAACACGGCGTATTCATGCGGAGCGCGGTGTGTTCATGCCGAGCGCGCATGTTGACGTAGTGTAACACTCCCTTGTGCAGGTGCGCGGCGCGCGGCCGCAGCTGACGACAGGCGTGATCCACGCGGAGGAGCCGGCGGCGCTGTCGCACTGGCTCAAGAGCATCTCCGATAACATTGTGGGACTTACCAACCTACAGGTTAGTATTGCACACATGATCCACGCGGAAGAGCCGGCGGCGCTGTCGCACTGGCTCAAGAGCATCTCCGATAACTTTGTAGGACTTACCAACCTACAGGTTAGTACTGCACACATCATCTACGCGGAGGAGCCGGCGGCGCTGTCGCACTGGCTCAAGAGCATCTCCGATAACATTGTAGGACTTACCAACCTATAGGTTAGTACTGCACACATGATCCACGCGGAGGAGCCGGCGGCAATAATTAAAAGGACTTCCTATGTTTAAAAATCAATAAACATGGCTGCTGTTAAATCATGTTTTTTTATTTTTTTATAATGACAACACTCGATTAAATGGTGTTAGCTTATAGGTTAATTGTAATGATTGTTTTCATAGTTGTAAAATAGTATAAATGTGTGAGTTTTTTATTTGTTTGTTACGATTTCACGTTAAAACGGCTGAACAGGTTTGGATGAAATTTGGCACTTGGATATGGGTAGACCATGACCTGGATTAGGACATTGGATACTTTTTATCCCCGTATTCTCACGGGATCGAGACTTATGCGGGTCAAACCGCGGGGCGCAGCTAGTTTTAAATATTTATGTTAGATATTGTAATTATCTTTGTTTTATGTTTTGTTTGTTTATATCATGTTATAGAATTTTGCATGCTTATAAGCATACCGTAATGTTGAAAAAAAATTAATTCAACTGTCCGATTTTTTTGTAAAAAGTAACGGACATCTTATCCGCACACATAAGCCAATAGACGATTCGTATTATACTGCTTGGCTCCCCAGATGAAGCTGTTCAACCGCCACCTGGGCGCGGGCGAGCGCATCGAGTACATGGGCTGGGTGCACGAGGGCGTGCTGGCGCCGGCGCAGCCGTGGCAGACCTACCGCGCCAAGTTCCTGCTGCTCAAGGGCACCGACGTCATGCTGTTCGATGTGCCGCCGGTAACTTGTAAAAGAACTACACAACGCCTGTATTCCCTTAAAGATTAAACTTTTACACGAAAAAGAAATAATAATACACACATCAACACGGTCTAGGGATATTTCATACTCAATTAAATAACTCGAAAAGTACTGGCCGCATTGGAATCTTTTATACACCGATTTGTTTGTAATTTATCTCAAACTAATTCCAAATTAAAATTTTTGAAAATTCTTTTGTTTCGGTGGCATAAAAATGTCTTGATGTATAGGAGAGGGAATTTTCATTTGTGCGAAATTTAGAAAACAATACGAATTACGTTTAGTTACAGTTTTTTTTCATTTTTAAACGAAAGATAAAGTTAAAATTGAGGTATTGTAGCCATGCAACGCCGACATTTGACGAGGGCGGAGATGTTACGAGCTGTGGGAATGCTGGAAGCTGGATCTGTTCAGCGTAATGTTGCTGAGGCCATAGGGACCCATCAAAATGTAATTTCAAGATTGTGGACACGCTATCGTGCCACAGGTGAAGTAGCGGAGAGGCACCGGGGCCAAGTCACATCACTACCCCCAGACAAGACCGATTTTTGCAAATTACTGCACGAGCTCAACCAAATGCAACGGCGACTCAATTGGTCCAAAGGCTGCGAGTGGAACACCAAGTGCTTGTGAGTGACCAAACTGTAAGAAGGCGACTGCATGAAAGCAATCTACGCTCTCGTAGACCACTCCGGGTCCCACCTTTACGGAGAGGCAATCGTGGACGACGATTAGAATGGGTTCGGAACCACGTGGACTGGGGCCGTGAGCAATGGTCCAATGTGCTGTTCACGGATGAATCCAGGTTCGGCTTCCATCCAGATCCACGAAGGACGCGTGTTTGGCGAGTTCCTGGACGATGGAGCCGTCTCCAGAACCCTCAGGAAGTTCACCCATACCAAGGAGGAACAATTATGGTTTGGGCAGGAATTCGTCTTGGAGGACGGACGGATCTCGTTTGGGTGCGGGGCAATATGACGGCAGAACGATACGTCCAACAGGTGCTGGGGCCCGTAATCTTGCCCCACAGAACACAAATGGGGCAAGATTTCCTGCTCATGCACGACAATGCCCGGGCACACATGGCGAGAACGGTAGCAGCTTGGTTACATACACATAATGTTAGGGCCTTAGACTGGCCTGCTCAATCGCCAGATCTAAATCCCATTGAGCATGCGTGGGATATGCTGCAAAGAAGAGCTCTGAAGGAAGTTCCTGAAAATCTGGCTACAGAAGATCAACTTTTTGCGCACCTCAGAAGGACATGGGACAATATTCCGCAGCAAGACATTGACAACCTTGTTCTGAGCATGCCGAATCGTTGCCGATGTGTTATGAACATCATGGGCGCTTTCTCAGACTACTAAATTCAAGTTTATAAACACAAATTAAATGATTTTTCTATTTTTTTCAGTTTTTACTCACAAATTAAAAGTTAATTCATATGCGGTTTCCGTCTATGCTTCATTTTTTTTCCATAAAATCCTGAAATTTTAATCTAAGTACCTTAACCATTATTAAAAAATGGTAGAATATTAAATAACGTATCTTTTAAATATATACATGTCATATAAATAATTAACACATTAATAGTAATTCGCTTTTTTAAAAATATCCCTAGACCGTGTTGATGTGTGTATTTCAAAACTATATGAGGTCGGTGCACCCACATAGCACCCAGTAATGATTTAAATCCCATGGCCAGTCTACGATATCTATCAAGTGAGCATTTTTTAAAATCCCAAATAGTGAAAATAAACAGTTACACATTACAGTATTACACAACAGAGTGAACCCACGACATTTTACACTTATAAAATTACAATTACAATTTGATAGGTACAATAAAATTACATAATGTGTTAATAATAACATTAAACAGGCATGCAAAGAAAAACAAGAAATTATAAAAATACAAGGGAAGAGTTAAATAATAACTACAATCATATTATAAATACGCTTAAATAATATGTAGGTACGAAATTTAAAAAAAAACAACATTCTGTCTGGGTTTATGATTATGTAAACCATAGTCATAAACCCAGATTGAAAATTTTAATGGAAATACCCATATACAGGTAATAGGGGTTAAAGTATGAAATTGCCGTTTTATTGTAATAGTTACTTCGAATTGACATAGAACCTTCATGGTTTGAAATTTTTGTGTGAAACTTTTTTCACATGGTACCTATGAAGTTCTTCTTTAAAAAAATGTGCAACATTCGATGATCGACTTTCAGTTGTTTTTTTGACAAGAGAGATGGATACTTCGAAAATTCGAGTTGACGCGGAACTAACGCGGCAGAAACAGCTTGCAATATCAATGTTGCGTTTGGAGAAGGGAGTGCTAATGAACGCACCTTGCGATTTTGGTTTAAACGCGTTCGTGATTGAAACTTTGATTTGAAGAACGAATCACGTGGAAGACCGCGCCCACACAGGTGAATAACAATGAATTGAAAGAGATGGTGGAAGCCAATCCGAGCCAAACTACCCAAGAATTAGCGGCATGGTTTAACGTTACCTTACCAACAATATTGACTCATTTGCAACAAATAAATAAAATTTAAAAAATATGAGAATTGGGTGCCTCATGATTTGACTGATCTGCAGAAAGAAACGCGTGTTGAAACTTGTGTTGCCTTGTTGAATCGATACAGAAATGAAGGAATATTGGATCGAATTGTGACATGTGATGAAAAGTGGATTCTTTACGATAACCGTAAGCGAAAAATGCAATGGCTGACCCCAGGTCAAACGCCGCAACAGTGTCCTAAAGCAAAGCTTACCAATAAAAAGGTAATGGTAACTGTTTGGTGGTCTCAGCATGGTGTTATTCACTATAGCTTTCTCCGATCTGGTCAAGCAATCGGAGTCAAGCCCCGGCGTTTCGCATCCTCGCTCCACTCCCAAATATGCGCGAACGGAATACTACCTTAGATTTAATATTTGTATTTGCTAGTGCTTCAGTGACATTTAAAAATATATTATGAAAATAATAAAATCTCGATCGAATCGATTTCCATGTTTCAAACCGAAATAATACATTGAAAAGGTTTTTATTCAAAAAAGTATTTATAATCTTAACGGGCCTGCGGAGCATGCGTGTTTCATACAAACGTAATACCAAAATAATTTGTAAATCAAACATATTCTTAAGGTAGTGTGTATTTATTCCGATTGGGTTACAGAATATCTAGGCTCTCAAATATATATTTTGTACCTTAAGAATATGTTTGATGTACAAATTATTTTGGTATTACGTTTATATGAACTACGCATGCTCCGCAGGCCCCTTAACCAACATAGTTGTTGGAGCGCCTACGCAATTAGTCTTAGCTTTAAGTGTTCTGTCCTAGTATGTAAACTATTATGCTTTTGTTATGTGCTTGTACGCACAGTCAAGTCCAGTTCTTCTCTCCAAAATTAAAACTCATACACGTTACAAGTGCCTGCTGCCTTTTTATTTAAACCATGCTAATTTCCGCACATATTGGTCCATTACGAGCCGGATTGATTAAATAGCAAGGATCTGTTATTATTCTATGAAGATCAAGAAGTTAATAGTGGAATTAGCGAATAATAATCGAAAAATAATAATTCGTGCAACGAGGTTTGACCGGCAGTGTGGTATGTGATTCAAGTACATAAAATAAAGCGGTGTTAAGTCTAATGTATTAATAATATCGTCACCCAACACTCAATCAGGTAGTATATCACTCCAATTAAGGATTTATAAGGTTAGTCTTATTAATTACCTAATGTATTTGCGTAATTCGTTTGTTCCGTTGTTTACCCTATTTGCATTGTGAGAGTTTTATTGACATTTTGTGTATTCCCAGCAACTAAATTAGAAATCATACTTAGTTGAGTACAGTCATATTGATTTATTACATTATATTGTTTTAATTTAATTATCTTGGCCAGTGATTACTGATAACGTTAAGTATTTTTGCATAGGTAGTAGGTAGGTGTTTAGGAGCAATATAAGCCAAGAGTGTTAGATATTGTTAATTAATGTTTACTGGTAGTGTTATTACCGTATTATTTTAGTTATTGTGCTGTTGTACTTTATACAAGTCATTGTTAGTTTAGTGAGTTTTGTATAAGAATAGAAACGAGTTGTATTATTTAGGTAGGTATTCACTAATTAGCGCCCGTGCTCATTATAGATAACAGTTACCTACATCAGTATATTTGTCACCTGTAGGTTGAATCATAAGACATACGTACTTATAATATTATTTAAACTTTATTGTATAAATTCCAGATTACGCTCGAATCCCAGAATTACCGAGGAAAGGGAGTTAATAAAGAAACGAGGTAGCTTCAAAGGCCGATTAACTGCTTTTGTCAATTACCTGGACGCGCTGGATGATAAATCGTTATCTAGTTCCAATATAACGGAATTACAGCTGCGTATAGGCAAGATGGAGTTGTTATACCAACAATATGATGTGGTACAGTTACGTATGGAGTGTATTACTGATGATATCAAGGCACAGTTTTCTGAGCGTTTTTTGAGTCCCTGTATTATAAATCACTGTCTAAGGCTCAGGAATTTGTAAAAAACTTTAATAAAGATAATGAATCTGTCTGTAGCAATAAAAGTAATTTTGGTAGTAGTTATAAGCCAGTTAAGTTGCCCACAATCCAATTGCCAAAGTTTAGTGGATCTTACAATAACTGGTTGGAGTTTCATGACACCTTTACGAGTCTCATTCATTCCAATGATGGAATTGACGAAATCAACAAATCCCACTACCCTCGAACGTCTCTGGAAGGATCCGCTGCCGTAGTGATCCAGTCGATTCGAGTTTTCGGCTACTAATTACTCTGTGGCATGGAAAGTATTATGCGAGCGATATGACAATAAGAGATTATTATTTTCACAACCATGTTTCGGCTATTTTTAACATGGAAACAATTACAATTGAATCCTCTGTCACTTTAAAGAATTTAATTGACCAAATAAATAAACACTTACGAGCTTAGATACCTTAGGTGAGCCTGTTAAGTATTGGCATACCCTTTTAATTTACATTTTTACTCGCAAGTTGGATAGCAGAACGTCCCGTGAGTGGGAGGAGTACGAGCGTCGTATTGACAAGGATAGCAAGATTACCCTCGATGCATTCCTTACATTCATACGTGAGCGCGCTGAGTTAATTGATACTTTAGAATTGTCGCGTAATAACCAGCCTCAATCTGTTAATAAATCAGGGGCTAAGCTGAAGTCTATGGTTACCGTCCAAAGTAGTGGTAATTCTGGTTCAGAGTCAGGTACAAAGGTCTGTCCCAAATGCAAAGGTGACCATAACTTGAGTGATTGTTCACAGTTTCTCTCACTAAATAACGAAGCACGTATTAAATTGCTGCCAAATTTTAAAGTGTGTTACTGTCATTTCGCGAATCATTGTAAAAGGCCAGGTTGCAAGCTGTGTAAGCGCAGACATAATACTCTTATCCATATCGCTGATTTTAAACCTAGTGCAAATAATAATACAAATAATAACTCGTGTGATAACTTATCACCGCAATCGCCTTCGACGTCTTCTGTGACTGAGACGAATAACGTCGCGTTGTCGGCCAACGTCACATCTTCGCACAGTAGTGTGAGTCATGATGTGTTATTATCAACCGCATTAATTAAATTACATGATCGTAATGGTCGAGAACATGTTGTTCGTGCAGTTCTTGACAGCGGTAGTACATCATGCTTCGTGACGGCAAGACTATGTCGACGGTAAACTTACACTCACGTAGGTAAAACGTGTCGCATTAACATGACGTCATTACACAAACAACAACATTACAATAGTTTCAGTACTGAACTTTATTGTTTCGTTTTACCATCAATAACTAGTGATGTGCCATGTCGTGAAGTAAATCTATCTATTCTGAACATTCCCGTCTCATATCTGTTTAGCAGACCCTACTTTTTACAAGCCCGCTCATGTGGATATTCTGATTGGTGCTGATGTCTTCTGGGACTTGCTGGGGTCACAAAGAATCAAGTTAGGTACTGGTAAGCCAATTTTATGTGAAAGCAGGTTAGGCTGGATTGTCTCCGGTCCTGTTAGTCGTAATTACGTTGCATTGCTTTCTAGTAACATTAGGTGTAACTTTACCAAAATCAATTCTTCATCTGACGACGATTTTGATAAAATTCGAAGTGATTTAACTCGCTTCTGGCTGTTAGAAGAAGTAAATAAGAAGTCTTCTCATTATTCGCCTGAAGAGAAGTTATGTGAAAGGCATTTTCTCGATAATACGAGCAGATTGTCTGATGGTCGTTTCTGTGTTCGCACTCTCTCAAACAAGATTTTACCTTATATTTTGGGAGATTCAATTAATAAAGCTACTCATTGCTTACTGTCGTTAGAACGCAGGTTAAAAACGAAATCTGATTTTAGTAAAATGTATCACGAATTCATGTCTGAGTATGAGTTACTAGGTCATATGACTGAATGCAAACAATCCAATTTAAGCCCTTCTGGCTATTTTATTCCGCATCACGGCGTATTACGTGAAAGTAGTACCACTACGAAACTTCGAGTGGTACTCGTATTCAACGCAAGTTGTACTTCTTCAACTGGAGTTTTTAAACGATTTACAGATGGTTGGCCCCACCATTCGGGACGATCTGCTGTCGATTCTTCTCCGTTTCAGACAGCACAAGTATGTCTTGTCAGCAGCAGACGTCGAGAAAATGTACAGACAAATAGTCGTCCATCCGTCTGACGGATATCTGCAGCAGGTATTGTGGCGAGGTAAGACATCTCACACCGTTCAATTTTATAAATTAAACACCGTCACCTATGGTACGGCTAGTGCACCATTTCTAGCTTTTCGGTGCCTTCATCAATTTAGGGCTCGATTGTAAGAATCAGAAGGTTGCTGAGGTCATAAAGCACGATTTTTATCTTCGATCCTTTCCTTTCGGGCTGTTGTCACCATTTGTAATCACTATGAAAATGTTACTACAGAGAATGTGGTTGGATAAATTATCATGGGATGATCTATTGACCCCTGAAATTAAATTACAATGGCAGACCATTATTAAAACTCTTGTCTCTTTTAAATGAAGTTCGAATTCCTCGAATTGTTGTGTGTCATTCATACAAGGAGTTGGAACTACATAATTATATTTACTGATGCATCTGAGCGCGCATACGGTGCGTGCGTTTATGTTCGCAGTATTAATGATGCAGGTGAGTGCTGCATAGTTCGGTTACTGATGACTAAAAGTTGAGTGGCGCCAATTAAACCCACTACAATCCCAAGGTTGGAGTTGTGTGGCGCTGTAGTGGGAGCTCGTCTGTATGAAAAGGTATTAAACTCACTTCGTCTTAAGTTCTCGCGAGTCTTGTGTTGGACTGACTCGACCATCGTGTTGGGATGGCTACAGATATTGCCTTCGAAACTTCAGCCATTTGTACGCAATCGCGTCGCTGAAATTTAAAAAAATTAAAATATAATTAGAAATTTGTCCAGGCGGGTCACTGACTGCACCTGGCGGCACGTCCCAACCAATGAAAACCCAGCAGACCTACTATCTCGTGGTGTGGATAGTAGTCATCTGCAGGGTTTAGATATGTGGTGGTCTGGTCCTGACTTTCTCCAACAAGACTCAAGTAGTTGGCCTTCGCAATTTAAATGCTTAGAATTAGGCTCACTCCCCGAAACTCAAAATGTCCTTGACACTAACGATAAGGTTGATTGATTCTATTTATTATGGATATTAATCGTTTTTCTAATTATTTAAGACTTTTACGTTCCATGGCATATCTACGTGTTGCGATTCATTTAAGGTGTGTAAACACCAATCGCCACACAGCATATTTTTATCTGATGCCGAATTAAAGAAAGCATTAAATATTTTAATCTATCAGAGTTACGTTTAAATAAGCACAGGTTGCAAAGAAAGAGCGTCCTATTAAAATTTATGTGTATTTAGATGACAACAATCTAATGCGTGTCGGAGACGTCGATTTTTCAGATTTGACATTATAATAAACGGCACCCTATAATTTTACAGTCCACTCATACTTTTACTAAATTATTATTTGATTTTGAGCACAAAAGGTTAATGCACGCAGGCCCACAACTATTGTTAGCATCGATTAGAGAATCCTATTGGCCTATAAAAGGACAAAATTTAGCTAAAGCATGTTACCATAGATGCGTTCTGTGCCAACGCATGCAGGGTAAGGTTGTTACTACATTGATGGATAACCTACCGCGGCAACGCCTTCTTGAAAGTACCGGTGTTGATTATGCGGGCCCTATTATGAGCACTAGTCGCTAAGGTCGTGGATGTAGACTCGTCAAGGTGTATATAGCAATTTTTATCTGTTTCACCACAAAAGCTGTGCATTTAGAGCTTGTGAGTGACTTGACGAGCCATAATTATTTATTAGCCTTGTATCGGTTCTCTCTCACGAAGAGGTAAGCCAGTTCACATATACTCCGATAACTGTACCTCGTTTGTTGGTGCATATAACGAGCAATCTAAATTTCTAAAAACAAATTCTGATGCTTTGAGTGAAAGCATAGCTAATGATGGAATCAAATTCCATTTCATTCCCGCGTATACTCCACATTTTGATGGTCTCTGGGAAGCGGGTGTCAAATCGGCGAAATATCACATATAGCGAGTGTTAGGACAATGTAATTTAACTTTTGAGGAACTTAACACCACATTAGCCCAAATTGAGGCAATATTAAATTCACGCCCACTAACGCCGCTGTCTTCAGATCCTGCCGATTGCACTCCACTGACACCAGGTCATTTTCTCGTCGGCCGGCCACTCACTTCATTGCCACAGAAGAATTGTGAAGATCAATCTGCAACCCATCTTAGTCGTTACCAACGTATTGAGCAACTCTGCCAACACTTTTGGACTAGATGGAGTAAGGAGTATGTTGCAAAGTTGCAGCAACGGACAAAGTGGCGTTCTTGTAAGAATGGCTTGAAGTTGGATTCCTTGGTGGTCGTCAAAGAGGAGAATCTTCCACCTCTGAAGTGGAGACTAGGAAGAGTCATCGCCGTACATCCAGGTACTGATGGAATTGTCCGAGTAGCTGACATCAAGACCTCTACTGGAGTCGTTAGGAGGGCCTTCAATATGTTTAAGTATTTCCATGTAACGCATTATTTTTTTAAACATACAAGTTTTTATTAAACTTACTACTGGAAACATTGACGGAATTAGTCACGCCAGACCATACCACCAAGGCTGCCATATTATTGTGTCAAGCAACTTGAAGGTGTTGCGTGGTGAAAATGAAACATTAAATTGGTGTTTACTTGCAAATTCTTTTTTTTTTTAATTTTTAAATTTTATTTAATTAAATTATAAAACAGATGTGTTATTTAATTATAAACTCGCCAAACTTTTACGTTTGATGGCGAGAATCTTAAAAATACAATAGGTAAGGTCTATTTATAACCTTGTTTCCAATTGATGTTATTTCCACTTAAATAAACATCAACTTTATGCAATTGTAAATAAAGTTGATTTTAGACAAGTTGTAAATATTGTTGTGTTAAAATGAATATTGTGTCTTTAATTGTAGAAGAAACACTAAAACATCAATCCATGCTTCTTTTATGTTACTCTTAGTCATAATCATATAGTTTATTTGTGAAACATAGGTATACCTACAATAGGTCATACATTTAAAATAGCACGCTATGTTTTGTCTTCAGACAATTTGCATTAGGTATGTTCACAAACACAAACATATAAGTACATTTCTTATTTAAATTCGTGGGTCATGATATTTTTTTATTATTCCAATTAAGTATTAATAAATTATGATCACGTAAAACATCATCTGCTTAGTCTTTTCCCCAAAATACTAAATTAAAAACTATGGTGGGTTCGGCTTCCAGTCTAACTGGATGGAGCTGAATATCAGTATTTTACAAGGAGCGACTGCCAATCTGACCTCCACAATCCAGTTACTGGGTAATAATACGACACCCCTTGGTAAGACTGGTTGTTAGACTTTCGGGCTTCTGACAACCTGTAACGACTGTCAAAGTCGTTACAGGTCGGTGTCATTGGTTTTGAATTTTCCAATGATTTCGAATTTTCGTTTTTTGCCACCGACTTCCGAAATTAAAGTTATTTTCAACCTTCAAACTGATACCTAGTCAATTTAATAACAATCTTCTAAGCTTCCCTTAACCGTTCTTTCCCAGATGAACATAACCGAGCTAGCAAAGTGTCCCGAGACGCTCAAAGTGTACCAGACGATGTTCCGCACGGTGAAGGAGAGCGAGACCGTGGACTGGCGCCAGCACTGCTTCCTGGTGCAGAGCTCGGCGCCCGGCCCGGCCGGCGCCGCCGCGCCCGGCCCGCGCTACTTCAGCGCCGAGACGCGCCGCGACCTGCTGCGCGTCGAGGCGGCCTGGACCGCCAACATCGTCAACTCCGTCATCCGGCTGGGGGTGAGTACCGTGACGTGCACACATGCCAAGTGGCTTCTGTGGGCGAGACGCGAGACATGAGACTGAGCGGACGTGTGTTTTGTATTTATCAAATCAAATCAAGTCGTTTATTTGTGATACATGGGTTACGTGCAGGTGTTCATTACATAATTATATACTAATAATGTTCATTCCATGATCAGCCACTAGGGCATACAAATTATTAAATAATATAATGAAAATATAAGTCTAAAATTGTAATTCCATTTAAGATTAAATACAAATAACATTATTACTATTAGTCATGAAAGACAGACACAAGACAATCATCAACAATAAATTATCGTCAAGCGGACATGAAACATTTAAAAAGTTCTAGTCGATAAAATTCATCTACTGATTAATAGCACTTTTCCATAAGAAATTGGAACAATTTATTTTTAAAGATTGCTATAGTATATATTGCTACATTCTTATTAATTATAATGATATAAACAATTACGACGGATAAATATATTTAATTATTTGCGCAATCAGTATAGAGTCTGGCTAACGAAAGTTGGCCCCAGAATATTGGCGGCAAATTTAAAAAATACATGCATGACAACACTAAAATTATACTATGAAAATTGGAATAACCTACTTTGATACTTGGTAATTCATTATTAAAAATATCATATATATAGTTTTTCAATAAGGACGCTCGAACTTTAGCAGCGCATAGCGGCCATTTCGGTAATGCGATTGCTACCAAATTTGGCATGAATATATATTTTGTCGTGACATTTCACCATGGAACGCTACACGCTTCAACAACGCGTAGAAATTGTGTAAAATTTATTATCAAAACCAGTTGTCTATTCGCCTACGTTCTGTGCGTTGTGTTCAATTTATGGCGTTCATCGTGTGAGTTAACACCGCTCGATTACTTTCTGTGGGGTTACATGAAATCTTTAGTGTACGCAGATAAACCACAGTCAATTGTTGCCCTAAAGGCCAACATAACTCGCGTTCTTCGTGAAATTTACCATTTATGCGAAGACGTCCTCCAAGATTAGTCCACCAGAATACGCCATCTACAGCGGAGTCGCAGTGGCCATTTGGCTGATATTATTTTCCACACATAATGTCATTGAATATTCTTTAAAATGTTATAAAAATTGTAGTAATATCACTTAAACAGGTTGTTTTATTTCATTTCAAAGTTCGAGCGCTCTTAATGAAAAACCCTATATATAGACAGTATAAGAACATTATGTTAGGGAAATAAAGAAACAGAATTTATCTACACATGTATTAATTTTTGATATGTATCAGGTTTGTAACGGGATTTTAAGGATTTATTGATCTGGTATAGGTGTTAGTATATGAGGTAAATATGAGCGGAATCAGAAAATAAATAGACAAATAAAATACGATAATATTCCATACATAATAACTTAGTTTTATTCATCGTAATCAAAATCAGATTCTAACACTTCAATGCCAAAAGATTCATCACTGTCACTAGTATCGCTGTCTCCAACATTTATAATAAAACTTTCTAAATTTTCTTCTGTTATTTTATCACGTTCTTTATATTTATTTTCAACATGTATTACATGATCAGTAATTTTCTTCCAATCCTGTGAACTTACGTTTTCAAATGAATCTTTAATTATTTCTTCTAATGCAGCTGTAGTAACTGCAATATTTTTGCTAGCCACTTTACGTTTTGCCAAACTCCACACAAGCTCGATCGCATTTAAATTACAATGGTAGGGTAGAAGTCTCAAAACCTCATGACCACATTGATTTAAAATGTCATCAGCTTCATATATTGGATTAGGCGTATTTCGTTTTACAATACACAACAGCTCTGCTTTCGTGTGGTAGTCCTCATATTGAATTCCATTATCACGAAGCCACTCTCTTATATTACTTTTACGTGTTTGTGTGTTCGGAACCTTATTTATAATTACCGAATGGTAACTAGCATTATCCATTATGATTACACTTGGTTCTTCCAAATTTGGTATAAGTTTTTCTTTAAGCCATTTATTAAAATTTTCAGCATTCATGTCATGGTGATAATCAGCATTTTTTGATTTAGTACTAAACACTAACAAAGAGTTTGGTACGGGGCCTTTCTCTGATCCAGCATGAACTATAATGTACCTTTTCCCGGTCGAAACATTTTCATTTGCACCACTAGTTGAAGGACCTTGCCATGACTTCTTAGGCTTGTAGTTTCTATGGACATAAGTCTCATCTAAATAAATGATTGCCTTGCCTTCTGCACGTTTTCCTGCTATAGTTCTTAAAAATCTATGTCTCCAAGCAGATATGTCATAGCGTTCTATTAATACAGAACGCTCATTTTTATTATTTTTAAATTCATAGCCATTGGCTAATAACAAGCGGTGCAGAGTTTCTCTGCATCCGTTAAAATCGATACTTTCTTTTAACTCCACCAACAGTGTCCTCAGTGTAGGAACTTGTTTTTTAACAATATAAAATTCGTTTATCTTGTTACGCATAGCATCTATGTCAAAGTTATCTAGGTTAGACACAGTAGGTTTCCGTGGGCGTTTCTTCCCCGGGGTACTCCAGACACCTTCATTTACTGCACCTTCCCTTTTTACTCTCTTTAGTGTTCTGACACTCACTTCTGCAAAGAAGATATACAAAATATGTAATTAATTCTTGGTTTACGTAAATGCAAAGGTTTTTTTCGGCATAATTTCAAAACACCAGTGTATAGTAAAAACTTACCAGTCATTGAAGTTATTTCTTCTAAGTACTGATTCTGGGTTATTATCCTATCTTTCTGCTCTAATTCAGTGAGATTTTCAATAGTTCTTACTATTTCATCAACTCCTTCGACATCTTGCAGATTCTCTGTTAAAGAAAGTTAATCGTTTTAAAATTACCATTGTATGTATTTTAATTGTTTTTTTTTCCTCTGTTATATATCGTTTTGTATGTACAATAAAGCATATAATAAATAATAAATTACCAACAAAAATACAGCAAAAATTCATTATGAGTATATACGTAAAACATAGGTGATGTTATTAAAATGAATACGTTGACTGATGCAATGTACGAATGAATATAATTAGTTTTATTCAATACGAAAAAGCGAAAGTAACTTATTTGTAAGGATACGTAAATTATAAATCAAAATTTTATTAAGACGACTGGATAGGTAGGTGTTCAAAGTATCAAAATAATATTGTCTACTAACCTATGAAATTCAACACCACACGTAGACAATCTTGTTTTTGTTTAAACGCGGCATCACGCTGTTGTTGTTTTTCGTTGAACTTGCCAATCATGCAAAACAACATCTTTCGTACACCACTTTTGATAGATTTGTTCATTTTAAACCGTCATTAGAATCACAATTTACACAACCGCATACAATTTGACACCAGAGATACCGAACTACAACCTTCTCAAATTGACGTTGACGTTCATACAGAGTTGCTATATAAAAAGTTCGCAAATAATTCCAAGGCCTACTTTCGTTAGCCAGACTCTAAAAGTAAAGTACGTCGTGTGTGGCTTGTAGGTTTATACCAACTGTCAAAATAATTTTACCAAAGTTGCAATAAATAAAGTGTTTCTGGTAGTATGTCTAACCCAGAATCGAGTCCGTTTGGTCGTCACCAATTACCAAGGCGAAGTCTTCCACAAAAGCCTTCTGAATTATTACTCCCGAGCGACCCAAACTCACCAGCACCCGAAGAGAATGAATTGCCGAGTGCAGTAATCAGTACGTCGGAGATCCAGAAATGGTTAGGATGCCATTCTGAACAAAGTTTGCGCTATTGTCGGTGATGGAAAAATTAACTCGCTTCGTGTCTCCACTTTTTGCTGAAATGTCTCAAGTGGGACTTCTCAGATGGCCGTCTCATACCAATTGTTGAAGCAGAAATCGATCCAGGCCCATACCACAATCCAGCACCTACAGGTTCACCAGAACGCTGTGAACTCTCTCCAGCAGTTCAAATTAAGAGTTCGTAGAAACAAAGCTGGCTGAATCCATCAGAAAATACTTCTTATACTAGTATGGTGGAGAAAGGTTCCGATAAATTCGTTCGTCCTGCAAGTTTGAGATCAGTCGCCATCTATCCTAGCGATAAGACCCAAGTAAGTGCCGACACCAAGTCACCAAGTTCAAAAGATAACCTTCCTCGAACAACTTAAACTTCATGTCCGAGACATGAAAAAATAAAAAAATGGGGGCGTTCTGACTAGCACCAAAAACAAAGGCGTTATTGACAAACTAAAGAATTCGGAAATACTAGTATCATCGGGCCTTTCTATAGAAGAACCTTCTAAATACTGCCCTAGGGTCGCTTTCATTGGTGGTCCCGTTATCAAGAAGGAGGTATTTGACTGTATTTACGAGCAAAACCTTTCAGATAAGTTGCCGAATATAACTCGTGAGTCTTTCTTTGAGAGCATCAAACTGAGCCATAAATCGGGTAAGGTAGGACCTTCCTACCTGTACATATTGAAACTACCCGCTACCATAAAAAAAACGTAAATCAAAGCCGAATTTGTATCATGGACACATTGACATGGACATACCGATATTGTATTATAATATCATAAATTGGACATCATGCCCTGTGAGAGATTTCTCGATAATCATCAGGTGCTTCAATTACCAGCAGTTCGAACATGCATCCAAGTTTTGCCGAGAAACCTACTTGTAAAAACTGTGGGGAGACTGAACACTCCTTCAAGGAATGCAGCAAAAAATCTTCTACTGGTCAATGTGCGACGTGCAAACGCTTCAAGAGGAAATTTGACCATCAATTGGTGATGTAAGTTGCCCGGCGCGCAAATACGCAGAGATCCACTTCATCAACTCAATAGAATATGAGTGTGCCTAAGAGCGTCACGTTAGCAATAACCAGGTAGCTTATCCTCTATTTATATTTCAACTAGTTTATAACTATCATGACAAATCAGCTAATTTGCTGTAAGTACCTTCTTCCTTCTGGTGACAAAACGTTAACGTCCTTCTCCAGGCGAAGACGCATATTCACTTGATCCTGAATCACTTGTAATACGTGGTCAACACAAAAACGAACAACTCAACAACTAAACAAAAACTAACACACACTTTAAACTCACTCACTCACTCAGTTTTTTTACCAGACTACGGCGAAGCAAAGAGGGTTATGAGTTTGACTGGTATGTATGTATGTATGTTCATCTGTTAATAACTTCTAAACTACTGATCATAATTTGTCAATTAATGAGGTATCGTTGGAAGCGTCTTGATCGTCCGGTTATAGTTGTATATGGTTATAGGTTATGTGACGTCACATTCAATTCAATATGGCGCCCCCTAGAGGAGAGTCATGAAAAAAAATGCTATGTTGGTATCAAATGAAAGGGCTTGACAAGCTCATTACAAATATGTATATGTCGGAAATACGATGCTGAATTGACTACTCGGGACGTCAACGCTGCCTAGCGGCGCTCGACAGAGTCTACAACGTAACGCACGGACCGGCTGGAGTTTGCTCAACTCTAGCCGGTTATTTTACAACAAACCTAACCAAAAAAAAAAAAAAACTATCGGCTTTGCAAATTCTTTATCATGACATTACAACCCCAAAATAATTTTAATAAAAAGTAAGTTTAAAAACTAAAACCCGACTCCTGAAAATCACGCTCTAAAAAGTATTACAAACAAGAAACAAGAAAATATTTCAGACAGAAATCAAGACATACGTACATACATACATTTAATTTTATAGGTATCTTTTATTTTCATTGCTGTCTGAAACATTTTCTTTTTTCATATTTTTTAGAGCGTGATTTTTCAGAAGTTGGGTTTTAGTTTTTGGACTTATTAATAACTTATACGTCTGTAAGTTATAAAAAATTTAGTAAAATGTTATCCGTATATTTAGCGATACTCCATTACACAGTGACAGAAAGACTACTAGAAATTTTAGCATGATGATAACTTATTCCCTCGTAAGTCTAAATCTATGTAAATATACAAAAGTGTATAATTACATAGGTTTACTTTTAGATTTTAATGTACCATTATGCTTTTCCTCATAGTTGTTAATAAATAATTTTATAACAGAATAACTTTAAATTTTACTGTCCGAATTTAATTGAAATGCACAGCGTTGAATTAACCCTAGATCGGGCGAATCGCTGCCTAACATTGTAATTCCGAACCATCATAACATAACTTGCACCAGTAATAAAAATATTTTAGTTTTAGTTTATAAATTACTTAATTGCTTTATTAATTAATTGAAAATCTGCTGTTCCATACATTTTGACCGCGTATTGCACTTTTCTATGAAACAGCTGTTTTTTTTTTTTTAATAGCCGACGAAAAGTTTCAACTAAGGGGGGTTCAGAATCATTTACTGAATCCATGGTATCAGTTTTCGCGTCGATGTCCTTTCCACCCTGTATAATATTAGTAATATCCCACCAACAAAATCAGTGGAACGAACGGGAATAAATTCGATATTATTTGATTAAATTCCGAATGTCGTAGCCGGTTGGCAAGTTGAATAATTCAAATCGCCATTGGTCGCTCTAGTCATGACAGTACGGTCAGCAGCACGTCAATAGTAACACTTCAAATACCAAAACTACTCTAAATACAAAATAAGGACGCTGAAAATGTCACTGTTACCATGAACGTGCGATTGACGGAACCGGATGCCGTGTAAACGACCGGCAATAGTCATGGACACGGTTTAGAGTGAGGTGCGTCGTCGTACCGCTGTTTTCGACCCACTGAGCGCCACATGTCGCATTGCAACGCCGCTTACAGAGACAACGCACTGCAACGGTGTTAGATGTATCCATTAGCAACACTGCTTTGCATTTGGTACATCCCCCGCTTCGTCTCTCTAGTCCCCGTACGTTACGCGCGTAACGTCAGCTGGAGCTGCGTGAGGTGCGGGTAGGGCGCTAGGGCCGCACAAGGTGCGCGCGCGGCCGGCTGGAGCTGCGTGAGGTGCGGGTAGGGCGCTAGGGCCGCACAAGGTGCGCGCGCGGCCGGCTGGAGCTGCGTGAGGTGCGGGTAGGGCGCTAGGGCCGCACAAGGTGCGCGCGCGGCCGGCTGGAGCTGCGTGAGGTGCGGGTAGGGCGCTAGGGCCGCACAAGGTGCGCGCGCGGCCGGCTGGAGCTGCGTGAGGTGCGGGTAGGGCGCTAGGGCCGCACAAGGTGCGCGCGCGGCCGGCTGGAGCTGCGTGAGGTGCGGGTAGGGCGCTAGGGCCGCACAAGGTGCGCGCGCGGCCGGCTGGAGCTGCGTGAGGTGCGGGTAGGGCGCTAGGGCCGCACAAGGTGCGCGCGCGGCCGGCTGGAGCTGCGTGAGGTGCGGGTAGGGCGCTAGGGCCGCACAAGGTGCGCGCGCGGCCGGCTGGAGCTGCGTGAGGTGCGGGTAGGGCGCTAGGGCCGCACAAGGTGCGCGCGCGGCCGGCTGGAGCTGCGTGAGGTGCGGGTAGGGCGCTAGGGCCGCACAAGGTGCGCGCGCGGCCGGCTGGAGCTGCGTGAGGTGCGGGTAGGGCGCTAGGGCCGCACAAGGTGCGCGCGCGGCCGGCTGGAGCTGCGTGAGGTGCGGGTAGGGCGCTAGGGCCGCACAAGGTGCGCGCGCGGCCGGGTCATGCTGCGGCGCGCGGCCGCGTCCTCCATGCGGCGCCTGAGGTGCGGGTAGGGCGCTAGGCACGTCTGGAACGCCGCGCCGTCCAGGCTGCACACACATACTACTATAGCAGCACATCTACAAAGCTTGGATTTCCTACGACAGCGGTGGCCGCCACATAAGACCGCAGACGGCTGTCATGAAAATAACGGCATGGGGATTTGACTTAACGGGTGTCAGAAAACGGTCTCCTTACTTTTATAAATAACGTTTTAGAGTCCGTTATTCCACGGCAAATTTCGGCCGCTTTGTAGCGGCACCGCAGTCTTAACCCGCCCCGTTAACATGACATATCGAATTTTAGAATAAGATAAGAATATACTACACTCGGCGTCACAAAAATCGCACCTATTTAAGAATTCCCTTCAAAGTCATTTTAACCCCATTAATCAATGGTACACATATGACTATAAGGTATCATTGGAAAGGCAATTTATTTAAATTTCAGAATAAATCAATATATTTGGTTTTTTGTTTGCCAGGGAATAAAAAAAACACGCTAATGCAAATGATTAAAAACTTAAATTTTATTTTACCAGTGAAAATTTTAAAAAAGTCCATAAAATCAACTTAAAACCTAGTGTTACCCCCCCTAGCTCTGATGACAGCTTCCATGCGTTCTCTCATGGACCTAATTAATGTGACAACAGTCTCTTGAGGAATGTTGTCCCATTCTGCAACGAGGAGGTCCTGGAGAGTGGTAGGGGTAGGATCACGTGCCCGTACTCGCCGTTTCAGTTCATCCCAAAGGTGCTCGATAGGGTTCAGGTCTGGACTTCGCGCCGGCCAGCGCATAACAGGGATCCCAACTTCTTGCAGGTAGTCTCTTACAATTAATGCGGTGTGACAGCGGGCGTTATCGTGCATTAACGTGAACCCACTGCCAACAAAACCCGCATAAGGGACAACCTACTCCTCTAAGATCTCTGTTATGTACCGAGGAGCAGTCAGCGACCCTTGCCCGCGAGCACTTCCAGTCCGAGAAACACACACAAGGTTCGTTTTGCCTTCGATTGACATGCCGCCCCAGAACATGCACGAGCCACCTCCGTATTCCACTGTCTCTTGAATACAGGTTTGTGCGAATCGTTCCCCTTGCCTCCTGTACACTCTTCTACGCCTGTCGTTGCAGAAAAGACACACCCTCGTCTCATCCGAGAAGAGTACAGCCCTCCATTGGTCTATTGTCCAATCCACATGGTCACGGGCAAATTGCAACCGGTCTCTCCTATGCTGTGCAGTCAATTTTGGCCCTGTAGCAGCCCTGTGAGCTGCAATTTTCTTCTCCTTCATTCTTCTTCTAATCGTGGAGACGCTGACAGAAGTTCTGCGAGCTGATCGCAGTTGTTGTTGCAGCTCAACAGCATTGGAGAACCGATTACGTAAAGACGTTGAAACAATGAAGCGATCGTCTCTTTCGGATGTGCACCGTTGTCTTCCAGATCCACGTCTTCGGATATAGCCACCAGTCTCTTGGAAGCGTTGGAACACTCGTCGAACGGAAAAACGACTCAAGTTCAGTTGCCGAGCAACATCACATTGCCGCATCCCTGATTGCAGTAGTGCAATGACTTGAGCGGCTTCATCTGCAGTGGTATCCATCTTCTGGGGTATTTTTCTTGCTGCAGCTGTTCACGTGTGTTCACTTCAAAGGTTGGATAGCGAATGACTCATATTTGACCCGGGTCGCCCGTTTAATACCCTTGTAGGGAGGTGCAATTAGTGGCCGTTGTAATGCGTATTTTGACAACATTTTCTTTAACGTTACGCGCTAATGAGATCTGTTGTGTTTAGGAATTCTAACTGTTGTTAATTTAAAGGTCGTTAACATACTTTCAATTGATACCAATATTAATAGGGTTTAATGTATACGTTGATGGCGGGACTTGCTTGAAACTTATTTTCGGAGAGGTGCGATTTTTGTGACGCTGAGTGTATGAGGCTCAGAGACGAAGCTTAGTGTACGGTGCACGTACATGGGTTTTAAAAATATTTGATTGCAATAAGTTAGCCAGTAGGCTCGCGTACTTGCACTTTGGACGCGACCTACATTTGGCAGTGCATTAATACTGACACATTGCATTATTCTATGCATTTTTATGTATATTATTTTTAGTGTTCAATTAGACGTGGTTTGAATCGGACAACTTGCATTTTTATTTAGATTCATCGCGTTGAGCATTCACTGACATTTTATGCATTTAACTTTAGTTTAACATTCTAAATTACCTTGACATTTTACATTTGCATTGACAATACTTATGTTAGGGATGCACCCAACACTTAGCGTAAACTTACGCATTGATTTGTCAAAATCACGCCATCAAAATGCAATGATTGCATCTTACCCTAAATGACAGACACGACAATCCACGAAGCCGAACTTTTTCTAAAACTGGATGTGCCATATTAGCGTCCGCGTACTGCAGAGTGACAACACTGAAATCAATTCTAATATCTAACTAAGATCGACATGACCGGTGGATGTGGCGACACATGGTCGGTCTACGTGATCTAAGTCGAGCAGCGGAAATCTTTGTAATGATGATGATGTTCAACAAGATCTACTATCAATACTTCTTAGAACTCACATGTAAATCTCCGTAATCTCGAGTGCAATGATGGTAACTGTTCGCATTACTCCCGGTAGTAACAGGGCGGTCTCGCCAAAAAATGCGCCGTCCTGGAGATGTGTTACCTGTAATATTAGATCCATCAATATCTTTCAATGACTATCAAAACAAGACAATACCAGTAGTTGCAAATAGTTATGGCAAAAACCTCTCTCCCCAAGGCATCCATAACGGCGACAGTGCCAGACGATATGAGATGAATGGACTCGCCCGGCTTGTTGAACTTCACCACTGTCTGATAACAAAATTATTTCGGGTAGTTGTTGTTTTTTTTTAAATCTAATAATAATTGAAAAAAATAAACATAAGTTTACCTGGCCAGGCATAAACAAGACTTGTCGTAAACTAAATATAATTGAGTTGATGAGCGCCACCGGCATGTCCTGGAATATGGGCACGTTCATGACGAGGCGCTGGCAGCAGTGCATACTGATATCCTGCTTGATCTGTTCGTTGATCGTGCTCAGGATCGCCTCCTCATGGAAGAAGTGCTCGTTGAACTTATAATTTATGAATAGTCTAATCTTTCTCTTTAAATACTTCGGCAATCGCATGAACTTCATGTACTCTTCCAACTCCCTCGATTTCCCGTTAAAGCAGTATGACTCGAACTGCCTGTATATTGACAACCGGAGTAATGCTGAGCACGAATATGTAAGAAACAAAAGACCTATGAGTTCCGACAGTGATGACAGTATCAACTCTGGCAGGAGGTGTGTTTCTAGAGGCGTGTAGTATCCAGCACCGATGACCAGACCACACACCAAATAGAAGTTCGTGGTATACTTCTGAAATACTGGACTAATGCTCCGTTCAAAATCCGTTAATATGTGAAATCGCTTCAGCCATGCTACGAAAGCGTCGCTCTTGTCGTAGAAGTGATAGCACAGTATCGGCACCTGGTAGTGGATGTAGGTCATCCAATGAAAAAACATTATCAACATCACCAATATTTTGAGTGCCACGTAATTGATGTAGGATAGTTGAAACTGACCGATGACGTTCTTCCACTGTTGAGTCAAAGATATACTTCTTAGCAACTTGAATATAAACATGACTGTGTGAGTTGGATACTGGCACTCACTGAAAGGTACTAGAAGCTGTAAAGGCAAACACCCAATAAAGTCTGCAATAAAGTTGTTTTTGAGGTAGTGTATTGATATCTTTTTGGGGTCAAGGATGATGATCTTGTGTTCATAATCGAGGTAGCCAGTGATAAATTGAGTGCACATGTTAAGGAATGCTAAGCCGTCCGTAAACAAGATAAACCAGTCGTAGGAAGCCGGACCTGGAAGTAAAATAGAGTAAGTTGGGTCGATGTAACAATGTTAGTATTTTATCGCCGGTCTAGATATATGCGGGTAGTTTCGAACACTTCTTCTTAGCGTGTCGATGAAAAATATTAAGAAAAAAATCCTGGTTGGCCCAGAACTCAGCACCGATAGCACCATTCGAAGACGAAGACATTGGGTTCACGTGTACAGGTAACAGCATGCTGCGCAAGATAAAAGGTGGGCTATGGTCTGCAGGGAGACGCCGCATGTACATTGAGAATCGGAACCATCCGAGAAACCTCACGTGTAAAGATGGCATGAAAGGAGTCTTCTCGGGCGGCGTACTCTTCGACCTTTTTGTACGCCCGGCGAGTATTTATTAATCTTTTCACAACGATGGAAAATATAAGTTCACACTTATTTAAGCCGAATTCTGATTTAAACATGGCGTAAATGCAAAGAAACAATGAACTCACAACTAATAAAGACTTGCACGGGCATGTAGAGGAAGGCGGCGAACACGAAGAATACTTGCATGCAGTCCCAGTAGAACTTGACGGGGCTGTAGGGGTGCCACACGCAGCAGTGCGCGCGGCGCTCGCGCTCGAGGCGCAGGCGCCGCAGGCTGCGCACGAACTGCGCCGTGCCGTGGTGCCATGCGCACGGTAACACCAGGCTTCGAATCACGCAGCGCTAAGGACCACGCTGAGCTCTCAGAATCGCAAACTAGTCGTCATACAGACATGACAAAGTTTAAATTCACTTACAACCAAAGGAGATTTCCCCAGAAACAGTACTCAGAAATTTAATTTTTGTAAATAGGTTGGAAATGTCACGGTAGCTACCACTATGCTAAAAATTCAAGCTAATAAAAACTATTTTTTATTTAATTGTGATTTTAACTCTAGCTCCGAACCTTTTACTAATGACCCCCCCAAAATGAAATCCTGGATCCGCCCCTGTTCTAAGCCCAGCGGCTTAGGCTGTGCGTTGTGTGTCAGTGAATGAAGAAAAATGAATTTATGTTTTTGATTAAGTAGATTCGCTGTACACGTTGAACAGGTCGATCGCAGATAAAGTTGATGTTCTTAAGCATGCTTAAAAATATATATGTATCAACTAACCTGCCTTTGGAAAAAGTTTGCAGTTGGCGACACATCAGCGCATTTTGGTGGATGCGATATGGTACAAATATGTTTACTGTCTCCATACATTTCCTATTTATTCTTATTAAACGATATTTTATAGACCGACGTCGAATCCAGAAAATGACAAAATATTGACAATCCCAAAGAGTAGAATAAGAGAGCCCTCTCGCGCGAAAATTATGGTCCATAGCAAAAGCGCCATCTAACGTTAATGGCGGATCTAGCTAATCTGTGAATATACATATTATAAGTAGGTAGGTAATAAGTATATATTAGCTGATAGATTTAAACTAAAGTTGAGTTGATTTTCAAATTCAAACACAAAAATTTATTAAATTATTTATTTCTTGTGTTTTCAATGTTTATTATAATAAATCTATGCAGCTTTCTGCAACTCATCATCATACGTTTTCCTGCAAAAATTCTGTGAATTCCTCTGCACCAGCTACATACAATTACATTAATTATTGTATCTAAAAAGAAAGATTGCATTTTTTTCTTTATGATTTGGACAATATTATAAGGAAATACTATTAATACTACTAAAAATCGTCGACGTTGACAAATTAATCAGCATCAGCTATGCAATCCGTTGTAGCAAATAGAAAGAAAAAAAAGAGGTTTATTTGTCACAGAAACACGTACATACAACAAAAAAACAACAATATAAACAACAAATATTCGGCAGCTGCACGCCATGACTGTGACAAGAAGGCTTCCACTCAGCATAATGCTGTGCTATGGGGGACCCACAGCACAGCGCTGGTTTTCAGTGGTCACCCGAAAAACACGTACCTACGGAAATCAAGCCAGTAAATAAATATTAATAAATCCAGTGTATAAATGTTAATAAATACAGTGTGTAAATATTGAGTAAATATATTATAATATAATATATAATAATATTGGGTAATTGTATTGAGTTGTTGTTCTGTCTATCTCCCACCCTCATCGTCGCGTCGCCTGCGCGCGCGCTTGCTATTTAAATGCAAAGGAAAGCTTATTTAACTAATTAAATTTAATTATTTAAATGCAAAGGAAAGCTACTGCAAAGCTAGCTAGCTGCTGGAAAGGAAGCGTACTATTTAATTAAATAATCATTTTAATCTACTGGTACTCTTTTAGCCAAAATAAAAGTCAGGAATATACAAGTACTTACAAAAAAAAATACAAAAAAAAACAACATTTATCTTTCGAACCCAAAAATAACATGAAAAAAAAAAAAAACTTAATCATCTAATGCCTAGAACGGAACGTATAAAATAATAGCTAGCTTCAACTGTCATCTAATCTGTTTTAATAGACAGTAATGAATGCTGTATTTATTACGCTATCTACTAATCGCTCACTGTACAAAATAATTTTTATTTATTGGACCATTTATTGTGGATAATTTCTGAAACTGGTACAGAATGCCCAGTATACATTTTATAGGTAGACTTAGAAAAATTTCGTTTGGAAATTATGATAAATGAATTCTATAAATTGGGTATTTCGCAAACATTAAAACATTTCAATATTTTTTGTTAGTTGTATGAACTTTTCAGTTTTTGTTTCTATTAGTTTACTTGAATAAAATATAAATAGTGTTTTTGTTGTTGTTGAAAAATCGGCCTAGTGTGTCGGACGCGGACCACGCTTAGTGAAGGGTTCCGTAGTTGGGATGAATTTACGCAGCATTAATTTTAACGACTGCAAAAATAAGTTTGTATTTTATAGTATTTCTCGAAAAAAATAATTTAAAACGAAGTTAATTCTGCTGTTGTAACCGAAAATATCACATATCTCAAAAACTATTGACTTGAAAAGCAAAGTCACTTAAAAACATCTTTATCATTTTAATTATGAGTTCCAACAATACCCCACATGCTTGTGTATGCACCCCTCGGTTACATGTATGGGGAGTGCCATCCATAATTATGTTTTTCGTTACTTCACTCCACCATTGTTTAGCGGTGCAAAGAATACACCTTTACGTTTTTGCCATTTGGCTACGGAACCCTAAAAATGCATTTATTTACGGATTTTGGATGTCGAGTTTCTTCTTTGAGAATCGGCATGAAGCTGATGTCTATGAGAATTGATTTACAATATTATTATTATTGAGAACAGTGGTGGTGGACAGCAGTGATAACGGCCGCGGCTTACGAGTTGTAGGTCGTAGGTTCAAACCCAGACAGGCCAAACTAATAAAGGCACTACATGGTTATTTGTATCTTCGAATGAAGCGACTCATGTAATAATGATCGAACTTCACTTCAAGAAGTTCGTTTGATCTTATATTATTATTACGTCGCCTAATAATTAAGAGGGAACAGGGCCCGCGATTCTCCATACAAACGTATTCCCCGTTTTTCTTCCTGAATAATGCCTCTAGAGCTGTCATTTTTTTTTGTATAAAATCAGGGTCTCTATAGGCATGTCCCTGTCATTTCCTTTTTTTCAGCAATTACTAAGTAAGGAAACTATGACCCTCCAAAAATTACAAAAATGCCCCATTTTTACCGCCGTGATTAGAGGACTACCAGACTAATTCGGAAAAGTTTTTAGCATAAAAGAAAATAATAGGAAACTAGACATACTCTTTCTTAAAATTTTAATGTAAAAAATTACTAAATCGGCTTAGTTTTCGAGGAGAAAAAGGAGAATGCCAAACGTCGTTTTCGTCAAAAATTTTGTGATATAATCGGTCTGAGCTGCAGTTGTCCCTATCGCACTTTACGGGGTTTAACTCGGTTTTTCGGGCGCAGCGCGACGGCAATAGTTTCTTCAAATACCTATTTTTCAAATTCGTCGCAGCCCCTGTTCCCTCTTAAGTGTATCAAATAACCAATTAGATTTAGTAGAGAACTTTAATTTTAATAACATAAAACAGAAATTTGTTCATAATTATAAATAATTGTAAATTAAGTAATCATTATTATAACAAAAAAAAAACAATAAATACCTTAATTCATTTTGATTTAATTAGTTATATAATTATCACTTGCTCAAAAAACGGTGAAAAAAAAAAACATCGTGAGGAAACCGGCATATCTGAGAGATATTTCCCGACGGCATGTGAAGCCAAGTCAGAGGCCCGTGGGCGGCTTTAAAACTCTGACACCAGGTTAGTTTACTAACCACACGAAAAGAAGAAGAAGATTTAATTAGTTTTAAAATTACATATTATACTAATTTATTACTCTAGATCTAAATTACTGATGGCGCAGACAGATCGAGCAACAATTCCATCATCAATTAATGGTCGGTTATAGAACCGAGCAAACGTCTGAGACGAACTAGCCCAGCCAGCCGTCTTCTTGATGGTGTCAATACAGACTTCAGCGGAGGCCGCTGCCGAAGTGGAGGCGTGGCGCGTGCTGTGCGCGCTGAACACTGACGTCGACGCCGCTCTCCGCTAGGGCTGCTTGATCCACCTACTAATAGTTTGTGGTGATGCTATTTTATATGGTTTTTTAACTGTAAACAAAAGACTATCGGTTCCTTCGGGCCGTGAAGCAGATGTTACCTCGAGGTAATCATCGAGAGTCTGCAGTACAAATCTTTGGGTTTTCTACGTAATACGGTAAATTCAAAACAGGTTGTTCTCGATTTGCTGCGGAAGTCTTTATCATGTCAGTTATGTTTATTTTTATTACCAGTGGAAGATCTATTGATATTTTGCACTCTAATAAGGGAGAAGGTATGTACTCGGTGGAAAGTACATAACGCTAATACAATTGTTTTTTTTTTGTTAGTTTGGGAAGTTCAAGATTGGTATTGGGTTACCAATATGGGGAAACGTAGTCCAGTATTACTTTTGGGTCCCTAGTGGTGTTATATTGGACGGCTTTTGCCTGTAAATACCTTTGAGTAGATCCAATGTTATTCCCGAGGAATAATGAAAGGGCAGATCGATGGCTATTGATAGCACCGTATGATGCTCCCTTATGAAAGAGGTCCACCTGAAAGGCCGAACTAATGATACCGACGCTTCATAGATGTTAAGGTTATTTTCGAGACAAATTGCCTCCAATATTTAGTAGTGTTTCATAGAATACTATGAAACAATATTTCGTCACTTTTAACCGAGCATTAATTCTAGTGCTACGACCGGGGTATTCAGTCTCGTAAATGCTGTCCTGAGAGTGTCGCGTCCCCCAGTGTAAGGCTGCTGTGAAGCGGGTGAAGAGAACTGTAATTTGAATGCAAAAGGTCCTCATTAGGTTCAAAGAAAACAATATCTGACATGAACATTATTTTTAGCAATGGAAACCAAGGTTGGCCAGGTTATTGAGGAAAGACTAGCATGCCGGTGGTCGTCAATGATTTTTCTCAAACATTTTAGGATGAAGATGTAGTTTTCGTATGTAGAAGAATGGGCAAGAAACTCCACCGTCTTGTCGTCTTGATTTGCAAGCCATGTTTTTCAATCACTTTCGTGGCCTTTATCTTTTCGGAAAGTTTGCTTCCAAAAAGCATCTCATCCCGATCAATATCTTGCATGATATTTAAAAAGGATTTATCGAGGCCCGGACTTACGAACTTCTTTCTCGCCAAATCATAAACAAATGACAAATGAATAAAATACATACACAATAATATTGGCAGAGTTCCATTTTAAAAATTTGAACTTATTTTTTTATTATCGCTAAGTTTTTAGAACTTTACAAGTGGCCAGTTCTAAAACCTTTCAATGTCGCCCTCGTATTATCGCACATAATACGGGCGATAGAGAACCCTACTCGCGTGGTTCCCATAACTTAGGCTTGCTCATCACCACTGTGATCACCATCTATTTCGACTGGTACATGACTTACTGGCATTTCTCTTAACCTATCGTGAGCGTATTTCTAACTACGCCTATGTTTAGAATGTACAGCTTCGTTTAGCGAATTCAGATTAAGTTAGATCGGAACTTAATATGATTTCGCTTTTTGTTTTGTAATAACACGAAATCGGCAACCGGAAATTTTGTTTTAGCTATCGAATCGTTCCTTATCATATTCCACACTAAGTTTAATATTGTCTGACGCAATCTCGCCGATTTCATCAATGTTGACCAGTCTTCATCAGTGTCCGATCATAATATTACTTTGCAAGTTAGTGTCGGGAAGCACATCACAAAATCAAAACAAACAAAACCTCAAGTTGTTGTTCGCTAATCATTACGCTACATAAGATTTTTCTGTCCTGAATACGCGTTTTAGACCAATACGCAACAACGTTATTTACTCGTTTGCCACTTAATTTACACTAATAACAAAACCATGATTAGCAAGACGACCAGTCACCACAAGCAGCACCCGTTTACGAGCATAACGCAAAGATCATTGAGGGAAGGAAGCAACCCGACCCCCAACGCTACCACAAGCAGTGAAATGACATCTAAGGGAGCTTGACGAACTTGCTGCCGGTTACTAGGCAAGAATAATATGTGATCAATTGTCGAGGTCGGTAGCTAACCACATATTGCATCACAACTCATAGAAAACCAATATACAGGGTGTTTGGCGCATGGACCGACACAATTTTTTCAGGAATTTGGGAGGTCATTAGCTAGGTTCTACCCATACACCCTTTGTCCCAAATGTCACGGTTGGTTACATATGATTATTTTTTTAAAATGAAAAAAATTCCCAAAATGTGTCCTTTAATTTGAAATAACTTTTTTGTTTGTGGGTGTAGTGGCACAAAACAAATTTTGTTGCATTCTCCAAAGTCCTTTAAATCTAAAAACATCTTTGTTTTATACAACTGGTTTCAAGAAAATTCCTTACAAGCTTCCAAAGTTAATTTTTGTAATTAATGAATGAAATTTTACAACTTCTAAATTAATTATAAAAAAAACTAAAAGCTATTTTGAACTTAGCTTTATTTTAAAAAGTTCTTTAGTTGATACCCTTTCTAACGGTATGCTACATGTCATAGAAATTATTCATTTATGTTGTAAAAATAAGGGATACTACTATGCCACGGCCGAACCGCACAAAACAATGGAACCAGTTTGAACGATACCGTCGCGTCAATGTAAGCGCAGGTAAAAAGTTCGTCTCTTTCTTGCACATGTAAAATGATTTTTGTCTTTGTCTAACATTGAGTTGGACGTTCGGGATGTGACAGGTACGGTGCAGTCAGTTGAGGTCTGACTATGTCTGCTGTTGGAAGTGCCCGTGTGTTTCACATTCTTCTCTTTTTTTTCATTGAGTTTTGTTTGTTAAATCTTGTTATTGTTATTGTTTTTTCCGCATTTAAACTGTTTTATTGTTGTGTTTATCTTCGGTGTTGATAGTAAAATGCCTACCTTCAGTAACGAAGAGTATGCCGACATGCTACTCGCGTATGGCAGGGCTAACTGCAATGCGCGCGAAGCGCGAAGAATTTAATATCCTGATCGACGTATACCACACCACAAAACCTTCTCTACAACCTATCGACGTTTGAGAGAGACAGGAAACCTAAATCATCAAGAACCTCGAGTGAGTGCCGTGCAACATAATGTAGCCGTAGATGAAATGATTCTTCAAGCTTTTGATGAGGAACCTACAACAAGCATACGAACTGTTGCTGCAAGACTTAACTTAACAGTATGGAAAGTCTGGGCGGTTCTTCGGGCAGATGGGAGGCATGCATTTCATTACACCCCTGTTCAAGGTAGGTAAATAACACACCAGCCCTTTTTTATTGTAACAAAAAACCCGTTTTAACCTATTTCAATTTTCAATGACTAGTTATTTCGTCAAGTAAAGATACTTTTTTTTTTCGTGGTAAAATCATCAAATGAGTCCTCCCACCCCGGGCAGGGCGGGAGGGACTGTCAGACTTGTACTGACTAAAATCCACAGTGTTCCTTCAATAGCCCTTTACGTTCCGGGGTCACGGTAATAAGTCCCGCGACCAAGTAAAGATACTTAATAAATTTTTTTGACGAAACGTTTGATTTTCTTTGTTTCACAAGTTATTTATTCATGTTTGAATTTTTTTTAAGTTATTTCCAGAAAAACGAAAATCTTTTGTGGTATTGGCAGTACCTCAAGGATTTTTTTTTGTTTTAGGGCTCGAAGATGGTGATAATGCTAGACGGCTGGATTTCTGCAGATTTATACTGCATACAGACGTCGAAGATGGCAACTTCTTGAAAAGAATTTTGTGGACCGATGAATCAAATTTTAGCCGTGAGGGAATAGTGAATCTCCACAATCTTCACCACTGGAGTCACAAAGACCAAAATCCTCGCGTTAAAAGGCAGAGTTCTTTTCAAAGAAAGTTCAGTGTCAACGTTTGGGCTGGTGTTATTGGACGCAATCTCATCGGCCCATATTTTTTGCCAGAAAGGTTGAATGGAGACATTTATTTAAATTTTTTAATCAATGATCTACCCGAACTTGTTGTGCCAGTTTTGGAAGAAGGTGTGCCGATAGTTTTCCAAAATGACGGCTGTCCAGCACACTACCAACTGAACGTGCGAGAGCATTTAGATAATGCCTTTCCAAACGCATGGATTGGTAGAGGCGGCCCTATTCCGTGGCCCGCACGGTCCCCAGACCTGACAGCTTTGGATTTTTACGTCTGGGGACGTGCAAAAGAATTGGTTTACCAGACAGAAGTGCCCACTAGGGAAGTTCTGATTGAACGAATAACCGGCGCGTTCCAAACTATGAAAGAAGAAATGCGACTACGTACAACGACAGTTGAAATAAGAAACAGATGTCGTGCATGCATACGAAATGGAGGAGGTCAATTTGAACAAGATTTATAACTTTTTTTAACTAGCCTATTCTGTCCCACTGCTGGGCAAAAGCCTCCCCCATTACTTTCCACCTTTCCCGGTGTTTTGCCTCCTTTTTTATAACTTTAGTTTAATAAAAACCAAATAACCTTAAAAAGTCTTTTTCTTAACCCTGACTCTCCTAACTAGTATTTTGACTACATAATGAATAATTTCTATGACATGTAGCATACCGTTAGAAAGGGTATCAACTAAAGAACTTTTTAAAATAAAGCTAAGTTCAAAATGGCTTTTAGTTTTTTTTATAATTAATTTAGAAGTTGTAAAATTTCATTCATTAAATAAAAAAATTAACTTTGGAAGCCTGTAAGGAATTTTCTTGAAACCAGTTGTATAAAACAAAGATGTTTTTAGATTTAAAAGACTTTGGAGAATGCAACAAAATTTGTTTTGTGCCACTACACCCACAAACAAAAAAGTTATTTCAAATTAAAGGACACATTTTGGGATTTTTTTTCATTTTAAAAAAATAATCATATGTAACCAACCGTGACATTTGGGACAAAGGGTGTATGGGTAGAACCTAGCTAATGACCTCCCAAATCCCTGAAAAAATTGTGTCGGTCCATGCGCCAAACACCCTGTATATTGAGTAGATTATGTCAATAATAAATGAAAATGTAATTAAAATAAATTGACTTAAGTATACAGTCAAATAAAATAAACAATTATACAACTCTTATAAGATTGCTGGCCGCCTGCCCGCTTGTATTTGACCAGTACAACATTTTCGATTTATCTCGAAGAAGGTTGTTAAAATAATGCTCGAATTGCCAAGCATGTTTAACAAAATACCTTTATTTTGTCCTTTTGTATATTTTCATGAAGAGAGAAAATTGTTTATGTACTTACATATTTTCAGCGAATCTAAGTTGCCTACCTTTTGGATAGGTGTAGGTACTAATACCTATTTTATACATCTTTCGCTGTAGACTGACGCGGTTTGACTGACCTCAACATATTACCATAGTTTCTCTGAGACATTTTACAAAGATATCGGTATCCTCACAGTGGTTTCACAATTCATTTTCGCCAACATTTTATATATTAGGCAAAATATACACATAAACACTAAAAACAGTGATATTCACAATGATAACACTAGAAATAAGGATAAACTACGTGTTCCCTTTCACCGGCTTCATAAGGTTCATAACTCATTTGTTGGGCTTGGTATAACTTTTTATAACAAGCTAACCTCTTCTTTGCTAGATTTGCCTTTTAATGCGTTTAAAACTAAAGTAAAGTCCAACCTTTGTTCAAAGCCATACTATTCTATCAACGACTACTTAAATGATAGGAATAGTTGGTCGCTGTGATTAACTCAAGACAATGTTTAAATGTTCTTTCTCCAGAATTAGTTTACCTAATGACAGGTTATATGAGTTTATATAATTGTTTATAATTTTAGTTTATAAGTCAATTTATTTTAATTTATTGTTGACATAATCTACTCATTACAATGTTTTTTTATGAGTTGTATTGCAATATGTGGTTAGCTAGCGACCTCGACAATTATTTATTTTACCTCGATGGTCCTAGTCTATCAATTATAACTTCTAGTTACAGCTAGATATATGTAAGCGGGCACGCCCTATATGCCTAGAGGCTTTATTTTCTTTTTTAGATATTGTTTACGTTAAGTTAAGTATAGTTCTCGATGTTTTTGGTTGGTATATTGGCGTGTGCTAGCTGTCATATGGCTATTAATTTATAATTTAAATTATGTTTTGCGTAATGTAAATTATCTTGCATTCTATTATACAGGGTGTCCAAGAACCTGGCGTCCAACTGGATTCCCACGATGCCCCAAGTTCTAACAGTACTCAGAAAAATATTTTAAAAAATCCACCCCATGTACTTACAGAATTATACTGATTTCAAAAAAAAAGGGGAAATGAGCACCCTGTGACATACTTTTGAATGCTGTGACTGCTAATGCTGATAATTTCGATATTTCTTGGAGGTTTTGTAATCTAGGGTATTGCTGTGTCTAAATAGAATGTAAAAATAATGTACTTATTGTACCATTTTAAAATAAAATATTATTTTAACTAAAGGTGATATGGAAAACTATTGAATTTCGCAACTTTGACCGACTGTAGTGTAAAAAAAATGTACCAAAATAGTATGTCAAGTGACGTCAAATTTTGACGCGTTTATTCCTCTTTTTAAAAAGGTATAATACTTACACATTAATTTGAAAAAAAATTTTTTTGATAATATTTTTACTCAACAACCCAATTTTTACGATGTCTTACAGAATTCTTAGAAAGAAAAATTTACGACGAATTGAATCTAACCTCTAAAGAATTACTATTGTATGCTCATAAAAATAACAACAGGCCTCTCAAAAAACAGGTTAGACCGTAAGGGACGGTATGTGCATGCAACTCACCATAGTGATTCGTTATTACAACAGGAGGGAGCAAGACAGAAACTATCTTTGCGATTTGCTGGTTCTTCTTTATGGTACCCCATTATTCAGGTAAGAGTGAGGGAGAAAAAGGTTAGAGGTGCGAGTGAGATAGATAGTGACGCTATCTGGGATCGTGCTATTTAGGATAACAGTACGGTCAGTACGCGTCACTGCCTCCTGCCGTTACTACGCACCTCTCTCTTATTGTTACCATTGATCACGTACTACGATTTAAAGCTTTGTTTATTGGACTCGATTACTCTTTGTGCTCTGGACTTTGAAACGAACTCTTTACGACGACCTTTGCCTGTGTTTGGACAGTTTGTGTTTTGTGTGTGCTACCATGGCGACCTACACTCCGCAAGAATACGCAAATATGCACTACATTTATGGAGAATGTAGAGGTAATGGACGAGCTGCAGCGAGACTTTACAGAGAAAGGTATCCGAGGGCTACGCGATATCCCGACCATCGAGTTTTCATTAATGTGCACAGATCACTATGTGACGGGCGGTTCCCCAATCAAGTAGCTGGTGAAGGACGACCCGTAAATGACTTCATACGCGATGAAGTTTTAGAGGCGGTGTCGGCAAATCCAAGCATCTCTGTGCGAGGAATAGAAGCTGATACGGGGATACCGAAGAGCACAGCACACAGTATTCTCCAAAAAGAAGAATATCATCCGTACCACGTACAGCGAGTGCAAAGTCTTTTACCTCGAGACTATCCGAGCCGAGTCGCGTTTTGTGAAACAATCCTGCAAAAACATCGAGAAGACGAAAACTTTATCGACAAAATTTTGTGGTCAGATGAATCAACATTTAAGAAGGATGGCTACATGAACCTACACAACTTGCACGAGTGGCATGTGGAAAATCCGCACTTGATGCGAGAAGATAGATCCCAGTACCGGTTCAAAGTGAACATGTGGACCGGTATTCTCTGTGGGAATATTATTGGTCCATTTGAGATGCCCGAGAATTTGACTGGCGAATCATATTTAAATTTTCTTCAAAATGATTTGCCAAACTTACTAGAAGAGACCCCACCAGATATGTGGTTCCAACACGACGGCTGTCCAGCACATTTTCGCGTATCCGTTAGAGAGTTTTTGGACGAGCAATACCCGAACAGGTGGATTGGGCGATCAGGAACAATCCCGTGGCCAGCCCGCTCACCTGACTTAAATCCGCTGGATTTTTTTTTCTGGGGAACTATGAAGGAGCTCGTTTATGCGAAGCCCATTAATGACATCGCTGACCTTCGTGAGAAGATAACACAAGCAGTGCAGGTGATACGTCAAAAAAGTTACTCGCGAAACATAAAGCGGTCCTTTTTAAGGAGAGTGAGAGCTTGTATTGCCGCGGGTGGTCAACATTTTGAACATTTATTGTAATAAAATATCTTTAAACTAACATTCTTTGCTTTTATTCTACTGGGAACCCATCTACCTGTGTGTATTTCCTTCTTGCTCACTCTTGGAACCGAAGTAAATAATAGTAGTAACATAACAGTTTCTAAGATAAGAAAGGGTCCGACAGTTACCGTTAGTAGGTAGGCACTTCGTAAAAATTGGGTTGTTGAGTAAAAATATTATCAAAATTTTTTTTTTCAAATTAATGTGTAAGTATTATACCTTTTTAAAAAGAGGAATAAACGCGTCAAAATTTGACGTCACTTGCCATACTATTTTGGTACATTTTTTTTACACTACAGTCGGTCAAAGTTGCGAAATTCAATAGTTTTCCATATCACCTTTAGTTAAAATAATATTTTATTTTAAAATGGTACAATAAGTACTTTATTTTTACATTCTATTTAGACACAGCAATACCCTAGATTACAAAACCTCCAAGAAATATCGAAATTATCAGCATTAGCAGTCACAGCATTCAAAAGTATGTCACAGGGTGCTCATTTCCCCTTTTTTTTTGAAATCAGTATAATTCTGTAAGTACATGGGGTGGATTTTTTAAAATATTTTTCTGAGTACTGTTAGAACTTGGGGCATCGTGGGAATCCAGTTGGACGCCAGGTTCTTGGACACCCTGTATAGAATCATTTTTTTTAAACTGAACTAACAACTGTAGATTCCTGAATTTCATGACGTAATTCGCAACATCTGATATTCCATAATAATAATAATTTCAAAATCTTACCGAGCAGTGGATCAAACTTTTTGGTTGTTACAGAAGAAGACGTTCACCGTGGTGCACATGGGCCGCGCGGCCGGCCTGACCCTGGACTGGTCGGCGGGCTTCTCGCTCAGCGAGGGCACGCCCGGCGCCAAGCCCGCGTGGGCTTATAGGTAAGCAAAACGATGGAGCAAGACCGCGAATATTGTGTAATGTCTCGTATTTATTTGAAACAAAAATAAAACGTGTTGGTTCCACCAACATGGTTTAGGTAGAGGGGTACAAGGACCTTTTGGTGCTCGAATGCATTGACATGGGGCCGCTTTTAGTAAACAGTTGTGAAATTTTATTGTGTTGAAAATTGAAATGTATTGAAAAAATCAAGATGGCGGTGTTAGTTCCGATTTTGGCCACGCGTTAGAAGATTCTTGTACAACTTACATTATCTGCGTCTGGCATTAAATGTTGCTGCAATAACTTTTGTTCGCAATGAGTACGGGGCTGCTAAGCGTAATGATGTTCATTCCTTTCATTTGCGTGCAGCTCGTTTTATCCGTTATTTGGATTTTTCCATGCTTTTATCATTTTCAGGTTTTCTCAGCTCCGAGGATCGAGCGATGACGGCAAATCGAAACTAAAACTACACTTCCAAGACTCTGAGACTAAAGTTATTGAAACTAAGGTAATTATTATCTCTGTTTTCTTCGAAGTTTAAGTAAATCTTTGCAATAGGGTCATCCCTATTCCAAATATTTGAATAGAATATAAAAATTCTATTAGAATATATTAAAAAAAAATCTAGAATGGAATTTTGTTTTAAATTAAAAAAATTAAGAAATTCTATTTAGTTCGTCATTTAGATAGTAAAAAAAATACTCGTATTTTTTGCTTTATCATATAAATATAAAATTACTCAGTTATAACGCATTAAAGTTGGAGAGTGCGGGTTGATAAGTCACAAGTAATTATAAAATCTACATAATCGTGACGTCATGGCACATTTTAACTCAATGTATCGCCGTAATCTTTTGATAACGTAAAAAAAGAAAAAATACGTGTAAGTAATTTTTTTTTATCTACATGTCAGACAAAAACGATTTTTTTAGTGATCATCCCTATTGTTTCGAGTTTTAAAATAAATCTACTGATTACTAAAATAAATGTCTTTCAGGAGTTAGAATGCCAGATCCTGCAGAGCTTATTGTTCTGCATGCACGCGTTCCTGACAGCGAAGGTAGCCTCGGTGGACCCGGCCTTCCTCGCGTCCATACAGCAGTCCAATTAGATCCTTAATATGGTAAACATAAGGTCGGTTATTACTTACAAGTTATTGGTTACAAACAGGTTACTTAGACAACTTATGGATTGTTCATTTGGAAATTGTTTTTAAATGTATTGTTGAAGGGAACACTTCTTTAGGCACGTTGAGCGGTTTTTGGTAGGGGATAAACTTATGGATGCGCGTCACCGACATGCTCGCGCCGCAGTGCTGTCCTGTAGAATATAGATCGAGTTCGAGCCCAAGGCACGCACCTCTGAGTTTTCGGATTCATGTGCGTGTTGTATTAAATTATCACTTGCTTCAAATACGGTGAAGGAAAGCATCGTGAGGAAACCAGCATGCCTGAGAGATATTTCTCGACGGCATGTGAAACCAAGTCAGAGGCCCAAACTGACACCAGGGTAGTCACTAACCACACGAAAAAAGACAGAGATGGCGCTAATACCAGTTTTAAGTTGTCTGTTCTGTCGCCAGTTGGTCTCCATGACTGCCTATTTTTTATTGAATGTGAACATGAATGTATGGTTGGAATTAAATAGTAATATTTTTAATTGGAATAGTCCATAAGAATTCTAAGTAACGACTTGTTTTAGTTCGATTGTAGTTATTAGCATTTTTTATGTAGATACAATTGTTTAACAACCATGCCTTGTTAAACGTATTTTGAAATGGTTATTAGTTACAATCAATTGAAAACGTGCTGCGTCAGCGCAACGATACGGTTTTATAAACGTTGATAATATATGACATTTGTAGAATATTTATAGAACTGAATATGATTTATAGTATAGGATTGACGAAAATAATACTGATTAATGTTTTAAATGAACACTGCTGTACCTAATTGAATCTTCGTTTTTTAAAAATATTGTTTCCAATATTCCGATGCTTGGAATAGTGAAAAGATCGATTTAATAATAATATTGTTAATGATCATTTAGTTTAGATAGAAAACAATATAAATAATATTTTATTTAATGGCCTAACTTCGAACCCAAACAGCGAATGTTGAAAGACTAAAAAGTAAATGTAGCACTGTTGTCTCTTACAAATCTCGTTATAAGGGTGAAATTCGTGAAATCGCTAAACATTTTTACTGGTATTTGAACTGTCGTCTTCCCTGTAAATACCTTCTAGAATCTTCTATTTACTGCTTGGAGTTTTTCAGAAGTACGATTTAATTCATTGAAATTGTTGATATAATACGCGTTTTGAAACATATCCATGTGTACGTTCTTCAGATCTATTCACCTTACACAGGAAGTCTGTGACAGGTTACGTACGTAGGTCACTTACTCACATATTTTTTATCAAGCTTCCGAGCTTCGGCATATTTTTAATTGTATTATAGGTGCCTATGTCCCAAATCTTTCATCTCTAGACACACTTCCCTAATTATTTTTTACAAAATATTATTCCATGAGGCTATTAATTTAAGGTTGTTCATTCCGATCCAAAATACCTTAAAAGCTGCATACCTAAAATCCCTTTGTAAAATTTTTATATTTATATCTTAACAATGACGATCGACAAATAACTATGTATAATTATCTCGCTAATCGTAAAATGTCCTCGTAATCACAGTATAATAAATACTCCATGTAGATTATTACATATCCATTTGAAGTATATGGCACACTACAGTAGACGCTATTAAGGTAACATGAAAATTGTCGATAGGCGATTACATATATAAATAATCAAAGGATTGTTTCACTCATAATACTGTGTATGGAGGTAGCTATTGTTCGTTTTATTTTAAGCATACTTGCAAACACAATTTATTATTCGATTGTGTTATTAATCATTAGTATAATCGCGTCTGGATTAAAAATATGTGAACTTAAACTCTATCCTTGCTTTAAATTATTTGTATTTGTGATCACCTTTCGTTATTATTTTATAGTCTACCGTATTTAGACTTCTAACTTTGAGCGGTAATTACCCTTTGAACATCTGCTCAGCCCATAAGGGTCACGTTATTATCACACTATCATCAGTCATCACAAAGTTGGTTATGAAGAAGGTAAACTAACAGTACCTATCCAGTATTTCGCCCATCTTAAAATAGGATATGTTTTATTTTGGGTAATTTTCCAAAAAGTTTTTGTAAACGAAAATTGGTCAAAACTAAATAGGAATGCAGAACCTAATGCTATATTAAAATCGACTAAATACTCATTTTAGTAACTTATACTCAACACACCAAAGATTGTTAACGTTAGATCGTTCAATATTGTTAGCGGTAGACATTGTGTACTTACGTGATATGTTCTCGAAAGAGGCTATTTAACGACTGAGAATTATCGAAGGTTTGTAGCATATAGATTTTATATTAATTCGATAGGTGAACTGTTTTGTGACTGAGAACATTAAGCTCATAGCAGAAAATTAAATTTGGACGGCCAACTCGTCTATCGATATTAATATAACTTCGATGCTAAGTATGTAGTGGTATAAAATTAGAAATTATGAAACATTTTAAATTGTTTGAAATTGGTAAACTTTTGCGCTTGCTTCATATCATTAAATTTAAGTAAATGAATTATATCGTCGCCACTAATATGTTATCGAAATCATAGATTTTTCTATAGGGTATTGTTTTGTGGCTGTTTAAGTCTCTATTTCTATATATATTGATATCTTAATAGTACGTTAATGTCGCGGCCTGCAACAGGGGCATTGATGGACGTTCGTGAAAATGTAGGCCGAGGCACAAGTATGTAAGTTCATCAATGACTAGTTGCGGCCAAGGCTTGTATAGTACTTTGCTCAAATAATGCGTGGAAATTCAAACTAAGTAAATTAATTATAAATTCCAGAATCAAACGATAGTTTTTCACGCGCCAACATGTTCATTTGTTTCTTCTTTACTTTAAACAGCTCTATTTGCAAGCCGATTCCATTTTTTTTACTATAGTAACATTGCCCGCCGGTCGCGGGCTCGTTTGTATCTGACCAGCATTTTCGATTTATATTGAAAAAAAAAAGGTTGTCAAAACAATGCTAGAATTTCCAAGCATGTTTGAAAAAATCCTATTATTTATAAATTAAAAAGTTTTCTCTTGATTGAATCTTGAAGTAAAATTTCCATAAGAAAACATTTAACATAATCAGAAAGATGTAAGAAAAGAAAGACTGTAAGACAAAACATTATATTATTTATTTAAAAGTAACTTGAACAGCCACTGACTAATTACCACTCTATATAATTTGTTAATATAAAGTGTTATATTTTATCTGTAAAGCCCTGCCTTGAGGCTCTATTGAACATAGTATTTAAGTAGATTTATGTATTATTTTTTACTGAACATACATTTTATACATATATTACACCGTACTATATTATTATATTAATCTGTGTAAGAAATCGTCTGGTTCAGTTTAAATGATTTCATAGAAATAACTTCAAAATCAATCATGTTCAGAAAGATATAACTTGTCGTATACGAGAAAAAATACCGCTGACCTGTCTATTTTCAAGACTTTGTTCTTAAAATCACGCCCAGGGTATACGTGCAAGCTTTTAAATTGAATCGACTAGTCTTCGTTAGTCAACAAAAATAAAATATGTACTGACTAGACTGATATTTTGATTGGTTAAATATCGATAATTATGTGGTCAACTCTATACGATATCGATTTTTAGTAATATAAAATGATGTGTACTAACAAGTAGAGATGTAGTGTAGACAGAATTAGACCACATATAACTGCCAGACCATTTCTTAAAAAGACTAAAATTGTTCGACATATTATTATTTGTTTAGAATACTTATGAAGTAATTGTTGACGTAGGTGTTCGCCTAAAGAATGTAACTGTATCATTTGTACATTGTATAGTTGTTTGTATAAAGCCTTGTGTACTGTCAATTTGTACTAACGTCGATTGTAATTACGGTAGGATTCGGGTGTTGAATTAGGACTATATCTTTCACATGCTCTTCCCTTGTTCCTTTAGTTTTGTCATCGCTATTTGACTACAATTTCACTTTTATATTTGCAGTAGTAAAGTATTTTAGGGCTATTAATAATTAACATTGGAGACAAGTCAAATTATTTATAGAGCTCCCTTTTGTATTATCTATACTTTGTATTCGACATAAAGTTGTTTTCTATAGTGAACAAGGTGTGTGACAGATATGGACCAATTTTGTGTGTATGTAAAACAGTATTACATTATAAAATAACTCGTAAACTAATTTTCATTTTATTTTATTTTTACGTTATCATAAAAAAGTAGAACATTCACGTATGAGTTTTGTGGATAAATACAATTAATGTCGAACATTATGTGAAGTAGCTAAATTATTCGGTAATCGAATGTTTTGAAATGCGATTACACTTACGTCATCGTGCGTGCGCCCTTATATATTGTGTGTATTATATTATACTGACTATTATACATTAAGTGATTTGTCATAATACTCCTCTATTGAGACTGTAAGTTAACTTTAGTTTTCGTAATTTGAGGCTTTGTCTAGTTTAATTTTTAGCATATTTTATTTAATGATTAAAAGAAAAGTCTTTTTATCGCAGCATTGTATGTGATGCTTTTAATAATTATTTTCAATTTGTTAGTACATCCTTATGAACCTACGAGTACAATACTTTAAACATCATCACAATTTTCAAATGTAAAATATTTCCTTTTATATTGTACCTATAAACTTTTTTTAAGCATGAGCGTAATTCATATCTTACATTCTCATTCTGCTCATTACTTTCCTTGTAAACTCGTATTTAATTGTAATTACTGTAACAGATCAATCGATTAGTCAATTTAGAGAAAATACTCAAGACTGAACTTGGATGTTGTGCGAACTGTTTCATTTAAACTCATGCTTCATACGAGGGCCGTTTTGATAGACACCACTCCTGTGAGTAACCTTTATAGAAAACTAACGAATAACTTGGTTCAGTGATGGCGCAACAAGGATGTTTTACCTCGTAGTATCAGCTCACACGTACATAATACGTGTCATAGTGGTCATAATTGAACTGGCAGCAAACTTAGTCCTTGTTTGTACTGAGCTTTCCGCGACCCCTCAGGACGCCAGTCTTATAAGATTTTTCTTGGAAACTGACTATTATTTACTGAGTCTAAATTGTTTACGAAATATATTTTACTTCCTGCATAAGAGTCAATTCAAAAGTAAATATATGTAACTAGTAAAATTAGCTATAATGTAGCCAACTGTTTCATAATCGTTCAATTTCATCAGTGCGCCTTCTAAACGGTCCTCGATGTATTAACTATTTAATTTAGCTATGGTTTATCGATTGTAGCACTATTTAAAAAGTTACGTATAGTTAGTTCAAGTAAATTAAATCAAAATTAGTGAAAATAAGGCTGAGGTTAATTTGACGCAAACGTGGTGAATAAGAAATCTTTTCGAATCTCAATAAATGTTTATTTTTTATGTTGTTTTTTTCGTCAGTAAAATTGAGTATCCAAAAGTCCTATTGCGTAAATAAGCCTCAGTCTGCAAAGTAATATCGGCGAAGAGTTCGATAAATCTCGGTTATAACGCAGACCCACCGATGTTACTATCAAATGGGCCGCAGTATCGTGTCACTAGTGTTGGGAAAGACGAACGCCGCTCTAGAATACTTAGCTATTCCTAAATAATTATTATAACAATATTTCCCAACACTTGTTGTCACTTGTTTTACGAGTTACATCACTTGAGGGCGTCACCATCGCTGTTGCTCATTTCTATTTCCGTGTTCAAATAAATATATCGGTTGCGGTTGCTTTTTTAGCTCGGTACAGGCCCACCGAAACGGTGTTCAGTATGCGTCAATTAAGCACTGTTTGGTAACCGACTAAACTTGTTTTGGATGACTTAACTGACCTTGACCGTGAGCTTTGTCAAAAATCAAGGTCAATTAATTGGTCACCACTTGCCATTAATGTGTGAAAAATCGTAAACTATAGTTTTGTAAAAACTAAACAAAGTTATTCGATTAGTAAGCGATGGTGGCGCCTTTTTTTCGTCGTCTGCTTCAATAACCGCCCGAATATGTAAAGGAAATGTACCACGTCTAAGTAGGTAGCGGCTAACGCCTAGTTATTTATACCTATTGTTGATTAATGTAACTATATTGTATCCATTAGTAAAATATTAACTCAATTACTATTGTAGTTTCAATTTATTCGTTTGATGTAGATGGAACCCATAGAGGAAAGTACTATATCAGGGTAATGGAACCCTTATTTACTATATAGATTCTATCGACTAAGTAACTGCAAACACATTGATTGATTTACGATGTTTATAACATTGCATTTTATAATTTAATGTAACAAATGCTTCAAAGTCGAAGGTATTAATTAATTAAATGAAACACGCTCCTTATTATAATATTTAATCCAAGCATCAGGAACAAAGTAAAGCTACACAAGGGTTGCAGGCGCCGCAACATGTTCTGTACGAGAGCAACTTCACTTGGTATAACTACCTGCATAACATACTGACGACATTGTGCGAGATATCAGTTGTGGTTGTCAGACTTTGTTGGTGACGGTCGATAGTACTTCTACAGAGTTCGTTTTCTAATATAAAAACTACTGAACTGCAATCTCGCACATTTTTTTTACAACATTAATACAGATTACGGAATGAAATTCTAGATCAACTTCACTTCGTGTTCACTGAAAACTGAATTTACAGTAAAACTGTGATAAAGAAAGTCTGTAAAATTCTCACAGATATTTACCAAACAATTTTACATAAACTCTGCAAATCTACTATAATATATGGTAACACTAAATATATCAAGCACAAGTTTACAGGATCGTATAAAAACAGGATTCACCAACAGCTTTGAAAGCAACACTTTCCTAGCACACATAACATCGATATAATAAACATGTAAGTAGTATATTCCACAGATATGAGCTTGTATATAAACGGAAATCTTCTAAAATAGTGGCTTTATAGTACAGAGTAATTTGTGCGTATCTATTACGTGGCTACATAATTATATAATTGTTAGATTATAGTAATAAAGGGAAAGGCATGCTTGGGTCGCTACGCTCGGGTCAAGCCCTTGCTGCTCGCGCGGTGACATAATCATGGGCATGTTGTCGATAAATCAACATATAATGGAGGAGGAACCATTTATTACCGAATATCTTGCTTCCACAATTGATTGCATCGCATTCAACGAGGTCTTGACGCCAACAGTCATAAAAAAGCAGTGTCAATTTTAACAAGTGTTTAGACGTTACCTTTTTACGTATTATTTATTTATCTACTTATTTTTCACGCAAATCTGTAGTCCCCGATTATTACTCTAATCTAATTTCTTAATGATAAATATCTAAACTACGAAGATTGATTCATAAGTCTAGATGTTGGAAAAATACAAAAGTTCAATAAATCAACAAAGTAGGCTACGGAGTTAACTTTCGTTAAAATATTGTCTCATTACTTTTATTGTCTTCCACACCTTCCAAATATCCCTTACCAGAAACAATTAAACTTTAGTTGAATCACGTTCTATTTAATATTGCTCCAATGACTACGTTGTTGTTGGTATAGCTTCTGTTTAGTGGCCTTTCTGTCCTGTTGTATGAAGGTCTTAGTATTATTATTTTGAGTAGGAGATACCTTAACATGTTCAAATTAAGATACGAAGTATATTATTGTATGTAGGTAATTGAGATTAATTGATATTTTGAGCATACAATACCCGTTGGCAAGAAATTGACAATATCTAAAGTTTCGTTTGACTTACATAGGTATAAAAATATCTAAACATTTTAACAGAGTAGAAATGAGTCTCAAATCAAATTATGTTAGTACACTGTCATAGAAATAATAGCTACCATACCATACTTATGAACTCATATTTTAAAATGATAACAATTTAGGACCAGCCCAGATAAATTCTGAAAGTAAATTTTTAACTAGTTTAAAACTTTATAGATTTTTCTAAGTATGGAGAGTATCCTAATTATTATGTAAGTATACTTTAAGTCTTATTTCATTGACAATGTGCTAACATTAATTGTTACTATAAAATAACAATATCCAGCTAGTATACAATAGATATTACTTAGGAAAGAAACACTCATTAATATCTATTAAAAAAAAAACTACAACGATCAACATTCAATAGGGGCCAGTGTACACAGATGCGAGCACTAGACAGGGACGTCATACTAGTGACGTGATCACCACTAAACATTTAATACACAACCGTTAGTTTAGCCTGAAATGCGGGGCTTTGATGAAAATTATATAGGAGTAAGGAAACTGATGACAAAATAAACTAACTATAGCGATGTAATTCAAGTTCCAAGCTTGATATAAAGTTGTTCAGGAATATTAAGTGTCTTCACCTTATTTGACCTGTTTGTGTAGCATTGGTTAAAACCGATATTCCACAATTTTATTTTATGTAACACATTCCATTATTATTTCTATAAAAACTTAACCACTAGGTAACCACCAGTAGAAATTTAGAATTATAATATATATTTTTGTTCATTATCAAAATATTTATTGTCGCTAATTACGATAGTCACTATTTCTTTACAAATACGTATGTATCTAATAATTTTAGTACCTATATCTATGGGTTGGAGTCAAACCTGCTGACTCGGAGAAGATATGCTTTGAACACGACACAATTTAGTCTACCATAGATTTTATTTTCCAACAGCAATTATAATCTACAACAGTATACAATATACGCGATACATGTACATTTAAACATGTAAAACTACGTTCATATAAACATTAAGAGCTGAACATGCATATTCCACACATGTTCTATATAAAGCCAAATACCAATGCATTTTATGTTTATTTATAATTCTTTAACGAACTTAGTTTCGTTTGAGACACATCTCTATAAATTAAGCTTCGCTACTACTGAAGTAACATGGACAGACTAATACAAATGAAAAGTGCTCGCCCGTTGAAATAATATTGAATACAGAGCCGCTCCATCCCAACTATTAAAGGTTCAAAGAATCAATATGATGTTACTATACATTCGAAAATGTGTAAGGCATTTAAAATGTTTGTATTAAGGTATCTAAAACATATTTGGATTACATTTTGTCACTCTGTACTCGGTTGTTGAATAAGTGTTTTTCGTTCAAAAAATATTTTACTTTGTTCCATATCAGCCTTCGTACTTCTACGCTACCATATCGTCCTCCCAGTTAATTTGTGCTAAAAATTAACAATATTAATAGAAAATTGCAATCATATAGGCGAGTAGAAAACAAACTTAGCAAATGTATCTACTGAGTACTTTAATGCAGAGTTCATAATGCAGAGATCACAAGTATCATTAGATGTCACAGAACACTAAAGCATGGCCCTAAGATACTAATTTATTTTATTATACGAGTACCTAATCTACATAACTTACTGTCTATTACATGTACGTCTTGTGAAAACGAGAACAGTTTAAATACCTCGTTAATTGTATAATCTTGGATACTTTTGCAGTTTGTATTGTTCGCTCTTCATTCTGTTCTCGTTTTCAAGTTACTTTAATTCAGTCACTACATAGAAAAAGATGATTATTGATGATATTTTGTTAAATTATATTTGAACTTAACTCCTTTTATTATGATTATAAGAAAACTGATAATTTAAATAGTTGATATAATAATTTTATGTAATTTTTACTCTCTTAATACTAGTAGAAAGCTCGAGTTGAGAAGGAGACTCATAAGAAGTCAACAACCATACTTCCATGTAAATGTAGAATATAATATATTTAGTGCGATGTGAACGTGACCTCTGCCAATTGACCGACAGCACTTGCCGTTTTTCTTTAGGCCAAAGTTGGGCCCTTGTGTAGGCCATCGACTATTGTATGCAAAGATTTAGAATAACTCTCAACTCTGCAGTTATACTTTTCATGTCAATAGTGACAATTTGATGTGTCTTTATATTTGAATAATTTCACCGCCACCAAGTAAACCAACCAACTAGGTAAGCTAAGAGTCATTCATGTTCACATCGCAAAAATGTTTACTTCATTCTACTTCTGTCTTATGTCAATATACCTATGTTATTTTGAGCATAGCTTTGTGCTATAACCACGTCTTCTTAGAGACCCCTTTGAATCGCAGAACATCTAGAGACCATACGAAAAATCAAAACATTACCCATATAAAAGGAACAAAGTAGGTATATTTTTTTTTCTCCTAAATTTAAAAAATATTTACCACACCTACATCTACTATATCTATTATGATGTCTTAAAATCTATTAAAGCTATTTCTCTAATTTAATTACAAGTTCCATTAATTTCAAGGTTTTAAAAAATGACACACAACCTATGTTTAAAAATAATGAAACAGAAGTATCTAAATTGTATATTAACAAAGCTTAAGCTACGTCTGTTAGTAAATATATCGTCAAAAATTATTATTGTCAAATAGCATTTCTAAATCTTATATAGATCAAAAGCATTATTTTCCACCTGGGACTTTGTCACAAAACAAACTTATTTATATCTACATCTCAATTATATTTAGGTAATTATATTGTCAATGAATTTCATTTTTAAATAATCTTTATCTGTCACGATTTTATCGCATATAAACTCGATATTTTATAAGTTATTGTCGTTGAGGAAGAACTTTAGAACAGTATAGATTAACACCTATTTTTTTTATTAAACATTGTTGTCTATATTTTTTTAACCTGCATCCATGTGAATGGGATTTCATTTTATTCTATAAAAGCACTTTCCCCTAAACTACTAACACCAAACATCAAACAAACATACACTTTAATTCTATAGACGTCCAGTTTATTTGTCACTCGTGGCCTTAACTCATCCAAAACTGCTGGAGTGGCCCTACCTGGCTACCAGCTTTGATAGACTCATGATCAAGCATGAAAAATATGAATTTCTTCCACTACTTACTAGCACAGAATATAAATAAAAAAACAACGAGTAGGTATAATAATATTAAAAACAATCATCCTAAAAGTCTGCTAAAGCTTTGAGAATACTACATTACATATAAAAGCAGTTTACATATAAAATTCACATTATTTAAAACAATTTTTCATATGTATAATATTAAGTAGATATCATGACTGACTACCCCGAGAAAAAGTGTCGAGGGACGTGAGGTGTGCCCACTGCCCAGTCACAATGTAAAGTATCGAGGGGCGCGAGGTGCGCCCGCATACGAGTAATATAAAGTCAACTTTCAAGTCACGGGTGAACGTTGACTTACAATATCGACCTTTTCCGCTTCATAATAAATTATTTACTATCACAGCTTCAAATAATTTAAATCACGCGATATACGAGTGATATGTGAAAATATTTAGTCATATTATTGTCGTAGTCGAAAGCAATATATAAGTCAACTCCCCAAGACATTATAAATTTATAATTTACACGTCGGAACTTTCTTGTATATATATATTGTATATATTTCGATTTTCTTGAAAAATTGACTTATCTACTATATTTTACGATTGTATATAAGTAATTGTTTTATTATTGTCATCATTAAGTATTTATTGTCATTATTAATATATTTATTGTCATAATCCTAGTTCTCTGCAAAACGTGCAGAGTCGTGAATTGTCAAGTTAATTTTGACACCACTTGAGAATAATAAATTTTACTATAAACTTTTCGTGTATCTGATTTTCATTACTACCTTAGATAAACCCAAATATAAATCTATAAACACAGTTTATCTTTAAAATACCTATCCTCACATTATGTATAACATTTAAAAAATATATAAAATTGCTAATGATTTTCTGGGAAAGAGGACCCTTGATTATCCGGATTTTTGTATTCCAAAGTGATGTCTTCAATATTATTTGTCCTTAAATGTCTTCTGACTTGGCATCGTCGTCATTGTACTGCGCGATCTGCTGATGTATCCAGGGAATGAACTTGGGCACGTAGGCGTACACGCCGGGCAGGCGCGGGTGCGCGCACTTGATGCCCCACGACACGATGCCGCCCACGTACCAGCGCAGGGGGTCGGCCGGGTCCTTGCACAGCAGGGGCCCGCCTGAGTCGCCCTGGAATACATAGGAAGGAGGAAATTGTAAAGACGATTGAAAGAGATCGAGTCGAGAATGTAAAGTAATTCGTGTCGACTAGTTCGATAAAAATAAAAATAACTTTTTCATTATGATAATAAAGGGGAAAAAAGGACAAAGAAAAGACATAACAAAAATTATTGACCAATCCGTAACAATTGCATGTCTTCCGATTTAGCCTTATTCCTAAAAAAAAATCTGTACTATGGATGTTATTAAAACAGTGGATTTCATAACGAGTACCATGGAGTCGTTTACTGTGTTGTATTTTGACTTGAAAGAGCAGGGTAGTTGAGAGTATGCCATGCTCACTTAATGCCTCGCTCTGATGGTGGCGAGTGTGTTGGATCATTCGGTTCCCTACAAAATGGTTGAGCTGGATGGTGCTGATCCACGCGTCATGTTCGTGAACGGGCGCCGTCAGTTGAGACTGGTCATCTCTTATCTGCCAGCGCTTATTTTTAATCGTTTTTGTTTTTTATATATATTTTTTTACATTGTTCTCACTTAAAGAATCAACAAGAGTAATGTACCCAGGATTTTGTAATTTCTATATTTAAAAGAGTGTCCTTGGAGTTTCTTGCCCGTTCTTCTCCATAGAGATCTACGTTTTGGAACGGGCAACTACACTCGAGAGCAATGAATCCGGGTCACTTAAAGAATCCTAAAAATCTCGGAAACTAAAAATGCTAGGTTAATGCAATAAATTGTATTTAATAGACAATGTAATACTCCTTAAATGAAGGTATTAAAACTTCTTAGTTATTGTAAAGTTATATCATAAAAAAATCAAATTTGAAAAAGGGCCACTTTCGAAGATGGAACTACGAAATTACAGCATTTGGTTTTGCTTTTGTTTGTAATCTGTCATTTATGTGGGTACATAAACCATGTTGATAGTGCTCTATATTCATTATTCAAGCTGAAATTATGTCGCTTACGCCTGAAGAATGCACCAGAATACTTACAATGCTGGAAACCGGCCGGAGTCAGCGCGATACAGCCAGGACTGTCGGTGTGTCGCTGTCAACAGTACAAAGAGTTCTCCGACGTTACGAAGAAACTGGTTCTAACCTACGCAGACCAGGAACGGGCAGAACCAGGTGTACCACAGCACGAGAAGACCGATACTTGGTGAACACCATGCTTCGAAATCGCTTTCTTACAGGAACTGAACTCACAAATCAGTTTCGACGCCTCGGAGGAAGTAACCCAAGTGCATGGACAGTAAGACGTCGGCTTGCTGAATCTAACTTAAAACCCCTTAGACCTGCAAACGGCCCTAAACTGGAGCGTGGGCATCGTATTTCAAGACTAAGATATGCCCAGAGCCACGTAAATTGGAGTATTGAAGATTGGTCAAAAGTTATGTTCTCCGACGAATCAAAATTTATGCTCTACAAGCACGATGGAAGACACAGAGTGTATCGAAGACCAGGGGAAAGATTCAAGCAAGCATGCATCGAAGAAAAAGTAGCCTACGGTGGTGGGTCTGTACTTGTGTGGGCCGGAATTTCTTCTGAAAGTCGCACAGAGCTGGTGATCATAGAAAACGGCTCTTTAACTAGCGAAAGATATGTGGAAGAAATCCTCAATGATCACGTTGGTCCATTTATGGTCAATTTAGGTGAGGATGCTATATTTATGCATGACAATGCCCGACCTCATACAGGTAGGATTGTGAATGACTACCTTCAAGAGATGAACATTACTCGTATGGAGTGGCCAGCGCGCAGCCCGGATATCAACCCGATCGAGCATGCTTGGGACGAGCTAGGCAGATGCGTAAAACAACGAAACCCTCCCCCAATCACGCTTCGTGAGCTCAAAATTGCTCTCACAGAGGAATGGGAGAATATTCCCCAAAATCGTATAAGGAACTTGGTGTACAGCATGCCAAACCGCGTAAACGCAGTAATGGAAGCACGAGGAGGCAATACGAAGTATTAAAATTCAAGAAAATCGTAATAAAGTTCAAAAATTTCATGTTTCCTATTTTTGTTTTAAGGAGAGATCAGCAGTTTTTTTCTTTATGTAATTTTGTGTTAATAAAATGTATGGTGACTCATATTTTTTTTACTTTCATTTAAGGAGTATTACATTGTCTATTAAATACAATTTATTGCATTAACCTATCATTTTTAGTTTCCGAGATTTTTAACATTCTTTAAGTGACCCGGATTCATTGCTCTCGAGTGTAGCTTCAACTTTCTGACTAACTGACTCTTTGACAATTCAAAAGTGCCTGTAAAGGGTTTAATTGAAATAAATGCTTTGAGTTTGAACGGAATTCAGAGTTTTACTGACTAAAACCCACCCGTGTTCCTTCAGTTGCCTGAACGTTACCAGGGGCCACGGTATTTCTTTCGGACTTTCCCGCAATCCCGGCAGGCATCGGTCCCATCGAACCCCTTCAGTTGCTGACATCTCTTTAAGGCGCGCGTGGAACACAACGCGCCGTCGACCCGGGCCTGGTCATTATCGGACGGCGAGCTACCCATTGCTCACCGTCCGTAAGCCCGCGCCTACGGTGGCCGGGAATCGTCCTGCGATTCTCGACGCCCAGAGCGTCTCCTGCGGCGGCTAGGGGCGTGATGGCGCGAAATTTGCCTCTCCCTCACGCGTTCCGGCTCCTCCTTCGCGAGCATTACTGCTTCGCAGAAGGAAGTGACGGCCTCCCATGCCCTCTCGCTCCGTACCATGGCCAGGACCAGGGCCGGACGCGAGAGATCCCCGCCACCTCACGCCTCCACTCCCACACGGCAGTGCTCTGCCCGCGCCGGGCAGACCTCCACCGTGTCCTCCGGGCGAATCACGCAGTGATGAAACCCGGGCGTTTCCTCCCGCCTGATAAGAAACAGGAACCTCCCGAAACAACCGTGTCCAGTGAGGACCTGCGTCAGGAGGACGTCGAGGACGCCGTGGTGCCTCTCCAGCCACTCCTCAAAGAGAGGACTTCTCGTCGCACTAGTGGCGTGCCCAGCAGTGGGTTGCGACAATCGCACTCTCTATGAGATCCCGCCGGAGCTCTGTCCGCTGCCGCGATTTCTCGCGGTAGCGGAATTACGCCCCGGCGTTTCGCCTCCTCGCGCCACTCCCAAATGTGCGCTAGATGGAATACTACCTTAGATTTAATATAAATATGTCCATCTATCTATTTCGAAGTTTCAAAACGAAAAAACATTGAAAAAGTATTTATAATCTTAACCAACATAGTGAAGTCTGCGTTTAATCAACCAAGTCAACATAATTATGTTTAATGAAAATCCACCCTGTATATATTACCCTGTACAGGGTGGATTTTTGAGATGAGGATGAGGGCATTTCAGATCCATTTTGAGTCCATTCTTCTATGGAATGCGCTTCCTCTTGATATCAGGACGGCCACCAGTCGGTATGCATCTGAGCGGAAATTACAGAGTTTTTTTATCAAAATAAATAGAGTAGAGTCATCTCAACACCTCTCTCCCTTGAATTTGTATATATGGACGGTTGAAAGGTAATAGGTTAAAAGCAACAAAAACCAAATTGTTCAGGAGAGCAGTTTAAAGTTTGAAATTGTAGAAAAATGGACATAACTTTTTTAATTATTGTCATATCGTGAAAATGGAAACATCTCTAGAATTAAGAAAAATAAAAGCATTAATTAGCACTTTTATTTATTTGAATCGACATTGTTTTCTTTGGTTTTATGCCGCTTAGATCAATTGATCTTATTTTCCTTATGAGGTAATTCGGCGTAAGATACATCTACATAGAAATAAACGAAGAGTATAGAAGACTTAGCTACATTTGATATCCTCACACCGAGAGGTAATATAATATATACCTACAATATAAGTCACATGACTGTAGAATAACTTAAGTGGATAAAGAAGGATATGTGACTATTCACATCATTATGTATATAATTATATAATATTGGTATGTATTTTGTCAAATATGTATGTATGTGTGTGTATTATAATTATTTATAATGATATATTTTAATTAAATGATTTTTCTTTGTTCCTCTCAAACAGAGCACCTGCCATCTAATCTCTTCACCACCCTTGGTTGACTGGTAGAGAATTCCTAAGGCATTAAGTCCGCCTTTGTACTTTCTTTTAGTGTGAAAAGTTACAATAAATAAATAAATAAGGGTGTTGTCGCTACAAAAAAACGGTCTTAGGAGAGTGCCCTTAACTTTTTGAAAAATTTTGATCAGCATTCACAGATTTTAAATAAAGTGTACAGTCAGCAAGTTAATGGGCGGTTTTCACAAAAACTTGTTTAGATGCCAATCGATCCTGTTTCTTATAAGGATCAAAAAACTGTATTACTCCAATAACTGAGGCTTGAGTACTAGAAAAGTCAGAAATCCTTCGCTCCACTTTGGATTCAAAGAAACACTCTCGGCTTTAAAATAGTTGTTTGCTCCTTTCAGTAATAATACGTTATTCAAAGGTTCCGAACTAAACAAATAAATTAAACATCGGACGAATACGCGTTATAATTTTATTTCCTTTGAGAACAAGATAGTTTGTTGCTTGTGATTTCCGACGTTAGGAGGGCCAACCACCACCTCTTTAAGCAGTATTATTTTAATGTTACTTCAGTGCGAGAAAGAAGTGGAGCTATACAGGACGCGTCTAGCTCCATCTCTTTCCCACGCTCAAGTAAGATTAAAATAATACTGCTAAAAGAGGTGGTGGTTAAAAATTATTTTGAATTTTTAGACTTATAAGGGTCAAGTAAAAAAAGACTGTCCGCTACAAAAGTCAGAAATCTCAAAAACCTATGTATGTAAAAAGTTTTTCATAAGCAACAAACTATCTAAATTTAATTCTCAAATATAACAATAATGCGTATTCGTTAGAAATTAGATATTTTTTTGTTTATTTTCGGTCAGTCCATCCATCGTGAAAAGTAGATTAGAGTCTCATTTCCTACGAAATTTATTTATTTATAGTTAATTAAAACGGCACAGGTCCAATTACATTAATTAACATAGAATTGAGAAAAATAAAATAACAATAAAAATGAAAAATAACACTAACATAACATAAACATGTACAGTACAATTCCATTCAATACGTGGATAAAATTATTAATTATTAATAATTATTTGAATAAATAGATGAATAAATTAAACACGTCACAATTTATTCAGAATTTATGAGAAAGGTTTTTTTGCGATTTCTGACTTTTGTAGCGGACAGTCTTTTTTTTTGTAACTACTCAAACCTCAGTTGGTCTAATAGAGATTTTTAAAGTAGATTCCTGAGCGCAGCGAGGGATTCAAAGTACGTCACTCGAGCTTAAAATAGTGTTGGTTCCGAAGCGAATACGCTACTTTTTATAACCCTATAAGAGAAAATAAACTAATTACTAGCATTAAAAAAGAGGTAGTTTATTCTTCCTAAACAGGGACCAAAATAGCTCTTTAATCCCTAGGGACTACAAGTGATTTGAAACTAGCATTAAAAAAGAGCTTGTTTATTCTTCGTAAACAGGGACCAAAATAGCTCTTTAATCCCTACAAGTGATTTGAATTTGGAATGTTCCGTAATAAATCTGAATGTTTTTTTTAACACATCTATTAAAAAAGAAGATGTGTTAAAAAAAACATTCAGATTTATTACGGATAACTACTTATATTTTCCTTACTAGTTGATAACTCGTACCTACATCATGGCAACTGAAGTTAAAATATTTCTTTCAGTCCCATTTAATTTTCTGCGCAACTTTTTACAGTTCATCGAAAACGGGTTTCTAACTTGGATAGCACGACAACAATTAATATTTTCGAAAACAATAGGTATCGGGTGTTTTCCTTGTAGGTAAGTGTTGACTTCTTTTAGGAATGCTACGAGTAGCTATATAAACAGGCGCAGCTTACCAGATAATTGTTAAATGTTAAATTAACATAACATAACATCACGCCTTGCTTCCTCGAAGGGTTGGGCAGAGGTGTACTGTAGTTACACCCGCATTTCGCCAGTTATGTTTTAAGTCCCATGTAATAGGGGGCGAGCCTATTGCCATCAACCGGGCACAAATGTTAAATTAAAACATTATTTTAGACTGGATCTACTGGACCATGATATATACGACAATATCTCTCTTAAAGTAATCAGTGTAGTTATTATTGACTAGACCCCTTGAATACCGTGACGTCTGGTGGAGGTCAAAAGGTTTTAACCTATTGCTCAGATCAATTGAATCGAGCTCAGGTTCTGAAACTTGGCAAAACGGATTAATCTTCAAGTAGAATGAAGACTTCATCGAGATGCGTAAGTACTCCGTACATATAAAAATTGTGATGTAACTAAAATCTCGAGGCATATTTTATAAGCCACAAAGTTTAACATCCTCGAACAACATTAAAATGAAACTACATAAAAATCTCCAGTGGGATATTAGCACGCTTCACTGAACCATTAAAGTGTAGCGTTCAAAAGGAACTCCGATGAATTCGGCAGAGTGGAGTAAATACGTGCTCCTTATTGGACGAGCCAACGAGATGTTTATTGTCGTCGGCTCCTACCTACTCACTTATTGGATTTACCTATTGGCTGAACAAATATTTGTTTGGGAGTCGTAGATACTATAACATTTTTTAGTTTTATTGCTTCATTGACATGTTTTCATAAGGCTTTATTAGTGTGTCAAGTGCTTTTCGTTAACTTTGAAGACAAGTGGTTGGAGCAGAAAGGTTTCATAGTGTTTTCCTTAGTATATTTATTTTCTTTTTAGTTAAAAATATAATTTGTCTCATTACATGTCACGACACTTGCATGAATAACTTCACGTACGATGGTTCTGTGAATCCTAAAGCCGGGTACACATTGGTGCAATGTAACATGTAATGCAACATGCAATGCAAGAATTTGACGTCCACATTGCTGCAATGTATCATGTAAAGTAACAGAATTCCCATAGTGTAGACGCCTTGCGCGCACGAACCGCGTCTACTACGCGCACGAACAGATTGTTGCAACTCTTGCGCGTAGCGACCCGAAATTTGTCGGTTTTTTCCCCGAACACAAAGAGGCGCGCAGTATGCGCGGAGCGTCAGTGTGGACAGGTTGTGTGGTGTGTACGGCTAGACGCGCGCGAACATGGAACAAGACGACGCTACTGCGGCGGAGGAGGCGGTTACATTTACGTGGAGTGAAGAAAAAGTGCTTCAATTAATTGAAGTGTACAGATCAAAGGAAATTTTGTGGAATCCACAACATGAGAATTTTTATAAAAAACATTTTAAAGAGGATGCATGGATGGAAATTGCTAATTTGATGGAAACAACACAAGAAAAATGTTACAGTAAAATGATTAGTATTTTATCATCCTACCGTCGTGAAAAAGCGAAGGAAAAGAAATCGAAAGGAACAGGAAAAGGTAAATAAATAATAATAATTTACTATTTATTATTTATTCATATACTTTATTCTTAGTACAATCGTAGGTTGGAAACCGCAAAAATGTTTGTGTATTGAAATGTAAATTGGCATAGCCGACTAATATTGAAATTGGCTTTTTTCTCTACAAAATGACAACTTTGACAACAACTACAATATTTTAATGGATTGAAATCACAAATTAATTATTAAATGTTATTAATTATTATTAGTCAAGTTTACTTAAAAACAACTATGTTTAAAACTGACTGAATTATGTTTTTTATTTAATTTTTTTCATGATTATTATTTTATTTTTTCAGGTGCCTCGGAGACATACAAAAGTCGATGGTTTGCCTTTGATTCTTTGAAGTTCTTGGACAACCGTAACAAACCGAGAAAGAGAACGAACACGGTAAGTAAAACTGGATTGATTCTTTTACGAACATCTGTCTTGCCAATGAACCTTCCCTTCTTTCATAAAATAATCGGAGAGCTCATCTCTTAACGCATTCAAATGTGCAGGCGATCGTCGAGGAATATTTCTCATAGGTAGTAGTGATCTCATATCTTCATTATTTTGCCTACGTGTGTCTTCATTCGTAACTTCATCTTCAGTGTCATTCATATATGTATTTCTAGAGTGACGTCTCAAATAATTATGTAAAAGGACAATTGCCATAACCACTAGCTCAGCTTTATCAGGCTGTAAAAGCATTGGTTTTCTGAGAACTCTAAAGACAGACGATATGATACCAAATGCATTTTCAACAGTTCTTCTGGCTCTGCTTAGCCTGTAGTTGAATACTCTCTTTGAAGTGCCTTTTGGATGTGCCCCAGCATATGGTTTCATCAGATTTTCACTTAAAGCAAAGGCACTATCACCCACAAAGAAATATGGTATTGGAATATGTCTCCGTGGGAGTGAATCAGGTGATGGAAGGTTTATTGTACGATCTTCTATCATTTCACAGAGTTTTGTATCTTTAAAGATGCCACCATCTGAAATCCTTCCTTGGCATCCCACATCTACAAATAGAAAATTATAATCGGCGTCAACCAAAGCAAAAAGAACGATGCTAAAGAAGTTTTTATAGTTGTAGAATTCAGTTCCACTTTTGATAGGTGCCTCAAGCACAACATGTTTTCCGTCCAGTGCCCCTAAACAGTGTGGAAAATTTCACTTCTCTTCAAACTGTTTGCTTATGTTCAACCAAGTTTCTTCTGTCGTTGGAAGCTAAAACAAAAAACTTTTATTTAATTTATGGCTACGAGACAGTCATTGTACTTAGTAGCCCAACACTCGCTGGTGACAATTTTTGAGGTGCCATTATAGTGAGCATCTCTTGATTTTATTGCTAGCTATATTGAACTAGACTAAAAAACGAACTAAATATTTAGTCGTTTCGACATTTGTCCATCGGTGCCACGATACCTACCTTCCTGGAGAGTTATATCTACTATCTAGTAGTTTATATCAAGAGATGGGACCTACAGTTATAAATTATTTTTATGTTTTTCAGGAGGCGGTTCAACAACCGATTAATGAAGAAAATCTGCAGAACGAATTTGCTACTCCACGTACACGGTATGAACCTACGCGAGCTAAACAAGCAAAAAAAGATGAAAGCAGCAGTGTACTGACCGATGTAGTGGGCATATTACAAACTACTGCCAATAAGTTGGGAAATTCAGGCGCTCCAGATTTAACTACAACTTTCGCTTCTTATATATCAGCTAAAATGAATACTTATTCCCTTCAAACCAGGAATTCGGTCGAACATGGAATTTTTGAAATTTTGATGAAGGCTGACAGAGGTTATTATGAATCATCATATCGACAGCAGGATAACTACCCCAGTTCATACCAAGAATCCTATTATGCATCACAGAAGAAAGGACAAGATTATGTGGATCTGACCGGATATGTTAATCGTCCTGGAACTTCCGAATTTAATCGTCCCTCGCCTTCCGCGCAAACTCCAGATACAAATCAAGCCGGACGCTATGGCTATACCACGGCAAGGAACGAAGAATATATGAACCAACAGCCATCGTCTGTAACGTCACTAGAATCTAACCAATCCTATGACGACTTTAATGATTTGATGTGATAATACTGTTCTTTAATTGACTTATTAAGAATAAAACTTACCTTGATATAATCTTTTAATTCCTCAATTATGGCGGAGCATACTTCTGTAATAATGCCACTTATGGCTTGTTTTGATACTCTGAAGGTATACTGTAAACTTGTGTAAGAGTCACCACTAGCTAAAAAACGAAGTGTTATTGCCAGTCTGTCTTGGATTGAAATTGGAGCCCTTAACTGTGTGCGATTCCGAAAAATTCTTGGTCCGACTAATCTGAGTAGATCTTCAAATGTCGTTGGACTCATCCTTAAGAAATTTTGAAATTGTCCAGTTAATCTCATATCGGCCATTAGTTTTGCACCAGCTCTCTGACTATACAACTCTGTACGCCACCAACGTCGATGTCTTCTGCGTTTTATCACATGATTCACTATTAATAATGAAGCACTGACTATCATCAGAGCCCGCAATTGGTCGTCACGATCCATTCCTTTGCGTGTTCTTTTGCAGACTGAGCGATCCGTTCGCGCGCATCTCGGAAACAGATGTGAGTAGGTACATGCGCGGTTCGTGCGCACGTTGTGCGCGCCCCGCGTCTACACTGATGCAATGCTCGTTTCGTGTTGCATTGCATGTTGCGTTGCAGCAGTCTGTACCCGCCTTTACTGAGTTGATTTCCTAAGTGCAGTAATAGTTATTTATCCAACATGTGAGGAAAGTTCGTTTTTCCTATGAGTTTTGATTTTGAGTCTTAAGCGAACGAAGGATTGAAAAATAGAATCACGAGCGCAGCGAGTGATTATAAATTTCAATCCTGAGTAAGCGAAAGACTCAACAAAACGAATAGCAAATGAACTTACTCACATGTTGCATACAAAACTTTTCACCACTCCCAGCAAGAAAGTATTCAGTCATCATAGGTAAATAAATTAAATAGACACAAAGCAAATCAAAATAATTCTTTATATTTTAAAATATCTTTAAAACTTAACATAAAAAAATCAGGCAAGGTTAGTTTCCGAACGGGATCATTACTTTCCTCACTGTTCAAACAGCGAGGAAAAACCAACTTTCCTCACTGTTCAAGCAGTGAGGAAAAACCAACTTTTCTCACTGTTTTCGTAGAGGAAAGACACTTCTTTCGTGCGGGAGTGGTGAAATAGTTATTTATCCAACATGTGAGGAAAGTTCGTTTTTCCTATGAGTTTTGATTTTGAGTCTTGAGCAAACGAAGGATTGAAAAATAGAATCACGAGCGCAGCGAGTGATTATAAATTTCAATCCTGAGTAAGCGAAAGACTCAACAAAACGAATAGCAAATGAACTTGCTCACATGTTGCATACAAAACTTTTCACCACGACCAGCAAGAAAGTATTCAGTCATCATAGGTAAATAAATTAAATAGACACAAAGCAAATCAAAATAATTCTTTATTTTTTAAAATATCTGTAAAACTTAACATAAAAAAATCAGGCAAGGTTAGTTTCTGAACGGGATCATTACTTTCCTCACTGTTCAAACAGTGAGGAAAAACCAACTTTCCTCACTGTTCAAGCAGTGAGGAAAAACCAACTTTCCTCACTGTTTTCGCAGAGGAAAGACACTTCTTTCGTGCGGGAGTGGTGAAAAGTAAATTGTTTTATCAGTGTCATTATTAGTGACAACCGTAGTACTCTCGTTACCTTCCCTACAAGGAAAATTAAGACCTGTTTGTCAATAGAGAAGACTTGTAATTGGCTTTCTGTCGACTACTGTTTCCATCTTTTATTGTTTTTTAGCTGTAAATCTTCCATGCTGTAATAAATAGCTTATTAACCCGTCGCGCGCGCAATTAGCGAAACAATAGAATTTTATTGTTATTTACACACATGGGGTGCAATCGACATTTTAAGAGTTAAATATAAACTTCAATTTAAATCGACATCACTTTTAGTTCATAATAGAAAGAGAAAATAAAGTTAAATTAGCAGTTTATTTTGGGAAGCTTCATTTATTGCATCATGAAAATTTTCACGAAACGAGTTGTTTGCAGTTTTCTATAAAACCGTGTTTATTGCGAATTTGATGCAGGTAAAGCTAGTATTTAAATTTGACATTAAAATAATACTCAAAAGCTTAGGTACTTTGATGCAAATATAATAGTTCCCGAACATTTGTTCTGGATCTCTTAATATGACTTAGTGATGTACACATCCCTTTTCCTTTTTAACCGACTAACTAAGTAGATATAGTACTGGGATACGAATTAGTGTGGGCTAGATACCACAACTAGGTAAAACGTGAAAAATAAAAACTTTTTTTGCACAAAAATTACCCATTTAAAAAAAAAAACACTAGAAAGTGAAAAAAATTAAAGATGTTTTTAGGGTTCCCTACGTTCGAATGAAAAAACAACCCTTATAGGATCACTCATGTGTCGGTCTGTCCGTCTGTCACATTCAATTTGCTTCGAATCTAACAGACCGATTAAGTTGAAACTTGGTATACATATGAATTTCTGTGACCCAAACATTGATCCAGTAACGTTAATAAATATATTTTGACTATGGGGTTATTGATGGGGGACAAATAAGAAAATTAAAAAATAAAGTTTTTGCAAACTTGAAAACAGAAAACAGTGTGACTTAAACAATGAAAGGGCGTCTCATTGAACACAAAAAAGCTTTAAAGTTGTTTAAGAAAATAGATGAATAACGTTAAAAGTTATGTGAGACGAGAAATTATTACGTAGCTTCCTCGCCGCCCAGCCGAGTCGGATTCGACCTCTTTCTCGAAGTTGGACCTACCTAACTGGACAGTCTGTCCTAGACAAACATAATCATCCACAACTTCGAGTGTAGTCTCCGATCTTCATGAGAGTGGGTGTTTCATTGGCATTTGACTTGACATTTGTTTTGTCCATGTTCATTTTAAGACCCCTCTTTCGGCAACTACGAAAGTCATTGAGCTGTTTGTGTATGTGACTTTAAATGTTTGTAAACGCACCCACAATACAGGAGAAATTCCTAGTGTGGGGCAATGTTATAAAAAAAAAAGAAAAAAAAAGAAAGAAAAAGGCATTGAGCAGTCCTTTATAGTCTCAGCCATGACTACTGTATCGTCGGCAAGCCGAAGGTGAGGGATGTACTCGCAATTGATGTTGAAGCCTACCCCTTTCCATTCTAGAACATTTAAGACATTATCCAATGCAGCTGTGAACAGTTTCGGAGAGATAACGTCTCCCTGTCTCACACGTCGCTGCAGAAGGATAGGTTTCGAGGTCTAATCCTGGAGTGGGACTGACATAGTAGCGTTTTCTCACAGACACTTCAGCACCTCGATGTACCAATAGTCAATCTGGCACCGTGGAAGAGACTTCAGTTTCAGTCCGTCTCGATTGAATCGAAGGCTTTCTCGTAGTCCACAAACGCTAAGCAGACAGGCAGGTTATAGTCTTCGGTGTTCTGTATAACCTGCCACAGTGTATGTACTTATGTGGTCTACGGTGCTGAAGCCTTTACGGAATCCGGTTTGTTCGGGAGGCTGGAAGTCATCAAACCTGCGCGCGAGACTGTTCGTGATGACCCTTTAAAACAACTTGTAGACATGGCTCAGAAGTGAGATGGGCGTATAATTCTTAAGCAGGGCACTGTAGCATTTTTTAAAGAAGAGTATCACCACACCTCTGTTCCATGCCTGTGGCGTTTTACCTTAGAGTATGATGGAATCAAACAGCTTCTGGACGGCCATGAGAACGGGTTTTCGACCTTCAAGAGTTTGGCCTAAATTCGTACAAGCTTATATCCGTGAGGTCTTCGATATAGTGTCGGATCAATCTGGCTCTTGGGTAGTGCCAGATTCGTAACGGGGTCACTGGTTGAAGTGTATAATTGTCCATATCTCTCAATCTTTCTCAATAGTTCAAGTGTGGCGAATACGATTCTACCATCATTGGTCTTTACTTTTGCAAGCTGACTCCGCCCAATAGACAGATCTCTTGCAAACACCTTGCAGCCCTTGTCCCACTATCGTGTCCTTAATACGGCCAGTATTTTAATACTGGCCGTATTAAGGACGGCGGCGACGACTTCTCGGTCGCTTCTCAAGGACTTAAAGATCCGAGTATTTGCGCGCATCGGCTGAAGTCAGTATCAGTTCGCGCCGATCGTTAATGAGCTGTAAAGTATGTAGGATCAGAGAGCTTCTTGTTTCTATTTGTACTGCGGGTCTTGAAGATCTTAAACCCGACGTTATGGACAGTTTTCACCATCGTAATCGTAATTATAATCATCCACGGAGATCCCTTGGCACTCGAAACGATTCTGAAGCTCGATCTGAAACCTCTCGGGGTTTTGGGTTGGTGCTGTTCGAAGCTAAGATATACTTTATTGTACACCAGAAAGTACATATAAAAAAGACTGACTTCATCAGTTGAGATCTTTCCAGATTGATATTCAAGTTCAATGTGCCTCTTACGGTGAACATTTCCGGTTTTCACCTCGTTGAGAATTAATTGAATATTTACTTCTTTGTCGAAATAATGAAGTCAAATTATTTTTTAGTTGATTAACTCCTTCTTCAGAAAGTGTGAGGAAGGAGTTTATCATAAAGAGGCCTAATTGCTCCATAAAACTGGTCAGTAGGAGACCCCGGTGGTTCCGACGTCCAAATCCAAATTGCCCCACTCGCAATTTACCTATCATCGTCTCGTTTGCCCAGTTTCGCGTTGAAGTTCATCTTGCTTAATTTATTATATATCTACCTTTATCTAGATTATAGCTTGATAATAAATAATGTCTTATAATATATCCAAATAAGTGGATAGGTAAGTACGTCCAGTAACTTGAACAATCAGTAGCATATCCAGAATAGTTCGAACGTCGATAATAATAGGTATAGAATTTGATTCACAATAATAAACTTAACGTAATATTGTGTTCAATCAAATAAATACTGACAAACGAGTAGCTATACTAGATAGATTGTAAGTATTGACAGAAGTAACAACACTTCACGGCACTTTTCTTGAATTACTGGGAGGACTTCATGATCTTTCAAGGCTCTTATAGTTCGTTTTGTTAGTTAGGTAGTAATCTGCTAAGCTATTTATTTAGTTACACACAAAACGCTTTCAATGCTAAGAAGTAGTTTTTCTGATTTAAGCTAAGCGAGCATTGCATGCGCAACGCATTTGAATGAAAAAAAGCGGCATGTTTTGCATTTCATTCAAAATGGACGAAAGTGATGCAGAAGGATTTTTGCAATGACATGTGGCCCGCCTTATCCGGTGTCAGCTTAAGATATATGTGTCAGCTCATTTCATAATATTAAAGATTTGATTACGATTGATTGATTTATTAGGATTGGATTATTTAGGATTAACGAATTCTTTTAGAAGGCAATATTTTTCCGTAACTAGTAATTGCTATTCAAACGTACCTGACAGGCATCCTTCCCGCCTTCCGGGTAGCCGGCACAGATCATTCCTTCCGTCACGTTAAGATCTCTGTGCTCCAGCCACTGATTGCACAGATCCCGGTTGAGAACTGGTACCTCCACCTCATTTACTGCTGGCTCGTATTCTGATACTGTAGCAAATAATAAAGATAGTTACGTATAGTCGTACTGTAGCAAATAATAAAGATAGTTACGTATACTGCACCCGGTCGTTCATTATGGCACATCGAGTTTTAGAAAAACTTCAGTTTTGTAGAGCCCCTTCCTAAAACTTGCTGTAGGTACTATACCGATTTGTGGCAGGGTACCTACAGTAGGTAGGTACTAAGTTTTCGAAAAACTGATAGATTAACCTACTACCTACTAATTGTGTTCAAAATTTATAAAAAATTACATGATTGAAGTTAAAGCATTTTTTCAGTCATTCTACACGTGCAGCCTGTGGGTTTGCCATACGCAGAAGGCCTACAACGTTCTGCGCGTGTACTATAATGACGCTTTTAGGGTGCTGTTGGGGCTCCCGTGGTTCTGTGGTGCATCGGGCATGTTTGCCGAAGCAGAGACGGATAGCTTTCAAGCTATTATGCGAAAGAGAACAGCATCCCTGATGAAAAGGATGCGGCGGAGCACCAACAGCATTTTAAAGATGATAGCGGACAAGCCTGACTGCCCATTCCTGGACCTGTATGCACAGCTGCGGGTTTGGTGCAGCGGGAAGCGGACTTAATTATAAGTATCGGTTTTTAAATTAGTTTTATTTTGATTTGTTTGAATTTGATTTAATTTGATTTCATGTTATTTAATTTGTTGTAGTTTGATTTAATTTCGATATCTTATTTTCATGGGAATTATTACTAACGTAGTTTATAAGTGTTACTAACAACAATATGAATCATTTGTGTTCGAAATAAATAATAAGTAATAGTAATAAAGCCGCGCTCAAACCATAATTTTCAAGAATATCTACTTATGTATATGTTCTGAATTAAATTGGTAGTTAAAACGTAGAAATATTTGAATAAGTAAAGTTTTCGTTTACCAGATGATTAATGAAACTCGCTGAAAGTATTATGAAACGCAGGCAGAGCAAACAGATCATCATGCGCGTGCGAGCCCTCACGACGGGGGATGCGGTGGCTCGGGGTGGGGTCGTCTTGGCGGTGTCTCTAGACATCGCCAACGCCTTCAATACCCTGCCCTGGAGTTGCATCAGGGAGGCACTCCGGTATCACCGGATGCCGACCTACCTCTGTCGTGTGGTCGAGGCCTATCTGGCAGACAGGGCCATTATCTACCCCGGTCACCAGGGAGAGTGGAACCGGCGAGAGATGTCGTGCGGTGTCCCACAGGGATCGGTCCTGGGGCCGCATCTGTGGGACATCGGATACGACTGGGTGCTGCGCGCCGACCTCCCCAATGGCGTCAGCGTCGTTTGTTACGTTGACGACACGTTGGTCCTGGCGCAGGGGAGGTCGCACCAGGCGGCGGCCGAACTAGCGACACCCGGGGTTGCGACAATCGTGGCCAGAATCCGGCAGTTGGGACTCGAGGTGGCCTTGCACAAGTCTGAGGCCATGTGTTTTCATGGTCCTCGGAACGCGCCACCGTCGGATTCCCAAATAACGGTAGGAGGGGTTCACATCGGCGTCGAGTCGACGATGAAGTACCTGGGACTCGTCCTCGACAGTCGGTGGAACTTCGTGGAGCATTTCCGACGTTTGGCTCCCAGACTGGACCGGGCCGGGGCTGCCTTGAAGCGGCTCCTGCCCAATCTAGGGGGTCCAAACGCCTCCTGCTGGAGGCTATACGCGGGGATCGTGCGGTCCATGGCCCTGTACGGGGCACCGGTGTGGGCGCGTTCGTTGAGGCGGTGGCCTGCCCGCCGGTTGAACGCGTCCCAGAGGGTCATGGCCACCCGGCTGGTCCGGAGATACCGCACGGTCTCCGGTGAGGCGGCGAGCCTCCTTGCCGGATTGCCGCCGTGGGATCTGGAGGCAAAAGTCCTCGCGCATATTTGGGAGTGGCGCGGGGAGGCGAAACGCCGGGGCTTGACTCCGATGCCGCGAGAAATCGCGGCACAGCGGACAGAGCTCCGACGGGATCTCATGGCGTCATGGAGAGTGCGATTGTCGCAACCCAGTGCTGGGCACGCCACTATTGCGGCGATAAGTCCCCTCTTTGAGGAGTGGCTGGAGAGGCGCCACGGCGTCCTCACCTTCCGCCTGACGCAGGTCCTCACCGGACACGGCTGTTTCGGGAGGTACCTGTTTCGGATAAGGCGGGAGGAAACGCCCGGGTGTCATCACTGCGTGGATCGCCCGGAGGACACGGTGGAGCATACGGTGGAGGTATGCCCGGCTTGGGCAGAGCACCGCTGTCCTCGTGGAGGCGATCGGTGGCGGGGATCTCGCGTCCGGCCCTGGTCCAGGCCATGGTACGAAGCAAGAGGGCATGGGAGGCCGTCACCTCCTTCTGCGAAGCAGTAATGCTCGCGAAGGAGGAGGCGGAGCGCGTGAGGGAGAGGCAAAGGAGATTGCCCGATTTGTAAGGAAAGTTGGGTCCCACTGGAAAATTGTTGTGCCCTGAAGATTTTTATTTTAAATAATAGTAAAAACATAGTATTTTCATAATCAGAAACCATTTTTCATTTATTCACCCTGGTTCAAGAGATATCATTGTTTTTCTGTTGTAGCACTAAGAGTCAAATATCTCACAAAGAACAGCACTATTAAGAGTCAAATATCTCACAAAACGTAATGCACTCCAGGAACTTAATAGCTCAACTCGGTAGTAGCAGAAAAAGCACGTATCGTAAATAATAACTAAGTAAATTATTACGGAATTCAAAACTCAAAGTATCTAAACAAAGTAATGACGCACGTAACGAACCACAGAACATACGTAAGTATCTCTATGTAGTCTGTGCACAGAACGAAGTCTGCGAGTTCTGTGACATGCACAAATAAATGTTTCCAGATATATTTTTTTATAATTTATTAATAAATCGTTATAGATCAATCGATAAAAAGTACTTTTCTACTAAGGAGTTATCTAAATAAACATGGCTATTATTTTTGTGTCTATTACTTTTCTGAACATTTATTATTTATCAATGAGTAATAAGAGTTTAAGCAACCTATTAGTGTCATTGTTTCATCGGTTTTACTCGCATCGACTATGAGCATTGTTTATTTATCCAATAGTGTTCGTCATCAAGAATACTTTACATAAACTCATATTTGGCGTACACGTATTGTTGTTCATTTCAGATATATATGGTACAATAATACGTATAAAAGGACAAGGATAACATCATTCTATCTCATCGTCCTAAAACAAAATTCTAACACAGTAGCGTTGAAGTTGTCAAATGTTGAGATGTAAGTGAGATGTAAACTGCCCATAGGTTATATATCATTAAATAAAAAATAATGTTTTTTTTTAGTATTTAATATCGTTTTAATTAATATCGATTACTCAATTGATTAAAAGAGCTTTAGTTATTAAATTATTTGATACCTAACAACTTTTTTTTGTATGCCAATCAAACCACAGACTACATTGAATCAAACGGATGTCGACGTAATGTTTAACTATTAATTAACTTTATTCCCATGATGAAATAAATTGTATAAAAAATACCCTGTACACAAAAAAAATAGTTATATTTTTTGGTTATTATTAAAATCAGGCACCCGATACCACAAAAGGGACCTGCTCCGTGGCAATCTCCTTTCGCGCCCTCACGCCCCTAGCCGCCGCAGGATGAGACGCCCCGGGCGTCGGGAATCGATCGCGGATTCCCGGCCACCGTAGGCGCGGGCTTGCGGACGGTGAGCAATGGGTAGCTCGCCGTCCGGTAAGGACCAAGCCCGGGTCGACGGCGCGTTGTGTTCCACGCGCGCCTCAAAGAGATGTCAGCGAATGAAGGGGTCCGATGAGACCATTGCCTGCCGGGGTTGCGGGAAAGTCCGACAGTGATACCGTGGCCCCCTGGCATTGCACAGGCAAGAGAAGGAACACGGGTGGGTTTTAGTCAGTAAGAGTCTGACACGCCATCTCGCTCCACCCAGAGCGGGAGGAGTCATTTGATGAATTCCCAGCCAAAAAAATAAAAAAAAAGGCAGAGCAAACAGATCGACTTACATTCTTTATCGTCCCGCTTGCCCCAGCCGATGACAGTGCATAGTGTGCCGGGCTTCAGCACGCGGTTGGCGGGCGGTAGGCACACTGGCGACACCTGCTCGTGGTAGCGGACTCGGACTGACAGCTGTACAGGAAAGATTAGGTCAAACGCAGGATAGATAAATTGCGTTCATACTTATAATATAGAATAATAAATCTTGAAAAAAAAAAAACGAAACTGTATTAACGTAATGTGCAATGTAACGTAGGTACATTTCCGGGCAGAATCAATTGAAGGTTAAAGCTTCGTGCAGAATAGCGCGACGCGACACCGGTTATTGTTATACAGAAACGCTCTCTCTCCGACGTTGTTTTTGATTTATATTAATGAGCTCTGTAACCTTATTATCAACGGTGCGAGAATACTGTCCTACGCGGATGACACCGCTATTATCTTCTCTGCTAAGACCTGGGACAAAGTTAAGCTGGAGGCTGGGAGGGGACTGGCTAGAGTTGGTGAAAAAAACCAATTACGTCTGCTTCACTAAATACGCAAACTCTCAGCCTTCGCCTGACTTTAACATTAGAATACATTCTTGTGGTACCCCAACCCTATGTACCTGTAGTTGCCCTGTAATTCATAAGGTAAATTCCGTCAAGTACCTAGGTAGATCAAAGGTTAAGCTGGTACCCACACCTCGAACTAACTATAGCAAGGGTAAGAAAACTCATATGGGTTTTCAAATCTCTGAGACATGTTATGAATGCAGAACTACAGAATAAAATCTATATCGCACTGGCCCAATCTGTAATCATATATTGTATCTCGGTATGGGGTGGAGCAGCTCAGTCGTATTTTATAGATCTAGGGAGGGCACAGAGATCCTTGATCAAGGTCATGTACTGTAAGCCTTACAGGTTCCCTACTGAAACTCTATACGCAAGCTCTAAGCTGCTCTCCGTTAGAAAACTCCACATACTTACACATGGTACTAAGATATCACAAAATTCTACCCTTTAGCCATGCCAAACTTGAAACAAAGACGGTGTGATATAGTAGCCCCTACATACTCAGCACGTTCAATTTTTGCTAGTCGTCAAAATGTAACTCAAGCCCCACGCGTCTATAATAAAGTAAATCGCATACTTAACATTTACCCAATGCAGCTGTACGAGTGTAAGAAGACATTGACTGAATGGCTCTTCACACTTAATCCGTCGCACGCGCAATTAGCAGACACAATAGAATTTTATTGTCATTTGCACACATTTGGTGCAATCGACATTTTAAGAGTTAATTATGATGCCGTGGAAGACATTTTGGCGACTCTGGGTTGAACGTCATGAATACTGACACACACACACATACACACACACACACCCACTCCAACACACCTCTATTCATACACATACACACACTCCAACACACCTCCACACTCATTCACACACACACTCCAACACACCTCCACACTCATTCACACATACACACGCCCACTCACACACGCACCCACTCTTACACACACACATACACACAAACTATACATTCGCACACTCATAAACACGTATAAACACACATTTATACAAAACACACTCTAGTTTTCACACACTGCCATAAACACGATTTTCATTTTTCTTTTTATTCATTTTTATTTTTATTGGTTTTATAAAAAATGTCTAACTTATACCTAAATTAGCACAAAGAAACTAGTGTTAATTAATCGAGGAAGAGCGAGGTTTATCCCATCACAAGTATCTTCGGATTACTTTCTGGGAAGCCCCGCCAACTTAATTGTATAGATCTAAGATAATAAACACATTTTTTTTTTAACAGAGATGTCTTCTTAGAAATTGTATTGTTCGAGTCGCGTCGTCACGTCGCGCTGGTCTGCACGAGCCTTAAACCTCCACTAGCATCTAGCACATGTCAGTGACGTGGGTGGCACCTTTAACCCTCTTATTCATAAACGTTGCTTAAAGTTAAGTGACGTTCTAAACGTCAAAAATGTACGGTTAAACAAGCGCTAGTCATTACTTAACTTTAAGCAGCGTTTATGAATAAGGGGGTAAGGCTTTAGCAGAGATGCTGCTTTTAGCATGGATGATAATCTATTTACTCGGTCTTTGGGAGCTCGATACAGCGGTTGATAGAAAAGGGACAGTTGAAAAACACAATTTTTATAAGGTCGCCAAAACGCGACGCAGTATCTACGAAGTTTTAAGAATAGCTGATCATCGATTACTAAGAATACTCATAGCATGTCTAGCCCCATGCAAAGCCCTTAGAAATAGTTAATTTTATATTTTTGAAGTTAGATATTTTATGTACTTACTCAAGATATATTGAATTATTACAACAAAGATTAGTTTAATATTGCAAAAATCCCAAACCTGAAACAACGCGATGTCATTATCGTGCGCGATGCCGGAGTTGTACTGCGGGTGCGGGGCCACGCGCTTGACCTTGACCTTTTGTCCGTAGTACGCGTGCGAGCGCCGCCGCGTGATGCCCAGCTGGATCGTCCAGCCGTTCACGTCCGTGTGGCTGTAAGGGTTATACACATGTAGGTAAGATGACAATGGTAGGCTATGCCGCCATATTACGAAGTTACTCATGGTATAAAACAAACTCCACTTAGTTCTTCTAAATTACGAAATAGATGTAAATGCAGTGTCCATTATCCTTCGGAGAATTATTCCGCAAGGTTTATGTAGATAATACATTAATATTTAACTTAGTTATAGCAGAGAAATCACGATGCTTTGACATGTCGCCACAGCAGTACATTGCGACCGTGAGAAGCAGGGGGCGGGTCGTTAGTAATAAATAACTAATTAGTAGACTAACCTTGATTTTAAATATCTTTTTGCATACCTACCTAATTCATAGGTTATTGTCATGTTGGTCAAATAACGACACGAGCATACATTCGATTTTACAGATCAGTGACTTGACCTGGTTTTATAGAAAAAGCGTGATGTTATTGAACAAAATACAAGAAGAGGTTTCATGCTAGTACAAAAGTAATCATTTTGCTGGAAAAAATTTAGATATCAAGAAGAAACTCCGTTATACTCACTTCCCAACACAATGCGCGGCCGTCAGCACCCACTGGTCGGCGATGAGCACGCCGGCGCAGTAGAACACCTCCTCCGGTCCGCCGAGGATGGCTGCCAAGAACGGCCAGTCGCCCGGAGACGCCTCCACTCCTCCCACAATACGCTTGGTCGCTACGCCTATCGTACGCCGCTTGCCGCATTCTGGGGGCGAAAGTGTACGGTGAGATAGGGAAACTAGTTTTGACATACATAGCCATAATATTTTCCTGCCGCGAGGACTCCTCTCTGTGAGAGCAAGCGGGTCATAGTCACCCACAGGGGACCAATGCAGGTGGGTACATTCAACCACATATCAGTGGCAACACTTGCTCGACGAAAATCGCCCTTAATGCTACGACTCAAAGGCGCTTCTTCTTCATTTCGTGTGGTTAGTGACTAACCTGGTGTCAGAGTTTTAAAGCCGCCCATGGGCCTCTGACTTGGCTTCACATGCCGTCGAGAAATATCTTTCAGGCATGCCGGCTTCCTCACGATGTTTTCCTTCACCGTTTTTGAAGCGAGTGATTACGCACATGAATCCGAAAAGTCAGAGGTGCGTGCCTTGGGTTCGAACTCGAGATCTATTATTTGGCAGTGTGACGGTCACACCACTAGGCTATCATTGTCAATGTTAATTTGTTACCACTGATGTCCGGTGGACTTTCATCATCATTATCATTTCAGCTATAGGACGTCCACTGCTGAACATAGGCCTCCCCCAATGATTTTCAAATCGGCCGGTTGGAAGCGACCTGCATCCAGCGGCTTCCTGCGACCTTTATTAGGTCGTCTGTCCACCTTGTGGGTGGACGTCCTACGCGTACGTGGCCTCCATTCCAGAACCTTTCTGCCCCATCGGCCGTCAGTTCTGCGCGCTATGTGCCCCGCCCACTGCCACTTCAGCTTGCTATTAATCCGTTGGGCTATGTCAGCGACTTTAGTTCGTTTGCGGATCTCCTCATTTCTGACGGGTGATTTTACCTAGTACCTATATCGTCAGATTCAGATAGATACTGTTCAAAATATCTGTGAATGATACGAAAACAAAAGTCAAACCAAGTCGAGTCTTTCAAATAAAGTTCCGTTAAATAATATTATGCCCGCTGGAATATCTGCGCATATTTTTCCAAGCCAACAGTTGTGAACATAAACTAAGCAAGTAAATATTAATTCTTTTGTCATTTCTGCTTGTTCGCACAAACGCACGGAATTTAAAAATGTAACTTGTAAAGCTGAACTTCTGTATTCAAGCCATTTGACGCCTGGCGCTCTCTAAATTGAAATTTAAGTAAAACCCTTTTCCCGAGACTGATAAACAATTTTTCCGCCAGTTTATGTTAGAAAATCCAGCGGATTTATTAGTTACTCTCAACTATTATCTGCAGGGCATCAAAAAATAAAAATAGTTTAATGTGTTTTACTTTGTCACTTGGTATTTTTCAGTTAACTTTTACGATTAATATTCAAATAGGATCGTGAGGTATAATAATATGTTGCTGCATTGCGCTGTAGGCATATTCTTTCGATCTTCTGAGCTACATATCATCACTTCTTTCACTTGAAAAATGGTTTGCACAATACTTTATACTTTTTTTTTTCAAGTATCAAATTAGTCCGCCTCTAGCTTGTCCACCAGCGGTACCTGGCGGGTCCTCACAAAAACATAATTAAAGTTTCGGCAATCGTGTCGCGCCCACAATAATGTAGGTACACCAGATTACCAACAGTTAGTTCGTGTTTCTAGCCTTTTGTAATTAATGAATTTTTCTGACGTTTCATTACTGGAGATGTTTTTAGTTGTAGATTGCGTTATGTAACTCAATATTTTATTTAAGTTTTGGAAGATAAAGCGTGTTCTTTTCTAGAATTTCTACTGTATTTAATCGGTGTGATACACAAAGTTAATTTCCACGAAAAACAATAGTACTTAGATTTTACAACAAGTGCACAAAACGAACCATTTTTATCCGAGACTGATAGTAATGTCGAGGATAAAATGGTTTTGTGGACGAGTTATGAACTGCTTTTCACTTCGATTGCGAGGAAATAAAACAGTCGTTTGACATAACATTTCTTTAATTAAAATTCAAAGTAAAATTAGTACAGTTTTGAATACTGTAGGAAATTGTTCCCGGCATATTAACGGTATGTATGTCTTAAAAAACACATAAGGTGAATAAATTAAAGTAAATATTATAAAATAACAAATTCAATCTATGAACTTCTTATTATGTTTGGCTGTATGGCTCATTTTCTTTGCCTTAATATAAATACATTTATGAGTAGATACGTTAATGCACTTGTGCACCAAATTTGATTTTGTGCAGCCTATAACCTGCACAAATAAGCACTTTCAGAGCATGAGAAGTAAAAAACCTCATAAATTAATTTAAAGATGGTTATATTACTTGTTCTTTATTTGACAAAAAGTTAGAAGTCATTTTAATGCTGTAAAAAAATATTAATAGCTGCTCAGAGTAGGCTTCTTTTAATTCGTAAAAAAATTGAACAAACCTAAATATAACCCCAAATTAATCCTGCGAGCTAGAAATGCAATGTTTCATTTTACGAAAATAGCAAGCTTACCGACTGACTGAATATCAGAGCGGGGATTATTGGCAACAGCAGGAAAGTCTAAATAAACGATGAACGACGCTTTACGTAACAAACCGCGCGGAGGTTTCAGCTTTCTCGTTCCGCGCGATATTGCAACAGATAAACTAGCGGTTATTGTACTCAATAAAATACCTTAAATCTTCACTAGATTGTACTTGTTTCTCAAACATAACTCTCTAGTCTTTCCAAAAAGTTTTTTAAAATGTAAATAATTATTTATACAATTTATTTTCATCACGAACATGAAAAGTTTGTTGTCAAATCCTTTACAGGTTGAAACACTTATCTGTTTTCTTTTTAATTTTTGGAGAAAAATTCTGGAAAGACCCCGGTAATCTTCTTAAACAATTATTAAAGTAGCTCTTAAACTATTCGTAACTCTAAATAGACATTGAAGTTGTACTTTCTTGTTCGTTTGTTCTATGAGCATTGAACATGCTAACTTTTAATTTAAATTCCCTTTCATGTGTTTTCCGTTAATACCATTACTGCTTTCATTTCTTGGAATATTTCACTAGTTCTTGTTTTAAACTCGTTAGTTACGCCAATTATTATTTCCTTTGCTACGATGCAGCGCTAGAATTTCGTAGCAAACCGCTACGATCTCGTAGCACTCGGCTACGCTATCGTAGCCAACCGCTACGCGACGGTTCATTATTCTTGACGTTTGTTGTACATATCGCTAGCACACAAACCAATCTGTAAAGCAGATTAATAATAATTGGTTATAGGAAATTAGGTATTTGCAATTTCCGAAAGTTTTTTTTTTTTTTTTTACATATTTTCACAAATTATTAAATAGCCGTTCTTATTTCATTATTTATCTAATCGGCCAACAAAAATAATGTTTATCTTTTTGTTCCAAGAATAATAAAAAACTATATCACCACAGAATTATATTCCCTCAAAGTAAATGACAAGAGTATTTACTAAGTAATTCAGTGAACTTATCGCCCACCTGCTAACCTCGTCGTTCATAAGATAAGACGGCTGACAACAAATGATTACTGGCACAATTCGTTTACCCGCCTATGAATTACTAGGCATCGTGGAAATATCTTTCGGTTATTCTGATTTTTGCTTCATGAAAAATGAGGGAATAATGGAATTACTTTGTATTAGGTATGTTTAAAAATATGTGTGTTTTTAAAGGATACCTCATACCGTTCATAAATACTTAGTCAAGTAAATATTTCGTACTTTATAAGTGCAAGATTTGGATAAAATTAGTCTTGATTACACGTTTTTCAGTTGGGGATAACGTATGAAATATAATATGTAACACACATAACATCACGCCTTGTTTCCTCGGAGGGTTGGGTAGAGGTGTACCTACCTGTAGTAGGTACACCCACATTTCGCCAGTTATGTTTAAGTCCCATGTAATAGGGGCGAGCCTATTGCCATCAATCGGGCACAAATCCAGTCCCCGGGCTGCTACTGAGAAATTCCAGATAGAAAAATCCAATAACACTTTGCCCGACCCAGGAATCAAACCCAAAACCTCATGCTCAGCAGTAGCGCTTGCAGCCACTAGACCAACAAGGCAGTCAAATATAATATGTACTAAATAACAAAACATTTGCCCTTCCTCTGATAACGTATTCAAACCGATAAAAAGAGTTACAACCAAACACGTCACATATCTTGAAACTTCCTTGTTCCAAAATGTATAAAACAAGAACATTTTTATTTCGTCGTCGTAAAAATACAAGTACTGTATGAGCGATGAGACGATAGAATTAAATTGGCGAAACTTATGGCCAGTCGTTACAGGTAATGAGACCACTGTGCAACATGCCACAAACGAATTTGAACCTTATCATTCAAGAATTAAAATCCACATTTGTATAAAAGTAAATTTTATTTATGGGTACTTGTAAGGCTCTTTAGTATTTCATCAGCATAGATTTTAATTAAATTTTCGATGTAAAAAAATGGGATTGGATAAATTGATGAGTCGTGAACGTTTATCTTCCGAACATGAAGTGGAAAAAAGGTTTAGAGCTGTCTTAACAGATGATTAACTTGTTACTATAGAAGAAGATGATACATCTATGATTTGACTTAGTACCTACACTTTATGAGTACGACATTAATTTACGTATACGAATTTACGACCATAAGTGTGGTTATGTAAAGTGTGTGGAGCCCGTATGCCCTGAATAACGCAATAGAGAAAAGTTATTACAATAAATACACTATTGTACTTACAACAACTAAGCGATTATGTTAGGTACCTATTCTAGAAAGTCCAAATAATTCGTCTAATACTGGTTTAAATTCAATGTCAATATTAGGTTTAGTGGTTTGGCCTAATATACTAAACGCAATATTATTATAGCAAGATATTAAACACAAGCTAATATTCAAAGAATTCTCTCTATCTTCGAGCTACATTGAAGGGTACAGGCGAGGGCAAATACTCAATATTGGGTAAATGGGTACACTAAAGAAGTTACGTGCTTTGATCCTTTTTCAGAAACCGCTTTTTATACTAGTAACTATAATACGTTGCAAAATAATTATTTTTTAACGAATAGTTTCTCCTCAGGTCTTATAAACTTCTAAGAAACATTTCAAGAGCTGCATATTCTTCGCGAACATTTGTTGAAATAACGACCGACTTAAAATAAGTGACACGACGTTGAAGAGATTGACCCAGAAACGTTTCACTGCCCTGCAGAAACAGCTGAAAGCGAAGTACTACAAGTACTCGGAGTACGTAAATAACTGTTTCAAGTGAAATGCAATAGCGCTAGCATTTCTCAAAAATGTTATAAGTTGGCACTAAGACCTTTTATTCGTATCGAACTTTAATAATAGGTGTATGAAGGCCATTTGTACCGTTTTATTTATTTCCTACGCAAAGTTATACAACTTTGCGTAGGTTTAACTCGCGAGTAGCTTTGCTGGATCTTGGCATATCGCATAACCCTAGGCGCCTTTAGCGACACCTAACTGAAGAGAAAGTGAAGGCGAGTGTTGAAAAATTGTTATTTTCTGATACTCGTAATTCACGGAATGTCCTCGGTGTGGATGGCCTATGGACATGTTACGCTCGGCATGCGGTCAAACCTTCAAGTAACATTGTGTTAAAGCCCGGTCGTCGGCCCGCCGCGACGTTGCGTAAGTTCTACGCGCGATCGATAATTCTTTTAGACACAACAAATTTTTGAGCCAGATGTTCTTTAAGATGTTTGCGTTTTCATTCGAGCGTACAATATCTATCAAGGTTATGAAATTGATAATATAGCTTACATCAATTGAATGGTTCCTCGTCCCGGATCTTGTACATCGATATTTTGGCGTATCGTGTTATCTACCAAATGAGCTACTTAATAAATGTTCAGGATTATTACATTTCTTCCTCACCTCTACATGGTCTAACAAGCTGCTGCCATTCCATTCGTTTTAAATTCAAATGGCCATATACGTAGTATCTCTATGTAGGTAGTCTGTGGCCATTACTTTGATGTTAGGGTGTGTCATGTCACTTTTATACTTTGTTGGGTGACACTCAACAAAGTACATATAAAAGAATCCGCCTACACATCCTTTAGACACGCTGAATAAACCAACAGAGACGATTATATTTTATTTTTCCATAAAATCCTGTTACAGGGACTTCAAAGGGGCATTTTGTATGAGACTTTCCCTCTTTGATGGGCGAAGACATAAATGCCTTGGATTAGAACATTTTCTTTGAAAATTGGTTACTTGATAATAAGATTTTGTTACTTAATAATATTCTCGTGTTTTTATAACTAAATTCTATTTCAATTTTAACAACCCAACAGTTCCTGTAATTTATCGCGAATATCTGGAAGAATAACTCCCGCTCCCGACTCACATAATTATCCGCGTACCTTACCTGTTACTCGGGATTAACACGTTTTATTTCACCTGGAATAGGTACCTGTCGTTTTTGTTGGAACTTGCAAAAATATTCGATTCAGTCATCGTTCATCATTTGCCAAAGCAATTTGACTATTTGCTTTTTTTTAAACTATATTGGATTAATCTCTGTTTATTTTTTATAGCCCTTTTCTTCGACTAACAGACTTTCTTTTACATTAACAATACGACGCATGAAAGGAATGCTCTTGAAAGGAACAACACTGATTGATAGTGTGTCCCTCTCGCACAATCTGGCAGTGTTCATAATTCATCTACTAAATAAGAAGTATTTTGTCTAATTTGTGTGTAGGCATATAAAAAATTATGAAATCAAAATCGTCTATCTGCGACTATCAAAGTAAACATTAACAGAAATAATGATTTGACTGCTTTCAATATTATTTTTTCTATATTTAAAAGCAATGTTTAAGACTGCTGATTACAATAATTCGACAGAAGTAATAAATAAAGTTTGTGTGTGAGCAACACTGTTAAAAAATACACTCATATTTGACGAAGTCACTCGAATGCACTCGAACCATACGAGTATCTCCAAGTAGTCTGTGATCTCTATGTAGTCTGTGCTCGAACCGCCATGACAGAATGCCCCGTTTTGACAATCAAAATTGAATTAGGTACATATGTTTTTTAAATGAAAAATGTATTCTGCTAATGTTAATATTTCGCTGAAATATTCATAATTTGAGGTAAACAAACGACAAGGAACATTACTCGGTAATTGGTTTCTCAAAAACTATCAATTATAGGTACTGTTCTACCTACTCCAATCTAGACTGAGCGACTTTTACCTACTAAGACAAATGTATCGGATTACGATTTAGTTCGCTATGTCCCGTATTGTTAAGAAAATAATTTAATGTCTTTGTACCCAACCCGTATTTTGTGCTACTTGTGGCATGAGGGAAATATAAAGTGAACCACCTATTAAAACTCTTGAATGTATCTATGACCCATGTATGTTATTTGGCATTCAGCCTGAATCTCATCTCAATAAACATTCACGTACGACTAAAATATATTTAAGTTCTAAAAACTTACTCTTTTATGTGCAAATTGAAACGACACAAATTAAATAGTTCCATTTGGGTGTTCAGGAATAGGCACTTCAGAAACTTATAAATTTAGAAATATTTTACATTAAGTTTACGAAACAATAATGGATCCAACTCGGTGGGTTTTGACCGAAATATTATAAATTTAGTATTTTGATCGAAGAGTTATATTTAATCGTAGCTTTCAAATTGTTTTTAATAAAATGTAGGTAAATTAGATCTTACTTTTCAGACTGGCTTATCCGCATTCCATAGTTTCAGGGTGAATTTTATTTGCTGATAGTCTGAATCTTGTTTCACTTAAGTTAATTTTATCTACATATATTCTTCAAAAAAACATTATTTGACAATAGGTATTTACAAGATCTAGCTAGTCACTTCGACCGCCTGAATATTACGAGTACCTTCAAATACTTCACGCGGTTCACAATCTTAATTCACGAACAAATTATGAATATACTTATAAATGGATTTTATTTTATTTATTTTTATAACATAGATAGTAACATCCTAATTATGTTATTCGTGGCTACGCGCTAAAAATTCTTCTAATTTTAAAAGCTGGGGATATGAGAGCGTTTGTGAAACAGACTATCGTGAAAAATGTATGAGAAAGTTATTTTAACTTTTACATTCTGCCATATGTAACGTAACCAGTGCGCCAAATTAAAAACCTCTCATGAATACCATCATAAAAGTCAAAAATCAAGAAACAGCACTGTAACAGGAGACAAATAAAGTTGTTTTAATACACAAGCAACCTTCAAGCAACAGGAGAGTCCCGAGAAAGAGAAGATAAGAATCATCAACTTTATCAATAAGTCGAGTGGGCTTAGCGCTCCGTAATCCGTTTTACATAATTGAGAACAAAACCTTTCATAATTTTTACACTCCTCTGCTATGACAGATTTTATAATTAAAAACCATTTGTCTCGGCAAATTATTTTTCATTTTGTTATGTTGGCGAGGAGGCCACCTTCAGTGGATTTGACATCGGAATCTTTATTGTTCCGTTTTGCTGGATTATTGTAATGCCTTATCTATAGATATAAATTATATTTATGCCTTGTCTTATCTATAGATAAGGAGCATTTACCATGCACCGTACACGATAACATCGATCACTATCGTTGTGCTGTGCAAAAGCCATTTATTTTACATATATCTACGCTAGTGATTAACTAAATCGGAAAGTTATCGATTCTCCCATTTATTATTGTATTATAAATTTTGGAGGTCTTGAAAACATAAGAAATAAAATTGATGATATAAATAAACAACACGTAGCCAAAAAAAAAAACGGCGCGCAGACACAGACATGCCCCAATGCCACTTCTCCTGTTATTTATATTTCTATGGCCGTAACCATGACTAATTAAATGATAATTGAAAGGTTCATAATTTCCTGAACGTTTCCTAGATAATTATAAATCATAAAGTTTACCTTAGGTTTCTATTCTTTGAATGACCTAACTTATGGACAATCTTTCACACAAGATTGTCCATGAGTTAGGTTAGGTTCCTGGGACTGGTGCTCGACAGCCGATGAGATTTCGGCCCCAACTTTCGGCGGCTGACACCCAAGTTGATGGGTGCCGCGGGTGCGCTGTCAACGCTGCTTCCCAGTCTGGGGGCCTTAGCACCGCCTGTGGGCGGTTGTACTTGGGGATCGTGCGATCCATGGCCCTGTACTGGGAACCCGGTGTGGGCTTCTGACCTGACGGCCGGCAGTATCACAATACTGCGAAAACCGCAGAGGGCGATGGCCGTCAGAGCTATCAGGGGGTACCGCACGATCTCCTACGAGGCGGCTTGTGCACTGGCCGGATCCCCCGCCCTGGACCTAGAAGCGAGAGCCCGCACGTCCGCCGCCCCTCATCCAGCAGGACCCGAGGTGGCGGCGCGCTGTGTTCCACGCGCGCCCCCATTTGACGTCGCCTCACACCTCCCTCCCCCCGCGGACATGAGGTGGCCCGCAAAAGCGGGCTGGCACCAGTCGGGGATCATCTGTATTCAACATTGTGTGCAAGTCCATAAATCAAAACACAACATCTTGATCGTCCCATCCAATATTGGTATCAATAATGTGTAAAGGTCGGCACTCAGCAGGTCTGAGCACGGATCGCCCGCGGCCATCAGTCGACAGGAAACATTAGCACTGAGCGAAGCCCTTATCTGTTGTTGTAATGGCGCCGTTTTGTTGTTACGTCTCGATTGGAATATAAAAGCTATTTATGAGTGTGTAGCGTAATAACTGTGCTTTATTGAGGAAATGTAATACAAATGTTAGCGTATGTGATGGAATTGATTCGGGGAAAATGATTGCTTCACTTTATATATACCTTCCGATTCAAATAACGTCTGTTATATCAGAGAATTTCTTTGGGCAAGTGGATACAGGATAGGATATTGATTATTCTAAGAATTATGGTATCCAAATAAGGATGAGCCTTTATCTGGTTGGTGGGTAAAATAATATAATAATAAAATAACTTTGTTAGGAGGGTAAAATAATGTAATTCCTTTTTTCTCATCAGGAACATTATTTAGAGGAGGATTTAGAGGAGCTCGTGGCTAAGTAATAACAGCCGTACGGTTCTATCCATTAAGTTCAGTTACGCTTGCCGGGGTCGGTCTGTGGATGGGTGACCATATTAACATACCGAGATTCCTCCGTGCCTCGAAAAGCACGTCATTCGTGGATCTTTGACAATCGTTACGGGTCGTCAGAAGCCCAAAAGTCTGACAACCAGTCTTACCAAGGGGTAGCGTATTACCCAGTTACTAGGTGGTGGGGGTCAGATAGGCAGTCGCTCCATGTAAAATACGGTATTCAGCTGCATCCGATTTGACTGGATGCCGACCCCAACATAGTTGGGAAAAGGTTAGGCAGATTGATTTATGTAGGTACATTATTTCGCCTTCGATATTTACGAGTAACTTTAATTGAATTAGCGCACCTCGTGGCGGAGATGTGCTACCGTCAATAAAAAAAAATGTGTCAAGCATCTTACAACTAAACCTTTTTACAACACGCAGACCCTACATACCTATACAATATACATTTTTACTATTTAAAAGCCTAACGACACCTTTGAGTACAGTTTACAAAGCTCTTACAAAACAAAAGTTGATTCACCCTTCTGTACTGACGAGATTGGATCCGCTCAGCCAACAGCCTCCAGCTTACGTAAGTACGTATGTCTGCACTCAACGGATGTCAAACGCCTCACCACTTACGTTGAAATAACAGAGAAAGAAAACAAAATGGGACACTGATTTGGAGAGCTAGTATAGAAAATCTTATACGCATTTTTAGGAAACAAACATTTTTAGCTCGATCTGAGTGATTCCAGAAACGTTTATTCTGAGCATTATGTAAGAAAACTTGATTTACTTTCTTGCCTTGGTAATTGAATGAAAAATCAATGAAAATAATCATGATTTCGAAGTACGTGATTGAGGATCATGAAAGGGAACTTTTACATAATGAATTCGAAAACTTAGCAGTATCTTAAATTTTCCAGATGTAGGTAAAGCCGACTGGCACATTAAAACGTGAAGATATTTCCATCCGCCACTATTCCCTGTTATAGGTAGACCGTTAAAATCTCTCCCACAATCATAAGGCTGTAAAAGCCTGGAACGCGATCACATGCAACACTGACTCTATTGCTAGCTGACGCGACGCGACGCTCAGCCCCCAGCTATCAGCCAAATAGCAGGCTATGCTGATAGCCGGCGTTTTTGTTACACATGAATCGATGACTTTAAAACTGGATTAATCCATTCAAAATGTGTTAGTTTATTTAATAACGATTCCAACGACATACCTATCGTAACTTTAGAGATATCGTCTGGTATCGTCCGCATAAACTACTCAAACTGCCAGACCATCATTAAAACTAACAAAGAAAGAAAAAAAAAATTAAGGAAAGAAAAATAAATAATAATAATTACCCCGCCTATCTCTACGTTGACGACGTGGTGGGGCTTGCGCACTCCAAACTCTAGATCTGTGAGAGTAGAGTTTACTTTGCCGGAAAAAATAAATAAATTGTTTTTTTTTTGTGGTAATAAACAATTTTATTTTTTTTATTTACAGGTCTAGGATGAGGAGCTAGACCAAGATAGATACAGAAACCCACAGGGCAGCATGTAGCGACTCCACGGACCCTATCTCCCGGGAGAAATCTTGTTCCTCATCTTTGGCTTGCTTTTGATGGCCGACTTGAGTGGAGATTCGCAAGAGCAAACGTGGTCGGAGGAAGGAAGTATTCCAGTAAGTGCTCGTAGGGATTTTGACTCTGGGATTGTTCTGAAAGCCGTGGCATACCTCTCCACTCCTCAAGCACCTCAGGACATGTTGCCCCCTTGTCGCTACGACACTTTGTGCTAGCGACAGTTTTCAGGGGCCACTATTGAGTGTGCAAGTCACTCCCTGCCATTTTATCTGTTTACATGTAAAGCATTGACCAGGCAGGGGCCATAGTCCATAGTTCCAGGTCACCAGTCAACTTAAACCACCCAAACCCATAGTCCAATATATTTGTTTCAATATCCTGCAATAGTCCTACACCAACCGGGGGTTGTTCTTGGGTGCACTTCATGGTACATACAGGGATAATCGTCGGTTAGTGAAAATTATTATTAAAAACGTCTAATGGGTCTCTGCGAGTTGGCTTTGGCCCCTCGTACGCCTTCTAATGGTCCGGGACCCCAGGGTCCCGAGAAATGTCAAGAGACATAATAAATAAAATAAACAAAATTATCTTTATTTATTTATTAGTGATGTTCTTCAGAAAGGACAGGTGCGTAGTACTCGCAACCGGCGTGCGTGTATGACCAGATGTATGAACGTAAACGAGGCAAAAGGAGTATGTAAGGATCGTAGCAGGTGGCATTCTGTAGTTTCTGCCTATCCCCATGGGAAGAAGGCGTGAGTTTATGTATGTATGTATCTTTATTTCAAACTTTTAACAGTCCATACGTTGTTACTGGTTAGTAACAGATTGTGCTTATATGCTATGTTAGTGACAACAAAGTAGTGTTATTAACAAGAGACATTTAATAATAATAAAAATATCCACATAGTCCTCACATTCACAAAAATTAAAATAATATAATACTTTACAAAGTAATCATGTCATTTTGTATATTGTATATTCAACAATGACAATGTTTATAATTATTCAAAATTCAAAATTCAAAAGTCATTTATTCAAATTAGGCTGAGAATCAGCACTTTTCGAACGTCAAAGTTACATAAGACAGTCCCACAAAACGCCCACCCTTCACCACTTCCTAGTGCTTTTGCTGGGAAGAAGAAGTGGCGCAACAAACTCCCCAGCAGCACAGCTGTCTGTTCAGTTAGGAAAAAAAATGATTCTATACAATAATTTATAAGATAATTTACATAACGCAACACAAAACATTAAATTATAAATTAATAGCCATATGACAGCTAGCACACGCCAATATACCAACCAAAAACATCGAGATCTATACTCAAGCAGAAATAAAAATAACTAAACGTAAACAATATCTAAAAAAGGAAATAAAGCCTCCAGGCATAAAGGGCGTGCGCGCTTACATATAGCTGTAACTAGAAGTTATAATTGATAAACTAGGACCATCGAGTTAAATAAAAAAAACAGTCAATTACTAATAACAATAACAAAACCATGATCAGCAAGACGACCAGTCACCACAAGCAGCACCCGTTCACGAGCTTAACGCAAAGATCAGCCATTACCCCCCTCGCCATATTTGAGGGAAGGAGGCAACCCGACCCCCGACGCTACCGCAAGCAGTGACATCTAAGGGAGCATGACGAACTTGCTGCCGGTTTTTCAGGAAAAAAAATATATTATATGATCAATTTTTCGAGGTCGCTAGCTAACCACATAATGCAATACAACCCATGAAAATCATTCTAATGAGTAGATTATGTCAACAAAAAAAATAATAAAATTAAAATAAATTGACTTGTAAAGTCAAATAAAATGAACAATTTACCTAAGCTTATATAACCTGTCAGTAGGTAGGCTAATTCTGGAGAAAGAACATAAACATTGTCTTGAGCCAATCACAGCGACCAACTATTCTTATCATTTAAGTAGTCGTTGATAGAATAGTATGCCTTTGAACAAAGGTTGGATTTTACTTTAGTTTTAAACGCATTAAAAGGCAAATCTAGCAAAGAAGATGGTAGCTTGTTGTAAAAGGTTATACCAAGCCCAACAAATGAGTTATGAACCTTATGAAGCCGGTGAAAGGGAGCTCGTGGTTTGTCCTTGTTTCTTGTGTTAACATTGTGAATATCACTGTTTCTAGTGTACAAGTGTATATTTTGCCTAATATATAGAATGTTGGCGAAAATGAATTGTGAGGCAACAGTGAGGATACCAATATCTTTAAAAAAATCTCTCAGAGAAATTCTGGCCCCCAGCTGGTAAATTACTCGAACAGCTCGTTTTTGGAGGACAAATATATTTTGAATATCGGCAGCTTTGCCCCACAGCAGAATACCGTAGGACATAACGCTATGGAAATAACTAAAATAGACTAACCGAGCTGTATCAACGTCAGTGTATTGTCTTACTTTCCTGACGGCGTAGGCGGCCGAACTGAGCCTTCCCGCTAGGCTAGATATATGATGCCCCCACTGAAGTTTGGCATCTACTGTTATGCCCAGAAACACTGCCGAGTTTACGGTTTCAAGCACCTCTTTATCTAAGACGATGTTGGGTCCTAGATTTCTAACATTTGGACATTTGGATTATACGAGTAATACTGGTATATTTTGATGATTTTACTGAATAATTATAATGTCAAGTTTTATGGTTTTATCACAAGGCTTAGCAGAGCGAGCAGCTCAATCCCAAGTTTTTTTATTTTCTAAATAATCAGAAATTTTATAGTACTCTTTTTTACAAAGTTTGGTTTTAATACAGCTTTTAAATCGTTTAATGAATAAGTTTCGAATGTCAATGGGAAGTTTCTTGTAAAAGCTTATACGTTGTGTTTATTCCTGGTATTAAAACTATGAATATCGGACATTTTATTAAAATTTGATATATTTTTATGTACATACTAGTACAATAGGTTTTCAAAAATATATTGTGAGGCTACAGTCAGAATATTTATTTCTTTGAATTTTTCTCGAAGGGAATCTCTTGGACCTAGGTTTTAAACAACTCGAACAGCCCTTTTCTGTAGAACAAAGATAGTATTAATATCCGAACAGGTTCCCCAGAGAAGAATTTTTAAGACATAAGACTATGAAAATAACTAAAATAAACAATTCTGGTTGTTTCTACGTCATTTATCTGTCTAATATTTTTAACAGCATAGGTTGCCGAACTTCGCCTTCCTGACAATTTTTCTATGTGTGGTCATTAAACCAATGCACAACTTTAGAGAGTGCATCGTTCACTTGTTGAAAGTTGACTAAAATCAAACGTCAGTTACGTTTGATTTTAAAAATAAGGGAAGTGTCATCTGCGAATAATACAATCTTGTGATTACAATGTGCCTCTTACTATGCGGCCGCTTACTATAATCACTTCCGGTTTTCACCGCGTTGATCACAGAGACATTATTGAATACTTGCTTCTTCGTCAACATAATGAAGTAAATCTCATATTTTGTTGCACCATCAGGGCTCTATCAGGTCCACTTTCTGTGCTCACATTTTCTGAAGAAGTTCATCATAAAGAGGCGTTCCCTCTCCATAGAACTGGCCAGTAGGCGACCCCGGTGGTTCCGACGTCCAACTCCAAATTGCCCCACTCGCAGCTCATCATCGCTTCGTTTTCCCAGTTTCGCGTTGAAGTCCCCTATGACAACGTTGAAGTGAATTTTATAGCCATGCTTGGCTCTGGAAATATCCTCATAAATGGTGTCCACTTCATCGTCAGGGTGTGACGAGGTCGGGGCGTAAACCTGTACGACCTTCAGCGACTATATTGCGTATAATCTGAGTACCTATAAGGTACGCTACCTTGGTCGACACAATCTCGATTTTCACTACGTTGCTCACAAGGGACTTATGGACGATAAACCCGACACCACCTTGGAACTGCAGGTCGCCTGCCCGCGGGACTCGATTATCCTCAAATCCGGGAACTTGGCCTATAAGTTCCCGGATTTGAGCATTATCGAGTCCTCCACCACTCTTCGGACTTCAGATAACCCTATTATACCCCATCTTAACCTGCTCAATTCTTCCTCGAGTTCGGCCAGGATAGTAAATATAATTCTGAAATTGTAAACCCGTCTAGAGTAAGCGTGGCGATCAATGCTCGTGCCTTATGTGCATGGGATGGGCCTCTGCCCTGCAGTGCGGTAACAATAGGCTGGTGTTATTATTATTAAACCAATATTAGAGCACGGGCCTTGTCAATTCCATTGCTGTATCGATGTGCTTCGTCGCTTGCGGTTGTTAATATAGTAGTAAATATTACGAAATAGTAGTTACTGTATTTTTGTTCTTAAATAAATATTTATTCCTCAATTTTCGTAATTGCACAAACCCTTAGACGAATGATTGGTCTCTCTGCGGTCGAGCGCAGCGAGACCAATCATTCATCTAAGCACAAACCATTATTTGTCTCTGCATCACTAAAAGGTTGACCGGTTGAAAATGCCTATGCTAATAAGTCCGCCACTGTAGTATATTTGTATGCTTGAAGTATTTAATAAATAGTGAAAGAAGCTCACCATAGTTGTTACAAACGAGATGCACTCTGGGTGAGTCCGGTCTACATTCCTTCAGCTCCTTCAACAGTCCGCCTTGGCTCCTCAGAAAGGCGCGGTACGTCTGAGCCGCGCCGTGTTCGTGCACGAAGCTGGCGCGAGGAGCTGGCGTGGCGCTCACGTTGACGGCTGCCTTAATACTGCTGACAGCTGGCCGGCTCTCGTTGATCACCGCTTGGCTTTTATTTAGCAACCTGCGTGGAGAAAAGAGGACGATGTTGGGTAGGTTTGGTTGGTTCTCAACTTTAACAGGAATTTTGACATTTAAACCAGGAACAATGGACTATCATCACTATGCGATGAGTTGCTAGTGAACGAATTATTGGCTGATGATCGTAATGTTAAACGTCAGCTATACATTTTTGTCGTTTAAAAAGTCTTTATTCATTTTAAGCAACGTTAATAGTTACATAGAGGCGTTGATTCCTTGGTGTGATTATTTACGGAATTCCGTTTGAAGGCCAATTTCAGTATATAAAAACGTTCAAACGTAAAAAAGTCGCAATTTCGTTTCAGTGGCAGTCAGTGGCAAATATTTAGGTAAATTAGAGGTACTTTTATCAGATTGCGAACGAGATTATAATGCGAACGTTGTTAAAAAATAAGGGAATAAACTTTGGCTACGGGCATTACTATCATGAATGTTACCTATACTTACCAACAACGTTTACAGTTAAACCATATATACAGTAGCCGCAAACAGTTAACACTACAAACATTCAGAGAACGTTACGTGTACAAACTGATAAATCCGCAGGTAAAGTCCACGCTCCGCCACGTGAGATGAGTGCTTTTAATTTAACCAATTGCAGTGCAATATGAGCGCTCGGTACTGTGTGCAACGTTCTTTAGGTGTCGGAACTAAATTAATTCGTACAGATTAACAGCTCTGTAGGTTGACCTTAAAGTTAAGTTTTTACTAGGAACTATTTATTACAATTGAGTTAATACGTGATTTTGTTATAGAAAGGCACTTTTTGACTGGCCCTATAATTGTCGCGCTGCAGGGCAAACTCAAACTTAAACTCAAAGCATTTATTTCAATTAAACCAATTACAGGCACTTTTGAATTGTCAAGGGGTCGGGGGGGTAATAAAAATAAAATAAAAAAAAGAATCATTCAAAAACTAAAAATAAATTCAAATAAGCCATGGCAGCTAAGAGATGACCAGTCCCAACTGACGGCGCCCGTTCACGAACATGACGCATGGATCAGCACCATTCAGCTCAACCATTTTGAAGGGAGCTAAATGATCCAACACACGCGCCACCCCACACTATAGCGCTCCCTTCACCTCGTCTTGCCTCCTGGAGAGTGAACCCGAGGTAACATTCACTCTTCTTTCTTTGTCCAGGCTGTATTTCTTTGGAATGCGCTTCCTCTGAACATCAGGATGGCAACCAGTCGGTTATCTTTCAAGTTGAAGTGAACATATTCGTGAAAAGTTGGCAGAATCTTTGCAGGGCTGATTTGCTGGATTTGTTTTCTCCTCTACCTATCGTTATTTCTCCTGACAAAGTTTATTCGGTTTATATGTATGTACGAGTATCTATGTATGTTGTATGTATTAGTAGGTATTCATTATCAAGTTATCTATCACTTACACCACCATGTTGCACCTGCATGTTTTGTCTCTGCACCACCCTAAGGTTGGCTGTCTATGTATGTGAGTTTAAATGTTTTTAAACGCACACACAATACAGGAGAAATTCCGAGTGTGGGGCAACGTTTTTAAAAAAAAAACGCCAACACGTCGGTGAGCGAATAAACATTCGCTCAACGACGTGTTGGCGATTTCAGTCAAGTAAGTACCAGTGGCGGCTGGTGCCTCAGAAAACCGGTGGTGCACAGCATGGGTTTAATGAATATTTTCAAATAAAATATATAATTTTTACCTTATAAAAAGGACACCCTATAGACTATGCCTCGTGATGTACGGGAAACTGGCAGGTATAGCGAGGCGCAGTGATGAGATGCAGGCGACACAACATTACACACACACAACACATTTTTGTGTAAATTGTATCTACTCAATATTGTATTTTACACTCATGTTTACTCACAAAATGTTCACTATTTTCTTAGATAATAAGTAATTAATTACGCGCAGGTACAAAATTACTCTGCAATCAAGCGCGAAAAGTAACAATAACAAGTGCGTACTGCGAAGGTCAAGGCTTCGGGTCATGCATGCGATAGCGAAGTGTCCCCGCTACCCCCACCGCCCGAGAATCTTTCGTATTCTTTCGGCAATTTCCGGTCGCGTGCGGCGCACGTACCTAGCTATCCTAAAAATGCATACATTTAGTTCTAAGCATCTTCCGTCTCACGCGCCTGGCGGTTTACATCTTGTTTCATAGAAGTTGTTAGAGCTCGCTGCGTGCGCTTTAGCCGAGCGCACGGGGCCGTTTCTATTCAAGCAAAAATAAGATTTAATTCTTTTGCAGTAGAAATCAAAACAGGTCAGCTTGATTTACTCACCTCCAATAACAAAACCATGCATATACGTAATTTATGTGTACGGTAGGTAGTATTATGGATAGTTATATGTATAGATCATTGTTTTGAAAGTTTATACCTTAGGTTTATACTGTATAGATAGTATGGTATGAGTAGAAGGTAGCTGTATATTAGAAGGTTTAAAATGGTAGTGCGGCGCACGAGCGCACCTAAGGCACAGCCGCCACTGGTAGGTACCTACTAAAGTTATTTTTGAAATTCTTATGCTGTTTGCACACCTAGGATACCAGTAACATACGATGAAGGGAAATTATGTAGAGGCCAGAAGTCCTCAACATATTTTCGTTCATAATATACTAATAAATAAACATTAAATTGACATTGACAGCCAACAAGTTATATAAAAAAGACTTACGAGTATCCAAGGATGGAGCACAGTTTGAAGGCGGTGTCATCATCGAGGGTGCTGATGCAGGCGGGGAACCAGGACTGGTTGGCGGCGCGGTATACTTGCAGCTCGCCTCGACCCACGTCGCCGTTTGCTTGACTTAGACGCACTGTTTGGAGAAAGACTTTGGTTTATATTTAATTTAGATGTATAGTAAAAATTATGTATAGTATAGTTGGTAGATCTTACCATGTTTAACAGTGGCGAGGCGTGGTAAAACGAGAGAGTTAAGCGGGAGGTTTAAAAAATACTTGTTTAATCATTCTAAACTCGTTTCATTAAATTCCTATGTATTTCGATCTGCTTTTCTAATAAGAGCTTCATGCAAACTAGTGATTATAATGCTATTCCTACCAGTCCTGAACTCATAAGACAGCTACGAATATAAAGTTTTTCAGTCTGCACATGTTTTTTGATGAATTCGTCAGAATAAAATGTAAAAACTTTATTCCATAACCTACTAGAATCTGAGAAAAGTAAACACCGAAAACAATAAATTTTATTTAATTTACAACTGCCAGTCAGCCATTTATCGTAAAGGAAACATTAAAATGTTTGAAAAAACCATCGGGTCGTTTGTAATTTATAGTCATATCTGGGTGATCACGACGTTACTTATTTTATTTTTCAATAACCTTGAAAAGCATGTTATTCACAAAGCAAATAATCACACAATAATCTACATGCCGCCATCCTAATCCTGCTGATCCTACTAATTACCTTTGAAATCTACTCTAAATAAGTAATTTCAACTTAAACTATCTACCTACTTACCCCAAATACCTAATTACAACGTAATTTTCTTTCACTAAACTCAAAACACATAAACACTATCTTAATCAATGTTCTATACCTACAATAATAAAATAAAATTCAGTTTATACTGAGCGAACAAAATGCAAATTAACTTCTTAATTGTACAAATTATATGGTACGATTACGTCAATAAACAACCACACATTGTCAATCGAATGATGAATATTATGATATTCGAATTCCCAACGCATTACGAAATTCAACGAAAACAACCGAATATCAGCAATATCTCTTTTTCGTTCACACGCATCAATTCTTGCATTAGAACAAGACCCTGGCACTTAACCAAGTCATAGTCATAGTCCTCAAAAGGACTTGGACCTGATGGCATCCCTCCTTCGTTTCTCAAAAGAGTTGCCAATCACTTATGTGAATCACCTACATTTGCTGTTCAATAAATGTATCAGCGATGGCATTTTTCCCGATGTATGGAAAATGGCTCATTTAACCCCCGTCTTTAAAAAAGGATCGAGGGATTACGTAGAGAACTACCGTCTGATCTCGATTCTGTCCGCCTTGTCGAAGCTTTTTGAGAGACTGGTTTATAACGAAATTTATCCTACTTTACACAAGGCTATAATCAAAGAACAGCACGGATTCGTCCAACAAAGATCTACGTATACAAATCTGCTTGTTTTTGTAGATCATGTTTTTGAGAATATGGATAATCGTTTTCAAACTGATGCAGTATATACAGACTTTCAGAAAGCTTTTGACAAAGTGGACCACGAATTACTTTTACGCAAAATTGCCTTTAATGGTATTCGCGGAAATCTATTGAGATGGTTTACCTCTTACATAAGAAACCGTACTCAAAAAGTTGTTATAAACGGATTTCAATCAGAGCAGATTACCGTCACATCCGGGGTTCCTCAGGGCTCAATTTCGGGCCCTTTATTATTTACATTGTTTATAAATGATATTAGCGCTTGTTTTAATCATTCGAACTTTTTACTATACGCAGATGACTTGAAAGTCTACAAAACTATAAAAAGTATTGATGACTGTTTGATGCTACAAAGTGACTTGGATCGGCTGTCTAACTACTGCACCTTAAACCAACTTTCATTGAGCTTATCCAAATGCTATTCGATTACATTCACTAAAAACAAAAAGCAGCTCACTTATAGCTATCATTTGTTAAATACACAATTAAAAAAAGTATACTCTTTGCGTGACCTCAGTGTGATTCTAGACTCCAAACTTCACTTTGATGTCCATGTGGACAACATTATCAACAAAGCCCTTAAAATGTACGGTGTTGTTATGCGCAACAGCAAAGAGTTCAAGCGTTCATCAACCTATAGATACTTATATATATCGCTAATTAGGCCTTGTCTGGAGTTTGCTACTATCGTATGGAATACCTATTACGCAAAATATATTGACTCGATTGAGACTGTTCAACGCAAATTCCTAAGAGCTCTGCATTACAGATGCTATCACAGCCACGGTCCGTCTGATACGTTGCTTAAGAATTACAAACTGTCAACCCTAGAATCCAGAAGACAGCTTCTCGGAGCAATGTTTCTATATGGTATTGTGCATAACAAATATGATTGTTCAGACTTAATAAATAGACTTTGTTACATCGTTCCGAGGACAGTTGTGCGTAGACAAGCGCGACCATACCGCTTACTATATATTAATATTAGGCACGTCTGTAACTCAAATGCTGGCTTTCGTGCTTCTCTGCGTCAACTTGTGGATTCCTACAACACTAGATTCGAAAGCATAGATATTTTTAATCTAACATCACATCAATTTAGAAAAACTGTAGTTGATTCTATCTTAACTTTATAATTATTGTTAAGTGGTGTATTTATTTATTATTTATTTTTATATAGGTATATATATATATATTTAAAAAAAATATATATATACAGAGTTGATATGACAGAGGGGCATTAAATTACACTACGTATATAATTACTATACGTGTTTAGTATTAAGAGTCCTATTACATTTTTGACGCAAATTCATGATTTTTGACGTTGTAATTTTCAGCAGCAGTAAGATATTTGAATTATTTGATTATGAATAACGATAGTGCCATTCTCTTTATTGTAAGTTGGAATTACACATTTTAACTTTTCTTGTCGTGTAATTTACTATGAATATTTTACGAACTCACTTTACAAGGAAAAACGTCGGCAATGGAACTTTGACGATCAAATTCACATTGTTTCATTCAGTACAAATAAATGCGAAAGTTACTAAACGATAATTTTAATGTTTTACTTGTTTTTTGGAGTTCTAGAATTTCTTTATATTCCTTGAGTTTTCAGGGAAAATTCGTAAAGAAAGTCAATAAATGTCTTGATTTTCATGTCAATTATATTCCAAATAAACACAATTAAATCAAATAAACCAATATGATATAATACTTCGATCTACAGTGAATACGTTTCATTAGTTTTTGTTTCTCAATTTAAGACAAAATTACAATAAATTAAATTAAAGTACTTTATATTCCGCGTCAATTCAGCAAATTACACGAAAATAATGTGTAACTCCAACTTACAAGAAAAAGAATGGCACTATAGTTATTATAATCAAATTATTAAAATATCTTACTGCTGCTGAAAATTACATGGTCAAAAATCATGAATTTCCGTAAAAAAATGTAATAGGACTCTTAATTCAATACGGTATAAAAATAAAAAGCATTAAAAATAGAAGAGAAGAGATATTGTCTTAAACTTATTTAGTGTCCTATCACAATAACAAAACAAAATCACAATTGTCTGCGCGCGTGTTCGGCAAAACAAAAGAGCCGCAGGAGCTTCCGTGTTACGTAACGATAACGATAGCGTCGGCGCACTACTGAGGCGGAGGAACCACTGCCCCCACTTCCCGATCGCGCAAGGATCTAGATGCGTCAGAGCGGCAACAACGCATCGTAGGTTTATACTCAGATTTATAGTTTTGACCGCGTATAGACATAATCAGCTGTTAGGAAAGATACATCGTGTTCAAACGGGGCAAAAACTTAAAAAATCATTTGCGACTAAACTACTGCTCCTATTTAATTGATTTTTGGTACAGAGCTTGAAAATGGTACCTAGTATAGGCAGTTTAAAGGAAAGCCCCTCTGTCGTATCAACTTTGTATATATATATATATATATATATATATATATAATTATTATTTTCTTCTTTCTATCCCATAAACATCGTTATTAATTAGCATTCATTCAGTAATTTATCTTGCACTCATGTACTCTGTTTGTATTTTTTTTTCTCACGTAGCATCAACATATTAGTAATAGGTGGATAATGTTTTTGGTAGTATGATAATTACTTTGTTTAATTAGTAGTTAATTGTATAATATATAATTGTACTCCTGTTTTTTATCCCGAAATAAATAAATAGTTGCCTTTTGCCAACACAACGATTTATTTAAATACACGATAGAATTAGAACAAAATTTTAAGTAAATGGATTGGTCTTGGGAGCTTATTTGAATTTCATTACTATTTTAATAAATTGGTCCACCACCACGATCTTACGCGACGGCAACTTAAAAACGTGGTTTGTAATCACGTTTGTAAAATTGTGCGACTCAAAAAGTGCCAATATTGAATCCTGAATCTTCAACACGGTAAGTATTTAAGTTACATCGATCTATCTAGCCAGTTTTTCACTCTTCAAGGCAAGAGCCCTCCAAACTTTTTACCACACATGCTACAATGATGGGAGTCGTCCATTAATCACGTGAGGCTCGACAGGGAGGGGGAGGGGTTAGGAAAAAATCACGAAATATCACAATAGGGATGGGGGTGTAGTGAGATATCACGTGTTTAAATTTTTTCGTTGTACGCGTGATTTCTGAACCGAAAGCGGCGCGTGACCTAGACTCACCGGTGCCAGGTATATAACTTTAGTTAAGGTGTGTTAGGGTTCTAGATGAAATGAAATTGTTCATTCAGTATAACACAATTAATTTAATAACAGGTAGGATGGTATAAAAGGACGAGATGACACGAACAGCATTTAGTGACTGCCAGTGTGTGCCATGTGTGTACTCGTACTTGAGTTCGCAGGTTGTGTGCATGTGTGGGTAACATTCCACTACATGTCCTCTCCCCTTTGATAAAGACAAAGTAATAAAAAAAAAAAACAAAATAACAACAATGAGCACAGTGTAAAAATAATTGTAAAAGCATTGCAAATAATAAATTAGTGTGGTGTAAGTATAGCTAACTTTACTTAATTCTTAAATAGACATTAAGCTAACAAGAGGCATTAAGAATGTGTATAAAAACAAAACTACACCATATGGATGATTAAAACTAAACACATTTGGTAAAAAAATCAAAATACACTGGAATGCAAAAATAAGTAAGTACTACACTTTTATTAAAAAAAAAATCTTAACAAGTACAAGTATGTTTTACATGTTATTTATTTTTTAATAACTGGTATTGCCTCCTCGGGGTCTGCTTACAGCTTCGAGTCGATTTGGCATACTGAACACCAGGTTTCGAAGCCGATGTTGGGGAATATTCTCCCATTCTTCTATCAGGGCCTGTTTTGGTGCCCTGAGGGTGGTAGGTGGTGGTCTGCGGCTTCGGACTAGCCTCCCTAGCTCATCCCAGGCGTGCTCAATCGGGTTGAGATCAGGACTTCTTGATGGCTAAGCCATCACGCTAATACCAACTTCCTGAATATACTCTTGCACGACCCGAGCCGTGTGTGGCCGGGCATTATAATGCATCAGCATCGATCCATCACCCATATTTACTATTATATATATTATTCATTGAGAATCTCCTAGGCATATCTTTCCCTTACACTGCCTCCACCGTACTGGACTCTTTCTGAGAAGAAGGCTTGAAGGTATCGTTCACCAGGTTGCCTGTAGACACTTTACCTTCCATCAGAAGTATAAAGTGAGAATCGAGACTCATCTGTAAACAAAATTCTTGACCATTCTTCTTGATCCTGACCATTCTTCTTGATCCCACTGTATGTGTTCACTGGCGTATCGCAGTCTCGCTACTCGATGCTCTCTCTCGAGTTTGGGGCCACTCGCTGGTCTTCGGGGTTTCAGGTTTGCTTCAGCCAGTCTTCTTCTCACTGTACTGTCACTAATGTAGTACCTTTGGGTCTGAAGAAGCTGTTGCTGGACTTCAACTGCATTTAAGTGGCGATTACTCAACACAGTGGAAACAATATAACGGTCTTCTCGGGCAGTCTAGTACACCTGGGTCTGCCATTACCAGGTCTCCTCAAATGGTTTCCAGTCTCTTCGTACCTTCGCTTCACCTTCTGGACCGTTCGTAACGTCACACCCACCGAGTTTTTCGAGCCCTTTTTCTTTCGAAATATCTTTTGTAAGTACTTAAAAAGTTATTACAATTTTAAAAGTGTGATACTAAAAGCTTTTATACTTATGACTTAACTTAACAGTTCTATAAGTGATAACGATAACTTATGACTAAATACATTATAAGTTGACATAATTAGTGCGAGAACGCCACAGAATTTTTTGTTTTGTTGGTATATTTTATAACACAGACTTCACCGCAATTCACATTTCACATTGAAGTCTTTATTACTTTGAGACTGGCGACAAAAAATGTTTTAAATGGAAAATCTCACGGTCTTTTTAATGACTCGACCCGATCTTGTTGAGACAAGTGGCTCTGTTTTGTCGAGTGCGGTCGATTGGGTTGCAACCGGAGTTTTTGCTGTCGTTTTGGGTGAAACGAAACCTGAATGTGGTGCAGAACTAGTAATAACATATTTAAGCAGGTTTGAAACGATCGAGAGAAATAGTGACTTTTCGAGAACCTACTTGAACGACGTAATGTTTATCGCATTGTTTGAGGATTTTATACGGAAATTCGTACAGCGGATTTAATGAACGTTTAACTTCGTCATATGAAAACGTAGTCATATTTAGCTAAATCTCTCATGTACGAAAATGTTTCTGTTATCAGCTTATTTCCTTGTGGTCGAAGTTGAAGTTTCGCTAATGTTTTCATGAGTTTGCATCTATAATCTTTCGTGTTGATGATCGCATCGGTGGCACCAGGTAGACGCAAACATTTACCGTGGGTCATCTGAGCGGGACTGTAACCCGAGTCTTCTTTAATCGTATTGCGCATTCCTAACAACACGATAAGTGTTGTGCCCATTGACTGGTACTATCGCAACGTGCCATGATGGAAGCTTTTAGAGTTCGGTGCATAATTTCGACATGTCCATTTACCTTTGGATTGTATGCTGTTGTCCTAATACTTTCTATTCCAAGTAGTTTGGTCAGCTGTGTAAAAAGATTAGATTCGAATGGACGACCTTGATCCGAAGTTGTTCTTGCAGGGCAACCAAAAAGTTTTCACTACGGTTTCAGGCCATTTAGTATGACGATCAAACATTGTGATGCAATATGTATGTCTATGTATATCCATCGAAAAGTGGCCATGCTCGAAACGGTCTGACCTTTCGAACTCTCCTAGAGGTGTAATTGTATGTCTTTTTAATTTATATTTTTTGCTACGTCAGTATTCATGTTAGGCCAAAAAACTTTTTCACAAAAAATAAAACCGACTTCCAAAAAAAAACACTATAAAGTGAAAAATAACTTTGATTTCGGAAGTCGGTGTCTTTGGTTTTTTATTTTCGTTTTTTTGCCACCGACTTCCGAAATCAAAGTTATTTTTCACTTTATAGTGTTTTTTTTTTGGAAGTCGGTTTTATTTTTTGTGAAAATGTGTTATTTTTCACCTTTTAGTTGTGGTACCTACACAAAACCCCCACAAAAATTTGAATACCACTACCTGCTATGTAAATCACAGTGACAAGAACTATATCTTACCCCCAAATCTATAGTTTCCTTTGGCAATGTTACAGACACCCTTCTAAATTACTGTATCGGGACAACCTTTTGGAATCTGCTGTTGGCTGTCAACAAGGTGACCCTCTCGGGCCCGTGATTTTTAGTTTAGCCATTCACCCAATTATTCGACGGCTAAATTCCAAATTTAACGTTTGGTATCTTGATGATGGAACCTTGGAAGGCGATGTAGATACTATTTTAAATAACCAAAATTTCTTAAAAAACGAACTTCATTCCATTGGTCTTGATCTCAACCTTTCGAAATGTGAACTTTACTTAGCGGACAGTACTGACAGACAACTGACGCTTCCCAAATTTAACGCCATAGCTCCAGAAATTAAAATTATTGAAAAAATCTCTCTTCGTCTCCTTGGGTCTCCAATCTTCGAGAATTCCTTTCCGTTTAAATTTAGGAAAAAATAAAAAATTTCAAAGACGTTTCGGAAAGGTTGTTACAAATTAATATGCATTCGGCCATCACCTTAATTCGTTACTGCTGTTTCGGCCCTAAATTAACATATTTTGCTTCGGGCTTCCCATTTATGGAAGCACACTCACCTTTTAGAAAAAATAGACCAGGCCATGGACGACCGAGCTTGGGCGCAAGCTACTCTTCCCATTCGTATGGGAGGCCTCGGCGTCCGTAAAATTTCTAGTATTAGTTTACTGGCTTTCATATCCTCGGTCCAGGGCACTGAGAAATTAATCAGGAAAATTCTAACCTCCACACTGATTGATTTTGATGTACCGTGCTTCACTGAGGCTATGGATGCCTGGAGACTCGCTTGCCCGAACTCAGATCTACCCGATTATCCATCTTCCCAAAGATGGGTGGGATGAGCCGCTCTGCAGAGTAGTACAGAACAATTTACTTAACACGTCTGCTACCACTGCGGAGCGTGCGCGCCTTCTGGCTGTGGGTAAGTGGGAATCTGTGGCTTCATGCATTACCGTCGTCGAACATAGGCACTTTGCTCGACGACACTACCTTCCGCCTCGCTGCTTCCCTACGACTAGGAGCTCCTTGTTGTTCTCCTCATCGCTGTCACTGTGGCGAAGTTGCAGCAGGCATGGTTTCTGTCACGGCTCCGGCGCTACGGGGCTCCGGCGGTCCAACGGAGTTTATCGTCGCAGATGGGTTTTACGCTCACCACCTACTCCTCAACTCGCGGGCCGCCTCGCTCCTCCGCGCCTACGCGATTTTAAATTACACTCTAGGGGTAGAGCAGACAAGACTGCGTGGAGTCGGATTTACAGCGATTCGTTTCTGTCACTAAAACCTAATTTTTTGCAAATATTTTAGGACATTTTTTTATTATAAATGAACATTCGGGATAATACACATTATTTAACACAATACTTAGGACATACGACTTTAGGTCATGTAAAATTAGGAGTTTCAATTATTATATGTAGTACTCGATATTATGACAGAATATTTTTAGAACTAAAGATAATTATGTTAAACAAAATTTCGGGATTTTGAACATTAGGGTTACTGAAGTTTATAGCAAACGTGTTATGGATAATAATTTTCGGACAAACAATTTTAGGAGAAGAAAGAGAGTACCCTCCTATTGTTGCTCTGGCGCGTATTTTCAAATTACTAATTTTACTGTTTAACGCGGCAATTTATTTACACAAATGATTAACTTGTTGAACAATGGATTGTCCTGGGATAGCGACAGGATCTAGCGAACAGACTTCGCATGGCCGTGAAGTTTCCATTATCTTATCAGCAATTGCTGCGACATTGTCGAACGTCACTTCGCAGGCAATGACTACAGCGAGGACTGTGTGAGGCAGGCGATCTAACCACAAAATGTTGATGGTGTGTCAGGGTATTTTGTTCTAGCCAAGTTCTCGCATTTTACGAAGGAGTTGAGTGGTTCGTTGATCCCCTAGTTCGATTTTCGTAAGCAACGTAATTGTAGTTGCTTGGACTCGGACTCAGCTTGCTGAGGTGCGTAGACGGTACAAGGTGCAGCGCCAGCCGTGGCAGCAGCAGCAGTATTATGGTTCGTCATCTCGAAATTTCGTAAAATAGTTCACAGTAACAACACTAAAGAAAGTCTAAGTCTATATTAAATGCAATTACACTCGCGGGTCACAGTATGGAACGGAATTTTTACGTCGGGGTCACCAGTATAGACCTTTTGTTAGGCTGTGATAAAGGTTCTATAGTAGGTGAAATAGAATTGTTAATTCAGTATAACACAATGAATTTAATAGTTGAGTTACTATAACTAAACACGGTTTATAAAAAAATTACTAAGATTAGGTAGGATAATATAAAATGACGCAAGATGACACGAACAGCAGTTAGTGACTGCCGTGTGTGACACGTGTGTCGTATTTGATTGCTGAATTCGAACTGTCCCCGAACTCACAGTGTGTGTGTGTAACATACCACTCAAGAGCCCTCCAAACTTTTTACCACACACTACAATCACGGGGTCGTCCATTAATCACGTGAGGCTCGAAAGGGGGGAGGAGGGGGTTCGCAAAAAATCACGAAATATCACAAGAGGGAGGGGGGTGTAGTGAGATATCACGTGTTTAATTTTTTTCGTTGTACGCGCGATTTGTAAACCAAAGAGCGGCGCGTGACCTAGACTCGCCGGTGCCAGGCAACGATTATACCTGTATTTGAAGATAAAATATTCGGATTTTTTATTGTTTTTAAGATGCCTTGCACCAAAAATATACACGTGACTGTGGGTAAGGGGGGGTAAGTCTCAAAACTCACCACGTATCACCAGGGCGGACGGGGGTTAAAAAATTGCTAAAAAACATCACTTGATTAATGGACGACCTCATGACAAAATAAAAAATACTCACGGCAGTTCCTCTCATCCTGTCCCCACGGACAGTCGACCTTCCCATCGCACAGGTGCGCTTGCGAGATGCACCGCTGGTTCCCGCAGTGGACTTCCCCGCTGCGCTTGCACACGCGGCAGTTCAGCTCGTCGGAGCGGTCGGCGCAGTCCACGTGGCCGTCGCAGCGCCAGTCGTGCGGGATGCAGCGGCGGACGTCACATTGGAAACCCGTGGGACATACTGGTGGATAGATTTGGGTTAAGTAAGTGTTTTTGCAGGATTAGGTTAACTTTAAAAAAAATTGTGACTGTAAAATCCATTATTTTAAGTTCCACCAAAATCTTGGAGTTCCAACAAAGATGGAGTCCTGTGGGGTAATTTCGAACCACACAATAAAAGTCAATCGATTGCAATGCCTTTCTTTTTGTCAGTTCAGCCAAGTTCATTGCATTATCTACGTTGTTAAGCTGACAAATTTTCATACCTATGAAGCATATATGGATGATAGAGTGAAATGCATTGCGACCTGTTGCCATTTTATGTTGTTACACAATCAACCCACTGGTATTTTTCGAAAGACAAAAGACTAGAACTTCATCATCCCTATATAGACACACCAAGGAATATGTATTTCCATGAGAACGAAAAGAACACAACAAAAATCATTCTGAAATGTATATTTTTTATAATTCCCTTTCATTCAGTGAGAATTAAAGCTTTCATTTCAAACATAGGTACTCGGAAAATAATGGGGGTGACATTTGACATTACAGGAACACACTTATCTGTAATGAGATACGTTCCTAATGTGGGAGTAATACGTTTAGGGTCTTCGAGGAAATAATAATTAGATAGCAACAAAAACGGGCTGCTTATCAAAGGTCAAGATCACTGACTTGTATTAGAGGTCCCACGGATACAAACACAATACCTTAACATTGTGTTTGAATCCAAATACGTACCTGGGTCCCTACTATACCTATATAAGTACATTTGATATAATGTTAATCGTTTTACCTACATTACGTGGCTAGATAACACGTTAACAATAATATTAAGAATTATATATTTTTTTATCGTATGACGAGTATAGTCTTGCAATATCAAAGTTTAGACTAGCTAATTAGCCAATTTTAAATTGTTAGGTAAGTCCTCGAGTCAGATACGGCCGGTCCATAAATTCAATGTCACTCAGCGAACTAACTCCAACAAAGCGGAGACGAGACGAGAGGAGATGTGTTTTAAACAATCAATAGAATTTCGTTATTTACACATCTCGTTTCCACTCAGCTTCAGTGGATACCACTGCGGGGAGATTTATTTGTATAGCGGCGAGTGGAGATATGAGCTGTGCCTCACAAACTGGTGACGGTGCGCAGCGGAGATGAGAAGAGATATGAGCAGTGTGCAATGAGCGGTCAACATTCAACGCTCGCTGCATGCAGCTCAGTTCCGCTCTAGCCACCACACATCTCCGCTCTAGCCACCTCACATCTCCGCTCTAGTCACCACACATCTCCGCTCCAGTCTAGCTAGTACGCAACTCCGCACAGCTTCGGTGGATATACCCTAGCTGAAAAACAAGTCCGCTTCGGACATCTTCGCACATCTCCACTTTTGTGGAGTCCGGGCCGTATGATAGAGATTCCTAGATCTCTCTGAGGGACAGAATCCGGAACGAGGTGATGCGGCAAAGAACCAAAGTTGTCGGCATAGCTTACAGAATAAGCAAGCTGCAGTGCTGCGGCAATGGACCGGCCAAATTATCCGTAGAACCAATAACCGTTGGGGTAGACGTGTTATTGAGTGCAGACCGCGAATCGAAAAACGTAATGTAGAACGCCCTCAGGGTAGGTGGAGCGATGAGCTTCGCAGTGGCTGGATGAGAGTGGCCGATAATCGAGCTGAATGGCGTACAATTGTAAAGGGTTATTTATGTGCAGCAGTGGACTGCTGTAGGTCTATGATGAAATTTTTAAGAGGGTCAGAAGGACGGATTATTAAGTACTTAAGAAGTATATACCTTCATGTTTAAATTAATCGTAGTAAGTAAGTGCCTACGAAAATGTTAAATGAAAAAGTGAAAATACATACGCGCTTTAAAAATAGCCCCGGCATAAATAGCATAAGTAACAAAATCCAAATAACGACATTTACTTGAGATTACACAAATTCCATGTTACCTGGCATGGCGTCTCGAAAGCGCGCGTCGGCGACTTCTCGATTGCCGAGACACACATCTGTATCCGTCGACTCCGGGAAGATATCGCATTGGAGGTAGTCTGGCATCGTCAGACCGAAAACTTCTAGGAAGAATCCGCAGCGACGCATCGTTTCTGTTCGGGACAAAAAAAAACAGATATGTTTTGGAAAACTTTCTCGGGAATATTAGGCAAAATTCAAATAGCTTTGAAACAATAAGCTATAAAACGAATGAAATGTTAGTCGTTCAACCACAGATTAAACAAATTACATACCTACAACTTGCAAAGACGCTATTATATTGCTAACCATAGTTGCAGCAAAATTTACTAAGTAGGCACCTGCCCACTAAGTAAATTTTTACTGGTGCTGTTTTTTTTTGGACTGTGCTCCCGTAACGTTCTTAGTACCTACTTAGAACGTGACGTAAAGGTTACGGGAGCACAGTCCACAGGCCCTAGCACGAATGTGACGTAAACGTAACATAAATTCGAATTATACTCCATATGTTTAGGTAGTTAAATAAAGGTAAACAAATCGTAAAAAAGGTTTTTTATAGAAGACACTCATTTATGAATACGATAACACCAAATTAGGTAAAAGGAGTACGAGCTTAGATGCTTGCTGCATGCATGGTGTATGCTTGTTTGCATGTTTGTGTGAACTTTCTGCTTTAAGATGGTTCTGCTTTTTAATTATTATGAATATTAAATTTAAGCCTGAATGAGTGTATGAGAAACTATTTTCTGCGAAATGAAGTTAGCTATCCGCTGTTATGCAAAATAATAATGACTTCAAAATATAATAATATTATGACTTCAAAAGTTCTGCTACAAAGGGTAGACCCATTGTAAAGAGCCCAAACTCTAAACGTCAACGAATTATAACGTTGCTAAATTGAAGAGTACAACTGTGACGTAGCATGACAACTGAAGTGACTGGTATTACGTTTAGTCAGTTACTTGCTAGCTGTCTCGTTATGTGGTTTTTTTTGTTTACTTTTATTTAATTACCTATACCTTAACCCTTAGGTTTCCTATAGATGGAGTATAGGTATCCTGTAATACTTTGATTTAAATTTTTACGACAATCACAGTTAGATAGATAGATATTATGTGCGGTTTCGCACATAGGTAAGATTTAAAATGGATTTGGAATTGGAACTAAATCGTTGGAATTTACATTACGTTTACTCCGCACGTTCGTGTTAGGCTTTACGCTTTCTTGCATTTCGGCTAAGTTTAAAATATTCTGCAAATGTATCTTACCATGACATAAACTTCTGCACGGCCGTACCATATGCCCCAGGGGCCCACATTTAGGCACAAACAGTGAGCACAGAAAGAGTGCTGTTAGGTCGTAACAGCGGACGTCTACTACTGCTTCGTATACCTCCAGATCCTGGCAAAAAATAATGCACGGTGGCCAGTTAGAAAAGACAACTTTAAATACATTTTTATTATAAACGAAAATTACCGGATAATTTTCTATAAGTATATTATTCAGGCTTGGCAATTATATACGATGAATAAGATCTGCCTAATCTACTCCTGCTTTATTCTTAAAAATCTATCGCTAATCATCGTTTTTTCGTTAAATTTCATCATTCTCGCATACTTTATTAGGTATCAAAGTCACAATTTAAGCTTGAACACGACACGTCCCTTTATATAACCCCACAAAAAAAGTCAGGACGTGTCTCGAAATCCTCAGTGATCAAAATGGTATTCAGTAGAAAAAAGTTGGGTCGTTTTTAAATTCGTTTAAGAACTTCAGGATAAATAATTATAATGAAAGTATTGCGGTGGTCATGGTCTTATAGACTGTGCATAACAAAGGAGTATTAACTAAATAATAGATACCAAACAACAGCAAGATTGTCCGTCCGTCTGCCTGTCAGTGGGCTGTATCTCATAAAGCATAAACCGTAATAGGTAGACATTTAAAATTAAAAAAAATAGTTAAAAATTTGCAAACAACAAATAATGAAAATTAAACAATAAAAATAAATAAAAAGTTTATTCATGTAAAAAGGTGAAGGTGAAATTTGCTTAAATCTACGAAAAAATTCAATTGTGTTATGTGCCTGAACTAGGTCATCCTGTGTTTCAGGCGAGGGAAGGTATAATATTTTCTAAATAATCACATTTATAAAAATCTATATTATCATATGTAAAAAGGTGTAAATAGTACAATAAATCCTACTTGCTAAAATCTTAGTACCTATCCTAACTTAGCTAAACTTAATTAGTACATTTTTTTATTTAAGCAGATACAACTAATAATTTATCTGTATCTTCATAGGACAAGGACATACTTTGAAGAGCTTCCTTGGCGATTATTTTGCAATTATTATAATTTAGAGAATAAATGTTGGCTTTCGCATTGAGTCTGTTATAAAGTAATGGTCCTAGGAAGACAAAAAATTTGGCTGCGAAAGCATGTTTTGTACTTTTTGTAGGGTAAACTATGTCTTTCTGTCTCTTTTTAGGAGTTTCAGTGCCATAGAGAAGGGCTGCTTGTTGTTTTAATACGATGCTCATTATGAATAACTGTCGAGCTGTTAGTACTTCACAGGATTTATAGAGTAGGTTAGTGGGAAAAAGGAAAGGGCGACAAGTAGACACCTTGAGAGTCGCTCTTTAAGCTCTCTCGATAGGTAATAGTTAACTTTTACCTGCTCCACCCCAAGAGGTAATGCAGTAAGTCAAAATTGACTGACAGAGAGCAAGGTAAACTCGCCTAGTTAATTTTGGGTCTGCAATATAACGTAGTTTTTTTTAAAACGAATATTAGCTTACGCATTCTATTATTTAAAGTTTCTGTGTTGTTTAAAAGATAGGATTTCATCTATTATAATTCCCTGATATTTTATTTTATTAGTCATATTAATATTAGGAAACGTAAGCAGGCAATCTGCAGGGACCTTATAACAGTGAGCAAACATCGTTGAGGGCAAAACAGATGATTGTTTGCGCACTGAAAACTTAATATAATTTGTCTTAGCCGTATTTACTGTTAGTGAGTTATGTTGAAGCCACTTATTTACAATATTAAAACCGTGTTGCGCAAACTTGTAGACTTCATGTTCCGATTCAGCAGAAAAAAGGAGGTCCAGGAAATCTCCTACTGTGTGGTTACCCTTGTCAAGTTCTTGGGCTAGATAGTCAGTCAGATGATGGCATCGGCAGTTGAAACTTTAGGTCTAAATCCATATTGACGTTCCGACAAAATTGATTTATCCTCCAGATATTTAAACAATCTTTTTCTTTGCGATTTTTAAATTAAAGATGAAAAATATCTTCGTTTAGTATTTATATTAACTATTTATTTATTGCTTTGACTTAGAACCTTGATTTTTGTAGAGCTCCAAGAGACTATATATATATATATATATATATATTTGATATTAATTTCAACATGATACCTCCACTCGATCCTGAGAAAATGGAGCTTGACAGACTGACAGCCAGACAGATGGACAACAAAGTTATCCTATAAGGGTTCCGTTTTTTCCTTTGAGGTACGGGACCCTAAGCATACGATATGGTACCCTCCGTGTGCGAGACCTACTATAAAAGGTTGCTCTATTTCAACCATTGATCAAACAGAATCGGAAAAGGTAATTTATTGTGTTCTATAAATTATAGGAATTTACTTGTGTGCGCAGGTTGTTTGTAAACCTTTTTTTTATTGCAACAACATGTTTTGTTTGCGTTGGTCAACCTTATCTGCCAAGGTTACCATATTAATGAAAAAAAAGTTAGTCACTGGCTCCATTCTTCTCTACTTTTTTCCGGATTAGACAGGACCTATTTATTCCCCCGCAATACGCAAACTGTATCGCACAGACCAAGGACGAAGCAATGCCACGTTTTAATAAACATTGCACGTTAAAGACGCGGTTTAGAATCTGACTCAGATATTTTAGTTGTCAGCCGCGCATTGTTTCCGCGACAATGATTGATTCGCGCGCGAAAGGGTTCAGCTAATGGTTATTGATGTCGCCGCGTAATTCGCTGTGGTGGTCGGCGCATGGTCGGCGCTGTGGGTAATATACTGTGGATGAAAATGTTCGCGTATCATTCTTTGTTTGCGGTAATGTAAATCCCATAAATGTAGTTCAGGTAATTAAATAAAACATTTATCGATTATTTATGTCGCTAGATTTAGGATTGCACTACAAATAGCTAAATACGTTTACCGCTTTTTTAGAAGACATTAGAGACAGAATGATGTTTTAAATAAGTTTAGAGCTAAACGCTACCGAAGGACAAGGTCAAAATATGTTCAGTAAGGAGCAGTTCCAAGTTGGGGGTTCCCTACGCATGCAACATGCTAAAATTTTGGAGCTTACTCCGCTCGCTCTTATATTCTCTTATTCCTTATTTTTTTCTGTATGAATAGTCAAAAGAAAATCTAAACTTTACCTTCAAGGCCGGGTGCTTACATTGTCGAGCTCGCCTCGTTCGCTCTTGTTTTCTATATCCCTCTGAAACTTTTCTGCTTAAGTCAACAAAGGAACTCCTATTCCGTAAGAACATTAAAAAAAAAAAATGAAGAATGTTACCAACATAAACGGAGAAGAACGGGGGGGCCTCATTTTGTTTTGCCGCCCCGGGCCCCCGATAGGCTACTGACCTGCCACTGCTAAACGCATTAAGTGATTAGTGGTGCAAGCGGGCCTTATCGTGGTTTTAGGCATCTTTAAAAAGCGGGGATGGTTTAACTTAGGTACCTTCATTAAGTTAAGATTAGAAAGATCCGATTTGAAAATCCAGTCACCACGACTGTCATCGGCTAACACACAAAGTACGGGTAGCCTGTAGAAGGCTCTGTCATACCTACACCTTGAGACATCGCAATCATGCACGTGCAAGAACTTGCAATACTATTATCACTAACAATTACCGCAAAATGTCCTTAAAAATTCTCCTAATATTCGTATGATATAATTACAGCCTCCGCGGAGGCGTGCTCTGACACTTGGCGCAGAGATTAGCGGCCGGCGAGTGACGAGCACACAAATTAATTGCCCCATAAGCCCTTTGATCTGCGTCTAGTAGGTTTTCGATCAATTAATTTTCGCTAAGAGGATTTTGAAGAAAGTTCGCTGCATAGACTTAGATACGTTTTGTTGTGGGAGTAAAGGTCGGACAGAACTAATATTGTGTTGATACAATATGATATGGCGGGAATGTTTTGTTTGGAAATGTATTTGTGTAGTGGGTTTGAAAAACAATATTGTCGGGAACTACTTCATCATTTCTCTTCCTTGGAAAAGGTTATGTCCGAAAAGAAAAGTCTTTCTGAAGAGTTTTATGGTTGTCCCATAATGAGATGATATAATTTTATTTTGCAGTACCAATGAGACACGCATTGCTAATATTAATTACAAAATTACACACTTGTGAAATAAATATCATGTCAGTACCTACCTACTTTATGCAGAGAGTTCCGTAACTCAACAAACATTTTAAATCCCGCAAAAATACTTGAATACATCACAAACCGGCTAATTAACGACCTCCCGGGACCCACCAACTGTCTGTTAAAGCCTGTTAATGGCATTTTAGCGATTCACCTTGGATTCGGGCAATTTAACTCATTGCCCAGTAATGCCCAGTAATAATAGGCGGGCAACGTCTTTAGACCTTCGTACTGCTTGGCACACTCGTGATTGAGCATTCTTTTCTTCCCGGAAGACTTATTTAAAAAGTAGTGTAAAGTATTTGTTGAATCTAACTGCTTAATGTGATTTTACTCAAAACTGCAGACTGTTTTTTTGGTGTTTGGTTTCAAATTGATTTAAAAATCCTTTTAGCAATATCTTTATTGGAAATTAATGTATACCGAAAAATAGAATTACCTACTACTTATTTCGTAATCCATCAACAAACAATTTTGAAATAAACAAACGAACAAAATTACCGTTGACACCTTGTCTCCAATATTAATTAAAAACAGAATATTTACAAACGGAGAATCAATGATCACTTAGCAAACTCAATTCCCCGGCTCTGTTTGTTCGTACGGCAATTTAACTAATATGACTGGCAAACGAAACTCATCTAATTTGAAACTTGACGTATCGAAGCGTTTGACTTGTTGTATTTGACTTAAAAACAAGTTCAGGGGATGGCGTATCAATATATTTGTGAGGTCTCTAGTACTAAGCCAACAACCCGATTTCAGGGAATCCCTTACATACTGTAGGTAGGTAAATTAAACTCAGCAATTAGTATGTTCGACTAACTATTGATGAATTGATTGGCTTCGGTCCCTCACACGCCTTCTAAAGGTCCCGAGAAATGTCGAGAGACGTAAAAATAATAATCTTCTTCTTCTTTTCGTGTGGTTAGTAAAGCTGCCCACGGGCCTCTGACTTAGCTTCACATGCCGTCGAGAAATATCTCTCAGGCATGCCGGTTTCCTCACGATGTTTTCCTTCACCGTTTTTAAATAATAATAATAATTATATAATTGCATAGCACAGGTGTGAGTATTATGTACTAAAGAGCCATTACTACCATATACCGCGTAACATGTCTTTCATTGACTTGAATGTGCCCTGGCGGCTGTGAGTATGTCATGCTCACTCAGATGTCTCGCTGATGGTGGCGCGTGTGTTGGATCATTTAGCTCCCTTCAAAATGGTTGAGCTGAACGGTGCTGAGTCCTGTTCGTGAACGGGCGCCGTCAGTAGAGACTGGTAATCTCATAGCTGCCATGTGTTATTTTAATTTATTTTAATTTTTTGAATGCAAAAATTAAAATTAAAAGTTTTAAAAAAGAACTTGTTTTTAACTTTATATTTTAATTTTTCGCTTTTAACGTGCGTCTTTTTCACCAACCACCGATGTTTATCCAAGATTTTGTATCAAATTTTTGATTTAAAAGAGTGTCCGAGCTTCATATTTCTGGCTGACTGACTCCTTGACAATTCAAAAGTGCCTGTACATGGTTTAATTGAAATAAATGCTTTGAGTTTGAGTTTAAAGAAATCCACATATGTGTAGGTACAATCCGTACGTTCAAGAAACTGACTTTTAAAGTTTAAAACCATTTCAGTGTCACTGTTTAGGTTATGAACTTATGATCTGATCTAAGTAGTTGAACTCGTTGACCGTTGTGTTATCAAAGTAGGTGCTTAGGACGAAGCCAGTCCCAAAAATGACGATTGGTGACACTGATTTAAACCTGGACAAAATGTAAATAAGAAGGTACCGACTAACCTGCTGTGCGTCCCTCTGCCCAAAATGGCCAATGTAGTTGGGGAACACAGTGAAGTTGTAAGGTATCCTGTGCTGCTGACAGAAGCTGACGATGACAGGCAGACACACTCCTGGTGCTGGGTTCCTGGCTCCGGGCGGGTCTGTGGGTGCCGGCCACGTCACCACCGTCGACCGGTTCACTACTTGTGACACGTACTGCGGACCACGAGGTAGGGTTACTATTGTTTGTGAAGAGAGCATTATGAAATTTTGGACATATCTCAGTTATAAAACTAGCCAATTATTATAAAATAAAGGTAAGAGAGGTCGGCATAGAGAACCTATCTGAAGAGAGTTTTGGAAACGCAATGCATTGTTATTATTTAATTAAATACTTCAGTGCTTTAAAATTACGCAAAACAGGTTTCAAAATTTCTCGACCGGTCCTTTAAAAAAATTCTGGAGCCCAAAAAACAATATGCATCTACAACAACGCGTCCTTCACAATGTGCCCATTGTTGTAACTCTCACAAAACAGACAAAGACGGCCAGGTAAGACGGATTGTTGCCCAAAGCCTGAGCACCCGACTTTGAGCAACAAGCACAATAGTTGTCTTGTTAGCAAAGATTTGCATTTCCAACATTTTTGTGGGCGGAACAGCTTTCAGCCATGGCGCATGCAAGTGGTTCAGTAATTGAGTTGCTTTGTTTTTTTTGATTTTTACACAGTGAAAAATTGCGCGTTTTTTTAAGGGTCTGAAAAATATTTCAACGTAATTTGTTTGAGCCAGTTGAAGCTAGTGCGAATAAAAGCAAAATGTTCTTTTTGTCGCAATGTACCTAATTTCCGAGAATTCACACATTATGCTGCTGCAAAGCTATTGCCTGGTAGGTACAGTGACATGAAATGTATAACAAAATGAGCTGAAATGTATGTAACATAACAAGGAGGCAATTTTTTTTCAATGTAACGTGTTATAGGTACTTATTTCATGTTGTTTACCTGTTCATTAATTCATAGTTATTGTAGGTGTGAGTTTTACAGGAAGCCAGTTAGAACACTCACGGTAATTCAATTGTTGGGATTTATTATTAGCAGGAACTGACTTTAGCCTTTTTACATGCAGCATTCTGTATTTCTTATAATAATTAAATCAGCTTAGTTTCTATGATATAATAGTTAATTATTTTTGGCATGTATTTAACGCGGCGACAAACTAATCTGATTTAGGGTTTAAAAAATAATTAAAATGGGTAGCAAAAATAATAGGTTGGCAGCTACAAGCAAGTAGCATTTTAAGTATAAAGTAGCAGCTTTATATTGAGTTGTAAGCTTTGTTTAAATTTAGTGAATTTGTTGTTAAGCGAACACTAGATACTGGTGGTCACAGTTCTAACCTAACGTAACTTACCTTTCAGTCATTTTCATTTTTAGGCAAGGTTCTTTCTATATGGAGGCCTATAATACAATGTTTGTTATCCCACTGTTAATATTAGTCACCATGTCATTATTTATAACAACTTAAAGGACTAACTATTACAAAAATAGTTAGTCGCCCTTTAAGTTGTTAGTCGCCTGGAAAATAATTTGCCGTTATTTTCAACACTTTTTGCTCGTAAAGTGGCTTTTATTGAACCGACCTTAGGTTCATAATGCAGTGTATTAAATTATTATTTATTTATTAGTAAGTAGGTACTATCATGGCAGCATGGAATGGAATTAGTATGTACTATATATGGAATTAGTATGAGTTGGCAACGTCGCAAATAGCTGTCAAATATTTACCTGTTTTGATAAATTTGGCAATATTACTGTATGGAAATATGAAATATCGCTAACTAGTAAACTAGAATAATAATAATGAATTGCAATTATAAAACTGAATTTGATGTTGAAGGCATTTGAAAAGTTTCCAAATACGTTTTTACATCTAAAAATTAATTAAATAATTATTATTTTATTTGAATTTTATCTTCAGTGTTACGATATTAATTATTGCATTTTTTTAAATCAATATTTTAGTTCACTAGTAAACCATAGGTATTGCATATTTCCATACAGTAATATTACCAAATTAATCAAAATAGCGAAATATTTGATAACTATTCTATTTGCGACATTGCCCACTTTCAGAATGCACGAACGAATGAATGAATGAGCATTATCTATTTCTCCCTGTTTTAAAAAAAAATCTAATCAAAGGGTCTTCAAGCCTTTTTATTCCTACTGTGTCAATAAATAAAATATGATAAATTAACATAACATTTCATAAAATTATATATTTTTCATTACATTTTAACCTTAATTTGCGTATTCAAAACATTATTTTGTATTTACCTAATATATTTGTTTATAAGCGGCAGCCGTTTTGCCAGGGCCTTTATTTACACCTGCGCGCGCATCGCTAGCCGAGAAAACAAAACCAACAACAATGCTGTTTTTTTCTCTCAAGTCTGTTGAAAAACGTCGTCTGAAACGCGTGTGCATTGATCATTACACAGCAGTACTGTGCACTTAACTTCCTCAAGCGTAACAGATTCGCAACAATAAAGCGTGCGTCCAACACACACTGAGCCCACGTGGTAGATTACGGCCCGCCTCTCTGACAGAGAAGAGGCCTGTGTTCCAGTAGCGGGAACGTTATCTTAGGCTGATATTATAATGTGTGACTACCGAGATTATGACTAATTGAGAAGTAGGAATGGAAGAAGAAGACATGTTGCGCCGACACCAAATAAGTTGGGATAAGGCCAAGAAAATGATGTGTGTGCTCACCTGTACTGCTGGGTTAGCTCGGAAGTACGCGAACAGCGCTCCTGTGATGGCGAGCAGCGCCACCGCGTTGAGTGCGAGCTGCATCAGTCTGAACTTGTGGGGGTTGGCGTCGGTACCGGCGCCGCGCATGTCGCGGAGCATCTGGTGTGAATTAACAAAAATGTCGGGGTTGCATTGGTATTCAACATGCATTTAAAGAATAAAAATTTAACTACACAATTTCTGAATAGAATGAGAGGCAGTCCCATTAGCATCCTGAAGGCTGTAGCGGCAAAGACTGATCATCTAGATTGCTGTTTTTGTGTGTAATTATTGGGTGGTCTTTGCAAAAGTTTAATTCCATTTCGTCTTTACTTTAAGGTACTAAAATAGTATTTTAAGTGCAAGCACTAGCAGAAAATATGGAAGGTTCACCACAGTTTCACTGCACGTGCTCCGATGACCAGCAAATAATAAATACAGGGATAGGTATATACTCTAACAAATAAAGGATTTGATAATTATTTAATAGCTCTCAATTTTTAAAAGTAAAATACTTAATGTTCTATCACTTTATCCGAGGATTAGATTAAAAACGAAAATTATCATTACAAATTCCAATATCCCTAATGGTACTTTTCATTCAGTTTCCCGAACCGGGTTACTGCAGGTTAGAGTGAGCTGGTTTGATAGTAACTCAATTAGTTCAGCCCCACGGTCCTAATGGACGGTAGTTTGCGATTGTGTGTTCATTCACAACCACATTTTTCTTTTCAATGTGAATGTAAAAATCTGACACCTTTATTAGGTATTCATCCTCACCTTTTCAAGGCAGAAGACTATTTTAATTTCTGTTATACCTACTATCAGTGCAGCAAAAATAAATGGGTAGCTGTTTCTAATTTTCACCTCAATTTTCCCAAGACCAAAATAAATAAAAAAAACATCAAAATATATTTTATTTTATTTTTCAACAACTTTTAATATCAGTAATGTATTTTTTTTTGGCATTATAATGTAATGGGAACATGACGTCATAGTAGATACGTATATTCATTAAAAACCACTTGTTAGCTCATCTTTAGTTTCAATACGTTTAAGAACAAAGTTAAATATTATAATTATTATAACATAACATCAAGCCTTGTTTCCCCGAAGAGCTAGGCAGAGTTGAACCTATAGTAGCCCATTTCACCAGATAGGTATATTTAAGTTCCATGGGGGCGAGCCCATTGCTATCAACCGGGCATGAATCCAGACTCCGGGCTGATACTGAGCAATTCCTAATAGAAAAACCCAATAACACTTGGAAACTACTACTTAGAAACCCAATAACTAACGACCTGGAACTCGAACCCAGGGCATCAAATCACACCTCCGATCTGGTCTGGACCTCTAAGCCGCTCTCGTCAACCAGCACAATGTCATCGGCAAATAGCATACACCAGGGATCCTCTTAATGGATTATCTAAGTAAGAGCGTCCACCAGGAAGAAGTAAGGGCCGAGTGCCGCAGTGCACCCTTGGTGAAAGCCGACGGCCACATTAAAGCTGCCAGTAGTCACTCCCGACCGAGCCCACTGTTGACCGGACTTGAGTACTGCATCGACTGTACATCGCTCGAATCAACTGCACATACTTCCCTGGCTCACATTTCTCCATAAGGGCCTACCACAAAACTTCACTCGGCACTCGGTCGTATATATTATACTTATAATCTTCCACAACCGATACCATTATTCGATTTCCGAAAGGCTCATGCACGCCTTGCAAGTACTGTGAGCTAAACCGGTTGGCTTGGAGAACTAGTGGTGCTTATCTATATAATAATTACTAGCTGCGCCCCACAGTTTCATCCGCATAAGTCTCGATCCCGTCGGGAATATCTGGATAAAAAGTATAATTATAATTAATAAATAATTCTATATCCTAGCCGGGGTTATGGTCTACCCATGTGCCAAATTTCATTCAAATCTTTTCAGCCGTTTTAGCGTGAAAGTTTAGCAAACAAACAAACAAACTCACTTTCACGTTTAAAATATTAGTTAGGATTATTTATCATAATATATTGAGTTTTGATAAAATAGAGAGTTAACTGAAGAATGAAACTAGATAGTCCCTGCACCTTGCAACACACAGGCAACCATACTAACTAGATAGTCCCTGCACCTTGCAACACACAGGCAACCATACTAACTAGATAGTCCCTGCACCTTGCAACACACAGGCAGCCTATTCAGTTCACCCATACTAACTAGATAGTCCCTGCACCTTGCAACACACAGGCACCCATACTAACTAGATAGTCCCTGCACCTTGCAACACACAGGCAACCATACTAACTAGATAGTCCCTGCACCTTGCAACACACAGGCAACCATACTAACTAGATAGTCCCTGCACCTTGCAACACACAGGCAGCCTATTCCGTTCACCCATACTAACTAGATAGTCCCTGCACCTTGCAACACACAGGCAACCATACTAACTAGATAGTCCCTGCACCTTGCAACACACAAGCAACCATACTAACTAGATAGTCCCTGCACCTTGCAACACACAGGCAACCATACTAACTAGATAGTCCCTGCACCTTGCAACACACAGGCAACCATACTAACTAGATAGTCCCTGCACCTTGCAACACACAGGCAACCATACTAACTAGATAGTCCCTGCACCTTGCAACACACAGGCAGCCTATTCAGTTCACCCATACTAACTAGATAGTCCCTGCACCTTGCAACACACAGGCAACCATACTAACTAGATAGTCCCTGCACCTTGCAACACACAGGCAGCCTATTCCGTTCACCCATACTAACTAGATAGTCCCTGCACCTTGCAACACACAGGAAACCATACTAACTAGATAGTCCCTGCACCTTGCAACACACAGGCAACCATACTAACTAGATAGTCCCTGCACCTTGCAACACACAGGCAACCATACTAACTAGATAGTCCCTGCACCTTGCAACACACAGGCAGCCTATTCCGTTCACCCATACTAACTAGATAGTCCCTGCACCTTGCAACACACAGGCAACCATACTAACTAGATAGTCCCTGCACCTTGCAACACACAGGCAACCATACTAACTAGATAGTCCCTGCACCTTGCAACACACAGGCAGCCTATTCAGTTCACCCATACTAACTAGATAGTCCCTGCACCTTGCAACACACAGGCAACCATACTAACTAGATAGTCCCTGCACCTTACAACACACAGGCAGCCTATTCAGTTCACCCATACTAACTAGATAGTCCCTGCACCTTGCAACACACAGGCAACCATACTAACTAGATAGTCCCTGCACCTTGCAACACACAGGCAGCCTATTCAGTTCACCCATACTAACTAGATAGTCCCTGCACCTTGCAACACACAGGCAACCATACTAACTAGATAGTCCCTGCACCTTGCAACACACAGGCAACCATACTAACTAGATAGTCCCTGCACCTTGCAACACACAGGCAGCCTATTCAGTTCACCCATACTAACTATATAGTCCCTGCACCTTGCAACACACAGGCAACCATACTAACTAGATAGTCCCTGCACCTTGCAACACACAGGCAACCATACTAACTAGATAGTCCCTGCACCTTGCAACACACAGGCAACCATACTAACTAGATAGTCCCTGCACCTTGCAACACACAGGCAACCATACTAACTAGATAGTCCCTGCACCTTGCAACACACAGGCAGCCTATTCAGTTCACCCATACTAACTAGATAGTCCCTGCACCTTGCAACACACAGGCAACCATACTAACTAGATAGTCCCTGCACCTTGCAACACACAGGCAACCATACTAACTAGATAGTCCCTGCACCTTGCAACATGCAGGCAACCCTTGCTGTTGCAAGGGTATAATAGTTTGCCTGTGTGTTTACAGGAAACCAATAGGTCACCCATACAAACCTTAAACAACGCGACTATTTCTTCATAAATTTCTAACAGCATTCATTCATGGCTTGTTAGCCATTCTACCAAAAAGGCTTTATCTCGAGCTGCAGTCGCGACATGAATAGGCCCACACCACAGGGCTCTGGCGGCCAAGCGTACTCGCTATTGTTTCACATTCAATACGGAGCCCTGGCTTTTATTTGTGGACTCCACTGAGATATTATTGTTACGTAATTTTTATTCAGGACGCCCACATTTGAAATAACTCCTTGTTTTTGTTTGTGACTTTTTAATTACTTTTCGCGGGTTTGCGGTTAAAAGGTTATCAGGCAACTAAAACTAACTTCTCGTTATTTTTACTAGTAGTAGCCTGCCTTATTGTGACTTAAAACAGATATCTTTCTGTCGATTGTAATGGCAGAAAAGCAATAAGAGCTAGTAAAATTATAGCGCTGCTGGAAGAGGGATGATGCCAATGTAACGTCTCACAGCCGTTAAACGTGAGTCGTTCAACCGTCCAAAGAACCTGAACTCGATACCAAGAGACAGGTTCCGTTAAGAGAAAGCAAGGTTCTGGGGGAAAACGTTGCACACAGACAGGAGACGACCGCTTTTTAGTGACTCAGGCGCTGAGGAACCGCAAATGCAGTTACATAGACCTCAAAAGAAACCTTGAAGAGTTACGAAGAGCACAAATTCGCCTATGGACAGCGAGAAGGAGGCTTTTAGCGGCTGATATACGCAGTGGACGACTAGCGTGGGCCCCAAGTTACTCCGTGAGCACCGGATTGCTGGATTGAGGTTCGCTAGAAATTGCCTATCTTGGACAATAAGTAACTGGAGTAGCGTATTCTTCTCCGATGAGGCTCGAATTTGTCCGAATGGTGAGGACCAACGTCGGCGAGTGTTACGAAGACCAGGGGAACGCTCTGCCGACGTATATTTTGAAGAAATCACCCCTTATGGTGGAGGATCCGTTATGTTTTGGGCGGGCGTAAATTCCAGCTATCGTACCGAGATAGTATTCATTGAAAATGGCTGGTACATAGTACATAAAAACCCGCACTGACTTTAATTAAGAATAGAAAAGAAAGAAAATACATTTATTTGGCACAGATTCAAAAGCACAGAATTAAAAAGAAAATAAAAGGAAAGAATACAAAATTAAAAGTGTAAAAGTACGTTATATGATACTAGCAGGAATGTGTTCAATTAGTGAAGATGCCATTTACATGGACGATAACGCTCGGGCCCACCATTCTGGCAACGTAGATGCATATATGCAAGAGGTCTGTATTCGTCATTTGGATTGGCCAGCGCGGAGCCCTGACCTTAACCCCATTGAGCACGTCTGGGACCTCCTAAAAAGGCGAGTACGGTCTGTCCAACACTTTCACAAAACATCAGGGAGCTTAAACGTGGTGATGTGATCTCGGCTGAGTGGGAACACATTCCACAGGACACCATCAAAAGCCTGGTGGAAAGTATGCCAAGACACACACATGGCGTAATCGCTGCCAGGGGAAGTTATATTATAGATAGCGCAATCCACGACGATGCGCCCCACACAGCTACGCTCCGTACTAAAGTACAGCTACTAGCTAAAAAATAACAAATAATAACTATCTGTAGTTATTATTTTTTTATGACTTTTTTTAAATTAATTTACCATAAAAATACTCTTAGTCTTAAATTTCATTATGCCGATAAAAATGTCCATTCTAACATGGCCTACCTATCTACCTACCCTACTTTTTTTTTTTTTCTCGGGGGGAATCCTTCATAAGGCGCCCGGGCTTTGGGGATAAGACCGGTGAGTGTGGGATTCCTACCTCACTGAAACCACCCTGGTGGTCACCATCTGCACATGGAAGGGGCACCGATATCTCTCAAAAGATCAATCCGGAACCCGCTCTGTGCTCTAAAACCATCTTCGCATTATTGCCTTTCAAATGAAACCGGTTTGGGGCACATTGGTTAGATGTTTTCAAAGTCTACATATAACGGACATACAGACAAACATTATTTTTTTTTATATTTAGAAGAAGACCAACCTTAACTTTTTTTTTTCATGAAATTTTTGCGTCTCCTGCGGATCGGGTTAGCGGAAGTAATCTCCCGCTCCCTGTCCCCATCCTCCTTCTGCGAAATGACTGTTTCGCAGAAGGATACCACCGCTTCCCAGGACTCTTCGCTGCCGACCATCGAGTCGACAACGGCCGGCAGCGACAGGTCACTGAGTTGAGGGCACGGCGCGGCTCCTCCTAAGCTACACACTGCCAGCGTGTGCCGGAGCCGTGTCCTCCCGACAGTAGACGCAGTGGTGACACCGAGCGTCTGGCTCCCTGTTTATGCGACACAGGTACTTCCCCAAGCAACCATACCCCGAGAGCACCTGCATCACCCGAAACGACAGGGAGCCGTGCCTCCTCCCGAGCCAGCGCTCGAGCAATGGCCGGACCGCCCCGATGGTGACGGGTTGGGCGTGTAAGCCTGTCCCGCTATTCCGCAACCAGGGTTGCGCGAAGCTGTGACCGATGCAGCTCCAAATGTGCTGCGTCAGCCACTCGCCTCGAGGTCCCAAGTCGGGGATCCGGCCAGTACACAAGCCACCTCGTAGGAGATCGTGCGATACCCCCTGATGATTCTGACGGCCATCGCTCGCTGCGGCTTTCGCAGGACAGCGATGCTGCCAGCCGTCAGGTCAGCCGCCCAGATCGGGGCCCCATACAGGGCAATCGATCGCACGAACTCAAACTCAAAGCATTTATTTCAATTAAACCATTTACAGGCACTTTTGAATTGTCAAAGAGTCAGTCAGTTAGAAAGTTGAAGCTAGTTACCCATTCTGAAACGTAGATCTCTATGGAGAAGAACGGGCAAGAAACTCCAAGGACACTCTTTTAAATATAGAAATTACAAAATCCTGGGTACATTACTCTTGTTGATTATATATGTTAGAACAATGTAAAAAAAAAAAACTAAATCGATTAAAAATATAAGATTAAAAATAAGCCCTGGCAATTATGAGATGACCAGTCTCAACTGACGGCGCCCGTTCACGAACATGAAGCGTGGCGATTCCCACGTAGATTAGGAAGCAGCTTTGACAGCGCCCTAGCCGCGCCCAACAATTTGGCCGCCAGCCGCTGGAAGTGGGGGCCGAAATCCCACCGGCTGTCGAGCACCAATCCTAAGTACTTCATGGTGGACTCGATAGCGATTCTAGACCCCCGACCACGATATGTGATCCCAGCGGTGGCGCGCGCCGGGGGCCATGAAAGACCATGGCCTCCGACTTGTTGAGGGCCACCTCCAAGCCTAGGCACCGTAAGCGGGTCACGACCCGTGACACCGCAGCCGTCGCCAGCAACGCTGTGACACACCTTTCCGCCAAATAAGCCCCAACGATGCGGCGGAGGTAGGGAGGCACCCGATGATACCATTTTGATTTCGTTTATAATACGTTTATATTTTTAATAATTTATTCATCTTTATATAGATTATTTTCTATTTTGTGAATGTAAGAACGCTGTAGGCTTAGTGGACTGTATATTTGCCGACCATAATTATTTTGTTAAGTACCTGGTACTTGTTGAAAGACCTACACTGTCCTCCCATATCTAATAACACTGTTATTTGAAAATATTGTAAAAACCAATTACTTTTAAAAGAGTAACCGTGGAGTTTCTTGCCGGCTCTTCTCCATAGGATTCGACCAATTGGAACCGTGCACCTAGCTTCTGACGTTTCATAAGTGCCCATGTAGGTTTATGTGAAATAAAATATTTTGAATTTGAATTACCGCAGTGCCTCCCGAATGCAGCTCCAGGGCAGGGTGTTGAAGGCGTTGGATATGTCCAAGGACACCGGCAATATCAACCTGCCCCGGGACACCGCTTCCTCCGCCAGGACTCTCGCCCGCCTCTCAGCGCCCGTGCCAAAAGCCGAACTGGCTCTCGGCAAGGTCAAGCCCTCCCAGTACAAGTGGCCGACGAGGCGGGCAGCGATTATCCGCTCGAAAATTTTACCCACCTCGTCAATCAGCACTATGGGCCTGTACGCGGACGGCGAGGCCGCGGGGCGGCCCTCCTTCTTGACTGGACCAGACGGCCAGATTTCCACAAAGTGGGAGACTGGCCCTGCTCAAGGCACGCGGTGTAGAGTTCTCTCAGTTGGGGCTCTAGCTCCTTCAGAGTGAGGGCTAGCACTATGTCGTGAATTCCGTCGGGCCCCGGAGCCACGTTCTTGGCCCGAAGCCGCATTACGGCCGCCCTCATCTCTGCCTGTGTCACCTCTGGGACGCTGATGGCGTTCTCATCTTCAGCCTCTGCGGCTGTGTGGAGGTGGAGCATGTTACGTTGATACCTAATGCTACCGATAGGCTCAAATACTTATTGCTTTTGGATGAGGAGAGGGATCTAAGGTGTATGAAATCTGAAAGTTAGGTTCCCTCGGATTCCATATTTTTCCCTCGCTTAACATGCATGCATGACTGCACATTTGCCCACATCAAATTCCATCGTATTGTTATTATTTTTGGTATTCAACATAATTAAAATAAAATGAAATGAAATTGTTTATTCTGTAAATAGGATACTGGAATTACTTTTACACGTCATCTTAAAAATAAAAAATAAAGTAGCTAGATGAGTTCGGCGTTTCCTATCTGACTACTCTGAGAAGAAAGGCCGAAACAAACTCAGAGGTCACACTAAAACAGAGTCAGTACAGAAAGTAAGTAATGTTAAATTAAACTAAAGCGTGGACACCGATGCAAATAATATGTTATTTCAATATACGTTTATCAATATCTAAATATTCTATCTTTATTAACGGCTTATCATGGTTATGTTGCATCAACACTTAGGTATGGCATAATGTATTGGGGCAACTCCGTCGATAGAGATTTTGTACTTAGAGCTCAAAAAAGATGTATTAGATCCATGTGGGGCCTAAAAAGCACCGACAGTTGTCAACCGTTCTTTAAAAGCCTAAATATTCTTACCTTACCAGCACTGTACATCTTCGAAACAAATATATTTGTTAAAACACACATCTCGGAGTACAAAGTAGCTTTCAAAAGTCATTATAGAAAGCTACGGGACAAAAATAAGTTAGAGCTTGAAATCACACATGGCAGAACAGCCCTAATGAATAAAAGCACTTTCTGTATGGCCACCAAAATATTTAACAAACTGCCTGAGTCATTAAAGTCATTAAATCTGGACGAATTCAAAAGAGTATTAATGAAAATATTGATCGATAAATGTTATTACTCGCTAAAGGACTATTTGGATGACAGATCTATAATCCCTCCTTTAGATAATAAGTATTAGGTTACCTATTTTGACATAACTGTATTTATTTTAGCTAATCGACATTGCAATCCATTGACATTATTCTAATACTTTTATTGACATTTAACATTAATGTACTACCTTAGATTTTATTGTTGACATTGTAGGAATAGTTATTTGATTTAATAATCTGACATTTATGTATTAATTTTAAATTTTATGATTGACATTGTTTACTACACTTTTTATTATTTTAATTATTTTATTTTTTTCCTGACATTTTTATTTTTATTATTCCGTAAATTTTATTGTTGACAATTTGTAAATATTTATGTTTCACTCACTTCTTGTTTTTTTATAATTTTATTTGATAATAGGTTATGTTGCACGTAAATAATTAATAGTTAAATGTAATATTGATCATATTTGTACGCCAAATGGCAAAACATAGAGCGCATTATAACCATGTAACACCTCTCTGTAAAAACCTATGTTAACAAATAAACAATCTGAATCTGAATCTGAATCTGAATCTGAATCTAAAAGATGTTTAAATCCTGGCATCTCTAGGTGCAAACACCTATCAGATACGATTTAGCTTTAGGCACCCGCCTCAATGAACGTCCAAGATGGAACATTTGTATGACAGCCACGTTAAGGGCTGACCTACATCCGGCAGGTTATATGCAACATGCATCTGATCAACCGATAGATATCGAGGAAGCTGATATTATGAAAGCTGTTTCGATGAAAACAATAGCATCGAACGGTATGGACATGTTCATTCTGACGGTTTAGACTGAAGAGATACCTAGTAGATTTTAACCTCGGACCCAAAAAGAGGGGTGTTATAAGTTTGACCGCTATGCGTGTGTGTCTGTCTGTGGCACCGTAACTCTTAAACGGGTGAACCAATTTGAATGCGTTTTTTTTTATTTGATAGCAGGTTTTCTAGCGATGGTTCTTTGATGATTTTTTATCAAAATCGGTTCAGCCGTTAATGAATGGATGTGAGCGTCTTCCACAGGTCTGATCAAATTGAAATTTGGTATTCTGTTACTGATGCTGCAGCATCACCTGGAATTTGTAGGATACCCAACTCCCTTACCAACTTACAGCACAGGTAGTTATCGTGTTTGGGCTCATTGGAATGGTCTCAGTGAATAGGTAATAGATAGATGATGAACAGGGTTTGGTGATAGAGTAGGAAAGAGAAATGAGGAAATGTTTGTGACGGGTTTTTTTTTTTTAAATATATTTTCACTTTTATCCAAAGGTATTCTAGGTTATCTATAATAGAGTAGTGTTATTTCTTTATTTTACTATATAGAAATTGATAAAGGCTGATTATGTGTGTATCATAACCAGCTTATATTTTCGCACTGCCGCGACTCGGCCCTCCTCTCTCCGTGAAAGTGTGGAACATAATCCACCATTGATTGGGCCAAATTTTATTTTGGCACAAAAAACCTACAATCTCTAAAAAAAGATACAGAGATGAACCAACAAAACAAAACTCTTTTGCAATACAATACAGATTACTCCCCCGCGTTATACGTAGGACGGGACGCAATCTTGACTCATGTAAATAGTAATAATGTGGCCCGGGTTGTACACTCCTTCCTACTATATGTACGGGCAGGCGTACAACCCTCCACACAGATACGTATGCGGCGAACGGGAATGCTGATTAGAAAGTTCGAGATTGTGTGTGGAAAACTTAAGAAGACGGACTTTAAGATTTTATTAAAGAGGATGAAATAAGTTTTTACGTGTAGAGAGAAGTTAGCGAGATTGCATTGGGAGTTCGTCTTTGCAGTGAATGGTAGCAAAGTGTGTGCTGATTCACTTTATAATGAATAAATTATGATGAATAACTGTACCTTCTATGACTACACAATCAATTTGTTCCTCATTATGAGTCCGCTATTAATCAAAATGCCTCGTTGTTCTAGTGGTCGCAAGCGCTACTGCTGAGCATTTTTTTATTTATTTATTTAAATCTCCCATACAACTATCATTACAGGTGTCCCTAATACGATAGTGCGGTCTTAAAATTAACTTATAGCTACTTACAATTTAAAACTATGAAAACATAATAATTATTTAAAATATAGAAAAACAACAACATCAAGTCAAGTCCCAAGGTCTGATTCCCGGGTCGGGAAAGTGTTATTGGGTTTTTCTATTTGGAATTTCTCAGTAGCAGCCCGGAGTTTGGATTTGTGCCCGGTTGATGGCAATAGGCTCGCCCCTTATTCCATGGGGCTTAAACATAACTGGCGAAATGTGGGTGTACCTACTCTGTAGTAGGTTCACCTGTGCCCAACCCTTCGGGGAAATAAGGCGTGATATTACGTTATGTTTTATGTTATTAATAAAAATATTTTTCCAAGTCAAATAGTTAAACATTTTGATTAGCATTTCAAACACTCGGGATTTTTTTTCTCATTTAAATGGTTCATATTCCCCGCTCATTTTACTCAAAAGTAGCAGTTATCCGGTCAAATAAGCTCACTGTCTGGTTTTTAAACACGAAATGTTTGTTTTACTTGAACAATCAGCACTTTCATCATTTAAACGTTTGGTATAAAGTAGCGATCTAAAGAACCGATCTTAAACTTAATTAATGATAATGTATATTCGCATAACTGCTAGACGAAAAAATATGAAGAAAATGAAGATGATCAAAAATGCCTTTTTTGTGTACTTAGACAACAAGAAATTAAAATCGTTTTCCAATCATTGGAAGCTTTATACCTAATTCTTATCGGATTTTATCAAATATATTTAAGACGAGTGATTGCGATACCGAGGGGCTCGAGCCACTCCAACGACTTGACGTAGAGCGATTGTTTACTAGAAAATCAACCGCTTGTCTACATGAAAATTCGCTATTGAAACATTAACAATTTGGAGAGACAGTACTTAAACTTAGATACTAAGGTACTCTAGTTGTTAAAGTATAACAAAATGCTGAACACAGAGAAAACCAAGTGTAAATCTTACTTAAAATTGAACCGGTAAAACTTCAGGACAGGAAATATAATTTCAAGAATAAAAGCTATTTAATCATAACAAAACTGAATCATAAATTCTTTAAAAATAATATTCTACAACACTGACAGAAATTTATTTAATGACAGAATAAACTTGCACCTATTTCATTTCGACACACAATACGCTGCAACCTAATCTTGAGATCGAAACTTTTCGATACGATTCCCGTGTAATCGAGCCGCGACTCGGAGATGTGCAGGCTGCTCTCGATTGTAAAATACAAGGAACAAGGGAGAAAAGGTAGCGATGCGAATACAATATTACGAGGAATTTCCAATTTACCACGACATGATTCTGGGAAAAGTTAGAATTCAGATAGATCGGTGAAATATCTGGATTTTGCTGACAGCATAGAAACAATAAGTAATATTTACTCTCTGGTAGAGTTTAATAATTTATTTATGCGATTTATTGTTATGGATAATTTTTAAGAAATTATTTATTGATATGAATTTTACTGACAAGCTTACAACGATTATTAATGTTTTTCGGAATGTTTCATTTTCTAGTTTCGACTTTGAATTTTGAGCATTGAACGAGAATGAAATTATAAAGTAAGATAATGACGAAATATTGCACATTTCAGAATTTAAATTAATTTTATTTGTATTGTTATTATTTAACCGCGTAACTGTTGTATTATTATTGTTATGTCATCATTTTAAATGAAGCGTTCTAAACATTTTATAACAATAAATAATGTTCCGTATTCTAAATGCATGAAATAAGCATAATCGTAATTTTGCATGAAACAAAGAGGCTTTTTAAGTTTTATTTAAATTTATTTATTGAGTAGCACATTGAATGACTTCAAATGATAGGTAGGTACCTATTATTTTATTAACCTGAATCTTAATCTTATTAAGATTCGGCATTAGGCGTTTATGTAATTTTGACGTTCGAAAAGTGCTGATTCTCAACCTAGTTTGAATAAATGACTTTTGAATTTTGAATTTGAGTGACATTGTATTTTTAAAAGTGTCATAAGCATAATCGTTCAAATACGCTATTATCGCTACCTTCTATGCCTTGGAACTCAAGTGGCTCCCAAAGCTTTTACCGTAAACACAGCAAACACTTAATGCGGCGCAATATTTAAATTACGACGCAGCGCTTGCGAGCGACACTTAATTTTACAGTGGCCATATGTGTCATACACTGGTGTGGGGAAATACTGTACTACTACTTTACTTTTACGACATTTTGTTGAACGCGCGGATTTTTGCAGCATTTGCAGCTATAAAAATGTTTCTGCAAACGTTTTTGTTACCGTTTTCGGATCGTGGAGCGCGGAATGTGAAGTGGAAAATACAAACTGACCGATGGTATTAATTGTCTCTGTGTATGGGCTCTGCCGCAGTATTTAATGTTTAAATTGTTGTTGTGGTAGGTACTCGTATAATTCTTCAAGTCAAATTGAATACTCAATGACAATTTATACAGCGGCGTTCTTTTGAGATAAGGAATCATGGAAACACGAGTTTATAGGGTGATAAACTTGTCTGGCTGGTATAAGTAATTCATTTCTAATGGACTCACCCGATGATGCAATGACATGTTGCTTCCATTCTGGAACCTGACGATCGTCTGTAACGACGCCGGTGTGGACATACTTTTGGTAATAGAACCATTGCCTGAGTCTCTGTCCTGCTGCTCCTTCAGGAGTAAACCCCGAGCTATCTTAGCGTTGAGGCTTTTATTCACATGTTGGTGCGGAAGCAAGGGAGCTTCCATCGTCTTCGTCGTATAAGACGGTGAGGATGTCTGACTGAACGAGTCAGAAGATACGTTAGAGTCCTGTCGAACGCTAATATTTGACCCTGAACTCGGTGACCGTTTCATCGGCTGGACAGTATTCTGAGGAGGCAAGGGAGCAGGGAAAGGTGTAGAGTCAGGGATTCTTGCGGGAGGGTGCGCTCTTCTGGCAGACAAAGACTGTGTGTGCGCAGGATTTCTGTTACAGTCTAGTCGTGGTTGTGGTTGCGCTGGGATAACTGTTCTTCTGTTTCCGTTGGGGTCTGTCTGTGGTGTTGTCGTGGTAGGTGGTCTGGGCGGTGTCGGCGGCGGCACGCGGCGCGGTGGCTGCGGGGAGGCGCGGCGTGGCGGCGCGGGCGGCGGCACGGGCAGCGCGGCGGGCGCGGCCGGCGCCGCCGTGCGCTGGGGCACGGGCGGCGGCTGCGGCACCACTGGCTGGATCTGTTGCGGTGGTGGTTGGAGCTGTCATCACAAATTTACAAAGGAGATCAGTATTTTAACGTCATTCAAAGTATTTACCATCTACAAAATAGTGTTACCATGTTTTACCTTCATGATGGGCCTCGGCGGCGCGATCCTCGAAGGTGGACAGTACGGAAGAGCGTCAGAGGGGCAGTACACGAAGCCGGCCGGTCTCTGCGGCTGCGCCGGCGCACACGCCGCCGTGCTGTGTCGCCGAGGGGTGCCGACGCTCGGTCGGAGCAGTTCTAGAAGTTTCTCTCCTGGAGTCGCTGCAAGGCTGCCAGCGCGACCGCACCTGGAGAAAATGTGGAAGTATAACAACAGAAACCGTTCAAAGCTTCAAAATTGGTACCCTTTAAAACAATTCCAGTGGGTAAATGACTAGGTAAAGTACTTCTGTGCCAATATGTTATAAGTTTAAAACCCCATTCAAAGCAGATCTCCATTATTGAGACTATAGCGCCGTACTTAGACTTAATATTTAATTTGTGTGTGGATAAAGGAGTCATCCCTGATCTAATGAAATATAGTAAGGTGATACCACTTTTCAAATCCGGGGACAGTAAAGACTCCAATAATAATTATAGACCCGTATCCGTGTTGCCGGTTTTAAGCAAGGTGTTTGAAAAGGTAATGCTTGATCAAATGCTTAATCATTTTAACACCAATAAAATCTTACACGATCAACAGTATGGTTTCACCAAGGGACGTTGTACGACTGATGCCGCCTGTGTCACCTTATTAAAACACATATTTACGGCGTGGGAAGAGGCCCAAGATGCCATAGGATTTTTTGTGACCTCTCCAAGGAACCTCTCTAATAAAAATGACGTTGGCAATTTCAGGCCTATTTCTGTCTTATCAGCTTTTAGCAAAATATTTGAAAAGTTAATACTCAAGCAGTTGCTAAAACATTTTAATTTAAATAACCTCCTTCATAATTAACAATATGGCTTTACAAAGGGACGTTCCACTATAGATGCGGGTGTTGCTCTGCTGAAACACATATTTAACGCATGGAAGAACTCGCAAAATGCTATTGGGATTTTCTGTGATCTCTCCAAAGCCTTTGACTGCGTGTACCATGACATGCTTTTGCGTAAGCTGCGTCATTACGGTATGCAAAACGAAGCTCTCGACTTTATAAATTCTTATTTACATAATAGTTCCCAATGTGTAGATGTTGATGATGTGAAATCGTCCGGGCTACCAGTTCAGTTAGGTGTACCTCAAGGCTCAATACTGGGTCCATTCTTGTTCTTAGTGTATATCAATGACTTACCATTCTATTTAAATGGTATCTGTAAAGTTGTACTGTTTGCAGATGATAATAATGCCCTACCGCAGATCCAAAATTGGTTCACTGCTAATAATTTATTAATAGGAAAAAATCAAAGTGCAGAAGATTTTCTTTACCAAATGTCAAAAGTAGTCATTGTGAGATAGTATTGAATCAAGAGAATCTAGAATTTGTCTATAAAACTGTTTTCCTGGGGATCACTCTTGACTCAAGGCTTCAATGGAGTACTCATTTAACATCCCTTTCAGGACCGGATCAGCATATGCTGTGAGAAAAATCCGTCAATTTACTGATGTAGATACTGCGAGGCTAGTCTATTTTAGTTACTTTCATAGTAGATATCATGTCGTACGGTATTCTACTATGGAGTCAGGCTGCAGACATCGAGTCTATTTTTATTCTGCAGAAAAGATCCATCAGAGCCTTAAATGGCCTCCGCAGGCGTGACTCTCTAGGGGAACTGTTTAAAGATCATCATGACGGTACCTTGTAAATATATCTATGAAAACATTATTTTATCATTATTTTAGTTACTAACACCATATGGATAATTGTGTCCGAAATAAAGTAATTCTATTCTATTCTATTCTATTCTATTCTATTCTATTATTTAAGTAAGGGAAAATCTACATATTTTTAGTAAAACAGGTGCAAGACACAATTATGTCACTAGGAATAGAGACCAAATAGTTCAACCGAGTTTCAGGCTGGCTCATGCTTAAAATGTTACAATAAAATACCTCCCCACATACTTCAACAGAATGAAACAAAATTTAAATGTTAGACTAAAAGTGTGCGTTTAGTCTAACATTTAAATTTTGTTTCATTCTGTTGAACATATGCAGTTTCAGAGTGCAGTTAAACATATTATAAATTGAGGGATCACGTCACTGATAAAAATGGTAGTCCTGCTCTCCAAGGCGCATAAACTAAATAATTAGCATTTAAAAATACTGTTGGAGCTGCTGAAGATTTTAAAAGCTATCTTTGCATTGTATTAATTTAATCTCGTACCATTGTATAATTGCATAGCAGATGTGTGAGTACTATGTACGACTACAAAGCTACCATTTAGGTACTGGGTATGTCTTTCATTGACTTGAATGTGCCCTGGCGGCTGAGAGTATGTCATACTCACTCTAATGTCTCGCCGACGACGGTGGCGCGTATGTTGGATCATTTCACCTTCAAAATGGTTCAACTGAATGGTGCTAATCCTTGCGTCACGTTCGTGAACGGAAGCCGTCAGCAGGGACTGCTCATCTCTTAGCTGCCACGGCATATTTTAATTTAATTTTGTTTTTTAATTGTTTTTTTTTTCTATTACGGACGCTTTTAACGTTTTGCATCGTTCTCACATGTATAACTTCAACATGAATGATGTAACCAATATTTTGTAACCATATTATTTTGATTTAAGTGTGTCCGTGGAGTTTCTTGCCCGTTCTTCTCCATAGATACCTACTACGCTTTGGAATGGGTACCTAGCTTCATCATTTTGGCTGACCGACCCCCTGAAAATTTAAAAGTGCCTGTAATTGGTTTATTTGAAATAAATGCTTTGTGTTTGAGTTTAGAAAAACCCAGACTAGTTTTTAAAGAAAAATCCTTACTTGCTCTTTATTTTTATCCAGTTCATTCAATATATTAAACCATTTCTTTTCCGCTACAAACATTAACCAATCTACCAGCAATCAAAAATAGAAACCTTCACTAAAAATGTAAACAGGAATGCTATTGCCGAATCTATTGACAGTCGCCATCGGACGGCGAGTGCAGTCCGGCTGCTGAATAGAATTCATCGTACAATTGTTACGTCTGACAATCGCCGCTGGTTCCGAACGTATTGATTCAGCGAGACCGAACGAATGTATAGCTGGCCGAATTGAGGGTAGGTATACATAGAGGTAGGTATCGATATGACATCATGTATCTCGGTGTTTGCTGAATATGGGCTCTTAATATACAGTTTTGACCATGGGAAAATATGAGATTTTGGTCAAATCATAGAGCTCCGTAGATTGATGATGTTTTTGACCGAGTGAGCGAAGCATCTCTGCATCAACTCTGGAAAAGTTTGCTTTCGTGTGTCAGTTTGTACGTACTCCTCTCTACATGTCCTATTTTATAACCGATCTGGAGGAAACTTGGCATACAGGTTATACGATTTTTTGTTTTTTTTTGTCGTCGTGGTGTTTTAATTCCTCCAAAATGGGGCAAAAATTGGACTACTGGATGTCTCCGCCTTATGAGATCTGATTTCGATGGTTCTTTTTTATTTGAAAGGTAGTAACTTTAAGTTGGTCTCAAAACAAATTGGTGAAGATCTGATGAGGATCTTCGGCATGATGAGCAGAATAGCTCCTCAAAATGCAGTCAATTGCTCACTATTTATTAAAAACTATTAGTAAATTTTTCTACCCAGTCTACTAATTTTTATTCATAATTTTTCTGGTTTTTAGGGGTTTGTAGTCAACAAGGGTCCGATATAGTTTCGCCATGTCTGTCTGCCTATCTGTCTGTCTATCCGCAGCTTAGCTCAGAGAATAGAAAGCTGTAATTTGGCATGGGCATATGACACCGAAAAATTGGTTAAATAAAATCATGGTAAATATTGTTTTTAGGGTTTCTTCCCTATCCACACGTAAAGTGGGGATGATTTGTCCTCCCCCCCTGCCAGCTTATTGGTTGTTTTTGGATAGGTATGTGAAAAAATCATGGCAGTTGAGTCATAACGAAGTTAAAATGAAAACTATCACAGCAAATTAACGAGTAATAATCGACCAACTTACATTTGCAGTTGGAATGTACGGGAGAACATGTTTTTCAACAAGGTACAATGTTAAAGTTTGTTCCTGCATGTCTACTCCCTACACAAGAAATCCGAAGATTCGTCCGAATTACGGACGATTCCTACTCCTTATCACATATGGAAATAAGATTAGTTTGGGGCTCGAACTAAGAATGAATGGTACTGTTCAGGATCTGATGATGGAGCCGGAAGGTGGCCATAGGAATCAACCAAACAAGTTAGAATCATCGTTTTTGGACTCACTGGACGGGACTATATTGACAAGTGCTTTTACACTAGGTGCTGTCCAGGTCCATAAGAACTCCTCAACTAAACAAGATAGCCCTGTTGTTTTTGCGGTCGTTAGTTTTATCTTGCCCAAGGTGTAGTCCAGGGCCTCATGATGGATCTGGAAGTTCACTAAAATAACTCCTTAACTAAACAAGATAGCCCCTTTGTGTTTAGGCCATTTCGATTTGTTTTGACAAGTCCGTTTGACGATAGCCCAAGGTGTAGTCTAGGGTCTGATGATAGTGCTGGAAGGTGGCCACAGGAACACCTCAACTTTATACGATAGCCCAGTTGTGTTGGACTCTATGGATTTGTCGATAAAAGAAAGAACGACGCGACGTTCACGCCTCAAGCTTTTAACAAAATATTAAATTTCTATGTTAAGTTTTATTTAATAATTTTTAGTTCAACACAAGCTTGTTTAAAAAAATATTTTCCTTATATTTTATTTACACAATAGAACTACTATTTTAGACTATCAATGCTGCTGTCGAACTATCACAGCCGGTATCGGGCGTAATAGTCGGGTCTCAGGTCCTTCTCCGCGAAATCTCAGATCAGAATTCCATATAAAAATGTAACCCTGGCATCAAAGAGATTTAAGTTGGTAGTAATAATTTAATGTCTTTGCCTGGAATTCATAAAGTAGGTGGTATTGCTGTTATCCTGCCAACCGACTCCGTCCCGCCCGCCAGCTTTAAGCTTTCTACTAAGTACTACTTACCTGAGCTAATTTTATGATTTTTATTAGTAAACTACAGCCGCAGTCGCGCATCATAATTTTAATTACACTTACATTTGTGTGCGAGGTCTGTTGATAGAACAACGAAAACCAAGTGTGGTAAATGCGACAAATTTATGTGTATTGAACACCATGTATTGTGCTAGTTAATTGATAAGAATATTGAAATACCTACTGTTTTACGAATTTATAATATTACTAGCTGTCTGAACCGGATTCGCACGGAGACGGTCAGATAGGCAGTCGAGATGTAAAATACTGGTATTCAGCTGCATCCGGTTAGACTGGAAGCCGACCCCAACATAGTTGTGACAAGGCAGGCAGATGATAATATCGATGATGTTTGACGTTGTTTTCCGTCCATTCGATTCGTTTCGTAATGTTTTCCTTATGACAAACATGCACTTAGGATATCTAGCCGCCGCAGGAGGAGACGCCCCGGGCGTCGGGAATCGATCGCGGATTCCCGGCCACCGTAGGCGCGGGCTTGCGGACGGTGAGCAATGGGTAGCTCGCCGTCCGGTAAGGACCAAGCCCGGGTCGACGGCGCATTGTGTTCCACGCGCGCCTCAAAGAGTGTCAGCGAGTGAAGGGGTCCGATGAGACCATTGCCTGCCGGGGTTGCGGGAAAGTCCGAAAGGGATACCGTGGCCCCCTGGCATTGCACAGGCAAGAGAAGGAACACGGGTGGGTTTTAGTCAGTAAGAGTCTGACACGCCCTCCCACTCCACCCAGAGCGGGAGGGAGTAATTTGATAATTTCCCACCCAAAAAAAAAAAAAAAAGGATATCTATCTATCTATCTTTATAATCTTCTCATTTAATACATTTTATGGGCCTGGTAAGATGCCTAAACAAGTGGCAATCGCTTTCAAACCATTTCATATTTCTGCAATGACTTTCAACAGAATTGACATAAGCTTTTCGGTAGCTTGTGTCAGTCCCACACACTTTTGACATTTCCATCAACGTTCTCGCTGATAGAATGCCACGTTTATCAAGGCCCTCAGGTACATTTACAAGTTAAGTTTCCCGTTTATAGTATTTTGACATTTTCGCGAGGGATTCTATTTATTTTGGGCTAACCAGAGATGTCCACCGCATTCCAAATTAAGTCATCTTTCATTGCAGCCTGTCGCCAAATACCTTTATTTAAGCTTCAATCCTACTCGTACTAAGTTAACATGGAGTAAACTTGTTTAAACACAGACGAATGGTTCCTGACACGCGTCCCGGCCATTAAACGTACGGCTCTGAATGGTTTGTAGGGCGGTGCAATTCCACAGGACAGTCGACGGCAGACGGCCCCTGTCTGAACCCCGCATGAATTATATATTGAGAACCTATTCATTATTTAGTTCTGTGATATGATGTGATTGTGATGTGATGTGAGGCTTGTGATTGTGATGTGATGTGAGGCTACTTTGGCGGGTTAAGGCTCAAAGCCTTAACCCGCCAAAGTAGGCGTGTTAGGATTTTTCTAAATGTAGTTTTGAAAGAAGTGATAAAAGAATTATCAAATGGTAGTGGTAGTGGTAATATGTATTCGAGTTTCTGTTTCTGTCGTCCCAAATTGAGTAGCTGAGGAACGAGTTTAATGGCGTGTGATTGGAGAGACCTTTGTCCATTTGTGGGCTGCTATAAGCTGACGATGATGATGTAGGTATTAATCTGGTCATTTATTATGGTTTGTTGGCATATTAAGAGAGATTTCTTTTTTGATGTGATTTAGTAATAATATGATATGTAACTCTTGCATGTGTTCTGTAGGTTGCAGGATGCATTTATGTGAACCTTATTGTGAATCTTAACAGATTTGCTATTCAATAGATGTAGACTAACACCCAATTAAATAAAAAAGAGTGATTTTCTTGTGTTACTAAAACTGCGAACACAATGACACACTTTTTGTATCCCTCGATAGAACACGTCGCTACCTAGACCTACCTATATGTAAAACAAGTTATCCACGACACACAACACACAAGTAAACAGGAATACCCGCTGATGTCACCCGGTGATCGCAGTTCCGGTTAATGAATGGCGAGCCAGCCTGACCGGACTTGTCTGTCAGACACGGAATGCGTTAATGAACATGCTTCACTGCGATTGGCTGCGATTGAACATGCTTCGGTTTGATTTGCTGCGTTTTCTCCTGCATAGATGCAGTTGTATTTGAATCAATAGGTATATGCTCGGTGTCAATTTTCAACGTTTTTCTGTGGCTGATATTGAGTTTAATTTATCCAGATATGGACTGATTCATAGAACACTGAATTTAATTTTACAGTGTGATTTTTTGAACTGAGCGTAAAATATGGTACGAATACGCAAACTTTTTTAGTACTTACTATAACAGTGTCAACTTACATTAATTTAGTTTTGTCAATAACGGCTACCTACGTGGGAACAATGTTCCTATGTGTTAGCGACGTTAACTGTTGTTAGAAATTTGGATAGTTAATATTTATTCGTTACGCAACAATGTTAATTCCTATTGATTCTATGGCTACAATTTAACACTCCTCCAAAGTTTACGAGCAAATAAATCTACAGCAAACCGGACTAGAATCGTTAATTTGTTAAATCTAAAGCTACTAAAGTGGCGCCAAATTGCTGTTTCACCACTTATGTACTAACTCTTGCGTCTTCAACTTAATGATAAACCACTTATAAACTCTCTTCTCTAATAAGTGTAGTACCTACCTACAGATTCACGTTTTCAGTTCTTGAAGAAAGTATTCATTAATTGAATGGCTATCATTTTAGGATATACGAGAAAACGAATAAAACTTTAAAAGTTACACTGTAACATTTTTTTCCGTTTATGTTTTTAATCAAATAAAAAGCACGCGATGCATTATAGGTTCACCCTAAGTCACAGCATTTTGCTGAGCAACGACCTGTTCTTGTACAGATGCGACCCACGGCTTAAATTTTTCTTGTACCTTTTTACACAGAGTAATTACGCAACGTGTATTGTCTTTGGTTTTGGTGCGACCCTGGCCATTAAATTATGACCTGCCCTAAAATCAAGGAATGAACAACACTGGTGCCGATTCTCTTGTCACAAATGCGTCTAAACTAGACTAAAAATCACCAAAATTTAGTTTACTCCTGTCAAACGATGATTTCCCATTCTGAAATAGACTAAAGTGGCACAACTTAACTATATTTTAGTTTGACAGCACTAAGATTGTACTGAGATTTTAATTTAGTGAAAATGACAATTTTGCTATTCTGAATTTGACGTTTTTCACCTAAAATTTTAATTTTCTAACTAATGCTGACCATTTTTAATCGCCACTGAAAATGGTGTGGAATATTATTAGTTGTCATGAACTAAAATTCACACGAACATCTCGACTTCGGGTGCAAAAACAGTACTGTACTGGATTTTTTTCTTTTCTTTTGCTTATATCTCGAAAATGCTGTGTCCTATCGCAAAAATAATGAAAATTTCTTATAACCCTAATCCTCAACACGTAGGTAATATTTTTTTTAATTTTCCATACAATAAGTGAAAAATTCCATATAAAACACGTCGAGGCCGCCCCCACTGCGCGCCTCCGGCTCTAAAAAAATTCACGGGGTAGGGCAAACAAGTGTGTACCACGTGGAGTCGCAATTGTCAAATTCGATTTAATAGTGTCAAAATATTTTTTAAATTTAGAGACTTTTTACTACAGAATAGCGTTAAGATTCTCATAGCCAAAAGTAAGGAATTTTAGTGATAGTTTAATTAGTTTAGTCCGGTGTACAAGAGAATCGGCACCATTGTCAAACTTCGAACTATTATTTTTGGTAATTTAAATTAGTGTACTGTGTATTTTATGTCTTTTTTGTAATGTGCGTCTTGTTTGTGTAGGTAGAATAATCCAATTTCCTATCTTTTCTTTTCTATCAGTGATATCTTTGTAAACTAGGTTAAGAAACAAATTACTGTGAATTTAAAGCGTTTCGGATCTCAATGCATGTAACCCAAAATGTGTCTACACGCCGTTAAGACGGGAACTAACCCAACTCATCGTGTCTTCACCATCACGATTATTTTCTATCGAATGTCTCATTTAAATTTAAAAACTTTACATAGGTACTTAACTTAAATGTTTGGTTAAACCCGAAAGCCCATAGCCCAAAAACCACATAGAAATCCTTTGAAAACTCGAGAATGTTCTGTTCCATCCATTACAGTAGTAAATGTAGCGACTAGGGGCTGCTGATTACATGCTCGTAATGAATCGAATGCCGTCGCTGAGGTTCCACCGCCACCGGTCCGCTGATGTTTAATTCAATCGATTCTGTTGGTTTTACAGCGATTTCGTGAGGTGTGTTTTGTTTTTTTGGGAACATTCTGGAAAACTTGGGCTCAACGGAGTAATTAAACAACGGTGTAAGCTGCGCAATCTCATGACAATGGGAAAAGATTAGCTAGTGAGAAATAATGGTAGCATGTTTACTCCTGGAGGGTTTATGTAAGTACTTAATTTCATACGGGCTTGACAAAATGCAGATTTGTTTTTTCGATTATGACTGATTTAGTATCCTGACATGGCACCACCAAATGTGCACTCAATTGATCTCGTCCACCACCGCACACCTCGCCCCAATAAGGCATCATCATTTCTCAAGCCTGAACTTAGCCCTCTAACAGCCCTTCCAAATTTCCTCCCCCTTCCCCCCTTCGTCTGACAGTTTATTAATCTAAACAACGAGACATGACGTGACGTCACAGAAGATAATGCTGAGAAACGATGACATAAACTTTGCACGGATCATGAATGCGGAATAAGATGGATACTCTTCCTATTTGAGAGACCGTACTTTCGTTTTGTGGTCTCGGAATAGGATGATGGAGATGGATAAAGTATCTTATGACGTGAAACGTCTTTCATTTCAGTCAGTATGGGGTCACTTGCAAAAACCATATGTAACGAAATATGTTTTGGCAAAATCACTTTTTAATTAGAGAGGATAGAAGATGTCGCTGACGTAAATGGCGATGTAATCGTGCGCAGCACGACGCATTTGGAACTAAGTTTATCATCGCGTGTTGTGTTTATTTAGTGATTTATCATTACATTGATCGATTCGAGCGGCAGTGGTCGCGTTTGACAGAGCTCACGACGTTATAGTACTTGAACTAAAACTACAATACTATTTGTACTGTTGAACTTGTTTTTTTGTACTTGTGGCCATAAAATGTTGTAGAGTTTAAAAAGGTGTGGGTTTTAGCAGAAATTTTACGACTGCTCTACTATGGCGCCACCGCGTGCGATACGTAACAAACAAAACTGGCGTGCAAGAGCTCGAGTAGCAAGAGAGAGATCCCGGCCCTTGATGACCCGCTTTGAGCTCGGCAGAACGTGTTCGTCTCCTCAGGGAGCGCGTTAGATTGAGCCAAGCGCAGGAACTACAGCCACCGTAGTGCGATAGGTTCAAGCGGGGTAAGTCGCCTCAAAAATCGTCGTGTCGTCTCGTTGAATAGAGGTCTCATTCTCTGCCACCATTGCATCCACAGTTATAACCAATTGTGTTATAATTGAAATGTGGGTGTGCTATAAGTATACATCTGCCCAACCGTTTGGGGAATACAGGCGTGATGTAGTGATATGAGTTTGGACACCAGTGTGGTCTAAGTGACCGGTTGTGGTTCAATAAAGTTCGTGTCGCGATTTCTAGGGGAAAAGTTTTGCAGGAAAGTATATAGCGAACTTTAAACTCTGCCGCAACTGCTTGGACGCATATAAACGTCGACAGATGCCCGTCATGAGCAGGAACAACGCATTTAGATATACGCCTTACTCAATCTAATAAAGCTAGCGCCGATCGAGGAGAGGCTCGTCTCCCCAAGGTAGCCGACCTGCCGTACATTACTTGACTGCATGTGAGCTCCAAAGTCAGAGATCAGCAATGCTCAACAGCATACGATCGTGTGGAATGAGTCGAAATGTTTAGATATCGCTCCGGGACAGTTTAAGAGTCCACTTAACATCAGCTATGATTGTCACGTTGAAGACTGAAGTCTCTCTACCATATAGCTTGGCGAAGCGAGGCAAATAGCGGAGGCCGTGAGTGACACCCCGTATATCATGTGTATGTCAGAAATAAGGCGCAGTAACCGGCGCGGTTAAGGACCTAGTTTAAATAAAGTATAACATAAGTTAATGTTTCAATAAAATTTGTAAATAAAGGTTTCTTGTGTATACGAGTATGTATTTCTTTGATTATAATCAGGGAAAATACTGTAGAGTACAAGCACTAGTGCTTATTACACACTCTCTAGCACGCAAAAAACGTTTCACGTACTTCATTGCGGCTGCGTCCCTGACAGCACAGCCTACCCGATTTTTTTTTATTTCAGCTGTCATATACGCTGACCACGCATTCTTCTTTTTTGTCGGTGCACTCTTGACAGAACGGTCGTAGTCATCATGTTGCAGTAAGATTTCGGACAGCCGTGATTTGTCTCACGATGTGACGCTATTCTTCTCTGTCAGCTGTAACATGTGTGCATTCTGGTAATGGGCCGCCCACTGCAGATTTAATCTGGTCAGTCCATCGCATGGGTGATCTGCCGCGTGCTTTTGTTCCTTCGACCTTTCCCTGCACTACAAGATGTTCTATGGAATTGTTTCCCCGTCGTGACACATGACCAAAGAATTGCCGTATTCGAGCCTATACTGTGGCCGATAGACGCTGTTTCATGCCGAGTTCTCGGAGTATAAATTTGTTGGTGCGAAATTCTGTCCACGACACTCCAAGCATTTTCCTCCAGCACCACATTTCCAGAGCGTCTATTTCTTCTTCTCGATTTCTCTAAATGTCCATGTCTCAGCAGAGTACAGGAACATGGGAAATACTAATGCCCGAATAAGCCGGGTTTTGGTCGCTTTGGTGATGTTGCGATTCTTCTAGACTTTATTTCAGCCTGTCCAAAGCAGACCTAGTTATGGCCATGTATCGCTTGATTTCATCTATGCAGCCACCTCTTTTCTATGATTGTACGACATCGCAGTTCACAATCTGGGTAACTTTAGGCGAATTATTGTTTGCACGGTCGACAATCATCATCTTTGTCTTACTTCTGTTTATTCACAAGCCGAATGCTAAGCTGGCATGTTCCATCTTGGAAAGCATACAGCGTAGTATCATCCACATGCGTAAATTTGATATTTTCATTCCAGCAATTGATACACCGTCCGTCCAATCCTCGAGGGTGATCCGCATTATCAGCTCTGAGTAAACGTTAAACAAGAGCGGCGATATGTTGCATCCTTGACGAACGCCTGCTCCGGGGTGGCAATCATTCGATATTACGCCATGTGTTTTCACTGATGTTCCATCCTCATAAAGATGACTCAAAAGGTTTACAAGGTGTTTGGGTGTACCAATAGCGAGAAGGGATCTCCTCAGCATGGGCCATTTCACCGAGTCGAAAGCATATTATATGTAGACTTGTTGAACTTTCGGGCTTTATCAATAATTTGACGCACGATAAAGATCTGCTCTCGAGTACCTTTCCTCCTAACAAAACCAGCCTGTTCAGATACAACTTCTTTGGACAAGTAGGTCTTCAGTCGCTCATTTAACACGTGTAGTAAAATTTTACTGGCGTGCGATATCAGTGTAATCATGCGATAGTTGCTGCCCCAGTGGTATGAATACAGTGTGGGTCCATTCTTTGAGCCAAGTTCCAGTTCGCCATATTTTGTAACAAAGAGCAAAATATTCGTACCCCCTGTTCCCCTGTGGCCTTGATAAATTGGAATATAATAGCATCTTTCCTAATACATAGCTTTACCATTCTTAAGATGTTTAATTGCAGCTTACACTTCCTCTTTGAGTATACTCGGTTCCATATCTTCATTACTGACTACATCTTAGGATTTTGTATATCTCAGAAAAAATCTCAGAAGATTCGGGCCTATCATAACGGAAGGTAACCTCAACTAGAGACACGCAGTACTTAGCATCTGCACTAATCTGTAGGTATTTAATACTTCAAAAAGAACAAATAATTATATATTTTCAACTTGTAGTCATGGAAAAATATCGTGAGAGATAATTCTCAACGATATGTGAAATCAAGTCAGAGGCCCATGTAAAATGTCTCGGCACCTTCAGAATTCGATTGCGGCAGTTACTTAATCGACTCGCAGAAAAAACTGGGTATGACTGTTTCAAACACGTCCATAATATAACTAAAAGGCTGTCGTGTTCTTCCCGATTCATTCTGCTTTTTTGGGCAACTCGTGGTCACAAACCTGTGAACAAAGGGAATATTATTAATTCACTAATTTTTGGATCTGTTGCTAGATAATAGTTTACACATGCTTATTTACCTACATTTATTTATTGAAACGACTTTTTACTCCAGGCAAATCGATTATTTTATTCACACCTACGCTACTATAATTTTAAGATTATTCATTTATACATTATACCTTTATTTAGGTAAACAATCAAGTAGCTATCAAATACACAATCACCATCGAACAAGAACGTTTCCAAATATTAAACTTTACTGTTATCATTCAAAAATTATATCATTATATAAATTGCATACTTACGTAATTTCATTCCACACATTCCACTTTTCAGAACACCAATAATTCTCATATTTATTATCTCATCTGCTCGACGTCCGTATGTACTGCAGGGATCCAGCAAAATATCAGCGTCAGGTATATTTGCCTGACACAATATGCTGAGTTGGACTCCCATTTGGTGCAATCTTGAGACACACACCACACTTTGTATGTTTCATTATTTTAAAGTGTATTAGCCAATAGTGTCATCACAATGTCTTGTTTTCTTCTTTATTTATTCTTTTGTATATTGGCAGCTTGTAGCTATATTCATGCAATTGGTTATTATTTAATCTTGTTTTTGTATTTTGTGCTATGTCTTTTGTGTAAACCAAACAAACGATATATCTATCTATTTATCCATGGGCGGCTTTAAAACTTAGGTACTCACTAACCACAAGAAAAGAAAAAACAATTTTTTGTCTATTTTGGAGAACCATTTTTCTTCACCAATTACAAATTTCACTACCGAACTAAAAGTCTCAGTAAGACACTTGAAGTGGAACAATTAAGAAAATTAAATTTGCGTGTACCGCAAGATGGAGATATGGGGGGATTCCCCTCCCTCGGCTGGCAAACTTAACGTCTCGCAAATTGGTGTGATTAATCGTGTTCCAACCGGCAACAAATTTTGCCAAGGTCATGTTGGCGACATCGCGAGTATCTGACGATAATTGTGAGGAATTCCAATCAAATTCAATTCGTTTTATTGGTTTTCTATGGGATCTGCGGTTCCTTTGAAAAAAGATGTCTGTTGTTGTGGAATTGTTCAAAATATCACCGTTTATCCGATCGAATATATACGATTTTTTTTTGATATTTTACGATTGAGATGCCTGTAATTTGAAAAGCCTTGCTTCACTACAGTACTATCTGTTGAGTCCGCTATTGTATTCTTCTTTTTATTTCGAACTAGCGACCCACCCCTGCTTCACACGGGTGCAATGTACTGATGCACACGTCAATATCCTAATGTTCATACGGTTAAAAACAAAATACAGCATGAAACTGCCAAGAAACTGCCGGATGATCCCAAATTATACAGTAACACTATGATGAGTACCATATTTTGCCTAACCTTACAATAAAAAAATAAAAGTTGTCTCTTGTATATGGTTGATTGTGGATGGTTCCACTATTTCGTTAAACTGGATAATATATGAAAAAAATGGTGAGTCGTTTTCCATATGTATTGTGGTCAGTTTGGTCGTCCAAATACTTTTATTAATTCAATTCATAAATTAATTTCAATAATCGCAGTTCCTTAATAGCCACGCAGTGATAGCCTAGTGTTGTGACCGTCGGATTGCCAAGTCATAGGTCTCGAGTTCGATCCCAAGGCACCTCTGACTTATCGGATTTATTTGCGTATTGTATAATTATCACTCGCTTCAATAACGGTGAAGGAAAACATCGTGAGGAAACCGGCATTCCTGAGAGATATTTCTCGACGGCATGTGAAGCCAAGTCAGAGGCCCAAGGGTGGCTTCAAAATTCTGACACCAGGTTAGTCATTAACCATACGAAAAGAAGAATAGCCGAGGAAAGGTCATTGACCCCTGTCAGTCATAATGATTTTTTGGTTTTTATTGTTCTTTTATAGTTTTCAATTAAATGATGTAATGTCCAGGCATATTTAAATCTTAATCAAACGGTCTTTTTTCATAAAATATTTTATCAGATAAGGATTAATAATATACTTACTGGACTGCCTCGTTGGTCTAGTGGTTGCAAGCGCTACTGCTGAGCATGAGGTCTTGGGTTCGATTCCCGGGTCAGGCAAAGTGTTATTGGGTTTTTCTATCTGGAATTTCTCAGTAGCAGCCCGGGGTCTGGATTTGTACCCAGTTGATGGCAATAGGCTCGCCCCCTATTACATGGGACTTAAACATAACTGGTGAAATGTGGGTGTACACCTCTGCCCAACCCTTCGGGGAAACAAGGCTTGATGTTATGTTACTGGTCAAAATAGCTTCGGAAATAACATTTCTTCTTAAATGAAATTCTGAAAGACTGTGGGTTATCCTTAGAAGATAGACATACGCTATCACGGACTTTTCTGTTAATTTTGTTAAAATATGCAATCCAGTAGCACATAATTTTTATTTATCTGTAACGATTTAGTCAACGCACGCCATGTAAGAGCTCAAAAACGTTCCTTTTCACGACTTTATTATAAAATAATTATATAAATAAACCTTCCGGAATACATTCTAAATGATGTTAAAAACCTCATCAAAATCCGTTGCGTATTTTAGAAGATCATCGCAGACATACAGACAACCGCGAAAAGCAACTTTGTTTTACACACTCGTATAATATTTAGAGAGAGATAGAGAAGAGATTAGAAAAGGTAATTTTACATTTATATTTAGTGGTCTCAGTGTTAATATTATAAAAGGCTTGCATCAAAAACGATCGACTTGTTATAGTGTTGGTCCTTAAAGCATCCTTGCTAATTACTTTTCAAGTGAGTCACTGCGTAAGTTCATAGCACATGAGCTTATGTAAATTTTATATCAACAAATATTTTAGTAAATAAATGACTTGGAGCTGTTCCAATTGCTTGCCGCTAATGGGATGGCCACGTGCCCACCTAAGTACCTACTTATTATTTACTTAGGCATATTTTTGAGACCCACGTCAGGAAAATGGGTTTGTGATTACTTGCAATTTGAAGTATCTACCTAGTTTCTGCGTTACACATAAACGACATGCCAAAGTGATGAAAACTATGGTTTCACAGGAAGTAGTTTTTTTTTTTGTATCCGAAACACCTTGTGACTGTACCTAAATCACCCTAGGCTGATAAAATTTTCGTTTTTCCTAATTATGTTAATATTAGTGTTTGAGTCGGTTCCCCCTTAGGGGGAAGGGCCGCACTCCACCCCGTACGGCCCTGTAGAGCTCGTCTCCGGACTGGTCACTCTCCCACCGATATAAGAAATGAATTCCCAAATAAGAAGTCCGATACCTTGTCCCATTAATAAGGCCAGGAAAGGATTGAAAGAGATTGTAAATAAGACGGAAACTCATTGTTATGAAAATATATTGGATGTGGTTTTAGAAAGCTAATAAATAATAGTGGGATGTAAAGTATATTATTATATAAACCTGTGAGTAACCCTTACGTTAGCGTAACAGGTATTTGGTCAGTCATTACTCACACGATACCTCACATCTGCGCTCGGAGTACTCAGAGCAACACTTCCATAAAGTGACGCAAGCGGCTTCCCAGCGGCATTGCGTCGGCATCACGCTCTTTTGGAGACATGGTCCCTAGCAGTTCTTTCGAACTGATAAACGTGACGAAGCGGCTTTCCCTGCGGCAACTGTGCGACCGTCCTTGTACAAGCAACAGAGCGGCTAGTTCCAGCGGCATTGCGTCGGCATCATGCTCTTTAGGAGACATGGTCCCTATCAGTCCTTGGACTGAATATAAGATAGATGTGGTCACCCAAACCCCTGGAAGTTCACCCCTCGCACAACAAGCATATCTGCAAGACACGTGTTCATGTAAGTCTGACCGAATTATTGGTCTGAGATAAAGAATACAATATTCAAGAATAGCTAATTAATAGAGTTGAGAATCAAACTCATGAATCATTATTTATTTAATAGAGTTTTGGATAATCTCTCTTAAAGCTCTATTATTAGTCAGAGGCAAAGAATACAAAATTCAAGATTAAGTTACCAACTAGGTAATAGATTAGAGAATCATGATTTGAGAATCATTAATTAATAGAGTTGTGGATCAACTCTCTTGAAGGCCTATAGACAGCCCCAAAGTGCCCTCCCTTCACCACTTCCTAGTGTTTGAGCTGGGGAGAAGAAGTGGCGCAACAAACTCCCCAGCAACACGTCTCTGTCTGTTTAGTTACAAGAACTTAAATTACTTCACCAGCCTAGGATGATTATTATAATGAAAGACACACCCAGTCGCTCCAACAAACACACACACATACTCGTACTACGTTAAATACTACATTATTCTAATTCGGGCTCTAACCCAACTATATTTAACATAATAAATAATACTAGCTGTTTTACGACAGCCACCGGACATAGCCTCTATGGTATTCACCGAGTCTGCTAATATAACTCGCCTAGGTTATTACGTCTGCACCCTACCTTGGTCTAAAACCAAGTCCTGCTCTCGCAGCTGAGCACCAATATCAAATAATTCCTTAGAGAGAATTAGATTACGACTCACTTACAAAATACTGCACACATTACCAGTCTAGCCTCGGGCTCCGCTTCGTGTCTCGACCGTCTGCCGAAGTGCTCCAAAAGTCACTGCCTTTCTTAGACTACGTGGTCGCTACCTAACGTGGTCTTAAACCCACTAACAACTTTATAAATAATGCTCGGTCTCTAACGACAGCCTACGAACTATAACTTGATAATTGATATTCATCAAGTCTCCTAGCTTAACTCGCCTGGACTCTGACGTCCTTAGCCTTTCGTGATTCAAAATCAACTGCCTCACTTGTCTTCAAATATCCATCTCCTCCGTTCCCCACATTCCTAAAACAACCAACTTCCCACAGTTTGGAAGAATAGGTTTATTGCAGTTTTTGTGTAAAAATTCTCAATTGTTTTAAAAGGGTCCGTTCAAATTGCCTGAGTAGGTCGGGTATCAGCGAACATTTATGAGAAACACATGTGCGAGTGTTCAGAGAATATCAACCTTTTAGGACGGAAGAAACAAAAGTTACAATTTATATATATATTGTATTGTAAAACCATACTATTATGTTTTAGCACTAAACCTATTAAAGTATTTTAGCTATCTGCTTGAATAATAAAACTATCAATACAATAGTATAACTACAGTTATAGGACAATAGATGGTTACATCAATGGAAGCATTGACTATTTGCATGCCTTTGAATGGCTCATAAGTATCACTCTAGTTAGGTAGTTAGCATAACTCTAGATTTCTATCTGTTAGTTACCTTACTTTCATTACGAGTATATTCATGCAAGAGCACGCTTGATCCCACTAACTTTGAGAACTGCATGTTGACAATCCCTGCTTTGATTTAAATTCTTAGAATTTGCCAACATGTTTTCCATCGTGAGATGGGATTTCTAAGGGCTTCAATAGTGTTTTACAATTTTAAAGAAATAGGATCGTTTGTTATTTATTAGGGTAACGTTTCAAGCTGTCAAACCATAAAATGGAGATTTAATGTGTTTCTAAGTGGCTCGAACCGTATGCCGATTTTAAAGTAAATATTATAATTTGTTATAAATTAGAATAAATGACACACAGTCACAACCTGCTTTGCTCAGAACTGGGAGTCGCCTTACGGTACGAAAATTATTCATCATACTCGAGATCATGGCACAACATAATGTAAAACCGCACTTTGCAAAAAGGCGACGATTAGATATGTAGCGGTTACACCACCACATACGAACTACGCATCAAAGACATGACGTCACACAAATCCTGCATCGCGCAATTAGAGTTTACCGCGCGAACGACATAGATAAGACTATCCGACATCAACAGTTGGGCAGTCGGCCCGCCAGACACAACACCCGTCTGGTTGGAGGATCCTCCCTTTTCTATGGTGGATGAGTGAACTTTACACCCTGTTCCTCATGCCTCCAAAGATATAGTTTATAACATACCCACAGAGAATACATCTTTTGCACACCAACACAACTATCTCGGTCCTAGCCTGTACAACAAAAAAAGTAAAGATCTAAAATTAAAGAATCTTGATAGCCAAACATGCAAAAAAAAAATAGGATAACGAGCGCTTGTGAGAATCTCCACGAGTTAGTTATCAATATTAAAACATAATAAATAAAAAATATAAAAACTGATTTTCAAAACTCATACTTCAAGTAACCACAGTGCTGCAGTGTGTTGAAAAAAAACATTAAATCATCATTCATTATCTTTTCGTTTCATCATGCCTGCGGAGTTACGCTAGCTCATTTATTTTGATCCTGTATAAGATGTCGCACTTGTTTGTTTGCCATACATGGCAATGGAAAAAGTTTCCATACTTTCTACTTCCTTTACCTAAAGCGTTTAATATTCTAAAGGATCATCTTTTACTGAAATCATAAAAGAAAAATTCACAAAAAAAAACGACTTCCAACAAAAATCTCTACAAAGTGAAAAATAATTTAATTTCGGAAGTCGGTGACTTTGGTTTTGAATTTTCGTTGTTTTCCACCGACTTCCGATATTATAGTTTTTTTCACTTTGTAGTGTATTTTTGGAAGTCGGTTTGTTAATTTTTTTTGTAAAAAAGTTGTCATTTTTCACGTATTACTTGTGGTACCTACCCCACAAAAATAATATAATACGACCACCTGCTATGTAAATAACAGTGACAGGAACTTATCATAATTGTCATACACATTAGTGGGAAAATACGTATTATCGAAGCTAACTCAAAAACTGTTCAATCTAAAGTTAATAAAATTTATATGGGACCACCTAAAGAGTACACTTTCAAACAAAAAAATAATTTAAATAATGGGTCCACAATAATTGACGGAGAAATCGGTGGAAAAAGATTTTAAAAAAAGTTACATACGCTACGAACATTGAACCACCTCCTTTTTGGAAGTCGGTTAAAACCAATACTGTCACCACTAACTAATTGAGTACGCCTTCGCTTTTGTGCAAAACAGTTTTGACATTCATCACTAACTTAAATAAACCATTTGAAAGACAAAGCCTGCTCAGACGTTACACGATCTCCGAACATTGTACCCGCGATGGTTGTCGGGTAAAAACTGATTTAACACAATAGTCGGGGTATCAGCGTGTAATCCGTGGCACCTGGCAGCACTGATGTTACGATATGTAGATGGCTAGCCGACCGTTGCTGAGCACTTACCGTTAAAAGGTCCTAATAACATTTTTTTATTGAATTTTGTTACTTTGCTTGCACGTAACCGTTCTGGCTTCTAAGCTTAATTTCATTATAATCTTGTTACACATTTAAAGCTGCTAATATTTACGTTACAGTCAATACTGCAGCATAGCTTTAGTAGATGCTAATCTGAAGAAGTACAGATACCAAGTCCAGTGCACAGAAAACAGTAATAAAAACCGCGTAGCATCAAGTCTGTCATTTGCTACGGCGTAGCAGCTACGTAGCTGCTACGCAGTAGCAAATGACTTGGTATCTGTATGCAGTTACTGCCTTACTAATAAACGTCTTATATCAGGTGAATAGTTACACACCGTTTTCTCTCTTTCAGTCGTCAGTAATTTGACTTTCGAAAGAAGAAGACAAAGCGTTGTGTTACTACACAGACGCTATACAACGTTTATTAGTAAGGAGGTTAATCTATATCTACACTCTAATAATAATATTATAAAGAGGTATTTGTTTATTTGTTTGTAAGTTTGTATATAGGGGTAATCTCCAGAACTCCAAAAATCTCGGAGATCTAATTCTAGAAATGTCTACAATGGTTGGAAGCTACATTATTTCTGAGTGCTATTGACTATAAATTATATTTATATCGTGCCCATTAGCCTAGCTATCACATTAACTATAAACTTGAAGTAATTTACTTTTTGTAAATATGTATTCGACGGCTCCACAACGCTTCAAATGGCCAAAATACTCACTTACTGTAGTTGCTAGGCGGCTCAAAGCTCGTATAATTCGGTGTATTTGAGTTTTGCTTCATTATTCATTGCTACTGTTGACTGACTGCAATACAGACTCAAACAGTGTTTAGTATGAGGAGTTTACGGAATGAAATTCAAACTAGCTGAAATGCGCTCGACTGAACTCGATTCCAAATGACATTCGTAGTTACGAAACACTTTCTGTTCATATTTCCTAGCTATCATAAATTACTGATTCACCATACTATAAGAAACAGCGAACTTCACCTCTAACGGGTATTAAAAAAAGCTGATATACCTACTCGTAAAGAATTTCAGGAAAACTTCTAGAATTTTTTTCCAATCTTTTTCCCGAATTCGGAAGCTTGATAACATAACTTTTTGATCTCGATCTGTTTGCTGCGAAGTTAAATTGAAAGTTGATAGGTAATCCGATGGAAGTAAGTCCTGATAGGATAAATGAGTTTAAATAGTTAGAGGCCTTTTACTGATGGAGTTTACGGTGGCGGATTAATTGAAGCGGCAGTAGTGGTCAGGTCAATGTGGAAGCTAGATAGTCGCCATGCGTATCTGGTGCGAAGATTGTGTGTAAATCGTAAACAATCAATTTTATATTATTATTTACTATAAACCCATACTTCCATATTTAATATTATAAATGCAAAAGTAACTCTGTCTGTATGTTACCTTTTGACGCTTTCACGGTGAGATGGTTACAGAATAGCACTGCAGAACTTAGGATATTCGAGTGGACTTTGTATCCTGTTAGTACGTTATCATAGGAAAATCTCCGACATCTATGAGGGCGAGGCCACGAGCAAAAGCTAGTTATTAATAATAATTATTGTTTATATTTTGCAGACGTGCATTTCTCGGGACTTGCCAAATAGTGCTAGATTATTTTTTATTAGTTTATTTATCATTTATATACATTATTTGATAGTTTGTGAGAAATGTGAGAACTTTGTAGGAATAACAGACTGCACATTTGTAGACCATTTTCTATGTTGTTAAGTACCTGGTACTTGCTGACAGGCCTACACTGTCCTCTCATACCCATTAATACTGTAATTTGAAAACATTGTAAAAGCAATTTATTTTTAAAAGAATAACCGTGGAGTTTCTTTCCGGCTCTTCTGCATAGGAAACCACCAATTGGAACCTAGCTTCTGACGTTTCAAAAGTGCCCATGTAGGTTTATGTGAAATAAAATATTTTGATTTTATTTGATTTCGACTGAACTTATCGCGCGAGCTAGAGTTCGTGAATTCGAAATCCGTCCATTGAACGGTTGATGTGTGAACATGATGAGTAAACATAAATACGTAACATTGTCAACTAAATTTAAAAAAAACTTACCAATAAGTCTGATTTGAGTGAGATATATCGAAGAGAGCGGTGCGCAGTGATTATCGACTTAACGGTCCCGCATGACGGGAACCTCGTGAAAGCCGAGAAAGATAAACAAATTAAGTATCTTGACTTGGCTCGCGAGGTTGTTGACATGTGGGATGCAATCATTGTGCGGATAGTCGCATTAGCCAATGGATTAATTGCCAAGAGCCTTGAACAACATCTAATTAGGCTCTCGTTGGGCAGCTGGATTAAGGGCCTGATTCAGAAAGCGGTACTCCTGGACACGGCTCGCATTGTTAGGAGGTTCCTCTCTCTGGAGCCCAGACCACCGAGTAGCTTAGAGCCTGTTTCCGATACCAGTGGGCTAATATTTTCAATATTTTTTTAAAATGTTTTCATATTTTTTAATTGGAATATTTAAAAATATTTATATGTAAATAATGAAATAAAGGAAATAATAATAATCGCTTTATTGTCAGGCAACTAAGGCCCATGGGTAAAATACCCGACTAGTCTGACAAAAAAGTAACTATTACTTTAATTTATTATTATTTCGGGATGGGCCTTATCTTGACCTCGATCTCGCCTGATGGGTATTAAAAATTACATTAAACTATTGACTAATACGTCAAATTGGCGACGCACTATGATTCAAAAGGCCGATTTAGCAAGACAAAAAGGGTTGCTGAAATTCTATAATAATACTAGCAAAAGCGATAACAGATACTCCCGAGGTTACTGTTCCGTTGATAATTTTGTGCAAGTACCCTCCAATAAATTAATAATTAATTTTAAAGTGTTATTACGAGTGGCATGCATAATGAAATCATTCGCTTTTCTGCGTCGATATGTCAATATTTCAAAGTGGGTATAAAATTAATTATTATATATTATATTATTTAGTGATGGATCGTGAAGTTGATGGTAAGTACTACTTACTACCTTTAATATTCAAATTGCAAATACTCGTACCTTACGTTTGCCAAAAAATGACCGTCTGATGTGATGGATTTTTAGTGCGAACTTTGTGTTACTCGGACCAGAAACTACATGTACCTTCTTGTGCAACTTTTTTATGTGGTAGTCTTATTTATATAGTGTTGCTCAAAGTAAATTAGAAAGTGCGGACTGGTGCGCAACCTTCCCAATATCTTAAGTTAAGCTGAGGATGAGATTTTTTTTTCAGAAATCGTAATATTAATCTCCAGGAGAGAGTTTTATGAACAATGGATAAAATACCCAAAAAACGAATTCAAATCAAAGAAACAAAGAGTTTGCAAAATTGTTAGCTTTTGAGCTTGATCGTGTTACTCAAGAAAATCGTATGATAACGTATTCAAAGATACTGGACTTTGTTAGAAAAATACGCCATTAAGATAGTTTGGGGAATATCATTTTGCCAAGCTTTGATGATTCCAACAATGAAGTTGAGTAAATATAGGTTCTTAATTTCGTAATAAAATTATTAAAACTATAATTTTGTATTTTTATTTCCACCATTATTTAAGATAAGTTATGATAATATTTATTTTGTAAAACATGAGTACAGTATGAAGGTCATATAATTAATATGTGGTGGCTACATGTTTTGCCATTTATGGCGTACAAAATTAGTTGCACTAGACAAACAATACAAACAAAAAATATATATTAACAATGTCAGAATTTAACTTTCATTCCAAATTACAATATTAAAATATAAATTCAATTCAGAATCACTATGTTAAAATTTAAATTCAATTTGAGTAAGACGTACAAAAAAAATAAAACAAATTAATACGCACGATCAGAATTTTATACAAGCAAAATATCGATTAAAATTCATCTACGCTGTAATAGCACTTCTCTAGTAAATAACCCCGGAAGTGACTTTTTAAATTTGTTAGAGGCATACATTTAATAGTATCTGGTATTTTATTATAAATATTTGGAGCAATACCAAAGAAACTCTTTTTCATTAAAGCAGTTTAACACTTGTTTTGACATAACAAATTCTCATATTGGGCACGAATTGGGAATTTATTTATTTAATATTCCTTATGGAATTCGGCTCTGTTTTCTGCTTAGAAATGACCTATTTTATGCTGGCTTCTTTTCACGTAGTAAATTTTCTTAAGCAAATGTCAAGATATATTGGTTTTTTTTTTACTGTTAAATATATATATATATATTATTAGCCAGCATAAAATAGGTCATTTCTAAGAAGAAAAACAGAGCCGAATATATATATATATGGCGTTTTGTGCATATAATGTGACGTCCACCTGCTTATGGCGTCTGGTATACTGACGCCCAAAGGGAGACTGACCACAACGTACTCTATAGGTTCTACTGGTTGTAGATATATAGACGTTTTGTTCCAAAATTGGACGTCATTTTTTTTGCGATCTACCTGTATTGTATATTTTGTTAGTTCAGTGACTTACCGTTCCAAAAAAAAGAGGCGCTCCTGTAGTAAGCAATCATTTCATAATTAGCCGTAATTGACGTCCCCGCGTTTAGTCGAAAATGCGACGTTGCCACTTTTCCGTGTGTTTGGGATCGTGATTCTTTTCTTGTTTACATTCATGTTTTATATTTTTAATTTCGCTGCATATTGACAATGCACGAGCACGTTTAGTCTGTGACTAAAATGACGTCCGTGATTGTGATTATTGAAAATGAATAAAAATACCGACGTAGTGAAAGGATTCTCCAGTTAGTGCCTGGATTTAAAGGTAAGATTGCCATATTATTATTATTATTATCCGCGCCGCGGGGGGGCGGAGGGGCTCGCGGCGCGGCCCGTGCCCGTGCGCTGATGAACGGTTACTAGGAGACCATCTATGCATTACATACCTACCTATCCTTTGAACTTAAGGGTACGTTTTAATTTAGTAATTGGGATAACACTTGTAGAAAATACTTGATGAGATGACCCAGTGAACTCGAGTTAACTTTTTAGCCGCCGCAGAATTTAAATGCCTAAATAGAAGATCCCTCTGACATTCGTCTCGCTTATGTAGATCATGCAATACTACAATATCGTTATCGCATTTTCGCGAGAATGAGAATTTCGCGGTTAGTAAAATGAGCTGCGCGATGAGAAATCCCCGATAGTCCCGATACCGACGACAGCTCAGAAATGCGTCAGCTATGAAAACGCTGCGCCCGCCGCACGTTGAGTTGGGTTCTCAGGATTTAAGTAAAAGGTGTAAAATAGAGTAAAAGTGAAAAGTACCTACCTGTTTATAAAAACTAGCTTTTTTACTTATTTTTTTAAATATTGCTCTGCTGTTATATTAGATAATTTATTTTTCTTACAGAAAATGAAAAAATATCTTCTTAAAAGCGTGATATAAAAAAGACTGATAAGTGTTTTTTTTTTTATATTACTACCTACGGTAATTCATATTTTTTTTAAATTCTCACATACACACAAACTTTCACACTTATAATATTAATATGATTAGTATGATAGCCTCAGTTTAGGCAGGACGGAAAACGAAAATAAGACAGTATTATCATTGATTAAAGTAGCAAAAAATAAGCCATGTCTTGCGCATAATTTCTGTATTCGGGAATACCTACTCATGCTATTATTAATTATTCTATTTTAGACAAATGCAATATGCTCTTATTTTCTAAGAGCCTACTTTTTACCTGAACTAAGCTTTAAATTGCTTACAGAAACCCAGAAACTATCGTGCAAGAAGAGATCAAGAGAAATCAAATGACGAAGTGGGACTGATGCTGAAATGTCAAAACACACTTTAGATAAGTTGCATCCAGATAACAGCCCTGAAAATGTATCTGATTCTGCTTGTGAGCAGACAAAAGTAATTATTTCTCAATCAAATGCACTAATTTATAATTCTGCTTTTATTTCAAGTTTCAACTTTTCTTCTTCATAAGTTATTCGATTTGAGTGATTGCGAACAGTCATTATCAAAGTTTACTAAGTTTCTGATTGGACTCAATATTTTTGTTAAATAACTTTATGTCCCGTTATTCCATGTATTCCGCTTAGTGGCAGCGACTGATCAGAACTACATTTCGACGGGGATTCCCTTAACTGCACAGTTGTACATGTACCTACAGCTATTTTCAACTTATTTTATAATGTCTCTTTTATTTCAATTATTTGAATTCGTGCAACAAAATATCCTAAATACAGATTTTTTTACATTCTTGACATTGACATTTTTTTTGTTCAGTTAGTGGCACCAATTGTCAGCTATTGCAGACAAAAAAAAAATAACATATATGTGCCTATTATATTTTATAATATTGTGTTGGTTGTTTATTTAATAAGACATGTTTTTGTGTACATCGCAATTTTGTAAAAAAGTTACTAGTATTTGTATGAATCATTCATGCCGCACGGCATTTGACATCTCTCATAAGGCATTAATGTTGCACAATAATTGGCGTCCGTTAAAAAATAGTAACGTTGTAACCGTCGAGATGCATAACAGTTTTCTTTATTTCCAAAGTTACGTGGTTTTAAACCGATTTGCACTAACTTTTTTTTTTAACAACCAATAATCAGTGAGTGATAAAGCTACTCGTTATTGGGAAACAAATGTGCAAGTCGCGAGCTACGCCACAATAAATAACGTAAGACTTTGCTGCAGTGCTTACAGTAACACAGTTTTTATTTGGTAATTATAAAAGTGAAAAACTTTTTTAGGGGCATGAGGAACAGGGTGTAAAGTTCACTCATCCACCATAGAAAAGGGGAGGATCCTCCAACCAGACGGGTGTTGTGTCTGGTGGGCCGACTGCCCGACTGTTGATGTCGGATAGTCCTATCTATGTCGTTCGCGCGGTAAACTCTAATTGCGCGATGCAGGATTTGTGTGACGTCATGTCTTTGATGCGTAGTTAGTATGTGGCGGTGTAACCGCTACATCACTCCCCTCCGGAGACCGGAGGTCGATAGTGGGCTGAGTCTTGTATCTTGCGATGCTTCACAGTGCCAGCTAAGGTGCCAGTGAGTCGGAACCGGATACCGCACAGTTCGTGGTGAGTCGGAACTGTCTGCGGTGATTGCGGCGGTTGTGGTGATTGAGGTGATTGCGGTGATTGAGGTGATTGAGGTGATTGCGGTGATTGAGGCGATAGCGGTGATTGCGCTGATTGAAATGATTGCGGTGATTCCCCAGTGAGTCGGGGTGATGAGGCTGAGGGTAATGACCAGGAATGCGCGTTCGCTGCATGCTGGTGGTCAGGATACCCGTTGAAGCCGAGGGTGCTGGCTGTCTGTTTGACTCGCCTCACGAAAGCTTGCGGGAGTGATGATGATGACGTCGCGCTGAAGTAGTTGCACGAAGGCTGCGTTGACGTTCATAAACGGGGTCACCAATTTAGGGGCATGAGGAACAGGGTGTAAAGTTCACTCATCCACCATAGAAAAGGGAGGATCCTCCAACCAGACAGGTGTTGTGTCTGGCGTGCCGACTGCCCCACTGTTGATGTCGGATAGTCCTATCTATGTCGTTCGCGCGGTAAACTCTAATTGCGCGATGCAGGATTTGTGTGACGTCATGTCTTTGATGCGTAGTTAGTATGTGGCGGTGTAACCGCTACACTTTCAAGTCTAGATTATAATATTATAGAACGTGTTTTATTGTTTTTAGTTTTTAAAATGGATAATATGGCAGACATTGACATAGAGAGGAAGTTATTTGATTACATCTTGTTGTTTTTATTATTTAAAAATATGGCGTCCGATTAACATTAATGACGCAATAAATATTAAGTATTTGTTTTTTTCTTCATTTAAGTTTGATTTTACTGTTGGTTGGTTCAGACTGGTGTACAAGTCTTCAAAATATACGTCGTGTTAGTTATTTCACATTGTTAAGTATTTCACTTCCTATTAAATGTATAATAAAATTATATGGATGTCAGTTTTTCACAGCATTCATGCTGCATAATAGTTATCTGACGTCCGTTATTAATATTATGTGAGGAAACTATCAATTTGTTAATATTTTGTGCAGAAAATTCATTTTAAGATGTGTTTTATTTTTTAATTACCTATGTGTTATACAGATCGGACATGTTTACCTTCTTACAATTATGCAAAATATACGTTTTGTTTGGACTTTCAGATTGTAAGACATTTGGCGTCCTTCAAAATGTAAAAAAAATATAATAAAAGTACGGATATCATTTGAAAGTATTCTCACTACACTATAATTGGGCGTCAGTTTAATAAAATGAGGCAATATATTATATTTTTTGTTTTTTGTGCAGTTAGTTAATTTAAGTTTGATTTTATTATTGTTACCGACCCGTATTATAAGCAGTTTGGATTGGTGTACACGTTTTCAAAATATACTTTGTGTTTGGAACTTTTACATTGTAAAGCATAAAACGTACAAAAAATATATTGTACGGATGTTAGATTTTCAAAGCATTCATACTGACTGATAGATAACTGACGTCCGCTATGAAAAATTATGTAAGGCAATTATTATTTTATTTGATTTTTTTTGTGCAGTTACTGCATATAGTGCGACATTAAAAATTGTTGTGTAGATATTGTCTGTTCATTTTATAATAGTTTAAGACATTATTGAAACCGTTATGTCCACACTATGTTTTATAATTATGTTGTCCTAGCTATGAGCCAAAATAAACTCTTAATTTTCATACAACCATAAAACGAGTTTTTCTTTCACTTCTTATTTGTACTGGATACCTATTAGTGTTTATTAATCATTCAAACCGCCCAACATTTAGCGTCCAATTTAAATAAAAAATTGCACGACAGTTAGCACCTGTTAAAATATTATTATGTGCAATGAATTTAGACGAATTAAAACCTCATAAAATGAATGTCCGAATTTGGTTTATAAAGGTTTTGCGCTAAAAACGATCGTAAAAATATATGGGCGTTAAATATCTTGCAGTGTCAATATTGTACAACAATATGACTTCCGTATAAATGCTAAGTAGATATTGTCACATTAGGCATTTTGTTCAGAACTCCCAGTTCATACATTTGTTACCGTCGCGACAGTCAACAATTGTATGAAGTGTATGAACTGAGAGGCCTGAACTCTAACTAACTTAACATTAGTAGGTAGGTAAGTACGTAAAGGATGCAGTGCCAAACTAGACCCTATCTACCGCTTTTTGAGAACACCATTTTCCTGCCGTTAAACTTAATTATTTTTAAGGTAACTACCATAAATAAGCTTTTTCCTACAACATAAAGTCGGAAGACTGCGTACTTTAAAATTTTGAGGAATGTAATTTTTAAGAAACAGTACCTACTGGTTTTACATAGTAAGAGTGGCAACGTCGCATAAATGGAAGGAAGTTATATAGCAATGATAATAAACAAAACATGTCAATATTCAAGGGAAGTTCAATAATTCATAAAAAAGGAGGGAACTCATAATGATACCCTACTGCCTGTCAATATACGTATATTTGTATATTAATATAGAGTTTTTAATTTAAAAAAAAAGTACATAACCTTATTTGCCCCTATGCTACTAGCCAATATTTGCTGAAACAATGAATCTAAACCAAGCAGAAGCAGTGGACGTCATAATGATGGAAACTAAAAGGATGCCAATTGGGTACCCGGATGTAAATATATATATATATATATATATATATATATATATATATATATATATTCGGCTCTGTTTCTTTATTCTGTCTGTTTTGTTTAACAAAAACAATAATTATATACAATGTGAATCTGGACTTACGACATTAAATTAAAACAAGCACAGTACTAGTCCATAGAAACATTTTAAAAGACGAAGATTAGTAGTTAATGGAAAATTGAAAAATTGCAATTTTCAAACAAAATAAACAGCAGAATCAACTGCATAAAAAGTAAACACGCTTTATCTACGAAAAGTCACTAACCTGTTGCGCGGCCCGATGCGGGACGCGGCGGGGGGCGGCGCCTGCGCTGCGGTGCGGGGCGTAGGTGGACGTGGGTAGGTAGTTTAGTCGGAGAACAACAAATTAGCGGCATAAACTCACTAAGTTGCGCGTTGTTAATTAAAAGATCACTGATTGAATAATTAATCACATAATAACACATCACAATCAGAATTTACATCAATAGTCAAATTTTTAAATTTTCAAGGTTTCCACCGTTGTTCATTATGCACAAGCGACATCGATACCTAATTAACTAACACTGAACAATAAGTCACACTAAATCGTCTTTAATCACAAATAACAACTTTTTTTTTTCACAAAATCACGACAATGCGCGCGCGGCTCGTCTCGAAATAAACACAGTAGCCATGTGCGGTCCTCAAAGGGTGCCGCTGCACTGACACTGACCGACCGAGTCCCGAGACTTTTTGCCGAAAAAATTCCGCTCACACACACGCTCGCAATTGTCTATGCACCACTAATGCATAATTTGCGTAAGTAATATTTCTTTTTCTTTCTAATTGTAGTATTATTTTGTGGGACTGGGCGGGGCGCGTCAGAGTGGAATCGTATGACACCTTTCTCTGTCTCTCAAGCATATTGACACGTAGAGGATAGAATCGTACGTTTTGCACAGGTTCTTGACCTTACAATGTTTACCTATTATTACGGACTCAGATCTACATCATGTTGAAAACTAAGAAAATGAAAAATAATTTCCTGTGGCTAAAGTATTCATTGGATTTGATTGATTTTTTGTATACGGGTAAAGAACATGACACTCTTTACGTGGTTTTAAGAAATGTCAAGCGTCCTGCTCCACGTAGTATATATATATATATATATATATATATATATATATATATATAATTATTGTTTTTGCTATAATTTGACAAATCATACATATTTTGATTAGAGCTAATTAATAGTGTCAAATAATAATGTCCAACTATGTAGATCGGCCTTTTGAACCACAGTGTGACGTATTACGCTGAGTCATGTAGCCGTCCGCGAAAACACCGATAGGTGACCCCCATCGGCCAATATTCCTCCTTCATAAAGATCTCCAGATAATGAGTCGGAACCCGCACTACAAAACTTAAGGAAAGTATAAAACATTTAATTTAATACTGCTAAAACATCCAAGCCTCCAAAATTCCGGACAGGTATTAACAGTTCTCACATAACCTCTAAACAGCAATTAATCACGGGTCCTTTGTCGCTTGTATGTGACAAATTTGTCTCATTTAGTCACGTCGTACTACTCAGCCTGTACCGAGAAATTGGTCTGGGAGTATCTACTTACCGAGGTACAGTCCACGTCAGAAATAGAACAAACAAGTTGTTCAAAATAAACGGTATAGTGAAGAAAATAAAGGAGGGCTCGTGGCTAAATAATAATAGACGCACGGGTTGATCCAAGATTAAGCAATGCTTGCTGCGGTCAGTTCGTGGATGGGTGACCATCCATTACATACCGAGACCCCTCCGTGCCTCGGAAAACACGTTAAGCCGTTGGTCCCGGCTGACATTCGTAGATATTTGACAGTCGTTAGGGGTGGGTAGTCGGAAGCCTGAAAGTCTGACAACCAGTCTAACCAAGTGGTATCACGGTACCCAGTAATTGGTTTGTGGAGGTCAGATAGGCAGTTGCTCCATGTAAAATACTGGTATTCAGACTAGAAGTCTACCCCAACATAGTTGGGAAAAGGCAGATTGATTGAAATAAGAAAATTTCACTGTCTAATTATTATTTGTTTTGCACGTAATATAACTTTTACAATTTTTAACACTAACAACTATTTACACTAAGAGTAACTAACTAACTGTACAAATAAATACATAAACTAAGAAAATACAACTTTATCTCAATTCGATAAAATTCTTATTGGAATGACAGTTGAAATTGATACAACCAAAGAGAATCCCATCAGTAGGTTGGGTCAAGGTGTTTTATTTATTTCTTGAATCTGTAACAGAAGCTTCACAATTATTTGCAAGTTTAAAAAGAAAATAATTGCTGCACGCCTCCAATAGGGAAGATGACTAAAAAAATGTTTTTTGTCCGTAATGTAGATTATGAAAAAATAACTTACACGTATTTTTTCTTTTTTTACGTTATCAAAAGATTACGGCGATACATTGAGTTGTAATGTGCCATGACGTCACTTGTATGTAGATTTTATCCATACTTGTGACGTATCAACCCCCACGCCCCAACTTTATTTATTTATTTAAACTTTTCACACTTATAAAAAGTACAAAGGCGGACTTAATGCCTTAGGCATTCTCTACCAGTCAACCAAGGGTAGTGAAGAGATTAGATGGCAGGTGCTCTGTTTGAGAGGAACAAAGAAAAATATTTTTTTATTAAAATATATCATTATAAATAATTATATTACACACACATACATACATATTTAATAAAATATATACCTATATTATATATATACATTATACAAATTCAAGGGAGAGGTGTTGAGATGACTCTACTCTATTTATTTTGATAAAAAACTCTGTAGTTTCCGCTTAAATGCATACCGACTGGTCGCCGTCCTGATATCAAGAGGAAGCGCATTCCATAGAAGAATGGACTGAATATGAAAGAATGAACAAAGTCAGAAGTATGAGAAGGACAAAGTAGGAGAAGATTGTTAGAAGAACGCAGATTCTTAGTGTGTGACGAACATAGATATTGGAAGTGAGACATGAGATAAGAAGGAGGAGTGGGAGAGTTAAGAAGGGAGAAAAGCGTGGTCAAAGCGCGCAAACTCCTTCTTTGGCGAATGGACATCCATTTGAGCTCAGACATGATCATATTTCCTGAGGTTGAATATGAACCGGATACAATTGTTGAGCAGTCTGTCGAGCTTATCCAGCAAAACTGAATTCAAGTCAAAGTAGCATACGTCACCATAGTCGATTATAGGGAAAATCAAAGTCTGCACAAGCATAGTTTTCGTCTTAGCAGGTAAAAAGTTTCTCAGACGATACAGAGATCGCAGAGTACCGTTGACCCTTTGACTAACACTAGAGACCTGGCGTTGCCAGCCAAGCGTCAAGTCAAGATGCAAACCGAGATCTTTCACAGTAGAGGTAAAGAGTATGACGTTACCATTGAAAATAAGAGGAGGAAGAGAGCTAAGCGTCACCCTACCTATCATGCGTGAGCTCCCAATTACAATAGCCTGACACTTTGAGGGGTTTACTGACACCCCAAAACTATCAGACCACGTTCTGATGGCATCTAAATCTCTGTTTACATCAGCTATAGCTTCCGACAAATCTTCAACCCGCCCAGCTGTATATAATTGAAGATCATCGGCATAAAGATGATACGAACACCGAAGACAATGAGTTATAAAATTAATGAAGATGGAAAATAACAATGGAGAGAGAATACCGCCTTGTGGAACACCAGCATCCAGGTCACGCCAACTCGACGAGCGCTCATCAACGCGAACCGACTGCTGACGTCCCCGAAGATAAGAAGAGAACCACTCCAGAGCCTCGGGCGAAACCATAAGATGAGAAAGGATAGAAAGGAGAATATCGTGACTGACAGCGTTAAAGGCATTGGAGAAATCAATTAATACCAAAACGGTAACCTTAATATCCTCCATCGCTTCTCTAACGTCACCAGTCACTTTAAGGAGAGCGGAAGCTGTACTGTGCCCGGGCCTGAAGCCAGACTGAAAAGAGCTAACAAGGTTGTTCCGGTGAACAAACCTTGTAAACTGCTTGTGTACGCAGGCTTCGAGCACTTTAGACAGGAATGGGAGAATGGAAATGGGTCGAAAGTGACTGGGTAGAGAGGGATTTGAAATTTTTGGGAGTGGACGTACATAGGCCATACGCCACAGGGATGGGAATTGTCCGGAATCAAGAGAAAAGTTGATGATATGGGTAATCGGAGGTAGAAGGATATCAAGGATCCAAACGATCATACTACGACTGATGCCGTCATGGCCCATAGCCTTGGATTTGATGGACAAGATGATCGTTTTAATTTCGGCCGAGGTGACCGGAGAGAAGTGAAATGGTTCTATGATGGGACTGGGTAGGCCAGTAATGTAATCAACCGTCTGAGATAACATCTGGGAATCCAAATGACAAGTGGTTGTGAAGTGACGGTTGATATCATTAAGGCCAATTGTTTTAGGAAAATCCACATGACGTGGTCTGCCAATACCGAGAGTGCCAAGGAACTTCCAGATATCAGCAGGTGAAGAAGAAGATATATTCTCGAGAATATGGCGGCGTTTAGCGTTGCGTATCATCTGATTACACCGATTTCTAGAAGCTTTGAAAAAGTTCCGGTTTTCCTCACTACGATCCCTTTTAAATGTACGAAAGGCCCGATCTCTGTGCCTCATAGCCATTCGAACTCCTGTCGTCATCCAAGGAGCAGGGGGACGCCGAAGTTTAATCGACTTAACAGGAGCGTGTTTATCGTAGAGAGCAAGCACCGTCCGATCGAAAATACGCAGTTTTTCGTCTACAGTTGTCGTCGCTGCCAGGTGTTCCCAACTGAGGTCTGACGCATCCTGACGAAGCTTCTCAACGTCCATGCGTGCAAAACATCGCATGTGCAGTACTTTTGGGACAGGTTTAGGCGGTTTTAGGACATACGAGAGGAAAATGAGGTCATGATGGGAAAATCCAGGAGCGGGACACTGACCATGAGAGGAAACAAGAGGGGGAGTGGATGTAAGGATTAAGTCGAGCCAAGTATCATCACCTGAAATATTGAAATGGGTAGGTTGCAGTGAAAGTATATGGAGACTAACGGACTCAGTGATGTGAAGGAGTTTACGGGATCGGGGGTTGTGGTGAGCAAGGTCAGTGTTGAAATCGCCCATGATGACGCAATGTGCATACTCTGATCCTACGGATTCCAGCGCCAATTCAAGTTCAGAAAAATAGTCAACGGCGGGTGGACAATAAACAACACCAAGAAGGGTCTTAACGCCTTTGACGTAGACCTCCAAAAAGAGGTATTCGGCGGAAGCATGATATTGTGCGGGGGATGAGGTAATGATTTTGAATGGGAAATCGCTACGAAGATAGATAGCTACACCACCCCCTCCCTTTCCGATTCTATCATTTCGGATAAGAGTGAAACCTGGGAGAGAGTAGTTGGTAGAGAGAAGATGAGGTTTGAGCCAACTCTCAGAAACCAGAACGGCATGGCATGACTTTGATGCGTTGTATCTAAGTCATTTTTTAATAATATGATAAAGCAAAAAATACGTGTCTAATATTTTTTTATTATCTGACTGACGGACTAAATAGAATTTCTTTTTTTTGACCCAAGCATCATCCCTATTATAGGACACCACATCGAGCATCTATAATAATTATGATCTAGGTAACTACAGTTGACGGCACGGTTGGCGCAGTGGTTAAGCGATTGACTACTGCGCTGCGTGTCGCGGGTTCGATTCCCGCACGGAACAAATCGGGCTGTTTGTGTATGTGAGTTTAAATGTTTTTAAACGCACCCACAATACACGACAAATTCCTAGTGTGGGGCAACGCTTTTTAAAAGAAGAAAAAAGTTAGCTGAGGACTAAATAGTTAAATCAATAAAATTAATAAATTAAATAAAAATCATACAATGGAAAAAATGTGTGTAGATGATGATGTGTTCATTCTGAAAGACCTCTGCACTCTGATGTCATTGAGAAAAGGAGATAGTTTTTTTTGTTCGGCGATAAGGCCCACCACAAGTTCTATTAATGAAACGCATGTTATTTTGTTCCTTATGATCTCTATATTACAGTGTTAGTATTAATCATACTTTGTCTAACGGGAATACTGAGAAATACGACCATATCCAAAAAAAAACACTAAAAGATAGCTCCTTTAGTGATTTTTAAATTATAATACCGGTGATTTTATACAATAGTGCACTGTTCAGTAATAAATGGTAAGAATAAAGGTTGTTTTTAAGGCATGCATGAAATAAAATAAAATCACAAATGTTGTTAAATTTGTGATTTGTTTCTTACCTTACCCCCTTAGCTTTTTTTACTTTAAATTCAACTTGAATTGGGTTTTCAAATTACATAATCGGGACTATGGAGTGCCTGACTGTTAACTCTCTCAGTCTGTTCAGTAACATCCCTAGAGTCAAACTGACAAGCAACCAATAACTACAATCCGTTTCACGTGGATTAAACCACTTTACGCGGGAGTAAGCAAACTTAAAAATGGTACTAAACACGGATTTAAGACCTGCTGCAGTATCAATTATATTTTTTTTACTTAATAAAAACAAATTTCGCTTCCTCGAACTGTAAATAGGTACATAGATTTTTTTTCTTTCTTATTAAAAATATTTTCTTTGTATTACGATTTACCTGATTTACTGATTCCGGTTAGACTAAAAAAAACTTCAATTTTTAATACATAAATTAGTTACCTTTTTTATGTATAAAACCACTAATAGACGTTACAATACAAGGGCCCAAAAAATAACAATCTCCGTTAATTTTCTTAGTTCTTCAGATCTTGTTGTTGAATTTTGTTTTTTTTTTATTATTATTACTGTGTGTATTTCCTGTGCGTGTCCCAAATAAAATATTTTTCTTTCTTTCTTTTTTTTCTTTCTTTTCAATGGTCTGTTCGTCCCTATATTTTTGACGCTGACTGTACCCACCTAGGGTGGTCTCATCAATCAACCACGGGATGTCTACGAGTATTGCTGCGTTCCTACGAGCTCGTAGCGGTGGGGGGGGGGGGGGGGGGGGCTATCAAGGTGGGATGTGTCTAGTAATCGATGGTGGTGGTGGTTAGGTATAAAGTGTTCTTATTAACCTGTCGGATATATCTTTTTGCTGGATCGGTTTATTAGTTGAGTTTATTGATTCGATTATAAGATCAAGAAGAAGAGCGACTAAGTATATAATCATTTTATTTCTGTAGTTAGTAATTATACCTACATATCTATTTGCTTCTTCTGGCAAACACCACAACACAAACACACCACTTTTTATGAACACATTTAGAACAGAAATTAAAACATTTAGCATAATAATATAATTTATACTTACCTACTTTGAATTATGGCTCTTTTACAACAACTGCTGACTGCCATTGTTCAATATATTTAAATGAGACACTGCAATATAAGAAAATATGACCTCTTCACAAAACTATCTAGTCATTCAATCATCTCTTCGAGGATTCGATAAATAAAAACTGTTTATTTATCATCTGTGTTTGCACACAAGCTCGTCAGGCGGCTAGGGTGGTGCACATTCAACTGGCGAGGCTTTTCACTCGCAGATCGTCCGTTGTTGATAAATCACCGCAAATATTATGTTTTGTTTACTTTTAATCATGAATGGGACGCGAATGCAGATTTGTGTTGGGTAACACAATATTTACTCTCGTTTTATACATATATGTCGTAGATTATAAAATTTGACCGATAGTAGTCTGTCTCGTTGATCTAGTGGTTGCAAGCGCTACTACTGAGCATGGTTCGATTCGCGGGTCGGGCAAAGTTTTTGGGTTTATCTATCTGGAATTTCTCAGTAGCAGCCCAGAGTCTGGTTGTGCCCGGTTGATGGCAATAGGCTCGCCCCCTATTACATGGGAATTAAACATAACTGGCGAAATGTTAGTGTACCTGCTACAGGTATACCTCTGCCCAACCCTTCGGGGAAACAAGGCGTGATGTTATGTTATGCGTAATAGTCTCTCAATTGATTATTGTAGTACTAAGGTGAGGGTAAACCACGTGACGCGCTCGCTAGTGGGACGGCGAGACGAGTCAGTCTCGTGAAGTGATCGAACGGAGACAAACCTATACGGTTTGGCTGAACTTAGAAAATATTATGTGGACTTTATAAGTGTTGTACCTACTGTGTTAATTATTCTGAAAGTGAAAGACTAAACTGATTTGCTGTATCATCGTGTTTTATTGTAAGCCTTTTTTTTTGTGTGGGAAATCATCAAATGACTTTTCCCGCTCTGGGCGGAGCGAGAGGGCGTGTCAGACTCTTACTCTAAAACCCACACGTGTTCCTTCAGTTGCCTTTTCGTTGCCAGGGGCCACGGTATCCCTTTCGGACCTTCAAGCAACCCCGGTAGGCATCGGTCCCATCGGACCCCTTCACTTGCTGACGTCTCTTTGAGTCACGCGTGGAACACAACGCGCCGTCGACCCGGGCCTGGTCCTTATCGGACGGCGAGCTACCCATTGCTCACCGTCCGCAAGCCCGCACCTACGGTGGCCGGAAATCGGTCTGCGATTCCCAACGCCTAGGGCGTCTCCTCCTGCGGCGGATAGGGGCGTGAGGGCGCGAAATTTGCCTCTCCCTCACGCGTTCCACCTTTTCCTTCGCGAGCATTACTGCTTCGAATCGGCTCCGTAGTTCCGAAGATTACCCCAACAAACTCACAAATTTTACCTCCATATAATATTTATTTATTAGTATAGATTGGTTCCACCAATCATCTTTATTGTATCTTGAGACATATTAGGACCCTTTTTCATCAACAGTTCCTGGCCATAAAGAATAGATAACCGTGGTTTCTGTTTTGTTGCATGCTGTTTTTTCCTTGGGCGGGATACTACTACTAAGTGTACACAGTCTAGTCGGCCATCGACATTTTTAGTTTGTACATACGAGTATCTCATTTTATCTTCGTCATGAATGTCTTTTAAATCTTCAAACACTTTGTAGCTTGATAACGCGATATTTTAGGTCCTTTTGAATTCGAGCACAGGAATTGATTGCTCGTGGTGCGAAAGTTACATTGTATCCGTGTTTTAAGTTTTAATACGTTTTGTAATAGTACGAGTATTAACGCAATAAAGTTTAAAAAAGTAGTTTAATGAAAATCTTATTTTCTTCAATTAAAATGGAATATCTTTTTGTTAAATAATAGGATCTGTTGTAATGATACCATTTTGAAATCGGTATTTAGTAGGCATATTATTAAATGAATGGGCACTGACAGTGCATTACGTTTTTTTTTTTTTACAAAAATCGCTCTTGAACTTGGAAGGTGAGTTAAAAATTTGGGTTAAAATTAGAGAAGAACCAACTTTTTCTGCAAAAGATCTGAATTTACATTTAAAAAAAAATTATCATGATAGCTCTAGTATCTACTTCTTCAGTAGTTATTAACAGAAATCAAAATGAAAAAATAATGATTTTTGGTGAAACTACAACCAAATTTGTAATAAAAGGTAGAAATTTCTTATAAAAAAGACATAAAGAAAATATTTTCGGAACCCTTGGGTAAAAATAGTTATTTTTTTAAATGTTATAGTTAATTATCTGGTTCATCGAATCCTTAACGGTGGACCACTATTTACGCCACACCCTGTATAATACCTTAAATTGCTTAGTATGATCCTCCGTTTTATCGAAAATACTGCAGCATTAATTTTGGAATAAATATATGGTAAAGTTGAGGATTAATGTTAAGTGCCATGGGTGACGAAAACACGATTCCATAAAATTTACTGGGCAGAAAAAAACTGAAATAACTATAAAGCAGATACAGCGTGTTTTTTTTTAATAACCATTATTTTTGTCGTAAAAATAAATATTATCTATTGCCGCCTTCGAGCCTTCATCCCGCCCGCCGCTCGGTCCGCGAGCAGTATCGTGCAAGCGAGATATGCAGTGAATTTGAGTGGAGGGATTATGGACTCTTCAATTTAACAATATTAAAACTTTTTAAAATATTTGCACAATTTTATCAACATACATTTCCGAGAAAACAAAAAATAGACAAAAAAAAAGGACTTTTCATTGTATCGGACATGTTTCCTAGAATCTATAGTTATCAAGTTTATAAAGAATGAAGGGTTCATTATATAATCTATTAAATACCACGAGAATTCCTTTCCCGTTTTTATTGAGGAAAATATACAAAATTTCAAAGACGTTTCGGAAAGATTGTTACAAATTAATAAACGCGACGATGGCAAGACACCGGACAGCATGTCTTTGTCTCCATGGAAGGTGGGTAGGCCTTTAGTGTGGGATGCAACCTGTGTCGACACTCTTGTGCCATCCCATCTTCCTGGCTCGGCGTGCTGTGCTGGTGCTGCTGCTGCGGCTGCAGAAAACCTCAAGCGGCGTAAGTATAATAACCTTACAGGTAATTATATTTTCGAGCCGTTTGGGGTTGAAACCCTCGGGCCGTGGGGTCCGAGTGCTCACGGTCTCTTCAATGATATTTCAAAACGGCTATTTGACACTTCCCGTGACCCAAGGGCTGGTTTTTACCTTGGGCAGAGGCTAAGCATTGCCATACAACGTGGCAATGCGGCCAGTCTCTTGGGTACATTACCAGTCGACAGCGATGCGGTTGAATTTTTCGACGCTATATTTTAATTTTTCAATAGTTTTAGTTAAGTTAGTTTATAATTTTGCTAATTTTATGTCTATACTTATATAATCAAATAATTCCTTTTAAATTGTTATAAAATTTACATATTTATTTAGTTTTACTGTATTCACGATCGACGTGAATACAATAAAACGTGTCAACAAATTCAGGAGTCGCCTTCGGAGTTGCCTTTCAGAGCAATAATACACTTAAATACCATGAAAATAAACTAAGTTATTTGGCTATTGTTGGAAATTCAGTCATGTGTTTAATCGGCTACAAACTATATAAAAAAATACTTGCCACATTACCTACCAACCCCCGACCATTGAACGTACGATAAAAAATTAAACGATGTGCAGGAATACTTTATGATCAAAATAATCTTCGTCGTAAAATCGCAATAGTCTGCGGTACAAGCGTGGGTGAAATAAAATACTCAATTGTACGTGAAGTCGTAAGTCAATATCGCTAAATCGTGAATATACCTACGTATATTATGGACATCTTCATATTTTTAGATCGTCTGAGGGATCTGCGTAGTATTATGTTATAGAATGTGTTCTTAGTATTACGATCTTTTAATAATAATAATCTTCTGTTCTGACTCTTCGCTCAGCTCCGCCTCGCCACCACACTGTGGATTGAATAAAGGGTCTCGAAGTTGGCAATTTGCCTACCAGATTGTATCCTATGACATATTTATGCATAATATTTCCATTAGAAGCCACTTCAAGCAAAAAATCGATACTTTAAAATTTAACCTCCAATGAAACTGTGACTCGAAACCCAGCCCCACTGTGAGCGCTGTGACGACACTAGCCGCGGTAGTTGGGTCGAGCTTGAGCGACTAGTGTTTTTCTCCGTCCACGACGCCACTACCTGCTCGTCGATGGGGAGGACGTCTACAAGCTTCTGATCTATATCCCAGCTCCCGGCGGAAATGTACAGCGCATAAGATGGACTGAGTGCATGACGTCCCCATTGATGGATCAAGAAGTCTTCAGAAGGGGGAAAGAATCTGACCGCGTACCGTGTTCGGATGCTCACTCTTTTTCAATTGCTTGAGCCAGCTGTCAACGTTTCGGCACAGCGACTGTCGGATTAGGTGTGGGTTATTCAGCGTAATCATAAATGTTAGATGCCACTGCACTTGATGCAATGATCTTCTTGATGAAATGAAATGCAGAGTAGCCATGTCAACGCCCCGTCGTCGCAGACTGTTGTAGTACACCACAGTCAGTAAATTTGCTAATAATAATAATGTATCTTTATTTCAGACAGTCCTTAAAAAAGGCGTAGTAGGCAATGTAGTGAGAAGAAGGCGCTAGTAGGGTTGTTAGTAGTTCTTAAATACAAAATTGAAAATAATAATAAAGTGTTAGTAAACAAATCAAGTTACACAATAATTACTTAATCTATTTCCTATTCCTGTGCAGGTGTACACCTGCCCAGTACACAGTAAAAGGACTATCAATTTTGCACGCTAACGTTCTGAGGACAGTGTTAGTGCTATCACGGACCCTGCTCATCATTAATGCAATCTTTTCCTTATGACGGCGTAGAAATCATCGATGAAAGTGCAGTACATGTTTTCTCAACGGGCAGAGCGTCGTTGTACCGAACACGCAGGGCGTTGTAAGCCCGCAAAGTTGATCTACAGACTGCACGTGTAAAAAGACTGACAAAAGACTCTGAAAAGTAACAGTTTTACATCTGTGGTACATCGTGCGAATCTGCGGGATTGCAGCAAACATTTTAATTTAGACGCCTTCGTAAGTGCCGCGCCCACCGATCTATTGGCCGCACGTTAGATGAGCGTTGTTTCCTACTTTTTATAGCATGAGAACACTCTTACTAGTATTATATTTGAGTCCATGTGACAGGGCAAAAGTTTCACAAATACTAAGAAAAACCAGCTTGGTAGTGTAGAATTAAGCGCCGTATTGGTGGGGCCAGAGCGCTCATCAGCAAACTAAACTGCTTCATACTTGTCCAAGAGTGATGCGCTTTATGAGGCGGGCGTTTTCAGGGACTGATATCAGCCCTCATGACTATATATTCCGTCTCACAGAGCGCGACGACTCCCTGAAGCAAAAAGCGTATGTAGCAAATCGTATTCTTAGAAATAAGCGGTGAGTAGAGCAATACACTAATAATCGCACCTTCCAGAGCGATAAAAGGTGGGTTTATAGAGGTTGGGAGCGACCGGTTTGGCAGACACGCGCCTGCTGTATGATGATTCCATATATTTTTTCAGGCACAGTAGGCGTAGGTCGGTGCCTGTTAGTCACACCAAAGGTGATTGGACTCGGGAAATCGAGCGAGCCTGCGATCCAATACGAGAAATATATTACCATCTGCCTCCAAGATGTAGCTCATGCAGTCCGTCCGTTACCTAACTGGGAGTCTCCAGGGTCGGACGAGCTGTAAAACTTCAAGATCAAATGGTTTCTAATGTCGCACGGTCGCTTTGCGGCTCAGTATAACATTGCTTTGGATTCGCTACCCGTTCCTTACGACAGGAGTTACCCACCTGCTCCATAAATCAGGTAGCACCGCGGAACTCAACAATTATGGGCCTATCACGTGTTTACCGACGTCTATAAAGTTCCTACATCTATTTTGAGAGCTTAAATTTACAAAAAACCAACTTCATCAGGTCTGCCTCTCAAAATGGATGTAAGAATGGGTCCAGCGGTACTAAGGGAGAGACACATGAGAGTGCTGGAGTTGTAATGATGAAATTAATTTATTTTCTGTAAATAGGTTTGTATACAAACACTTTTACACGTCAATAATATTTTAAAAAGGGCGATACAAACTCAGAGGCCACAGTCTCTTTTAAAGTCCAGACATAATCTTGGTCAGAATGTATAAAGTAGATTCAACTCTGCGCACTTTCCTGATGTCGTATATGGGGCAATGGAAGACGGTCTTTGCTATCCGAGGATGTCAAAATATCTAGAGGAATAGCGAGCCGATAAGGATCAAGCGAGGTATATTTCAGGGCGATAGTTTGAGTCTGCTTTGTTTATGCTTAGCCTGGAATCCTCTATGCACACTGATGGAGGATTCAGGGGTACGCTATCGGCTGAGAAGATGTAGTCAGGTTATATGTCACCTCCTTTACATGATCTAAAACTCTTTGCCCCCAACAATTTGTAACTGATATAAAAGACCTCCTAAGACCATTTTTTTTTTACTTTGACATATCTACAGTAACAATTATGTAATTTTTTTTAAACATTAATCCTACTATTACTTTCCCCCCTCTTCTACTCAGAAAACTACATTATGAATTGGCAATTCTCATCTCTTTATTAATTCTAAACTTAGAATATACTCAAAATGGTCAAAGAGAACTCAATAATACGTATGACTTTCACATTTCACAACCCAGTGTCCTAAGTAGTATTCTTATCTGCAACTTGCAATAAAGTAATAATCAGTAAGTCTTGCAAAGCGGTGTCTGCAGGCGACAGTCCAGTCTGCTGGAAACTTGGCACAGACTTGCTATATCAGTTTGTACGGCAAACGATGATGCAATCCGTTTAAATCGACTTTACAGCCCGCGGGCAGTTTATCTGTCAGATATCTACTGGTCTGAAATTGACGATTTTTTTCAGTTAGTCAGTTCAGTTTGTCCGAAGACTTCACACTGACTTACTTACTGAACTGATTTCAAATGTATTCGTACAAGGGGCCAGTGAAAGACCTATGACTGGATTGACTCGCAAACTGGCCTCGTTTCAGCCAGTTCACCACATAACCCTACGAGAAATAAAACAGACAAGACGTTATAAAGTTACAATTATGTAGAAAGAATCTTTTAAGATCCAAGATCTTCAGCAATTAAAAGTTATAAGTTATAATCATGAAAATTAAAAAAAAAAACTAACAACGCGAAGATGAAGAAAAAATGAACGATAATAGATTAAATCTCAAAACAACAACAACAAAAAAATCTCGCAACATTATTCTTAAAATTAATAATTAATTCAAACAACAACAATAAACCTCAAGTTGCAAACAAATCTGTTTAATTAAAACACAAGAGTAAAGTTTTCTCAATAAGCGCGTACCGTCGCGTCGCGGCGGGCGGAGCGGGACTGCGCGGTATGGCAGTGGTACGGCGCCGTACGGTGGCGCTTCTAAAGGGGTCACAAGTTACAAAGTAAACCCCTCGGTGGGTTTACTATCTAGATTATTGTAGAGTTACAACCGTAATCGTTACAGATGTCGAAGACCCATGATTGTAGATCTGGTTATAATTCTTAAGTATCATTGATGGAATTAGTCGAGATGCTATGAACTAGAGATGCGCCGAATGGTCGGCCGAATATTCGTATTTGGTACATATGGCAAATTTTTTCAAGTTCGTTTTTGGCCAAATATTCGGTAGATTTACCGAATAATTACCGAATATTTAAATTATTGTTAATATTTATAAAAATAACATTTTATTAAACAGTAAGGTTAACTAATTACTAAAAAAAAGTGTGGTTTATTCTGTAAGTTGCACATAGTTTTTTTGGAAATAAAAGAAACACTACTTTGTGTCCCAATAATTTATTGACAAAATAAAAAAGATTAACTTTAAACAATATTATGCGAGAACTGCATTATGTAACCGAAAGAGCGATGCATCGACTGAGTGAGCCGTCCTAGCGCGAGGGGCCGCAGGTTGCGCGCGGGGCAGAGAGGGGGCGGTGGCAAACGCCGCCCGGCTCTTGCAGAGCGCCGCGTACCGACGCGACGTGTACAAATCTGTTTACCGCGCAGAACTGAACCGAATAATTTGGCATCAATATTCGGTTCGGTACATTGTGGACCGAATATTCGCCCGAACATTCGTATTTGGTTGAACCTACATTTGGCGCATCTCTAGCTAGTCGGAACAAGAACAAAGTAGAAGTAGCTACCTCGTAGTAGTAGTAACTACCTCTTATAATACAGGTATACCCTAGCTTAAGAGGTAGGGAATATTATTCTTGTACAGATTTTGCAACATAAACTACTTATATAAACACTGTATTTCAAACTCTGTATGTTTTTGGAAAAATAAAAGATTATTATTATTATTATTAGAAGTACATAACGAAGGCCCTAAAAGAATCGAGGATGAGTTCTACAAGTCACATGACTGCTGTTACAAGGGTTTAGCCTCGTTTACACAAGCATTCAAGGTTTAGGCATCGGTCACACGATGTGTGGAAAACACGTCATGAGTCCGATAAGTCGCCTACGTGTATATCGAAGAAATTCTCGCTTCGCAAAGGTCGAGAAATTGTCTTCGTGTAAACTAGGATTTACTTTTTGAGCGTTCTGTTATAGGGCGCCACGGATTCGTCTTTAAAAAAAATGAATGATTTATTTATTTTAGGATAATAAGTATATTTTAGAATATTTTAGGATTACACGCGAGACCCTTGGGCAGAACCACCTGCTACGGAGATTGAGTGTTAACTAACTAAAATGACGTCTCCGGCCGAGGCGTACATGATAGCTGGCAGCGCCTGACAAGGCGCTGATGTAGCATTAACCCCTACACATTTAGGTTATAACAGTTCCGTACCCAATCGATTACCGTTTGCATTCAACGCATACAGACGAGCTCATCAATGCATAATATCAATAATAGTAAGATTGTTTGCCTAGGGAGCTAACAACTATTAAGGCCAGATGGAATCCCGAGTGTAGCGAGGGATTCTAAAGTAGAATCCTGAACGCAGCGACGGATTCAAAGTACGTCACTCGAGTTTAAAATAGTGTTGCTCCCGAGGAGAACACTACTTTTATCACCATCTATGAGAAAAAAAAAACGTATGTGGTCTGATCCTCATCTCTCACGTATGATTTCAACGATAATTGTTGTTAACACGATAGGCGCTTTTAGACGACGCTTACGGCAGTACCTCATAGATGCGCAACGGAAGCTGGATATGGTCATTTATTTGACATTTCAATTATTTATATATTATTATTTTCAATTATTTGACATTTATGTACCTTGCAGTGTAACGTGAATTTGTTTTGTTATCTTACAATTATATTTAATACCTAGGATCTAACTATTAATTATTATTAATTAAAAATGAAATATGAATTATTATTATTATCTTACACAAATTTATTTTATATATGTATACATACACACATTGCAGTATAAAACTGATTTACATTCGTCACCTCACACTTCAGGTCCAGTTGAAAACCAGCGTCAGGCACTAGTTGTCTGGCATATATGCTGAACTGGGCCTATTTGGCGTAGCCGCGAGGCACACATTCCTGCTCAGTATCATGCAACGCACAATTTTCTACTTTTTATTTTGAAGAACCTTTTATTTATTTTTTTCTATTTACTTGTGTGCCTTTTAGTCCGTGCCAAATAAATGTATTTTCTTTCTTCTCTCTTGCTTTCTTCATAACAAACCAAATCAAAATTTAGACCTCTTTATCAACTTTAGCAGCTTTAAAAACTATAAAAACGATACCCATGATGAAAATTTTTAAAACTTTCGCAGCCACCATCTTGGATTTACATTTTGACCTCACTATCGGCTTTGGCGGCCTCGAAAACTGAAAACGACACCAATGACGAAAAATTTGAAAATTTTCGTGATGTGTCGTTGCCGCCATTTTGGATTTTAATTTTGACCAAATAATTCTCACTTCCTCTCTCTTTCGTGCCAGCCTGTTACTTTTTCATACAATGTTCGTGATTGATCTCTTTGGTGATTAGAACTTTTACTTACAATATCCACATTCCAAATTCAAATCGCTTTTGGTCCCCAGGGATTAAAGAGCTATTTTGGTCCCCGTTTACGAAAAACAAACAAGCTTTTTTTTTTGGTTGACTCAAAATAATTCCTGAGATGAAGCCTTAAGACAGTTTACACGTAACAATTAGGCGTCCCACTACCCAAACACAATGAGAATCGCCAACTATAGACGACAGTGACAATGTAATTCCAAACACACTGGAGTGTACCACCAGTAGCATGCCAGAAATGTCTGATGATGAAGACGACCAAGTCAAGTTATTAAGAGAAGATATACAAAATCTTGCAAACCAGTTGGAGAGCGCTCATAAAGAAATAGAACTATTATCGGTTGAAAATAGCACACTAAAAGATGAAAATAACAAGTTGATAAAAAAAATAACGTGTATAAAAAAGTAGCCACAAATAGTAAAATAAGTAAGGTAGGTAAGTTCCAATTAAATCAAACCAAAATACGCCAAGAAAAAAAAAACCCACAGAAACTGTAAAACAAAACAGACACACACAGATATTCTAGAACTTGAAAGAACTGATAAAACTACTGACACAGAGATTCAAATAAGTACTACCAAAAATAAACAGGAGACAAAACCACATAATATGTGGTTTTGTCTCCTGTTTATTTTTGTGTGTCTGAAATGTCTGAATTATTCATATTATGAATAATTCAGACATACAAGAAATACAGAATTCAATAGGAACCAAAACAAAAACCAAGGCCGAGATTCACACTGCACAACAACTTAAACAAAATAAATTGTGCATTCTGAGTGCTAATAAACAAAACAGGATCCTGTCTGTAGTAGAAGAAACTTTTGAGAAACAATTTAATTTTTGTCACTTTTTAACAACAGATACATGTGACCTCTTGCAGGGGATACACACAAAAATTACGGATTACACGATGAGTGACTACTGTGTGATTTTAATTGGTGAGCAAGACAAATAAAATAGCTAAAAATAACTCTGAGCTCATAATAGACGTATGGAAGACTCTTAGTGAAATAACTCATACTAATATTATTATCTGTCTACCCACATATAAATATAACACGAACTCAAATATGTATAACTGGCGTGTCATGAACTTTAATTATTCTTCATGTCAAGAGATCTGGACACATAAATATGCTTATGAATTAGATTCAAATGCAAATGTCAACTATGATTATAATACATTCTTCAGGCAGTCTGGCCAACTAAATAATTTTGGGTTCCATATCATTTTTGATAATCTTCTAGCATTAATTAATGACATTCAATGTATCAACATTTATACTAATAAGACTGTAAATACTCCCCTAATAACATTAACGTCTCACAATCCCACACACGTATTAGAAACAGAAAAGCAGTTTTTTCGTCACTAAAAGCTTTTACGTGATGCATCAAAATATAGCGGGGCTTTTAAATAAGGTCGATGCTTTAATGTGTGCCTAGGTGAAAATGATGATGATGTTTTGTTTGTTTTTTTGCTGACGCGCTTTGTGTTACTAAGCACTTCATGATGGCAGGGTACGAAAACCATTTGAATTTCCCCAATTACTCTTTAGCATCATTTTTCTGTAGGAGAGAAAGTAAACGAGGTGGCACTTGTATTTTGATTAGAAACGGGCATCAATGGAGAGAAGTTCCACATATGTATAGCCGAGGCCTCTATAACTGGTGTAGTTGAATGTTGCGGTGTGGAGGTCATACAGTACAATATGATTATTGTATGTGTCTACAGAGTACCGAAACGAAATATCCTAAATGTATTCTATGAAACAATAGAAATCATATTACAAAACATATGTAAAAAAAGTATGACCATATTATAATGGCGGGAGATTTTAACATTAATATAATGAATAAAAATAATGTTGTGTTGGATTTAGAATGTCTGTTACTGAATTTCAATCTTAGGTTAGCTTTAAAGCAACCGACCAGAATTCATAGCCAAACTTGTATTGACAATTTCGCACATAATTTTAGAGCCAAATGTAAAACGAACGTTATTGAATTTGCGCTGTCAGACCACACAGCGCAAATAATAAAATGCCCGGTGAAAAAAAGTTGTATTTTAAAATACTGGCGCAAAAAACGACGGGACTTTAGCGTAGAGTATATGATAAAACTTAGGGATTGCTTGAATCATTTGACGTTTTCGGAAATATATGAAACTAAAGATCACAATAGTGCTTTTGACATATTTACTGACCACTTTAAACTATTTTATGACCTTTGCTTTCCATTTAAGCTGACAACGATAAGTGTAATTAAAAATCCAAATGGATCTCACTTGGCATTAAATTATGCAGCAAAAAGAAACGTCAATTGCTATGGCATTACAAATTAAAACCAAATATGACGAATAAAAACATATATAAGAACTACATAAAAGGTGCATGCTCAAAACAATTACTCAATTAAAACTGCAACAAATAAAGCTAAAATGTAATGGAACATAATAAATAAATCGAAACCGTTTTTACCTAAAGAATCCATTGGCTATATAAATGTCGATGGCAAAATAGTAATTGACCCTTTAGCCAACGCGTTTAAATTTTTTTTTGTAGATAAAATTCAACCAAGCCAAGGTTCGGGAAGCAAAGTAACAACGAATATTATAAAACGGAAAGACTCAATCTTTGTTGCACCTAGTATGCCTTTGACATACTAAAGAACAATGCTCAAAAATGTATGGACACAGTCCACACCCTTGTAGCACTTTAAAACCTATGTTGATCGTAGGGCCATAGCCACCGTATCAAATTATTGTATGACAGCGAAACTGAAATATCCATCCGATAAAGTTATATCGACATGAAGAAACCGGAATCAGTCACAATTAGCTATATATTGCCGTTTGATGTTCTTTGTTATAAAAAATATGGCAAGAAATAATTTTAGATCTGTGTATTAACTGTCACAGCCTATACACATTATCACTGCCGGAGCAGTAGCACCCCTATATCAGCAACTGAGTCTTATTCACCACGCAACCAAGATTGTTGACTTTACATATTTTTTTTTTACTTACTAGATATCTGGCTTCATGCACGCTACGCAAAGAACCTTTGATAATCGTAAGATCTTATCATTTTATTGTATGGTTGCACAAAAAGAACAATTCCTCACTATGATTTTCTTCTCTTAACGATTGGTGTTTTTTTAGGATTCAAATAAAATACCTTGTTAATTACAAATAAAAACCTATTACTTTTATTGAAATAAACCACAGGCACACAAAATCCGATAGTAGTCCGTAGTTCGTCCGTCCGTATAATTGAAATGATGTCACTTGAATGAAAAGTAATTAAAACGATTTCTGCTTTGACATTTCAAAGAAGAAGTATGTATTTTTAGGTTCATCATGTCGAAAAAGAACATTAAACGGCATAATTTGGAATAATTCACTATTATTCTTACCGATATGCCTTTTTTCGGATGGACATCTCAGTGTCGCTATCATACAATAAAATGATAAGATGGTTAAGGCCCTCCGATCAACATAGGTTTTAAAGTGCTACAAGGGTGGGGACGTTTTGGTCATTGATAAATACATAAATCTTTAAATGCAACAAATAGTACAGGTTATGATGGAATCTCTACAAAGGTTATTAAGTATGTTTCTGAAACAATTTGTACCCACTTAAGCTACATAATAAATCTGTGCATCAGCTCAGGTTTATATCCGGATGCCCTAAAAGTTTCAAGAGTGAAACCATTATTTAAAAAAAACAGTAAGGAACACATGGCTAACTATAGACCAATTGCCTTAATTCCTATAATGTCCAAATTTTTTGAAAAATACGTGTACGAGTATAAGGAACTATATTCCTACCTCGAAACGAAAAATATCTTTAGTGAAGAGCAAAAGGGATTTAGACAAAACATGACAACCAGTATGGCCATTTATGACTTCTTATATACCGTAATGACGAACATGGACAGGAGAATCCCGGTGTGTGCTATATACTGTGACATGACGCAGCATATCACGAGCGATGAGCAGAAAAGTACTGGTTTTGGTGTTCCTCGGGGAAGTTTTCTGGGCCCTACGCTATTCCTGATTTATATTAACGACTTGTGTAATCTGAATATTAAAGACGGCAAAATAATTTCTTATGCCGACGACACGGCGTTATTATTTACAGCTAAACCAATAGCGAACTGTTCGAAATTGCACAACTAGGTTTTAATACTGTGACTAATTGGCTTCAAAGCAATTCACTAGCATTAAAAGCTGACAAGACAAAATATATTTACTTCTCCATGCGCAAGTCCAAACACATTACTAACCCTCATCTGTATGCCCATCCATGTGGAAACCGTTCAGTCAACATGTGTCTTCCTTGATTTGGCCAAGGCCTTCGACACGGTATCTGTTTCCGTTCTTTTAAACAAATTAGAGGCCATAGGAATAAGGGGAACGCCGCCGAAACTATTTGCGGACAACTTAGATGGCCGATACCAATTTGTTAGAATAGATAATATCACGAGCGATGAGCAGAAAAGTACTGGTTTTGGTGTTCCTCGGGGAAGTTTTCTGGGCCCTACGCTATTCCTGATTTATATTAACGACTTGTGTAATCTGAATATTAAAGACGGCAAAATAATTTCTTATGCCAACGACACGGCGTTATTATTTACAGCTAAACCAATAGCGAACTGTTCGAAATTGCACAACTAGGTTTTAATACTGTGACTAATTGGCTTCAAAGCAATTCACTAGCATTAAAAGCTGACAAGACAAAATATATTTACTTCTCCATGCGCAAGTCCAAACTTAACATTACTAACCCTCATCTGTATGCCCATCCATGTGGAAACCGTTCAGTCAACATGTGTAATTGCCCTTTTATCCTCAAAACGAGCAGCATAAAATACTTCGGGGTAAAAATGAACGACACACTGTCTTTTAGAAAACATATTGAAAGTCTAGTTACAATAGTTTGCAAATTAATATATGTTTTAAAAAAAATACGAACATTAGCAGATTCAAAATTAATCACACAAGTTTATTTGGCCCTTTTCAATCTATAATTCAATACTGCATCACTTCATGGGGTGGCGGCGCACCAAAAACCAATCTACTTCCTCTTGAAAGAGCTCAGAAATCTTGAAAAATCTTGAAATTTCTAAATTTATGTCTGTGACTTTTATGGTGTACAATAAAGAGTATTCTATCTATCTATCTATATATCTCAGAGATCAATTTTAACACTTTCCGGGACACTGAACGAGACACAATAAAAGTTTTATTGTTATCACGTTTATAGGCGTTTAGTGTCCCGCAAAGTGTTAAAGGTAGCAAACTTCCATCCCTTTTTCTTTCCCGCAGATCTGCTAATATATCCTGCAACGTGCTGACTGTTCGCCAACTTTTCACTATGCTTTTATTATTAAAACAGCACACCTTGCTTACCTATACTGCTGACAATACTAACAAGAGCAACGCTAAGCAATGGTGTAGTGACATTACGGAAATAGTAATCAGGAGTGGCACTCTCCAAACACATAATCGAAGGATGAAAAAAAAACTGCACAAAAGCGTGTCGGGTATCATTGGATCACATAATTATAAAGATTGTGATAAAGTTTCTAATTGATTTTTCGATTTATTTTAATAGTTTTTGAGACATGGGGATAGTATCGGGTTACAACCACCGTTTTGTTTTCAGTTTTTTCGAAAAATACTATGAAATACAAACTTATTTTTTACCGCAAAAATAAGTTATGCATAGTAAATATTCATTCCAACTACGGAACCCTTCACTATGCGTGGTCCGACAAGTACTTTCCCGGTTTTTGCAAGTTGTTCTACTCACCGTCCCTTGGCGGAGTCGTCGTCGTCTGCGGAGCCGTCTCCTTGCAGCTGCATGCCGCCCTGCGCCCACGTCACCGTCAGCCAATCTGGAGACAACACATCACATGAGCCTTTTTCGATAAACAAATATTAATAAATGCTATATTCTTAAATACAACAGAAGTCATGGATTAAATTTAGTTTTAAATTAAGTTTAGTTACTGACAACAGTTGGAATATTTTGTTACCTGAGAAGAATGTTATATTGTCAACAGTAACATTGAATGTGTGACGATACATGCCTACTTTATGGTTCTAGGAAAAACAAGACCCATATTTATCATTATTTTTCCATCTGAATAAAAAGGATCGAGTCTATTTCTGTTACCGGTAACTTTAGATGGATCACAAAAATAATTATACAAGTAGTTTAAAATGATGGATCGAACAAATAAATTGTAAAGTACTGAACTTGGGCCGATCAATAGTTTATTTATAGTTTTCTCTTTGATAATCATATTGATTCTGAGAGAGTGCTAAATAAAAACTATTGTTGCCTAAAATGCTTGCTATTACTATTTATAAAAGACTTTAGGTAACACTCTAAGTTTTAGTTTTAAACAAAGCTAAAGCATGGCATTGTCATTGTGTATATTAAGTACCTGCGCATAATTCGTAAAACTTAGTTTGCCGTGCCCAAATAGACACGGTGGGACTATAGCGACTACGCGGCGGTGAAAACGTGTGGTGAAATAATGACGAATCTCTTTAACGATGTTATTTAATATTTACAACGAATTACAAAAATGTATGTTCATTGCATTCCTAATAATGCAAGCTTTCAATGATTGTGATATTTTTCAGTTCAGAGCAGATTTACGAGATATGAAACGACATCTTTGCGACAATTTTTAGGTTTCTGATACTGCCGTTGCTACTGTATTTGCTCGGCACTAGATTTTTTAGACTCATTGGATTGTTTATGATGAAATCTTTCTTCGATTGAGATTTTTTAAATTTCTGAGCAGATTCACGGCCGATGTTTCTGTTTCTTATAAAAAACGTTGCCCCACACTAGGAACTTCTCCTGTATTGTGGGTGCGTTTACAAACATTTAAAACGCACATACACTAACAGCCAGACCCGGAAGACCAACTTGTAGGTTATACAAATATTTGTTCCGTGTGGGAATCAAACCTGTGACACGCAAAGTAGCAGTCTACCGCTTGACTACTGCGCCAAGCGTACCATGATATGTGCATAATTATGATATGTGTCTATATAAAAAAAAAAATTGTTATTGTCAACTTCATACCTATGCATTTTTACCCCTATTATACGATATATTTTTTCTCTTTAGGTCCTGGTAGTCCTTTGCCAACTCTTGAGAACGACACCAGAATCACCGTTCTAGGTGAACACGTTTATGCATTTTACTAATTGGAATGTCGACATACTGTGAAAAATAGAGGGTCACGCGCATGCGCCTGCCTTCGCGATGTGACGTCATAGGCAAATTATATCCTCCCTCAAAATTGCTATAAATATGACCTACTCGTATCTTTTGCGAGCCAAACATTACTCTAGCATTAAAATTATTGTAGTTATTGGCGATTGAAATCTTACATGTTTTCCACGGTCAGAAATATCAAACTTACTTCCAGTACTCCGAGCTATAACACGTTTTCACGTCAATAAGGCTACTGGTTAGTGGACCTTATCTCTTCCCCCATTCTGAATTAAAGAAACTCCAACTTTTAATATAAAACCGTGGGGAAACTTCTGTAAACTGGCTCCAAAGAAAGTTTATTCCTTATTATAAATCATTGGGAAGCACACGTAGCTTCAATAGGAGCAGATAACTATCTGCGTCTCACGCCCTCTTAGTTCAGTTTGACCGGCTTTTGTACTCAATATTGAATATAGAGCTTTATAATATATTGGTAGTTGGTGGCAAGGATGATTGGTTTTTTTAAGAGCAAGTCGGTTAAGAATGTGCACCAAATGCAATGATCGATGTAATGATGAAGTTTTATTAGTTTTTCAATAAGATCCTATATTATTAAATCAGCAATATTTTTGTATGTATATATATTTGTAATATCGTTCTCGAAAACGGCTCTAACGATTTCGATGAAAGTTGCAATATACGGAGGCGGAAAAATCGATCTAGCTAGGTCTCATAAATATCTGGGAAGATACGTTTTCTCCGTATTTTCACCCGAGCACAGCTCGGTGTACCAAAGCTTAGAACAAGATGGCTACCTTTGAATAATGACATGTCAGCATGGAATTAGTATTTGCGGGAAAGTCCGAAAGGGATACCGTGGACACCCGTGTTCCTTCTCTTGCCTGTGTAATGCCAGGGGGCATTACACAGGCAAGAGAAGGAACATGGGTGGGTTTTAGTCAGTAAGAGTCTGACACGCCCTCCCGCTCCACCCAGAGCGGGAGGAGTCATTTGATGATTTCCCACCCAAAAAAAAAAAAAAGCATGGAATTAGTATGAACGATCCTATACGTACAAATAAATAAGCATTCTCAATTTTCACCAGAGAGAGCTCGGTCGCCCAGGTCCTGTATAGTGACGAAAGTAATATATCAATAAATATAGTAATGTATTACTTTAATTGGGTGCCAATTTTAAAAGACACTTGATAGTGTCTTTTAAATGACATCGATAATGATTTAACGATGTCATTTTGTCGCTTAATATTTTGCCATTCACCACGAATCATGACTATTTGCATTGAAATAAATGTCTAAATTGTGGCCTATTCGTGTATGATTTTAGTAGTAATACATATTTAATCTTAAACCTATTCATTAAATTACCAGTTTGTATATAGAGTGACTGGTAATTAGTGACCGATACTTAAACATCGCGAAAGAAAAATCAGTTGTTCCTTACATTTTGACGAGTTATGCGAACATCAATGAAGGGAACAGCTGATTTTTTTTCTCGTGTTTTTAGGTTTGGTTCCATAGTAAAAGTAGTTCATAATGATGAGTAAAGTCACATGTTTAAGTGTCGGTCACTAATTACCAGTCACCCTATATAATTTACAAAGGTTTATATATTTTCTTTAAATTATCTAGAGATGTGCTCGCTGCAAAAAGTGGATTAGTGAATATTTACTCTGAACAACTGAAAAACGCCGTAAATTAGCAGATAAAAAAAATGCTTTATTAGAAGTAACCAGGTTCCTACTAATCAATTACAATCTAGCCTATATGACTAATAAGCAATTTTAATTTAACTTAATTTTTTACGTGATAATTATTTTAAAACTTAGAATAGTGTTTATTGCACTTTACACAAGTCCGTTTCACTTTCTTGTCTGATTAATAATAAAAACACTTTGTTCATGTGTTAAGTTTAGTTGTTTTGTTAGATTTATTGAGATATTTTTATGGAGCCCTCGCGTAGACGTAATCTGAAATAATCTTGAAGAGCTTATGGCTAAATGGCCTTCTAGATTGTTTTTTCTAAAGTATTATTCTGAGCGCAGCGAGTGATTCAAAGTACGTCACTCGAGCTTAAAATAGTGTTGGTCTCGAAGTGGACACTCTAAGATACTTTTTATCAACCCCTATGAAAAAAAAAAATGTCTGGTCCGACCCCCGTCAGAAACGAAGTTCCTTCTCACGTATGATTTAAAACGTATTTACATTTTGACCTTATTGCAGTACCTACTATCTGAATTTAAAAAGTACACACATCTTCAGATCTCCGCAACATTCGAATTAAGTCCCTTCTGATTGTCAGAGGAGCTACGCTTCGCAAAACAAACAAAAAGTATCAGGAATACTTTGTAGTCCGATCAGGAACTGTCCCTTCGCAGATATCTCCGGTAATTGAATTAAACACGGCTAATGGGATGGGAAGAGTTTCTTTCAAATTATCTTCGCGGATATGTCGGAATTTTAATAAAGGAGTTTTCTATTATGCGAAATGAAGTGAAAGAGATAGAATAAAGTTAAGTATTTAAACTTCAACTCAACAAATTATTTCTTTATAAAAAAATATGAATAAAAAATTATTCTTTACCAGCGAGGTTTTCTTAAATAAATAAATTCTTTATTTCACCAAAAGCCATCACAGAACAAGAACTAAAAACTAAGAGCATATACGAATTATAACTAGGTCACAATAATTTTAATTCCCTGACTCCTAAACTAGGTGTATGTGCCTGTGTCTTAGGAGTCAGTGATTCTCCATAGCAAACAAGACAAGCTACAGTATAATAGAACGGGACGTTACAACAATAAGCAAATGGCGTAAAAGAAAACAGAAAATGAAAAACGTTTAACTGTGTGGTGAGGTGAATAAATGTAGGGTCCGAGTGTGTGTGTAGTGAGTAAGTGTAGGATGTGTGTGAGTGTGTATGTGGTGTGTAGGTGTAGGGTGTGTGTAGTGAGAAAGAGAGGGGTGACAGTACCAGTACACATCCGTTTATGGTTAGATATAGACTTATATTTATATGTATGTATATTTATATGTGTGTTTTACCTTATCAATGTAAATTACCCAGCAGGAGATCCTCAGTGTCATCATAACTTAAAGTTTGGAGATAATCTCTAAGTAAGTTTTTACATTTATATTTAGGGCACGAAAAAATTTTAAACTTTTTATTTAGAAGGTGGTACATATGAATGCTATTAACGTGGAATTGGCGTTTGGCAAAGGCAGTTCTATGGCGTTCGTGGGGAAAAACGTTATGCTTAAGTCTGCCAGTCGGTTCCTTTGGAGGGTGGGCAGAGTGTTTGCGTAGGGTCGACAGGAGCACATAGAGTTGTCTGACTGTGAGTACCTTGCAATCGGAATAGAGCTGCACAGTGGGATACCTAAGTGGAAGAGAGAGCATTACCTTAAGGACAGCTCTCTGGGCTCTCTCGAGGCGGATAAATACATTTTAGGTGGCACCACCCCAGACAGGCAAGCAGTACGTTAAGACAGACCGGCATAGGGCAAAATATACTAATTTTAGCGTTTCATTATCAGCAGAGTTTCGTAACTTCTTGAAAACATATACTATTAGCTTCCGTATGCGGGACGTGACTTTGGCTATATGGGGGTGCCAGTTGAGATGCTGATCGATGAGTACTCCTAGATACCTTACACAAGTGGATTTGGCGAGGAAGAGGCAGCTACACTGTGTTAAGGATCCGCAAGCATGCGCTTTTATGGTAAAGGAGATTGAGGGACACTGATTAGACCGAATGGAGAATGGAACATATACCGATTTATCGACATTTAAGGTAAGCAGGTTGTCGGCCAAACATTTCATTATGGCGGACAGCGCAGCCTCGGCGTTTTGGTATGTCTGGGGCCAGTTATCACCATCTACAACAAGGGCAGTGTCATCCGCGTACGTAGGTAAATATTTTACAATTTTTGAGAGGCAGTTTGCAGAGTTCATTAATATAAATGAGAAAGAGAGTAGGCCAAAAATGTTTCATTTTTCCACTCAGATTATCACACGGTAGTTAAGTACTATTTATTTGTCAGTAGGTTTAAAGTAATGATTATTATAATACATTACAAATCTTTTTATTCTTTAATATTTACGGCAGGCCGTTATTAGGAATCTAATAAAAAAAATATTCTTCAGAATATGCATTTCCCCACTTGACAAAGTTTTTCTGGTGGTTATTATAGGTATTATACCAGAAAGATAATATATTAGTGAGTTCGGAGGGAGACCCGACCTCCCCAAGCTTTGTCCTGAGCCTGTTATAATCGACTAGGTCAAAGGCCTGGGTGGCATGGGTGTTCTCCTCTCAACATTTATTTATTTATTTATTTATCACAAACACTGCTATCATTAGTAACAGGATCAGGATTGTAACATAGTAATTGACTGTGTGCTTTAGTGTCAAAAAAGCACTTTCAGTTGACAAAGTCTCGTGAAATCCAAACTGGGTATCATGAGGTTTAATATACATACTTGCTGATCCGAGCATCCAGAAGACCATCAAAGACCTTCACCATCACAGTAGCCTGGGAGATAGGTCTATAATTATTGGTGTCAGTTACATCACCCGTGACATTTTTTGGTAGAGGTACAACAATAGTTTCCGTCATCTTAGGTGGTAAGTACGAGGGACGGATTTACCACGTTTCATGTTATTAATAATCTATGTGGGGTCAAATTAAATAATAAATAAATAGTAAATAAATTTATTTCTCAAAAAACTTAATAATAGGTTACAGAAAAATAGTTTGGCAGTATTAATTTCTAATAGGTGGATGTAGCCACTGCAACCGAACTAGGCAATGCCTGTATTTCGGTTTCCAGCGCCTTTTCCCTCGATATTGCAACAATAAAATGCCAACAAAAGGTATGGTTGGTTGTACTATTACTTAAATTTTGAGTGACTTAAAACTAACCTAATTCTACATTGTATAAAAGTTTTAATTACCATTATTAATAATAAGCAAATGGTCTATACGTGAGTGAGAAAGGTTTGTGAGTGTGTGTGAACTAGTAGGTGATATTATGTGGAGTTTGATTGATGTGGGTGTGTGTAGGTGTATGTGGGTATGGGCGGGTGAATGCGTGTATGTGTGTGTGATTGAAGTGCATGATCATGGTTATTATCTAAGATTATTTTAACATTACTCCAATTACTGCACAACGCTTAGTTAATGACTCCGTCTCTTCATAATTTAGTTGTTGCAAATATTCACTTACTTTTAGTTTACATTTAGATTTCGTAAGCGAGTAAATATTTAAATCTTTATTGATTTTGCTATAAAGGAACGGACCAAGAAATTCAATAAATCGTTTGCGTTGCGCGCTGTGCGATTTCAATGGACTTCATAGTGGTTTTAAAAGTACCCCCCCAGGATGAGATGCAATAATTTAGTAAAGACTGACCTAGGGCATAATAAATTTGTTTTAGGAGATAAGGCTCGGCAGCATGTCGCAAATTTTTAAAAACATGTATGAGTTTGCGTACTCGTGCACCAAGCAGCTTGATATGCTCTTTGAAGTTTAGATTTCTATCTATAGTAACACCTAAGTACTTGATGGTGTGAACACGCTCCAGTGAAGAACACGCGCAGCTGACTTTCAGGTTACATTCGTGCGAAATGATTTTGTGGCTGTTATTTAGACATGAATAATTTTTGATGCTGAACGAAATATACTTGGTTTTTTCCACATTTAAAGTTAGAATGTTTGCCTGAAGCCAGCTTCTAGCGATATTATAGCCCTATTTATTATATTAATTAGCTTCAAGGAGCCGCCGCCTTACAGTTCGCTCGCTTACGTCGTCTCTACGGGTCTCCCGAAGTTGATTTGTTACTTCGACTGCCGCGAGGTGCCGATTTCGGAGCCTAGTCATAACAATAAATCGATCCTCTCGAGCCGTAGTACATCTCAGTCTGGCGGTTCCTGGTCATCTTAAATGTTCTGCCCAGTTTCTCGGAAACGTTGGACAACTCGCTCCACTGTAGAAAGTGACACGCCTATTGCTATTGTACTTCGCTTACTTCGGCCTTCTTAGAACATAATGACGATACGTGTACATTCTTCTAGTGTTAGCGACATGATAGTAATTCAATAATGATGGTGAAAGACGACAATGACCGCCTTTTATCATTTTATTTGAAAGATAGAAAACAAAATTGAGAAAACAAGCAAAACTAAAACCACGGATTGAATTTATTTCCAAATTCAAGGTTTTAAAATGTTTAACTTTTTAAAATTATTTTGTAGATCATTTAAGGTTTTATTTCATGTAATATTAAAATTATCTATAATATAAAGTTAGTTTCATGCATGTACCTGAATAGATGATTGAGGTTACAGGGTTAGGATAGATGAATTTGCAGGTTATAGGGATTTTTATCATCGACACGTATTATTTGACCGCGAGTGTATATTAGACAAAGTAACGTACTTCAAACACAATACGCTTTTTATTTCCGAATACCTTAAAGAGTCAGCACTTTCCAAAAAAAACTATTACAAGAAAATATATGGTCAACAAGACAACAGGGACGCAATCATTAAAAATAGTAAATTAATAATAGACGAACGACAACAAGAACTCCCTGTAAGGACCAAACAAAACTACGAAACAAAAAAAACTGACTTTAATCCACCTACTGACTCAAAAAAAACGACATGTCTGATGAAAGCATAAAATAATAACAATAACGAACGAGACATAGACCTCTCACGGGATAACACAAATAAAATGAGCTCCTTTGGTCACTCAAGATATTGAATTCACAGAATTATACCAAAACATGTAAAGTATCAACCATAAGCTACACTTATTAGAAGCATTTCTCGATGGAAAAGGAAAGTACCAAGCACTTTGTTTATCGGAAACTTGGTTATCACAATGAAAGAAAGAATTAATTAACTGCAACGGATACATCCTCGCTACGTCATACTGTCAACTGAACTACGAAGGCGGCGGTGTATGCATACTATTACGAGAAGACTTAGAATTTATTGAACGAAAGGATATTATGATATATCGGTTGAATACATCATTGAAGTATGTGCCATAGAACTGCCTAAACTTAACATTATACTAATAACTTTGTATTGGAACAATAGACAGTGTTCCGTAACCATACATTTTTTATCTATGCGCGCACTGTGCTTGCGAACGAATGAGATACGAGTCGAATCCAAGATGGCAATAGTCGCAGTTGCCTAAGTGCGCGCTCTCGGTTAAAATCCTTGGTATGAGGGTTAATCGTCGCTGAACGGCTTCTATCTGGACTGGTTGTGATTCCTGAGGGCTCTTATAGTGCAGTACAGACTTTGGTGCACCAATTTGTGAGTGGATAATCCGATCGGCCGGTCGTCGCGCAACGCCAGCCACGTGCCGCACCAGGATAAGATTCCCTCGATAGCCATACAGGAGGCTAGCAGGTGAGTGACGCACTTTATGCTTGGAAGGTCTAACGGTCTTCCAGCAAACACAGTTAATCATATCCAACTAAAACACGTATCGAAAACTGAGCTTGCCCTCCAATGTACCACCTTCGGCTTGGTACAGACAGCCTGATGTATTCTATAAATAATTACATTTAATTCTATAACTTCTATTAATTAAATATAATTTAAAAAAAACATATTCGGAGGTGATTTTAATGTAAATATCTTGGAAAATTGCTTGCAAACCAAAATATTATTAAACTTAAGGTTTGAATATAACTTCCTCCAATCTATTAAAAAACCAACACGAGTGACAAAAACAACTCCAACCTGCCTGCCTATTTATAAACTTTGACTCTAAATTATGAATTACTCAGGTGCATGATTACGGTTTTTCTGATCATAAAGGAATAATATTGAACCTAAAACTAGACGCCGAGATTACAAAAAGCAAAGACTGGAAAACTAAAAAACGAATTCTTAATTGTAAAAACATTCATTAAAACAAATTAATTGTAATCTTATAATAAGCTCGGGAAAAATCATGAAAAAAATGACAACTCATTCGATAATATTTTACTCAAATGATTATATGACAACAATAAAACTAAGTCGAAATAATAGAAAACATTGGTTGACAAGAGGCATTTAAATATCATGCAAAAATAAGCGGTTCTTGAACACGTTTGAGTAACAGCCACTCAAATGTCCAAAAGCCGCGCGGCGATTCTCGCCCCACCTGTCCGCGCATGACAAGTCACTTACATTTTCACGACCGCGCGAGACCCTCTCAACAAAAACGATTACTACTGAAAAACTACTATAGCTACATTCGGATAAAAAATACTCACGGAAAGCTCAAAGAATCCAGAATTTAATTTGATTACAAGTAAATTACTCTAAGAAATAATAAAGGATGAAAATAAAGTATAAAGTTGGAGAATTTTTTTTTTTTTTTTTTAATTTTTGAGTTTTACAAAGAAAGTATAATAGTTACTGGCAACAATTATTTTTATTATATAATATACCCTTTAAAATTACACCAATATCTCAATATAAATATTTAGTTTTCTGTCATGAAAAATAAACAAATCCAAGCCATGTACTTCTCAAAAAGTCCACTCACCAACACTGTAACGAGTTACATATTAATCATTTCTAGACCCCATCTCAATATATTTCGTTAGTAAATGGCTATCGTACGACTTCTAATCTACATTATGAATGAAGAATTATCTTATATTTAGCATTTATTTAATACAAAGAACCAATTAGAATACATTGTAAACATTATAGAATCATAGACTTATTTGAAAACGCCAAGTTTAGTTTGTTTTAATAACATATTGGATGCTATCAGATTGGTCTGAACAACGTCTGTTATAACAAAAGTGTGATTCAAATTTCACCGTGTTTAACACTTTCCGGGACACTAAACGCCTATAAACGTAATAACAATAAAACTTTTATTGTGTCTCGTTCAGTGTCCCGCAAAGTGTTAATGTAATTTTATTAGATTTTTAATGATAATGCTCACTTATATTTTATGAAATGGTTGTGCCCGACCTTGTAAACACATGTGATATGCAATAAAAAGGAGACTGAAATGATTACTTACAATCTTGGGCCTGGTTGTAAAAAGATGAAAGTGGTGTCAATTAATAGCTTATAATATTATCAACCTTTCACTGAAAATTCTGCTGATTTTGTCAATCTGAGAACAGAGATAAAAGAGATTATGTAAAAGTGAGGTTATGTTACCATCTTTAACTAACAGCTGATTCCTGAAGTGCAAAATATGTGCTTTTGCACTAATAGTTATTATATTTAAGTAGTAGGAAATGTTTGATAAATCATATGAATGAACGTCAATGACTTCAGTCCTACCTACCTATGTAGGTAACAGGTATGCAGTTACGGAAAGAATGTCTAAAATAAAATAAAAAACCATTCAAGTAATATAGTGTTTTATTCGTCTTCAATTGTAATTAAAATGTCGTCTAGGAATTGTGCAGGTGGTGCTTTATGATCTTGGTACCTAGCCCAGCTAAGGTACCATATAATGCACATTATATAAGCGCAGCAGCCTAAAGTTCGTCTCCCTACAATACAATTACAGTAATGACTATAGCCTCCCTTCCTGTACGAGAGCCATTGCCGAATCACTGACAGAATTGTTTCATCGTGTAAGGGTCGTCCACCCAGTGTATTGCAGTGATCAGTTGTTATCCCACAATTCACACAGCGATTCATAGTTTCAACAATATCCAATCCACAATCCAGCGGTAAAATCCAAAATAACAATTCCAAGTCAAACGTGTGAGCGATCTTCGGTGTCCAGTGTGAAAGCAAGGGTCTTACGAGGTAGGCAGGGTCGGAATCCGTAAAATACAAAGCAAAGGTCGTGAAAAATGAAGAACAATCGGGAAAGCACTCAAAACGCATCTGAAAACAAGTGAGCAAACAAGCAGTTGGCAACTGTCTAGTGACCGTGTCAGTCAGCTGTCATGCCAGTGACATAGACAAAAAATTGAAAATTAATTTTAATCGTTATGAAATCGATAATCATTAATATTATTTTTTAGGAATTAATTGATATTTTATTTATTAATATGACTGTAATTATATGCACTATATTGCACATAAGTATATATAGTGCATTTAATAAAAAAAAAAAAAATAGCCTGTATTTCTTACTACTATTCGAGTTTTAACATAAAGTTAATCCGGTTCATAATATTATAGATACTGACTTATATGTTATGAAGTTAACTTTTATTAGTAGTAGTTGCCTCAGCGGCGTAGGCCTCTCTTAAACCTTTCCACACAGCTCTTTCCCGCGCCTTTCGCATCCATAAGGGTCCACATCTTTCTTTGAAGATGTCTCTCCACCTTTTGTTTGGTCTCCCCTTTTCCCTTTTCCTGTCTCTTGGTATCCATTCCGTTAAACGTTTTGTCCATTTGTCATTTTTCATTCTACATATGTGTCCCGCCCAATGCCACTTGAGCAATCGTGTTCTTTTCCTTACATCAATTTTTTTTTTTCTTTTCTTATGCTGGAGTTTTTAACCTTATGTGATAGTTTAAGACCAAGCATACTTCTCTCCATTTTACGTTGGCATATAGCATTTTTTTCTTTTCAAGTGCATTTAATTACTTTGAGTTAATTATTTAGTGCAAAGGTTTTATTTTTGTAACTGTGTAATCGATTACTCAATCGATAATCTCACGAAAACTATCTTTTCCATATTTCTCCACTTCCAGATTGAGAATTGAGGTGATTTTTCAAAAAAAATATGTCAATTTTTTTAGATCATATCCTAACTTATTACATTTGAGCCCACCGTTTTCCATCTCCTTTGAATTCTTACAGAGGAATTCTTTCCCATTCCCGGAAAATTTTACTAAAATAAATTGGAACGATATTGGAAATCACTTAAGAATTTTATTATGTTTGCCTTTATCCGGGTTGCTTAACTGGGAGGTACTATCTCCTAGTTCCTATACCCATTGGAAAGTGGCTTTCCCGGATACAGATAGGCCCGTGAACTCATCTTCCCAGACAGTGGGATGAGACGCTCTGCAGGTTGGTGGAGTTTCTTGCCCATTCTTCTCCATACGAAAACTACCTTTTGAAAGGGGCGACTAGAATCTTTTTTTTAAATTTTGACATTCAAAAGTGCCTTTTTTGTGCCTAATCGAAATAAATTATTTGACTTTGACTTTGGTACGGAATAAGATTATTCCGCAATCTCATTAATGCGTTGACCAATACTACTGAGCGTGCCCACCTGCTGGCTGTGAGTTCTGCGCTGGCTTCAGGCGCCACCGCTACCTAACATAGGTATTATGCTGGTTACACCACCTTCCGGCTCGCTACTTGTCTTTATTTGGGCGCTCCTTGCGGATCCCCCGCATTGTTGCCAATGCGATGACGCGAAATATGAAACTATTATGTATTTACAAAAAATCTATTGATTGGACTAAACAATTTTAAGGTGTTGTTACGTCAACGTTAATATGTTGCTTGTGAATCAGATTGATTGCATGTATATTAGTTAATATGGTTTTTAATCGACAAAATATTGTTTTGAGGTATCTTTGTGATTATTTTCTATCGTATCAAATTAGCTGTATTATATTTGAATACATCATATTTAACTAGTATATAATTATATCCTGAAGAATATCATATATTTTTCTGAATTTGTTTAGTGCAGTAGATCATATACTTTTAGGCATTATAAAAGGAGAATGCTCATCAAATGAAAAAAAAGAACCCAGAGTGAACAGATCCCTGCAGGATGTAGCTCGGAATTTTAGTGATATTTAGTGAAATCATTCTGCAAATATTTCAATGTTAGATTCGATGCCTGAATGTGTGATATTGCTCTTTGTTTTTCATCAGGTGTGATTTTTTTTCTTTAAGATCCTTGATTTGTGTATACCCGGCCCTTATTCCCATAGGAATAGGTAGAGACAGTAGGTTGTCAAAATCAACCCTAAACACAGCCCACTTTTCGCTGGTACTATTGAAAATGAGTCATTAGCATACTAAGTATGTAAATATTCTCTTTTTTTTTTGACAAAGAACAAGAGGACAAAGACATTTATTCGTTAGATATGGTACGGACAAGGTTGGTTAGTTATAATTATGTTCAGGACACGTAATAAAGATTAAAATACCCCATAAATCAGGTTGATGATAGAAATAAAGAAAATAAATAAATGGAGAATTCTAGGAAAAATAACATAATAACTTCAAAAGACGTTCACGAGGACAATTAAGAACTGTAGTTACAGTAACAGCAAACATAATTTTCTTAGTAAAATATTAGTTTATTTTCAATCTTAACAGGGAAATATTTACTTGCTTTGAGAACAAATTGTTCTGCGAAGACAATGATATTACAAGTAAACAGACGTAGATAGGTTACCTACCTAACATTTTATCTTCAAAAACGGCACTATGTCACACTCTTATATGACACGTGGAAGTAGGAGGGCATGTCGTAATTATCGGGAGCGAAAAAGAGACAAAACGAAGAAAATGTGGCTAGTTAGCCAACTTTTGACGTGCCACTTGCGGAACGTTTATAACCTATCTACCTCTTTTTACATATAATATCATTGTGCGAAGATATTTATTTCATTATTTTCGTAAGGGTGGTTGCCATGACAACGGCATACAATCCCTTACCCCAGTAGCACACCTCCGCTGCGAAACCTTAGCAGCAAAACCGCTGTAGTTAAATTCCATTGACACGCGTCATTTTCCGCTTATCTCATCCGATTCGAGTAGCGGAACATGATGCGAGTCTATTGAATTGAACTACTGCGGTTTCGCTGCTACGGTTTCGCGGCGGAGGTGTGCTACCGGCGTTAAACTTGGCCATTTCTCTATTCACGAAACCTTTACAAAAGGACTCCTACAATACATTATTATTCTTTGTTTTTTGTTTACAAATTAAAAACACAATAAAACACTCTGATTGTGTTTTATTGTGTTTTTCATTTGTAATTAATAGAACAATTCAATTGGATTCCTTTTGATAACATTTTTATTTTGGTCGTTAAGTTTCTATTGTAAAGTTTTCCTGCTCAACTTTTGACCAGACTCGTTCCTTTCCTTGGTTTTTTTTATTGGACTTTTAAATGAACCTTCATTTGAATGATAACCTTATTCTAGTGCTTACAGCATTCATCAATCCATAAAAGGAGTCATCCTAAAGTCACCGGCACATAACCAACACTTAAAGCCAACTAAAACAACATCTGTAAATAGAATATAGATAAAGACGTAAACACATAATCACAAAAGCATTCCGCGAAGGTTTGCAATGCTCGCTTGAATACATATCTCGTATCGCCGCATACCTCCGCTATGAAAGGGTTGAGACGGCACAAACCCGCCATAGTCCACCAGCGTATTTACAATACAAGTATAAATCCCAGTGCATTTATACTAGTATTGTAAATACGCTGGTAAGTTAAGCATGATCGCTATTCGCATAATATATGTAATATAGCTTGACTAATAATATCAACCAACGTCGTCGTGTGGCCTGGATAACTGCGCGTACTTTTATACGTAACACGAGTATGGGATTATTCGCGCATGTATGACGAGAGGAAATATATATTCATATTTAACCAGTAAGTAAACTACCACGACTTAATTACAGCTTCTTGTAGTTCACGAAAAAGGATAATCGTGAGGATATATTATGCTAGGTACGCTACCATTCCACATGAGCGACATTTTTTCTAAAGGATTTTATTTATTTATAAAGGTATTTAGAGGTATGAGAAAACTAACACTCATCCTCTATAGAAGAGGGAGCGGGTGTCGTATCTGGCGGGCAACTGCCCAACTAATTAAACTCTCATTGCGCGATGCAGGATTTGTGTGACGTCAGGATTTTGTGTGAATGTAGATGCCGCCACAGGTACACCAACAGCTTCTGTGTATAATATATCTTGAGTAGGTAATATAGGTATCTAACAAAGGTTTTACAGTCGACCAGCAACTCAACCAGCATTCTCAGAAATAATTGATAAGTTGATAACAAACTAGTGGCTCTAGAATGTAGTACTAACATGTTCCGAAGCCGACTGCGGTTGTGGCTACCATTTTATAGTGCCTTGATATTAGCTGAGTTTGGACGAGCGTAGTATACAGTGTTGCGGCCGGCATCATTGTAAACATTTACTCATTCCAAACACTTGCAGAAATAGGTAGTTTTGAAACTGTGTTTATTACATTTTTCCTTTTCAATATACTCGAAACAGAAAATTATGAAATAGATTTTTGGACTGCCTCGTTAGTCCAGTGGTCACAAGCACTACTGCTGAGCATGAGGTCCTGGTTTCGATCATGGATGGAATTTATGAGTACCAGCCCGAAGTCTGAATGTGTGTCCCGATTGATGGCAATAGGCTCTCCCCCTATTACCTACATGAGACTTAAACATAACTGGTGAATGTGGTGGAACTATAGGTCCACCTCTGCCTAACCTTTCGGGGATTACAGGCGTGATGTTATGTTTATGTTACACATGTTAGATTTTTGGTCACTTACAAGAATTTGACATCATCTACCTACTAGATTAGTTGAACTTGATCATCTTTTTTCCAGTTTCTTTTTTTTGGCATGTTTTTTTATGATCATTATTATTATTTGAACAGCTCTACCCTGGCATGTAGTAACTTGCCTGTAGTTTTATAAAAATAAGTTAGCACTTTATTACCACCTACAACCTCCTATAGTAAAAAGCGTGTAAAGTTCAGAGATGACGCCACTAGAGCTACACAAAGTGAGTGGTGTTGGCCGCTCGCCAACGAACACAATGACTTCTCTTTGACCTACGGGCCACGAGCAACATAACCAATCTTACGCTTTTCAAGGGTAGCATAACATAACATAGGTATATTTTTAGCGACCAACAATGGTAATGGATAAATATATTTATCCTAGGGTTAAACTTGGGTACTTTTACTTTTATAAGTTATGTGCACAGGGGCTGCTGCTAGCAGCTGGCTGGACCACTGTTTAGCAACTCACTCGGCAAAGCAGGCTGTTGTTAATGTGGATGTTAAGTATGACACTCTGTGGTCTGATCATTTCCCACTTGTGATTATGTGTAATTTAAAATCACTGTCCCCTAAGGTCACATCTCAAGTTACTAATGCAAATAAAGATGTAGTGTGGGGTATAAAAAGTGAGGAACATATTACGCCAAAGAGTATCTAAAAGCGACTTAAAGTAATTGACTGCCCTCCTGAGTGTGTAAGTTGTGCTGATTGTTTTTGTAGTGACCGTGGCCACAGGCTTGTTACTCTGGGTACGCTTTACTCGAGACATCGTGACTGCCCTCCGTGACGCGACAGTGGCGAATCGGGGCAGCGTGGGGAAGGGCGGGATCGTCGCGCTGAGCAGTCAACATGTCGGCTGTCATGTAGACGATGTGTGTATCAACAATTTAAGCTATGCATCGTCTGCTGAGTGCGTCAATTTGTGGTCTAGGGGAGGTTGATAGCGACGTGTGAGGATTACGCTGTTAAACATGGACTTGTTTATAATATTAAGAAAAGTCAGTACATGGTCTTTGAGGCTGGCGGTGCTATATGCCCCGACTATGTACCACCTATACGTCTAAATAGTGTACCCTTAGACAGGGTGAATCAGTTTAAATACCTAGGACATATAGTCACGGATCACCTCAGGGATCATGCTGTCGTGGAACGGGAGCGGAGGGCGTTGTCTAAAAGAGCCAATATGCTGACCCGCAGGTTCGCGCGTTGCTCGGATGCAGGGTGGCGTGAAAATAACTCTTTTCCGAGCATATTGCACGTCCATGTACACCTGTAGCCTGTGGGCTAACTACACGCAGAAATGCAATTTAACAACGCTTTCAGAGCGATATGTTGGGTCTGCCTCGCTACTGCAGCGCTTCGGGTGCGTTCGCGCACGGACTGTTTTTATGCGACCATGCGGAAGCGCTGCGCGTCTCTTGTGCGCAGAGTGCGGGCCAGCTCCAATATCGTTCTGAATATGATAGCAAATCGGTTGGACTGTCCTTATGAGCGACACTGCTGTGACAAACAAGTTACATATAGTGTCGCACGTAAGATACTAATGTAATGAATGAATATGATCTAATTATGATGTTTCATAGAATTTTAATTATTTAATTTGTGTTTTGCGTGATGTAAATTATCTTGCATACTATTATATAGAATATATTAGGGTTATGTGTAGCGGTTTTTTTTTATAGCCGATAGAAACAAACACAGCGAGTCTCTTAGGATGGCCAAATCTAAGTTCCTCGATTGGGTCTTATGTGGTAGGCCTAAGTCAAGCACAAAGAAATGTGCGATAGCAGAAGAGTGTTAAAGTATCGATTGGCATGGTGCCAAAATCATCAGGACCAAATAAAAATGTACGCTCTACCTGTGAAACATTGCAAGGGGGATTTTTGCGGTTTCTGCCGTGCCGGTTGTTGGCGTGTGCTAGCTGTCATATGGCTATTAATTTATAATTTAATTAATGTTTTGCGTGATGTAAATATATCTTGCATACTATTACGAGTATATAGAATCATTTTTTCTAGCTGAACATACAGCTGTGCTGCTGGGGAGTTTGTTGCGCTACTTCTTCTTCCCAGAAAAAGCACTAGGAAGTGGTGAAGGGTGGGCGTTTTGGGGGACTGTATTATGTAATTTTGACGTTCGAAAAGTGCTGATTCTTAGCCTAGTTTGAATTTATAAATGACTTTTGAATTCTGAATTTGAATCTGGAGGGAAAAAAAAATCTTACGCCCTGGCCTTCTTGTGAGCATCGTTGGTGTGAATGAAATGAAGGAGATAGCGAATCTTTTTAAGAACCATTTTTCGGTGAAGTCTCCTTTGGGTACAGCGAAGGCGGTGCTCAATGCTGACGTAAACAGTCGGGAGGTTAGGACTACCTTCCAGGCGATGGACGTTACTAAAGCCATAAGGCTTATCTCGAGAGGTAAGTCTCTGGGTCATGATAGGCTCAGCATTGAGCACCGCACGCCGGAAAACACATGACTAGATTCTTGGCTATGTTTTACTCACTGTGCGTGAGCCATTCCTTCCTGGCAGCCGACTTTATGAAAAAAGTGGTAGTACCTGTAGTGAAGAATAAAACTGGCGACCTTACTGATAAGAGGTCTACAGGCCTATTTCTCGTGCCACTGTAACTGCCAAAGTGTTTGACGCTTTGCTTAACGCACAGTTAAATAGATCGGTAACACTGCACGGTAACCAGTTTTCGTCCCCGGCTGTCCACTGAAAGTGCTTTACTGTGTCTTAAGCACACCGTCAAATACTACACCGACCGTAAAACTCCTATGTATGCGTGCTTCCTTGAACTATCCAAGGCTTTCGACCTTGTAATGTATGACCTGCTGTGGAACAAGCTGAGGAGCATATATTTGCCGCCGGAATTCATCAGCATGTTCCAGTACTGGTATGCGCACCAGTCTAATAGTGTTGCTACACTAAGTGGGTGGGGGCAATGTCAGATGCGTATCAGCTCGAGTGCGGAGTCAGGCAGGGTGGCTTAACATCGCCTACCCTGTTTAATTTTTATACTAACCCACTGATTATGGCGCTCAGCAGCCATCATGTCGGCTGTCAAATTGACGGTACATGTGTCAACAATCTAAGTTATACTGACGACATGGTGCTAATGAGCGCTTCGGTCTGCGAGTTGAGGAAGCTGTTACAGATATGCGAGGAATATGCTTGTGATCACGGTTTGTTGTATAATGTAAAGAAGAGCCAGTGTATGATCTTCGAGACCGCCAGTGCAAAATACCCGGGAAGCATACCTCCGGTCAGACTAAATGGGGTTCCTTTGAAAAGAGTTGACCAGTTTACATACTTGGGGCATGTTTTGACTGCCGACCTCAAAGCTCACGTAGACATGGAACGGTAGCGGAGGGCATTGTCTGTTAGAGCTAACATGATAGCCCGCAGATTTGCGCGGCGGTGCTCTGATGTAGTTAAGGCTACGCTCTTTACAGCGTATTGTACATCACTGTACTCATGCAGTCTGTGGGCTCACTACTTTAATAGAAGTTACAGCGCCATCCGCGTCCAGTAAAATAACGCGTTCAGGGCTGTGATGGGGTTACCCCAATTCTACACCACCTCGGGTTTGATCGCAGACGCGCGCACCGACTGCTTTCACGCGACCATGCAGGTCGCGCCGCGTCTTTGGTGCACAGGGTGCGGGTTAGCCCCAACATCGTACTGGCGATGATTGCAGGAAGGCTGGATTGCCCCTTCATCCGGAATCGTTCCAGCAGACATGTTGCTGTACCAGTGTCGGAGACAAGATATTAATTTTATTGTTTAAATGATGTTATTTATTTTGATTTAATTTAATTTAATGTAATTTGATTTTAATTGACTTGATTTTATTTTATTTGACCTTATTTGATTTTATTTATTTTAGTTTAATTGTATTTAATCTTATTTGGTTTTATCTGTAAAATTCCTATTAATTTATGTTTGGCAATGGGTGCTATTTACCTGAAATAAATGAATTTATTATTATTATAACAAATACAGTAGCACTATCTACTGTTACTATACAATACGCGTATACAGGGGAAAATGGTGTTATTCATACACCCTCTTTGCTTCTTTCTTTATAGAAGTAGCAAAAAGAGTAAGTAGGTACCTATGTCAAATGAATAGACCACCACCCAACGGGAATCAAGCAAGATACTAGATATAATTATGATGGCGAAATATTCAAACGTCTATTGAGAATAAAACAATATAAACGACAACGACTGGTACAAACTAGATGCACGGATATTCTAGAATTAAGCCCGATCCTAGCTCTAAGATTCCTCGATTTTGAAGAAACTTTTTTCTTCTTCCTCACTCAAGCAACTTCTACATATCTCTCATTGAAATCGTAAATCCTACTAGTTTACTTACACATTTATATATTTTGATACATTACGGAGGCAACGTATGAGATTTTCATATCATATTATGCAGAATCCAAACGTCAGATATTTGAAGAGGGTAGATTGAACCGTCTCCTGAGACGTTTTCCCTAATAGTTTATACACTCACACTTATTTCATTCGCGTCTATAGGGATTGGACCCACCAGATACTGTACGTGTAGAGTTACTGTGTATCAATTTAGAAAAGTTGTGGCATAAACCAAATAGAAGCGTACCTTACAACTTGCTTCAAATGTTTACATGTTTATCCATAAAGTTGCAAATTCGAGCATAATCCTCATCAACTATTATCCTAACGCCCTAACTAATATTATAAATGCGAGAGTGAGTTGTTTGTGTAGTTGTTAATCTAAAACGGCTAAACGGATTTGGATGAAATTTAGCACATGGGTAGACCATGACCTGGAGAAGGACATAGGATACCTTTTATTTCGATATTCCCACGAAATCAAGACGTTTGCGGGTGAAACCGCAGGGCGCATCTAGATAATAGGTATGCTACTTTATGTCTATAAAAAATCCTTTATGGGATACATTTTGTATGGGTAACCCAGCATTTCTCAATTTAGGCATATGAAAATTCTAAATGCTTTTGGTAAACAATAAGGAATTACGTCTTACAGAGTTTTTGTAAAACGTAATTCCTTATTTTTTACCAAAAGCATTTAGAATTTTCATATGCCTAAATTGAGAAATGCTGGGTTACCCATACAAAAGGTAAAACCAGGGATATATATATATATTACATAAACTGACCTACTGGACATATACTGACCTTATTGGTGATGTTCTTCAGAAAGGACAGGTGCGTAGTACTCGTAACCGGCGTGCGTGTATTACCAGATGTATGAACGTAAACGAGGCAAAAGGAGTATGTAAGGATCGTAGCAGGTGGCATTCTGTAGTTTCTGCCTACCCCCATGGGAAGAAGGCGTGAGTTTATGTATGTATGTGTATAATATATTATATTAATTTTTTTTGGTTCTTTAATGATGTGACACAAGATGGCCAGATTGTATAAAGAACGAAATGTGAGGTCGCCAATTTCATAGGTAGGCCAATATATTTTTAATTAAAACACATATGAACAACTTTTTAAGGAAAATACTAATGCATTTTACGAATTGTCAATAACTTATCATCCCAAATAATAGGCGCATTGCATTAAAGATACACATTTTTTTTTTCCATATTTTGTTAGTACTTATTACATTATCTTAAAAGTATGTAAGTGCTGACGAGATCGATTAATACATTAAGGTACTATAATACTCGAAATAAATAATTGAAAATTAATTAAAGAAAACAAAAATTAAAATAAATATTTGAAATTATTTATTTTAATTTTATTTATACTATAATAATTGAAATCGGCCACAAATAGACTGGAATAACGTAACAAAACGATGTTGACAGATTAAAGAGTATGTTGTTAATTTCAAATAAAAAATACGTAAAATACAAACTTATCAGAGAAGATACTATCAAATTTATATTATTATGATTGAGTTTTCATATCAAACAAGTACGTAGAAAAACCAATCTCCCATGTTATCGAAATATCACTACTGTACCTAATACATATGTACATATTACATGTAATTATGGTTCGCATTATAACTGAAAGAGATATTGTAATTTGTTTTTCGCTATATGAATGTAAATATAAAGTAAGGAATGTGGAAAAGAAAATAAGACATTTTATATAGGTACATATTTTATTGATATTATAGATAGCGACAGATTAAACAGTGACGTTAATTCTATTTCCATTAAGTTCTAACCACATGGGCAATGCTGAAATCATCTGAACCAGAAAATTCTCTAAAACTGCAAGACAAACTACTTATTTGTATTGCCTCTCCTAAAGATATTATCATTTTCTGAACTCGCTCATTCCATCGTAGAACTCATTAATCGCTTTCCATCAGACGAGATTCAGATCAAAGAAAAGGAGTTATGATGATATTCATACGTGGATACATTGATAATGTTGGTGGTGGTATAAAAAATAATGATGAAATACTTATGGCAGTCATTACTGGAGCTTGATGTTACCACATAAATAAATAAATAAATAACCTAACATGGCGCAGCTGGCAATTAATAAAGTACAATAGAATCTAGTTAGCAGTGAGTGATGTGCGGTATACTTGTTTATTTTTTCATTATTAATTATATGAAAAATGAACTATTAGAAATACCTACATAAACTGAGAAGAGCGGGGAGGGGGGGCTCATTTTCTCATTTTGTTTTGCCTCCCCGGGCCCCCGACAGGCTTAGTCCGCTGCTAACTGGAGTTGGTCCTGACTGGACCTCGACTATTTCTAGATCCAGTCAGGACCTCAGCCGCCGCCAGGAGCATAATTAATCAAATAAAAATATATTTAGCCGTCAAGGAATACCTAAAACTATAATGTCAGACTGTTACGAATTGTGATGGTTTTCATAAGTGGGCATTTCCAATTACTAAGGCATACAGCTAGGTATTTGTCGAAGACTGAATATAACGATAGATCCTCTTAGAATCTATAGCCAATAGTATGAAGTGGACTTCTCAATTTGAAATTGAATTAAAACGAAGCCTACTTGAAACTGAGGAAATTTTCTGCCTAAGTATTCAAATGATGACCTTCGAAATAACGATGAAACAAAATAAATTGAATAATTTCTATTTTGGGTTCACGATATAACAACTCCTTAATTGGCCGCCATTTTGTGGTGGCATCTACATCGCCAGATGCGAACTTGCATATCGCGCAGTTAGAGTTTCCCGCGCGAACGACATATATAAGACTATCCGACATCAATCGTTGGGCAGTTGCCCACCAGACAACCCCAGTCTGGTCGGAGGATCCTTCCTTTTCCATAGAGTGTGATTGAATATTACACCCTGTTTCTAATAGATACCTCTAAAATTTAACTAAGAGTTTTAACCTTTACCGAAATCAACAACATAATCTTATTTTAAACGTTCTGTACCTGCTTCACCCTGAAGTGGCGATTGAGTGATACTTGTGCTTGTAAGACGTCGTGGCTTACGAGAAGAATATATTAATATTGAATTTTGAAACATTTATAAATGGTGTTGCCTTGGTCTTTCCCTGTGATGGAAGTGGGAACAATATTAATAGGTAGGTAGTTAACTACTGTAATTTTATACTAGATTTTCATGGCATATAGTAGTAGGTAGGACAGCAGAATAACGTAATTAATACATACTTAGTAGACAAAATAGTTTTTTAAAGAGCTAGTTAGCAAGCTACTTAGTGGTCGTACTCTTACGATTCTTCCTAATGAAGTTATTAGTAATACTTATAATCTACAGGTTACATCCTTATGATAGCTTATAAAAATAAATGATGCAGTTGATAAAATTACCTGAGTAAATTCATTATTTTAGACGACAGTGTCAATATCTCACTCTTAGGTAAAAATGTAATAATATTATGATGCAAATGTTAAGTTATGCCTTCCTGACATATTACCTATTATCTCCTATCCTTTAATTTGATCATGGAACTAATATAGCCAAGCTGTTAAAACGGTAGGATATAACGTGGTCGGCTGAGACCCTACTTTAATCGAATATCACTGATTTATGTAAAGCGATGAGATATGTCCCAGCTATTACCTGAGGCTGGAGGTCTAAGGTAACTCTCCTGATCGTCCGTCATGCCTTTGTTGTTGAACAAAGGGGTTTTCAGAGTTCGTTTTATGTAATTATATGCCTTTAAAAAAAAAATATTTAGAGATCTTTGTGTTTAGAAAGAAAGAAAGAAAATTTGTTTATTCTGCACAAACAAAACGCACACATACTTACAAAAGTAGCGAAAAGTGTCGTATTTAACCAATAAATAAAAGTTTGACAATGTTGTTCATGGGTTGATGTCAAGGCCACGGACGAAAGACAATATTGCGTAATTACTGTTGCGACATTACGTACTCTGTGGTTGCGTCATTGGCAAATGACAACAAAATCATAACAAAAACAAAAAGCCGATTGCAGAGTTAACTACTTTTGTAATAAATAATAAGAAAAATTAAGCTGTGCGTCGCATCTGTACAAGAACAGTACCCTAATTACGTAATACTCGATCAATCGGAATTTGAATTCAAATTCCGTTAACTGAACTATCAAAATGATACAAATTGGTCGTACTTTTTTGCAAAAATGTGTTGCGTAATTAGATAGCAGGTCATTGCTCAGCGAAATGCTGTGACTTCGGACGAACCTAATGTCAACAGCGCTGGTTTTCGGCAATTACCTACCTATGGAATGACATATTGATGTCCTGCGTGACGTAATAAATCTGGTAAGTATTAATTTTCACTGAAATACGTGTGATTCAGCTGAACATAGTATGTACATTAAGTAATAAAAATATATATCTGTATTTGTGCGTAACATATATTTAAGAAATAATAATAATAAAACATAAACTAAGACCATAATACAATGAGAATATAAAATAAGTACTAAATTACTTTAAACATTGTCACAAAAAAGAAAAAAGATAAGATCGCTTTACGCGATAAGACCGCCCATTGTGTCACCCTATGTAAAATGTCTAACTTTATGTCTGTAATGTTTATGTTGTACAATAAAGAGTATTCTATCTATCTATCTACAGTGTGGTGTGTTTTCCTCTATTTTGCTGTTTCAGTAATTATAATAATTTCGATAATACACTAACAATCCATACTTAAGTCTACATCCATAGTTTCTTAAATGCACCATGGTAATTGCAATTTGCGACTCGATGGCGTGGCGGCCATTTGCATAACGGTAGGCATCGAGGCATGGGGTTGGCAAGTCAACCATGCTTTTACAGTCAAAGCGGTAAACAAGCTAATTGGTACAGCTTGATAGTGTTATATACGGGTTCTTTAATATTATTCTAGAGGGATGAAATGGATCCATTGATGTACGAAAGAGTAGGATCCACCGACATACGGAATGCAAAACCTAACCACCTTCGAAGCCTCCTGATCTTAATCGTATTGCTATAGGTATAAGTATTGCATTACTAAACTAAACGGAACAGAATCCCAACCTAACATTAAATAAAACTGGTAATCCTTCTAAACTTTATTGACTTATATACCTATAGCCCCACCTGATAATACAGCTTCAGAAGAACTAACAGCAAACGCGCCACAGATAACTGAGGACCACCATTTCCCTGTGACAATGACACAGACCAGACCTAAACAGGGAGGAATCAAACAAAGGCCACTCACACTGTTGGAAATCCATATCCATTGCCCTTATGGCGTGATCTTCAAGGTAAGTAAAAAAGAGCAGCTATTATTACTAGTTTTAATTTTACAATCATTTGTGCTGTATCTTTATGAAATATTTATTTAAGATATGATTCAAAAAATGCTTTCCCGTTCTCCGGACTCTTACTGGCGGAGGAATGTTATTCTGATACTGCGTATTTGAAGCTCCCCCTGAATTCTGCGGTAATATGCTTTGATGTACAAAGAGAATTGGTAAACGTGGTTCGTATTAACTCTATCCCCAACTTAACTCCTCAAAAATATAGTGTGGTATTTGTGTAGTTACTACTCCAAAAAGTAAACTAGCTATATGTAACTTTCTCCTCGCTCCTTCAAAATATATAACTTCTACGAGGTATTTTTACACAGAATATAATTCTATCAACTTCTCTGTTCCCGCTAACAGGCATGAGCAAACACGGTATCACAGTAGTTGTCTTGATAAAATTAGGCTATCTATTAATTGTTTACGTAGGTAGTCTCTTATTGTATATAACAGTTTCAAGAAAGTTGTATAAAAAGAAATCCTCATGAAGTTACTTATGTGTTTCTCAAATCGAAGTTCAGGATCCATGGTTAACCCAAGGTTGCATGCTATCTCTATTCTATCAATTTTTCCCCCCTGATGACCACTTCTGGCTTGGCTGACAGTATAGTGCTGATCATTTTCCTACTTCTTACAACCATAAATTTGTAATTCAGCGGGTTTAATACGAGTGAGTTATTATTTGACCATACCACCACTCTTTCAATATCGTCATTGATTTTTTCCACTACCCCCAATGCTGGTTTAAAAGTTATATACAATTGGATGTCCTCTGCTTACATATGATACCTGCAATGCTGGAATGACAAAATAATGTCTGCGCTGTAAATAAGAGGGATGACATCTTTGAATCATCCTCCTTCTGGATTTCAACGAGCTGTGACCTATTTTGCTAGTAGCTAGCGAACCACTGTATTGTTTCCGTTGTAAAATCATAATAGGTCACAAATCAGATACTCTGAAGCCTTGCAAGTCACATTTTAGGCCTACCATGACTTTAAACAAGCACACAGATATGATTTGTTAATATACCAACAACTAGTCACAAAGCCCATTTCGGCCTAGCCTTTTTTAAATAGATCTTTTCTATTAATTTCATGTGGCGTAAGTAGATCAAGACGAATTAAGTCACCCAAACAAATCGAACTACCTACCTATTCTTGCAAATTTTAAATATACTTGACTCACGATGTATTTACCCATACTCGAAAAGACATAATAAATTTTGCCATTACTTCATTATATTATTATATGTTTTGCATATAATGAAGTAATGGCAAAGTTTATTATGCAAAGCAAACCAATACATTAACCTGTATTCAAACACTAGCCTTCCCTAGTACCCGCTGAATACATTAGCTTCAGGCGGATGAATATTGAGATGGAGTCCAGAAAGGTTGAATATCTCAATATACGCTTCATGATGCCAATAAATCTTCGCTGGAGGAAATAATAGGGCTGTGCTGGATCCAAGCTGGATTTGTGTGGCAGCCTATTATAAGCCTGACCCTTACTGTTTTGAAGAGGGTTATTAAGTATGTGACCTGTGTTCAATGTCACCGATTTTGTAAGGTAGCAATTAAGTTGTTGTCAAATTAGCTTTCATGTAGAATTTCAGGTTTAATGACATCCTGAAATGTCTTCATGAACTATTTAATTTTTTTGTGCGTAAATAAAAGAAAGCAAATAATCGCAATTGACCACCGCTGCCCATCCATTTCACGCAACTGCCTATTTTTATACAAAATACAGGGTGGAAGGGACAGCCCTCCGCAGACTGATGGGGTGAATTAAGTATATCATACTAAGATGACCGGTACATGAAATTATTTCAGGAACGTTATGGGAATCCAATAAACCTGATTTGTTTTATTAACTTACACGCAATGTATCGCTACCGTGGCAATACGTACGTAGCGAACGGCAGCGCAGCGAGCTTTCGGACGCCCTCCCGCCACCCCGCGGATGTTGAACAGCTGATTTCACGCGTAGTTCGTTATAGAATTTCAACATCCATTGCTGTTTTTCTTTATTTTAGCTGTTTTATTTACATTAATAGAGTACTGCGACATAAAATGTAATTATAAAACCCGATAAAAAAAATGAAAATTTTCCTGAGAAAATGTTCAGTGGAATATGATTCAAAATAGAGCTCAATGCACCCTCTTAGCTTGCGGAGGGCCGTCCCTTACACCCTATATACGTAGAACTGCACGCCAAAAAACCATCTAATAAAACCCCGCAGTCGTGGGCCACGATAACCACATACAAAGAGGGAGGGATGCCTGATAGTTATTAGATCGGCTCACACCATCACGGCGGCGGCGGCGTGGATAGCATACACACAGTGTGACTCATGGTTAGCGTCGTGTAACGCGAGAGACGTGCTGTTTTTTAAAACGGAAACTTATTATATGTAACTATTTTTTAACATTACAAAATTTTCTGTCTTTCAAACTAACACAACATCATTTGTCAGCCTATGATGACTTTGAATTTGAATTTTGCGTCATTGGCAGTGACCGAACCCACAGAAACACACTCATAAACCACGCTTGCGATGACTCAACAAATGTAGTACTTAAAATTTACACATACGTAAAAGTTTGGTAAGTAAGACGTCTTTTGGATATTTCGTAAAATTGAACTTCCTAGTAAGAGAGTAATTCCATTAAAATTCAATCTCAATAATACCAGCAGTGGTTCACGGCAGTAATAAATCCAAATTGGAGATTTTAGGGTCGTCACTCAACTTGTTTCATCAAATTCTTATTTGAAATTTACAATTGTTTCCAGCAATTTTCCAGCGCATCAGATAATTTTTAGATTATATCCTTTGAATTTCCGCAATTATAAGACTGCGAAAATATTTTTTAAATATTGATACCTGGCCAAAACAAAAGCAACAACTTTTTATAACTTTTGTTTTTCTAAGTCGTATTTTCCTAATTTTCATGACCATTTTTACCATACATAGTATTAGTATTTAGTCTTTAAGACCCATCTAAAAAAATCAAAGGATCTTTTACTACCGCAAAATTGCAACAACCAAGATTTACATCGACAGAGTTAAGGCAATCAACGTCTCCGTCCAATCACCACACAGCTTACCTGAGCCAAGTGCCAGCCCTGGCCTTGCGTGTGTCAGAGTAACTTGGACTATTAGAAAGGGCAAACCCTGTTATTGCTAGATATTATCTATAGCACCCGACACTCCGAGTCATTTAAATCGATCCCTGCTCCTGATCTCAGAAGTATGAATGTTTCATCATGACGCGACGCGACGCGACGCGACGCAATGATTTAATGAAACAATTCCTTATAGGTATTTATGAAGATGTAATAGTAACATATCCTGGTCCGCGATGGAGTGGAAAATGTCAGTGGTGCAGTACTGTTGTGTTACGGGTGTGGATTCTTATCATTGGGTCATTATGTGGATGGTATTTTTTTTAAATAGATATTTTTATTCTAGTATTTCTGTTAATTTTTCCTCCAAAATTTAATACCGTTGCTGGGAGTCGAATCAGTGGCGATTGAACTCATGATCTCGCGCCGGTCTGCGCTTTAGCCCTTGGGAAATTGCAGCTTTTAATCTCTCGTTGGTAAGCTACGAGCTGCCATAAATAGACTCTACGTGTTTATTGTTGTTGTTGTTGTAAAGTTTCAAATCTATCTTATTCCTAGCTTAGCTATAATTAATTGGAGATTAAGGAAACTCTTTATTGATCAGATACTTACAGACTATAATGTTATAGGTAGGTTACTATAGGTTGTTATTAACAAATCTCTGAGCATCTACGGATCTTTTTATGCACTTTTTTAAACCTGTCATAAATAAAGAATTTGAATCAATTTGATGCAATTTAGAGAACTCATTGATGACAGATTTAGTGCCTAAGTATCTCAATAGCTCGTTTAAAAAATGTAATATTTGTAAATAATTGTATAGGGTTTTATTCTCATAACTAACACACACATACACACATAACATCACGCCTTGTTTCCCCGAAGGGTTAGGCAGAGGTGTACCTGTAGTAGGTACACCCACATTTCGCCAGTTATGTTTTCAGTCCCATGTAATAGGGGGCGAGCCTATTGCCATCAACCGGGCACAGATCCAGACTCCGGGCTACTATTGAGAAATTCCAGATAGAAAAACCCAATAACACTCTGCCCGACCCGGGAATCGAACCCAGGACCTCATGCTCAGCAGTAGCGCTTGCAACCACTAGACCAATGAGACCTCATAACTAAATAGGAAAAAAATGTTAGTTAAAAGCATATCATCATTTTTCTGTAGATTTTTTTGTGTATCCTAATTTCAGTTTCAGCAGTAATATTGAAAGACCTACTTACCTATAATCTGACCAAAAAATGCGCGGTTAGAAATGGCCGCAAGCTTTTCGCAATTGTTAGGCACAATTGCCCGTGTCCTGCACAATATGCACGGATTGTGATACAATAATGATATTATTGTAAACTCAAATTGTTGCGCGGTATCTACTACATAATATACAAACCTACGATATGTGTTCCCTCATATTATAACAAATAAAAACTTCATGGCGACCCTATGTAGTTGGTCGCCAAAACCAACTTTAGCTTTATAATCACTTCTGTTGCTCAAGTTTTATGCCGTTTGTTGCACAAAAATTCCTAATCCATATTTCAGTACAGGCACTTTTCCGTATGTTGTAGTTTCGCGATCATTACTCGTATAATTTAACAAAATGAACAAAGTAATTAATTATTTCACAGCTTTTTTCCTGAAATGCTGTTAATTACAGCGAGCTTCTTTCCAGACTATTTTATTCAGTCTAGATGACGGTTAAGACAGCTAGACGACAGTTCTCAACATTCCCTAGATGTATAGAGAGTATGCAAACAGACACAATGTACAAAAGACTGGAAGTTGCACAGAAAAGCGCCAAAAGATAAACTCAAAAGAAATAGAAACACATGACCACATTCTTTGAACGTAAGCGCTTTGTGTAGAGACAGTAAAAACATTCAGATATTATCTTTTTAAATTCTGGGTTTGACTATTTTACGACATTTTTTTTTAGTATTTTTAAAAACCAGTAACTTACTGCATGTCAAAGTCGGATCACATGAAACAAGTTTTTATAGATATACACTAGCCCAGTCAAAATCGACACAAAAAGGCAAACGTCGCAAACACGCGAGTAACAATTTTTTATATGTTGTTAGATCCCCTGTGGAGAAGTTTATACCCAAGTTTGCAAACGTTGTGCTATTTTGTGAAGCAAGCTAAATTTTCTACAATTTGAGCCCAACCCAAGCACTCTAGAACTATTGGTTGCAAAGATACAGCTCAAACTCAAAGCATTTATTTCAGTTAAACCATTTACATGCACTTTTGAATTGTCAAAGAGTCAGTCAGTTAGTCAGAAAGTTGAAGCTAGTTGACCATTCCAAAACGTAGATCTCTATGGAGAAGAACGGGCAAGAAACTCCAAGGACACTCTTTTAAATATAGAAATTACAAAATCCTGGGTACTCTAGTTGATTCTTTATGTGAGAACAATGTAAAAAAAATATAAAAATCAAAAGCGATTAAAAATAAGCCCTGGCAGAGCTAGTCAAAGATGGGATTTTTTTCCAAAAAGTGTTTTTTTAAATACAATTATTATGATTTAGTGCTCCCCAAAGCTGCATCTTGTGGGTGCCCATCGAAAATCTAGCTACGTTTTTACCAAAGTGGTTTAAAACATAGCTAGTATCCCGCCACAAAGGCTCTGACTGTGAACGTTCCGTTTCCTCGAGAAACTACTCCCAGGGGACCTAACATCATATAAAAAATTGTAGTTACATGCCCGTTTGCGATTGACTGAGCTACATACCATATTTTCTCTTCTGTTAGTGGATTTGTTTTAATCATTCAATGTGTCAGTCAGATATAATAATGATATAATCACATTTACGTTTTGCATGAATTATTCGGCATTACCTTTTGTATTAGTGGAAACTATAAATTACGTTACGGGATAAATAGTTGTTTTAAGAGCGACATGTTGAACAAATATTTTAATTTTAATCCCACATACAGCTGTAATTCTGAATATTTATAGTACATACATAGGTACAATGTGCATACATAAACTCACCCCTTCTTCCCATGGGGCAGAAACTACAGTACGTCACCTGCGATCTTTGCTTGTACATATCTACTCCTTTTTCTACGTTCATATGTCTGGTCATACACGCACGCCGGTTGCGAGTAGGATAGTAGACCCTACGCACCTGAATTTACTCAAGAAAATCATCAATAAGGTCACATATGTCTATTTATTTATTTAACCATTTCTGCACATATGCACACAAGAAGAAAGGAATAGAAAAATACGCACAAACGTAATGCTCCTCCTAGGGCGTGCCCTTCCGGCGTTTCTACTCACTAGTAAATACCTTTTGTTAGTTGCGTTTCATTCATCTCAACATTAACACTAATTAACCATACATTTATAGTATTTTCAATAAAAAAAATTGAGCGAGCCTTGCAGTAGTCGCATATGATGTGTTACATCTTGTCTTGGCTGACAGTAACAACCTCTCGGAAAATGGGTTGGTGCGAGTAGGAGTACCATTTGACGGCAAACTCTAGCACCGCGCGCACTCATTGGTCAAATCAAATAGCGCGCAATTCCACTTCCGTCCCTTTTCACTCGCACAGGTTACAGCAGAGCGAGATGAAAGATGTTACACATTTAAAAAAAGTTGGTATGTAAGTAACATTCATGGTGACAACTGCTAGAGTGTGGCCTGTAAATTGACGTACTTATGACGACCTATAATATTATATCTTTTTTGGCCAATGACTACTGAATAAAGCTTCCGATAACTACAAACACAAACATAATTATCTACTTCAGACAAAATACGGTAAGAAACAACTACCTTCACCTGCCGACCGTACATTATGTCTCCTTAAAGCTGTCTATATGTTCCAATCCTTTGCGTGCTCCACCTTGCCATTCCATCTTTGTCTGACACTTGTAACTTTACATTAAACGTCTCACTCTAGCGTCGTGATAGTAATGTTTGAGGAAGGAACTCAATGGAGTAAACAGGAACGTTAGCGAGGACTATTACCGCACTAGAGGAGCTACGTGCTTGTGCACAAACCATATCTCCTTCTTTGTTTTGCGATTTGTATCGAGTTTTGGCTCTCTACGCGATTGTAGAAGTCAATATTTGTGACACCATCGGTGGTGCATAAAGATTTCAGTAATTCTAGAATATCAAAATGATGTTTGATATTAGTAGGTAGGTACGCACAGCAAAACCGTTAGGTGTGCAGGCAACTTGTGCAGTTATAAAGTTAGAAAGATTTAGCGACTCAGCAGTTTAAAACTCGCACAAATCTGTTAAATTTAAAACCGGCCAAGTGCGTGTCGTACCACGCACAATGAAGGGTTCCGTAGTTGGGATGAATTTATCGCACGAACAGTAACTTTGTAGTTGAAAAAACATGTTCTCCTATACATTCCGTATCGGAGAACATGTTTTTTCAACCGCAAATGTAAGTTGGTCGATTATTACTCGTTACATTGTAAAGCCTACTTAGCTGTAATAGTTTTCCTTTAAACTTCATTATATATAAGTACTACTGCCGTAACATTTGAATTTCTAACTATAACCGTTTAGTTGGTAGAGGGGGGACACACTTGACTCTAACGAAAATTGGTACTTTAAAGCTTGATAAGTCACGAACGGTTAACTTAATCAAAAACGGTCTTCCCAAACCCCTAATATTTTTGAAAAACCTATCCAACGATATCCCACACTATGGGTAGGACGAAAAAAAAAAATATCATCCCCACTTTACATGTAGGGGAGGTAACCTAAATAATAGTTTTTTTCAAAATTTTATTTTACCACTTTTTTGGCGACATTAACCTGTATACTCATGCCAAATTACAACTTTCTAGTAAGTACCAATAGTTTTTGAGCTAAACCGCCGACAGACAGACAGACAGACGGACATGGCGAAACTATAAGGGTTCCTTGTTGACTACGGAACCCTAAAAACCATAAAAAGTTGGTATGTGGTCTGCATACCTACTTATCCCTTTTGTCCAATAAACATGCCATACTCAAATATCTATAGATTCGACTGCTACACAGCTTGTATTAAAATGTTCTATTGTTGTATTCCCAGGGTAGGTACTCTTTACTTAGCCCCTCACAAGCTACGTACTTATGGTACAACAGCAACTATTTCTGTACGCCACATTGTACGGATTCAACAAACTTTCTCTCAAAATAGTTGTATGTTTAAACAAAGCATAAGGTATTGTACTATAGTTTGGAAATTGTCTAATTGAAACTTGTTCACAATGGACTCAAGTGTAATGATCGTGGTCTATATACTTACAATTACTATATATTGGTAAGGTTAGTAGCTTTTGTTCGTGAATTGATTGGCGCCACAGATTGACACTGATAAGCATTACACAAGACAACAATTACTGGTACCTAATTGTTTTTGTGTTAATTTATTTTTCCCTTTATTTAACTTTTTTTTTTCAATAAATTATAAACCCATGAATCGATATGCTTTATACGATAATATACGAGATATTATAAATAAGTTAAATTTGAAGGACGGTTCAAAGGTTATTTAATGTAAGTTTTTTTTTTCGGTGTATCCCTTTGGTTTTTTAGAAACGATTAGATCATTCTAGCTGGTTCACCACACATATAAATAATTCAAGTTTTCGTCTAGATTAATTCTAATCCTCTGAAGGACACAAACAAAAAAACTCCAACTTCGTACGATCAATTAGTTACAACAAAACAGGAATACATAAAAGTACTCACAATAAGTTCTACAATCCTGGTGTAAACAGTAAAGGATCCGATAACTAACCTCCCAGGTGGTTCAATTAGAACTAAAATGATTACACTGAATGTCACGCTAAGGGCCACAGCTTGTTCACTGCGAGGTGCCACATGTAACAGAGACGTAGAGGTACTACAGTTTTATTTTAACACACTTTCAATCACAATCTGAATGATTTTGAATGAAATTGCTATTGCTATTGCTTAGCTTAGCTTAGCTATTTAAAAAAATTGGACTGCTCCATAGAGTAAATAACGCAATGAATGTTTTTGAACTATCAAAATGAAAGCTATTGCTACTGTACCTAAGTGTTTAAGCCACGTGCAAGCTGGCGCGACGCGACTCTAACAAAACAATTTCTAAGAAAACTTCACGGTAGAACAATTACCGGTGTCGCCTGTCGCGTCGCGCCGCCCTCGTGCACAAAGACGCGACGCGACAGCGGGTGGCGCCACGCGTCTTTGTGCACGAGGCTTTACGCAATTACCCTGCAGCTCCGGTTTCGCACAGGTGCAATATTACATGTGAAAACGGTATTCTGTTCACGACATGTTGTGCACTATAACCTAAAAATGTTTCCATGATTCTGAACAGTAACCTAAAAAAAATTAGGCTTTATTTACATACATAACATCACGCCTGTATTCCCGAAGGTTATAGTACATCAATCAATATTATTGTTGGTAACCTAGTAAGACTTCTATACTTTCTTATATTGTGATCGTGTTGCTTCTTATACGTACGCGTATTTAGGCTGTATACATACGATTATCTTCAATTAATACGAGCCGTGTGTGCCGAGACGTTTGTCATATGTACTGGTGTGCAAATTGTGCACCGCGCCACTAAATGCTATACAAATGCCTTAGAATTAGTGTAATTAATTCTAGAGTATCTCTTGCTAATTAATTCTAGTGTATCTCTTGCTAATTGTGTTTAGTAATATTAATATAGATATATTCCACATTGAGTTAAAGATAGGATTATAAGTGTCTGTAGGTAGATGAACATGTATGAACACTTAGGCCAGAGTGAGACGAAGAAAAGAAATTAAAGATAAATAGAAAACTTTAACGTTTAGGTAGTGAAATGAAATGAAATTAGGATTTGGCGCTAAGCATTTTTCACTCGGCTTCCTGAATACACCTACTGAATGATGGACAAATGAAATAAAAGGAGCAGATGAACGTTAACTCCTATGTAATTTTGTCGGTGTCGCGTGAACGTGGAATGAAACAAAAAAAAAACATTCAATCAAATGAAGCATCTGATATCAGCTTAAACAAAACTCCATGATGGACAAATTGGCAATCAAAATTATCAAGCTATATGCTATAAACAAATAAAATACTCAAGTATACTTACAGTTCGAGAATAACGTCGTGTTCATGAAAATACTAAACAGGACCAACACGGCTCATCAAAACTAAGTTTGTAGTAAGAACAATTAACATAAATAGCGAAGGGTTTCGGCCCGTTTCTTACAACCACTACAAAACAATGTCCCTTACTTCAGTTGAATGTTACTTCAGTCGCTCTAAGTGTGGTCGCAACTTGTAAACGACGACTGTTAGGTTCTTGTTTACAAGTAGGTAGTGCTTATGCTGTTACATGATTAATGGCTGAAGTAGAAAGATTTTTACGAATCATCCAGAATCCTCCCTAGTTTTTTATATCATGTCTTACGGTATTTTACCGTGGAGACGGGCTGCAGCCATCGAGTCTATTTTTATTCTGCAGAAACGAGCGATCAGAGCCATATATTATCTCCGCAAGCGCAACTCTCTAAGGGAACTGTTTAAGGATATCATCATGACGGTACCTTGTCAATATATCTATGAAAACATCATGTACGTAAGAAAATATTTACATATTTTTAGTAAAAGAGGTCATAGACATTATTATAGTACAATACATAGGGACCTATTAGTACAACCAGGTTTCAGACTGGCTAAAGTAGACTCATCTTTCATGGGGTATTGTTTAAAATGTTATAATAAAATTCCTCCCCACATACTTCAACTGAATGAGACGAAATTCATATCTTGTACAAAACGCACACTATGTAAGGCAGGCATATTATATGTTGGGGGATTACATCACTGATAAAAATGCTTGGTTCATTGCTGGTCCTGCTCCACAACCACAACTAATTGATTAACGTTTTGAAAATACGGTTGGAGCTGCTGAAGATTGTAAGACCATCTTTGTATTGTATAAACTCAATCTCCTTTGTATTATTTAATTGCATAGCACAGGTGTGAGTACTATGTACTAAAGAGCTACCATCTACCGGGTAATATGTATTTCATTGACTTGAATGTGTCCTGGCGGCTGTGAGTATGTCATGCTCACTTTGATGTCTCGCTGATGGTGGCGCGTATGTTGGATCATTTAGCTCCCTTAAAAATGGTTGAGCTGAATGGTGCTGATCCATACGTCATGTTCGTGAACGGGCGCCGTCAGTTGGGACTGGTCATCTCTTAGCTGCCATGGCTTATTTTAATTTATTTTAAGTTTTTGAATAGTTCTTTTTTTTTCTTCTTTTTATTACGGACGCTTTTACGAACGTGCACGTCTTTCTACATTGTTCTCACATGCATAATTTCAAAATGAATGATGTAACCAATATTTTGTATCATTTTTTTATTTAAAAGATTGTCTGTGGACTTTCTTGCCCGTTCTTCTTCATAGGTACCTACTACGCTTTGGAATTTCTGACTGACCGAATTCTTGACAATTCAAAAGTGCCTGTAAATGGTTTAATTGAAATAAATGCTTTGAGTTGCTTTACAATGTAACTTTACAATGTCACAATTGAAGAAAAAAAAACAGTGGGTAGCCCCATTATAAGTACAATGATCTTAAATCATCAACGCGTACCAACCAAGTGCCCGTTCCTTCGTGGAATATAGACAAACGCTGCGCTGGTTGAGGTAAGTAATTAAAAGTTATTGCTCATGAAGCAACCTTGTGTAAAGTTCTCATCGTCGCTAAAGAAGATTTGGCTACAAATTAACTTCAGCAGTTCACTAATTAAAAAAAAAGAAAACTCAATATTGAAGTGTTCCTCTAAACTTGTCCCCCATTGTAAGTACAACAAGTCTGTAAGAGAGAATAATTACAAAATTGTTAAAACGATATTGTCTTAGCACTTGCGGATAATGGTTCATTCTGTATATTTCGTTATATACAGGTGTGTTTCAGGGAATTAGAGGTGAATATATTTTGTGCTAACGAGATAACAGAATGTGCGTAACAAACCAAGTGTAAAGGGATTTCGTTAGGATAAAGGATTTTGTTGAAAATATACTATGTGTAAGATTGTTGATATATCTATTTTCTGTGAATGTTTCATTCAATGATTGACTGGAAATAGAGATTTCAACATGTTTTTATGTGAATGTTTCGCCAGTGCAAACGCACAGTTATAAAACACATGTTGTGATATGCAGTAAAGATTTGAATTGAATTATTTGTAAGTGTTTTTATGTTGATAAAATAACCGAAAAAAAAGTCAAATATTTTTTTTCAATTAGGCACAAAAGGCACTTTTGAATGTCAAAATGTACAAAAAACTGAATTGAATCTAGTCGCCGCTTCCAAAAGATAGTTTTCGTACAGAGAAGAATATTATAGGCAAGAAACTCCACCGTTTCTCTTTTCAAATGTTTTCACAATATCTTGTATACATTAATTATATTATGTCAAGACGATGCACCTAGAATAAGATTACTATACCACGATGGGTAAAAAGAATGAAAAATGAAGCAATTCCAGATATAGTTATTTGTGCAACAAGAGAGCAAAGTCGTTTTTTGCTGCGAGTGTTGATTTTGAATCCCGAGTAAGCGAAGGATTCTATAATTGAATCACGAGCGTAGCGAGTGATTCTAGGTTAGAATCCTGAGCGCTGCGAGGGATTCAAAGACACGAGATGCAAATAACTTTGCTCTCGTGTAACACATACAACTTTTCACCTCAGCAGCGAGAACATACAACATGTAAAAAAAACCCTGTCCGATCCGTGAGGGTGTTGTTAGGTATCGTACTGTTAGCATATTTATGTGGAAATTTTTAGGAAAAAAGAAAAAAGAATCCCTACATTTTTTTTCAATGGTGATTTAGACCGAATTTTATATTTGGTGCGGGCGGCGGCCGTCGTTTAGCGGGTGTCTAAAAGTCATAAGTTATGAGCTTTGCAATTTTTTTATGGATTTGGGGTAATTTTGGAACTAAAAATGTGAATTTTAAATACCAATAACCATCAATAATAATCAAAAAATACTGTTTTGTAATGTTATTGCAGTACCATATGCCCATTTTCCCCAGATTTTCAGACCGGACAGTTTTTTTTTTTACATAGTCTTCATCACCTCGTATTTTGCAGCCCCCATCTTGGATTTATATTTTGACCTCACTATCGACTTTAGCACCCTCGAAAACTATGAAAAGGACACCCATGACGCAAAATGTGAAAATTTTCGCAACCGCCATCTTGGATTTTTATTTTGACTTCACTATCGGCTTAAGCAACGTTGAAAACCATAGAAACGATACCCATGAAGAAAAATTTGAACATTTTCGCAGCGGCCATCTTGGATTTACATTTTGACTTCACTATCGGCTTTAGCAACCTTGAAAACCATAGAAACGATACGCATGAAGAAAAATTTGAAAATGTTCGCAGCCGCCATCTTGGATTTATATTTTGACCTCACAATCGACTTCAGCACCCTCGAACACTGTGAAAAGGACACCCATGACGAAAAATGTGAAAATTTTCGCAGCCACCATCTTGGATTTACATTTTGACTTCACTATCGGCTTTAGCAACCTTGAAAACCATAGAAACGATACCCATGAAGAAAAATTGAAAATTTTCGCAGCCGCCATCTTGGATTTACATTTTGACCTAACGGTCGGCTTTGGCACCCTTGAAAACTATGAAAACGACACCCATTATGAAAAATGTGAAAATTTTTGCAACCGCCATCTTGGATTTTCATTTCAACCAAATTCACACTTACTATCTCTCTCAGTCTTTCTTTCTCTTTGAATTAGAAGAAGACAGTCGCAAGCGCCTTTTCGCGTGACGATTTCTGCCACTGCACTCTTACCGCAAGCCGCTTAAGAACTTCGTTCCAAAATAAAACAGAATTTAAATAAAACCTTAACAGATGATTTGCAATTTTAATGTTTTATGTACCTATATTCAAACGTTTTATTGTTTGTTTCTTTTTTGGGCCTAGTAGGTAGGTATGGAATTTTGAAATCGAACTTCGAATCGATTTTTTTCGATCTCTCGCTTTTTTCGTATCGAAGTGTAAGTGACAAAACTAATTAAAGTTCAAATCTTTATAATTTTGTGAGTAGAACCAACACTGCTCTCGACATTTAAAAAAAATAATTAAAAAGTTACTTTGTCTCACGCTCGCAGCAAAATCGAATTTTGCTCACTGTTTTTTGACAGCAAAACCTGCTTGTTTGAGGTGCTGAGGTGAAAAATTAATTATGTGATAGATACATGATGCTCACATTCACAACATTTAAAAATTCAACATTTTAAAATTGTACGATATTCCTAACATTTTAACAAGTAATACTAATAAGATCAAACACTGATTTATTAGTATCAATCAATTGTATGCCATCCCGTGTTATAGATAAATGCGAATTCCATGGAAAATGAAACAATACGCTGATTGTATTGGAAAGGCATGACGCAGTTGCACGTCTGGCTTGATTTTATTTATTTTGTTGCTGCCTGTACATATTTGCGCAAATCCCGGAGCTGTCCAACTTTCGGCGTCGTTCCTCGCTTCATACATTTTATGTTTTTTCCAACCTTGTCGATTACAATGAAGTTACAAATTGACAAGCCACTGGACATAGAAATGAACCGATTTTTTTAAACTCGTAACTTTTGTATACGGTAAATATTAGAATTTAACGGGTATATTACCCAGAACAAGTCAAGTTGCCAAAGGTGACACAGGTACATAAAACCTACTGTATTTGCACTTTACTTACGGTATCACTATCTCGTAAAGACATAAAGTACTAAAACGTATCCCATACATTCTCATATCAGCAAAACTAAACACAAACACCGTCCGCGAACGCAACCAGCCCAAGTTAAAAACCTCATAAACCGAACTTTATAAAAGTCAACATCACGACAACTGAAAGTTTTCGAGTTGTGCAAGTTGACACGTGGGACGACCATTAGGAGCGCTTAATTAAGCTTGTGTGCTGACAAGCTCAACATGCTCAACATAGCTCAACACGCTCAAACAGATAGCTCTTTGATCGAGTTGGGGATATGTTGGGGACAAATGGAGATCTGGTCATTTACGGGACCAAGTTTTTGAATATGAAATGTGGAACATAAGTGGAATGGTTTGCAGATTACCAAAGTTTACAAATGCATTGGTCAATAGTTCGGATTTGAGGATTAGTTGGTTTCAATGCATGCAATGCAATGGAAGAGAGGAATATTATGCTTTATGGCGGTAAAGGCAAAACATACGCAGAGTTAGTTAATTTTCAGTGATGCACATATTTTAGTAGATATATTTGATTTGTTAAATCAATCTGGAAAAATAATGGTTTGAAAATGATAACAATCTATCTAGTTTGATCCAAGTTTTACATAAGACAAGACCTCGCCCTGCCTGAATTCTTTGTCGATGAAAATCACCGATAGCTTTAAATGGCTAGAATTTTGGAATCGTTTTTCGTTGAAGTCAACATTTTTCGTACTAATTGACTTAAGTTAATCCTAAATAATATTCAGACCCTACAACTGCAACTAGGTACGAACTAACTAAATGAAGACCTAAAACTAGTTTCCATGAACAAAGGCGAAGTACCGAATAACGTTAAACTGAGTGCGTCGCCGACGTGATCCGATCGCATACGTTATGTGGGTCAAACTATTAATAGTAAGGTCATTCAAGACATTGTACTTTAGTGTAGCCCAGTCTGTTGTTGTTGTTCATAAATTAACCCGTTTTGAATGAGTTGATTTTAGGCGACTTTGGGGGAGAAAAATTCAATTGTTTATGTAGATTGTGTTGAAGTAAATAAGGCTTTCAGTATTGAAGTTTGGAAGTCATTTTACTTATGGGTATATAATTATAATAACGTAGTTATATTTCACTTTTGGTCCCTTTACATAAGTACGTATAGAGATTTTATGAAGATTTCGTTTAAAAGCGTTTCGGAAACTTTGTTTATTGTGTTTTTAAAACACAATAAACAAAGTATTCGAATATTAAATTCATAAAGATGTAATTCATGAAACAAATTGTTCCATAAAACCAAAACCTCTACTACTTCTTACAGTACCTATAAGTTCAAGTTGAGCAACTAAAGTTGTCCCCGTAGAGTTACAAAACCGACTTATCAAAGTGATATTAAAAATGTTTGAAGTAATATCGCTCTCAATATGATACACAGGCAATCCGTTTTATTTATTTAGTACCTCCGGATGACTCGAAAACAAATGCAATTTTGTTTCTGTACTCTAAAAAAAATGTATCGTAGGTGTCAGAATTTTTCGATCAATCAACCTGGTAAATGGTGATAAATTGATTGGAAAAAAATAAACAACTACTTTAATAATTTCCATTTTCATTCTCTTCTTGTAATATTATTCACACATAATGTGGCAATTTTCAACCGTTTTGTCTTACGTCTACATTTTAATATTTCTTTTGTTTTTTGTAAAAAACAATCCTCATAACTATTAGCATTTTCATTCATGAAAGTGTAGAACAAAATTCTAGCATTAATATAAGACATTGGTTGTTGACTTAGCAAATCTCCAATGCATCCGGCTCTGTGGGTATTCCACGACGATTGGCAGCATTACAGACTTATCTACCTACACTCTAGAACTATATGTTTGTTTCCAGACCAATTTATTTAAATAGTGGATAAAGCCACAGGTTTTATGAATTTTTTTATTGCAGGGTTTATGATGAAAATGCCAAATTCAATATCTGTTTTCCCCTAATTCTCAGTCAAAAATAAAGAAAACGGTTTGATGAGTAATAATAAATATACATTTTTTTTGTAATAATAAATGCACACAACGCGTGTGCGTGATAGCTCACTATACAGCTAAATGTATGCAGGTCACTTCTACCCAGGTCAAGGTCTACCAGAGAAAAAAGGGTCATTTACCCATAATATCACAGGAACAACATTGGAGGTTGTTCCTGTGATATATTGCCACAATATAGACAATTAAACTTGTCTGCGGAAATAAGTGTCGTGGCATTGTTTTCTGTCATTGGCCACCTACCGCTGAAAACTGTAAAGATTTTTGGTAAAGCTCACACATTGCTTTATTTTTTCTGTAATAAGAATACCTAGTTCGTCTCTATACGCACCCCTTTGTACTTTACTTGGTAAAACATATATTATCATAAATATACCTAAGTTAATACGTATACAAGCTCAGGCAAGTGGCGGCAACTGATAAGGAGTTCTGTCGACACAAGCCGAGGTGCCCAATATCGACTTATTAGTCGTAATTATAATCTGGAGGTAATGGACGTATAGAATGGCTGGTATAGAAACCTGATTGTGTGGAGAATTTTCCAGAAATTTATGTGCCTAAGTGTAGGTAAATTTGGGTAAAGATAAAGGTTGTTTACACCCTTTACCAAATTTATTTCTGAATTCATATTTATTTATTTATTTTACCTAGCAGAGAAGCACTGTAAGCTGGGGTAAAAAACCTGCTTAAGATAGAATAAATAAATCTTTTAATGTAAAGCGTTCGTGATGATACAAGCATAGTAACAGGTTGTGTTTCACTCTCTGTTACCATGGACACGAGGTCACTGCCTCTCATCACGGGCTCGCTTAGCAACACATCACGGAACGAGAAATATTAGCCGAGGTGTTCACGTTCAAACGCCATTGTTATTAGAGACATATACACATACAATTCCAGTACTAAACTTTTACTGCAGACTCATGAACTAGACTTCTCTTTAACCTCATGTTTAGATGGTATTTAAAATCTTAGCACGATTTTAAATCTGAATTGTTAAGTGAGTCTGGTTGTAATCGTGCTAACAATATTAGCCTGTCCTTAAGGTGTACCAGGACTTTTGATACAATGCAATGTAAAGGCAGTTTCATTTGTTCTGTGGCGATTTATGACGAGAAGCACATAGAATATTTATGTTAAGACCTAGACTAGCTATGTCTACCACTGTGATTGCTATTTAGCATGCTTATGGCTTGGCGCGGTTCCAAATCGTCGCGTGATACTGCTTGAAATTTCGTTAAGAGCTTGTAGGTATATTGGAAATTCAGTTCTCATTCCATAAATATTTCCATATACATGGACCAATTTTTATAAATTAAACTGTTTATTTGATGGTTTGCAAATCTGCTTGTTAACATACAAATTTTATTAGTCGTTGATATCCTCACTAGTGGGACTTAGTTTAGCACGCGGACTCGCATGGTATACAAAGTCTGTTACTCGTATTACGATGCCTTACGACGAATACAACAGAATAAGTGTGGTTAGTTTCAAAATAATCTGATTTAAATAAAGTATTTAATATTATAACTTTAATTTCTGTCGATAATTTTTCAATTACAATAATAATTTAAGTTGAAACCTTCTAGATACAGATGAATGTGTTACTAACTCCATTCAGTTATTGATTGCGTAAGTATTTAACCTGAACAGGATTTGTTTACACTAAATAAGTACTTTTGGAACAGAGTAAAGTCATGACTCGGCGTAAGATCCCGAGTAAAGCCGCCTTGCTTACTAATCTCGTTGGACTCCAGAAGCACTTGGTTATCTCCACTTACCTTTGAAAGACGCCATGTTGTGTGCGCGTGACCGTGTATTCCGTGCTCATCTATCAGTTCCACGTGCTCTTTTCACGGCAATGTCCCGAGGAACTTGCCACTCGCGTTGCGATTACCTACGATAGAACAACAAAGTTAAAATGGATAGTGAGATAAGTACTAAAGATTGATATGGGACGATACAGCAATATTTTCCTACCGCATTGTTAAAATAAATAGTTTTCATTTTGAATCATGGGTCTGCAATAAATATTAATATATTTGAATAAGTTTGAAGTCCATGGCTCGATGCCAAGTAATAACCTTTTAATATAATGGTAATGCACCACAAGGATAGTACACTCAACCGCACGTAAACCTATTCTTACTGCTGTGACATTGACAGCGCCTATAATCAACGTCAAATGGCAGCATTAATTGACTGTGTACACACAGAAACTTGACCTGATAGGGATAAGGTAAAAAAAATAAGAAAAAAATATCACACAGTTAAAAGTTTGTTCATAAGCCATCTTTGTTATTTACTTTTATCATGTAATCGTTTTTATTTTTAAACAATACGTCTTTGCATTTCCTTATCCTAAGGAATAATTGAAGGAAATTGGTCAGCTCTTTCTTGAAACTAATTACATAATCATAAACAATTTAATATAGCTGTAGAAACCGCAAGCAAAAACGTGGCTAAACTGACAGATGTCAATCAGCACGTTTTAATCAAAGCAATGACAGGCCTGGGCCAAGCCAATTAGATGTTCGGCCAACTTTTAAAGATAAAGTTTTCTTTTCAATTTTGGTACTTTTCACTTAGTTTTAGCAATGAAATACCGCTAGTTACAAAATTTTGTGAAATTAAAATATCTTTAGACTATTTCTGAAATCTTTCTACACTAGACTGATAATGGTTGGACGGTTATATTGTTAGTTAAAAACATATTATGATTGATTAAAACGTAGTAATAAAGAAAGAAAAAAAGTAAAAACCGCATTTCATTTCCATCATGTTCTATCGTTTTCCATAGTATATCGTATTTCGACCCCTAAACAACAGCAAAAGAACTATGTAACGTATCAAAAGGAGGATACTCAAAGAGCGTTGCCGCTGGCGATCTAGCTCATTCCACCCAAGGGGACTGTGGGGCCGCACGCCCTGTAGTTGTGTCTTGTTTGCAAACGGAGATATAAAGGGTGAATTTGTTTTCTAGCCAGTGTGTGTAGATTCTAAACTGAAGCTCCTAGAGAAAAACACTTTAAGGAACTATGAGATAAATTTGAAATAAAATAAAAGTGTCATTAAATATTGTAAAAACAAGGTCTACATTCAAAGATTTTTAACTTTGAAAGATAATAATAATATTCTACATTGATGTCGTGGTAGAAATCATTTGAGTTTACTTTGCCGAAACAGGTCTAGGGTGAGGAGTCAGACCAAAAGTACGTATAATCCCGCAGGGTAGCATGTGGCGAGCTGTTAGGAAGTAGCGACCCCATGAACCCTATCTCTCGGGAGAAGTCTTATTCCTGATCTCTGGCTTGCCTTTACTGATGACGAACAGAGCTCCCACCTCTTTCTTGCCTATATTGGCCGGCTTGAGTGGCGATTTGTAAGAGCAAACGTGCTCGGAGGAAGGAAGTATTCCAGTACGATGCTGGTAGCGATGTTGACCATAATTCCGTGGCTGTCCTGATAGCCATGGAATACCTCTCCACTACTCATAACCACCAGGACATATTGCACCCTTGTCGCTACGACACTATGTGCTAGCGACGTTTTCGGGGGCCCATTTTTGAGTGTGCAAGTCATCCCCTGCCATTTTATCTGTATATTTTATATAGATAATACATTGGTTGGGCAGGGGCCATAGTCTTTCCATAGTCCTAGATAACCAGTGCATTTTAGGCACTCAAACCCATAATCCAATGTCTTGGTTTACATATCCTGCAATAGTCTTCTACACCAACCAGGGGTTGTCCTTGGGTGCACTGGCATAGTGCGACCATGGATAATCATCGATTGGTGCCTCATTTCATTAAAAACGTCTAACGGGCCTCTGCTAGTTGGCTTCAGCCCCTCTTACGCCTTCCAAAGGACTGAGACCCCAGGGTCCCGAGATATGTCAAAGCCATTTTTTTTAAATAATAATATTCTGCTTCTACATTATATTACAAATTAAATTATATAAAAATCAAAGATCTAAAGTTGCTAGAATTTATCTAAAACATTAATTTATCTTACCCATTGCTTCGTGTTTGAAAAATTTGTTAGCTAGACAACGTAAATAACGCTACGAATGTCGATTAGTCAAAATGAAAGGCATTCCAATTGTCAGTGTTACGTAACTACCTGTCTGGTGAAAATTACGTAATCTTCAAGATAAATCGCTGTACTGGTCAAAGCGCCCGGCCGGCAATGTTTGTAAGTATAAAAATCCATAATTATCCATCGTGTTTAGCGGCCGAATAATTTATTTACTATGTCGTATGTGTATGTTTAAAAATGGAACGAACTTTTTACTTGAACACATGGCAACCAAGGAGGTAACTGAGAGAGATATACCTATGAGGAGAGCTGTTTAAGGTAAAGAAGAAACAAATGAACACATTGGTGCGTGAAAAAATATCGTTGTTCGTTATTGATTTTGCGCAATTTCCAAGCATTATTTGAGAAAAGTACTAATCTTGGCCGCAACCAGGCATTGATGGACTCACGTATGTGTGCCTCAGTTTTGCCTCGGCTCATATTTTCACGATCTTCCATCAATGCCTCTGTTGCAGGCCGCGACAGTAATCTATACTAATATTATAAAGAGGAAAGATTTGATTGTTTGTTTGTATTGATTAGGCTCCGAAACTTCTGGACCGATTTGGAAAATTGTTTCACCATTAGAAAGCTTAGTTTTCAGGGAGTAACAAAGACTACTTTTTATCCCGGGAAAAATAACGAGTTCTGCGGGAAAGACCACGGGAGCGAAGCCGCGGGCAAAGTGCTAGTGTACTATAAGCAGACGTGTCATCATTTTTGAGAACTAGCATAAAACATAATATTCGTTTCAAAATCACGCTCATACAAATGTTATATTACTTGTTCCTACAGAAGTGACCCGCCGTCCTTTTATTAAGTTCACCGCTGTCAATAACCTCTGTCAAGTGTGATAACACGAAGAATAATGTTATCAAATGGTCGGAAAAGTTTGTCTACTTTCCATTCAAACTGTGAGATAAATTCTGTTTTAATAATTTGAAATGAAACAGCGACAATAATGTCATCATTAATGTCATAAGTTGTAGTCATCCTTTATACGCATAAAATCTAAAAAGTAGAAATTATGCTTTCTGAAAATCAAAAGTTCATCAGCTTGAAAATTCGTTGTGGGTTAACAGCGAGTCAATCATAAAAAACCATGAAACAAGAAAATATTTCTGAAATCATAGCATGTGTCGTATGGTGCTAGCGCTGTTTTCCATTTTATTATTTCGTCATAATATTTCGTCTGACTTCCATGACTGAATAATTTGATTCGCAAAACAAATAATTCTGAAAGCCTACTTATAAAAAATGCCCTAAAGGATGATTTCCACCAAACGGCTCGCATGGCATCGGATCGGAAAGTCGACGCATCGGCTCCGTATCGCTGCTTGTGAACGTATTCGTTTCTGCGTCTAATCAAATAGTTTCATTTCTACGACGACAGGCGAACGGAGCTGATCGCGCGTCGCAGCATATATAGTTTCGGCTACGATCGCGTGACTTGGTAATATAGACTTTAAATACTGTGTACAAGATATATAATTTAAAGATTGTAAAATCCATTCCGTTTTGAAGCGATGCGAGCCGTTTAGTGGAAATCATACTTTAATAAATATGAAATTCCTAGGTGTATAAGCAAAATGTATATCTTGTTTGCGCGGTGGCGCGGTGGCGCGGGCGTTCATTTCCTGCCGACGCGTTTCATAGCGGGACGCGATCAAATCGGACGGATTCTTTAAATGCCAATAATATTTTGTTATTACCGTTTTCGTTTGAGCGATGATGTTATTTTGTTGATTGATCTTACAAAGTGTAAATGGAAATTTTCGCTTAGTTAGGCAGAACAATGTTCGTAACTAAACAAAACAAATTGTACCTTCATTATTCTTGGTTATACCTAATGATTGCGATTCCAGTGCTGAGTAAATATATTTAAATTCGAAAGCCATGGCTACATTGTCGCAATAAAACGAACTATTCTTCGAGCGCTCTCTGTTTCTGGCGAAACATCGAGCGTTGTGCGAGAGAGCGCACGCGGAGTGTAGTTCGCCTTATCGTGAGTATGTGGCCGCAGCATTAGGAAATATAACGTCTATTTTCACTGACGTCTAGCTTATAAACGCATATTTAGGTAATGCCAAACGTAAGCCCTCCCTAAGCAACCACTCCCGTTTCACAATTTGTTTTTCCATAAGCTAACTCATAAGCTTGAAAACCTACATTTTTGACACTTGTCTGAGAATCAATCTTCTTAGCCTTTTCCAGTAACTGGATGCTGCTGAATACCAGTATTTTATATGGAGCGACTGACTATCTGACCTCCACAACCCAGTTACTCTGTAACACGATGCCGCTTGGTTCGAGTGGTTGTCAGAGATTTGGGCTTCGAACTACCCGTAACGACTGTCAACGATCTACGATTTACAGCAGGTACCAACGGCTTAACGTACTTTCGGAGGCACAGAGGGGTCTCAATATGTAATGAATGGTCACCCATCCATGAACCGATCGCTGCAAGCGTTTGTTATTATTTAGCCACAATCCCGTCATACACTTGTCAGTGAATTTCGTTAGAAATCTGTTGCGTCTAGCGTTAGTGGGAATAAGACCATCAACCAGAAAACAACGTAGCTAACGTTTCCTAGTACCTTCATGACAAGTTGCTACAATTTTCCCACACAGTAAAAGGGTAGTCAGAAATTCTAGGAAACTAGCCTTGTATTATAATAATATTACAAACGCAGGACTAAGAAATAGAATAGAAATTACCATCAACCGATGCAGTGAAATAGTAAATTTTGATACAAGTGCGTGTAATGATAAATGCACACGCGTTTCATTCGACGTTTTTCAACACACTTGCGAAGATATTCCAATTCAATTAAAAAACTGGAAAGGATAATAAGCAATCACAAGCCCACTCACACAATCACATCTCTATGTTCTATGTTATGGGGTTTGGTTTCCGCACTCAGTCCGTCAGGTGGACCATTATGCGTGGGCCATAGCGGCCGATTGGGGGGTTATTCCAACCAGCCCACCTCCCTCCAGAAGGTAATTAGGTCTCCTGGTTTGTTTAGAACATCTGTGTATGATCTGGGAGACCCGAGGGTGTCTGTTCTGATCTAGGTGACGCCCGTGCGTTCAAATAGCACGTGCGCAACGGTCTCTTCAGCCTCCATGCACGCCCTGCACAGAGAACTGACCGTTATGCCTATTGTGTGGAAGAGTTTATTTAGCGAGCAGTGTCCCGTGATGGTCCCTGTCACCAGGCGCAGGCCATTCCTGTCCAGGTGTAAAAGACGCCTGGTCAGCCTGCTATCCAAGGATGGCATAGCTTCCTTTGACTGCCTGCATCCCGGTGTCGACGACCACCATTGCCCTGCTTGTGTGTGGGTGATTTCCTGTAACCACCTACGTATTTGGTTGAGACTTGGGTCCACAGACTGCTGTGCTGGATCCTCGTCTAGCAAGTTCGTCAGCTGCATCATTACCTAGCAACCCGCTGTGTCCTTTTATCCATTGCAGTGTCAGTGCCGTTTTGCGGCTAGAGACCGTTATTTGTTCTAATGCCTTGTGACATTCTAGTGTTAGCTTTGAGGTAATAATTTTTTTCCGTAATAATTGGAGAGCTGAGGCGCTGTCGGAGAGTATACGTATATGTGTATCCGTAACCCTCCTGGCTTCTAGGGCGTGAACCGCATGTATGATGCCCACACACTCCGCCTGATAGACGGTGTTGAACCTTCCCAGCGGTCTGGATATATTTATGTTGAGTTCGCGTGAGAAGACTCCGACTCCGCATTTTTTTGTGGCCTGAGTAGTCACACTGTTCTTCTGTAAGTATTATGTTGTAGTGCCTTTGAAAATGGGTTGTTTTCGGGGCTTTGTCGCAGAGTGATGCCATCATTGGCTTTCGTTTGATCGCATCCTCCTTTATGCGTGTGTGCATCAATCACATCTCACTCTCATTTACATCTCACTCATCTCAATAACTCAATCACATTCTCATTCACACTTGCCGTCTATATTTTTAATTATGAACTTATGCTCGACGACATGTGTCAATCTAAAGTCAATAAATGGCTAACTTACAAATAATATTCACAACTAAATAGACTCACTCGAAGCTTCAATCTCAATCTGCTGTCAGCCAGAGGACTGTCCTAAATACATAAGCCCAGATAAGCAGCCCTCTCTTAAGCTGTTTCACATAAATATTCGTAGTATAAATAAGAACTTTGACCAGCTACGTTTATTATTACGAGTATCAATGGCCGACGTTAATTAATTTGACATTATTATTGTCACCGAGTGCTGACTTCGCGGTATCAGTCTGCTACCTATACTGGAAGGTACACGCGTAATCAAAACGACGGAATTGTAATTTTTACAAATATAAACTTATCGTGCCAAATAAGTGAGCCAGTATTTAAAGACGCTAGTTGTCTATTGCTTCAAATAGGCAATGATACAACAATCGTTGCTTTATATCGCTCCCCATCCCTGAAAACCCGTGAAAACTTTGCAAATTTCATAAATAGCTTAAATGAAATTTACAATAATCTTACTTCGAACAACACGGTATTAGTTGATGACATAAATATCGATATTAGTAAACATAGCTCAGATCCATTATGTGAAGAATATTTAACGTTCTATGGATTATTTCCAACACATACAATCCCCACAAGAATTAATTCCTGTCTAGACCATTTATTCACGAAGCCTGACACTTCTGCTACCGCACTGGTTCTAGAATCCTACATAACAGATCACTTGCCTATAGTTTTGTGTATTGAAACATGAAATCCACCTAGACAGCCGGACATCACAAAAATTCACACCAACTATCCGAAAATAAAAAAACCAACCTCGAAACCGTCGACTTTTCGTATATTTTATCTATGCATGACGCGAATTCAGCGGTGTCAAATCTTGTATCTCTTGTTTCCGAAACTATAGCCTAAAACACAACCACGGGTAAAGTGACCAGAAAACATATTTTATTTTATTTTATTGTGTGCGATAAACTGCACACCAAAGCAAAAATATCTCCTGACAATATGATCATCAACTTAACCTATACTCGCTACCGCAACTACTGCAACCGACTACTTCGTAAATTAAAAATAGCTTATGAAAAGAGTCTAATAGAACAAGCAGGTAAGGATCCTAGGGCCCTTTGGAAGGCAATATAAAACATCTCGCATACACAAAAAAATAATATTAGTCGAACAGAACTCTTAAAAATTACAGATGACCCTATAAAGTCTACCAATCAAGTCTGCAACTTTTTCACATCTATAGGAAAAGATCTGGCTACCAAAATCGTCTCTTCAACCAGTGATAGACTGGCACACCTGCGACCAACAACATTGAATTCCAACCGAACTCGCTGGCTATTCTGGAGGTAACGGAATCAGAAATAGAGTCTAGTATAATGGAATTACGATCTGAATGTGCTACAGGCTGGGACGTCATTTCATTCACAGTTGTCAGAGAAAGTCGGAGCGTTTTGAGCCTCCCCATCACTCATATATGTAATCTTGCCATCAACACTGGTGTTTTCCCCGATGCTTTAAAAAAAGCCATAATCCACAAGGGTGGCGACAGAGACTGTGTCAACAACTACCGCCCGATTTCAATTTTGACAGCAATCTCTAAGATCTTAGAAAGAATACTAAATCAAGCACTAAAGAAGTTTCTGGACAAGTTTAAAATTATAGCCCCAAATCAATACGGATGTCGCTCGGGTTATAGCACTGAAGATGCTGTAACTGACTTAACAAGTGCTATAGTTAAAAACTATTATATTAAGAATAGGTGTATGTGTGTATTTCTAGATCTTTCTAAAGCATTTGACAGTCTCTGTCCCGATTCTTCTAGCTAAGTTGGAAAGGCTTGGTATAAGAGGTACCATTCATGACATCTTTAAAGACTACCTAACAAATGGGAAACAGCGAGAGAGTCTCAAACTAATTACATGCACTATATACACATAGACTAAAAAATATACTATATACATAGACTAAAAAAAAAATAGAAAACTAATTTTAATCGATATGAAATCGATTATCATTAATATTGTTTTTTCAGTAATTAATTGATATTTTATTTATTAATATGACTGTAATTATATGCACTATATTGCACATAAGTATATATAGTGCATGTAATTAGTTTGAGTTAATTATTTAGTGTAAAGGTTTTATTTTTGTAACTGTGTAATCGATTACTCAATCGATAATCTCACCAAAACTATCTTTTCCATATTTCTCCGCTTCCAGATTGAGAATTGAGGTGATTTTTCATATTCTAAGATAAAAAATATGACTAATTTTTTAGATCATATCTTAACTTATAACATTTGGGCCCACCGTTTTCCATCTCCTTTGCCGAAGCTCTGTAAATTATGTTATTTGATAGTAAATTTAATATTAATAAACAGGATGAAAAAAAAGTTGCAACTTCATTGCACAACTTATGTTATTCTATTTTAACATGAAATAGTAAACATTTCTTATAAATACGTAGGTGATGCTATATAGTTTATTAGTTGATATAGATTATGATTATGATATTTTATTAATTGCAGTTTATGTATAGGTAATGTATCGAGTATTTCTCACCATATTTTAGTTCACACGCACAATAAATTATCAATAAAACACATCGGAAACAGCATAACCAGATAATAATAGTTAGTTCTTTCTACCACATTTTGCACACGTTTCAAATCAAGCAAGTCTTAGCTGAAGAGAGTGAGTTAATTTCTGACATAAAATTCACAAAAAAGGTTCAGTGAAGAACTTGGTTTAAATATAGATAAACCTAAGCAAGGTACTAGTAAACACTTTTTTTTCGAAATTATCAGTGCAGTGCAGAAATTACTGGTGTCAATGAGGAATTGATAAAACGTTTTTATGTTTTACTTCAAGTTATGTGAAGCGGAAAAGTAATTAATGCTACGAAATTCGGACAGTATGCTTTCGATACAGCACAACGATATTATGTTAATAAATATAATATGTGGTATTATATGCCATCATCTGCCCATAAAGTTTTAATTCACGGGGAAAGCGTCATTCGGCATTATTCAGTGTTACTTCTTGGACAGCTCTCCGAAGATGCTCAGGAATCAAGGAACAAAGACTATAAACGATTCAGACTTCTATAAGCTAGAAAATGCTCTAGAGTAGCCACAAATGAAGATGTTCTACATACACTTTTGTACACTTCGGACCTTTACGTAACAAGTTTAAGAAAACCTACCAATAAAAAGTCTATGGAACTTATAGATGAAGCTTTGGAGCTAGTAGAATATTTTTTTTTTTTCTTATTTAATTTAATAAGTTATTAACAGTAATTTTAAGAGTTTATTTTGTATTCATTATAACATTTTAGGTTATTTGTTATTTAATGGTAGTCGTAAATTTCTGATCATTTTTCAATATTGCATATTTTGTTTTATTTTTTTTACTGTTAAATATGTATCTATATCCATAAAATGTATATTATTTTTAAGTATATTTATTTTAGATTATCTATTAAAAAAAATCAGCTGTACATATTATTATCTATCAAAACATGGAAGTTATGGATTTATGACCCGAAAACGACTCAATCTCCGCATAGTGCGCCGTCAAGGAGACCGCTGACCACTCCGTAGTTAGCTAAATCATGCACTGGCTCTCAGACAATTTACTAACCCTTAACGTCAAAAAGACCCATAAAGTGACCTTCTCCATCAGGTAAAACACCTCTCCTCCACAAGACTTCTCTGTTAAAGCCCATGTCTGCTCATCTCTGGATAGAAGCTGCACGTGCCCAGAACTTACTCGGGAGGACATTGAAAAATATCTGTATGTGTATTTGGATAGCAGACTGAGATGGGAAAAACACATAGACACAGTAACTTCAAGAGTCAGAAGGCTCATACATATATATAAATTATTTAGAGACTCTTCTCCTCCAGACAAGATAAGACTAGTCTACTTGGCCCTGTGTCAGTCTGTTATCCAATACTGCATTCCTGTGTGGGGCAGGGCATCTCCATCTCGGGTTGGAGAGGGCGCAAAGAGCTAATAAATAAAAAACCATACAGGTACCCTACCGCAACTCTCTACTCGGAATGCAAAGTCCTGACTGTCAGGCAGCTCTATGTGCTAAAATCCACCTTGAGAAGATATGGTATAGTCCCACCTACTGCCCCTAATACCCGTAGGAGGATGAAGACATGCGTTCGTTCGCCTACTAAGACAGCCTTTGCCAGAGGACAATTAAGCAGTCTAAGTTGCAAACTGTACGACTGTATTAATAAGGAATTAAAAGTTGTAGGACTTAACAAACGCAAAGTAAAAGATAAAGTTACTGATTGGCTACTGAAAATGGACTATCAAAAGACTGAAGATTTGTACCATAGTAAATCAATTGTAACAATATCCACGACTGAACACTGTGTCCCTGTCCCAAAATACAAGCGATAGCTTAGTTTGGGAACCAGTATCACCAACTCCTGCGATGAATGTACCTTGATAATTAGAAGTACTTAATAATATTATGTTTTTTTTTAATAAACACACTTTTGTAGGAAGTTATGCTACAATAACGTGACTATAGAGATGATACATTTAGATTTATAAAGTTCAACTGACCTTTGTTGCCAGTACTGACTATCCGGTTGGTGACAATTACATTTCGTATTTTTGATAATAATTAATCACACAACAAAAACGATAACAAACAAATTCCATGCCGCCATGGTAGTACTTGCTAATTCCATACTGCCAATTCCATACTCCGACTAGTAAATACACACATCAAAAGTGTCTAGGGATCAAGTACATTTTGCAGTATCGCCGCAGTTGAGGATTGCAATTAATAGTTTAACTTTTTTGGATCGTTATTGATTCTTTTTAGGGAATTTAACTATTGGAATAAAGAATTTTCTTTAAATTTTGATTAAAAATAGAAAATCAACTGTCAATCAGGATTCATATAAAAGTGTGTAATAGCGTTTTTACAAAACCCTCAGAACTGACAAAAACTGCATCGATATTGGAAGGAAGAAGACTGACGTTGTGTTTGCGTTTCCGATGAATCTTGTTTCGGTATGAGGCCGGATTCAAGACGTATTCGAGTTTGGCGGACCTCTAGACGTCACGAACGTTTGAAATTTTGTCAGGAAGTTCATTTATATGAAGGGGAACAATAATGGTTTGGGCCGGTAATTGGATCGGTGGATGAACTAATCTCATTTGGATCAGGGGCAACCTCATTGCTCAGATATATGCGGAGTGGATTTTTACAGACGTGATCATCACTTTGCGAAGCCGGTTGGGTGATAAATAAATAATAAAAATATATATATAATAATAATAATGTATAATTATGTATATATAAATAATTGTCCAGCCAGATGCAACATGTTGGCTCACAGATTCGCTCGTTGTCGCCAAAATAACTCTGTTTAAAGCTTATTGTCAAGGTTCTACACGGGCAGGTTGTGGGTCAATGGTACGCGGAGGGCTCTAGATGCTCTGCATGTGCAATATAATAATGGCTTCAGAGTGCTGTTGAAGTTGCCCCGGTTCTGCAGCGCGTCTGGCATGTTTGCTGTAGCGCGAACTGACGACTTTTATGCCATTATGAGGAAGAAGGCCGCATCTTTAATAAGCAGAATGATGGCTAGCAGCAACAGCATCTTGATAACCCTAGCTGAACAGCACGATGCACCACTGCTAAGGCACTCTGTCCAGTTGCTCGTGCGGCAGGGATGAGAAATAATGATGTGTAATTAGTTAATAAATACTAACCCTTAGTTGATAAGTTTGTTGTTGTACTAACTAGTGAACCAATGTTGTCAAATTAAATAAATATATAATAAATGACACATCTACAGAAAAATACGATGCGACGCGTAATATGGAAATATCAGCGTGTTAACGCTTGCGCTCCTTTTTTTAAATTGCCTACAATATATACGTATAATGACGAAATAATGTGGCGTAATTTGCATAGAAAGCACGTAAGCACGCCGATTTTCCGTTGCGTAATTTCGGCTGGTGTGTCAATTTATTTAGTTATTGGGCAATATTTTCCGTTCAGTTTTTACACACATATTATATTGCACTCAAAATGCAATTCCCTCTTTCTGAAAACATCGCCAGCCTCTGTTATACGACTGAAAATAATCCGTACATTACATGTTTAATTAAATGTAATTAAAACACGAACAAGACGGGCCCTTTCTTAATTAAACATTAATTTGATCTACCCGCACGCAAGGGTCCTACATACATGTCTACTTAGCAAGATGGAGGCACATGTAAATACCTGATATTTTTAAGCAGGTATTTTTGGAACTAAATGCAGACTCGTCTGGTTGTTCACGAGTATTTCTAAAGTTATTTTTAGATAACGGATTCAAACTATACAAATCATTTTTTTAGAATAAGTATAAATTGAACCATAGTGGAACGACACTTCACACAAAATCATCAGAATATTGCGATGCGATGACCAATGAATTTGGTCCCGAATTCCGCGAATTGGATGCATACTTCATTAAAATAATCTATACAAATAACCAAAAGGCAACGAAGTCGAAACTGTACATTGAATATTAAAAAAAAGTCATGTCTACGAGGAACGAGGTGTGGGAGTCTTTTGTCCGTTTGTCTGGATGTATGTCCCGGGTTGGCGCAAAAACGGCTAAACGGAACGGACGGGATGAAATTTGACACACATATAAAAAAAACGGAACTTACTGAATTAAGACCGTTTATTCTGAAAGTGGGCAACGCAAATGTAAAATATTTCGCTGTTTTGATTAATTTGGAAATATCACTGTGTGAAAATAAGAAATGTGGCTAACTAGCTAACTAGAATATTGATTATAAAATGCAATAATTAAAATCGTAACACTTCAATGTTATAAATGCAATTCATTATTAATATTCTAGTTCGCTTTGTTCAAAGGCATACTATTCTATCAAGGACTACCTAGATGATAAGAATAGTTGGTCGCTGTGATTAACTCAAGACAATGTTAAAAATGTTCTTTCTCAAGAATTAGCTTACCTACTGACAGGCTATATGAGTTTATATCATTGTTTATAATTTTACTTTTTATTTTAACTTTATTTAAATTTATTGTTGACATAATCTACTCATTACAATGTTTTTTATGGGTTGTATTGCAATATGTGGTTAGATAGCGACCTCGACAATTATTTATTTAACCTAAATGGTCCTAGTTTATCAATTATAACTTCTAGTTACAGTTATATTTATGCGGGTACGCCCTTTATGCCTAGAGGCTTTTATTTAGATATTTTTTACGTTTAGTTATTTTTATTTCTGCCTAAATATTGTTCTCGATGTTTTTGGTTGGTATATTGGCGTTTGCTGTCATATGGCTATTAGTTTATAATTTAAATTATTTTTTGTGTTGCATAGTGGAAATTATTTGGCATACTATTATAATAGAATAATGTTTTTTCTAACTGAACAGACAGCAGTGATGCTGGGGAGTTTATTGCGCCACTAATTCTTCCCAGCTAAAGCACTAGGAAGTAGTGAAGGGTGAGTGTTTTGGAGGACTTTCTTATGTAATTTTGACGTTCGAAAAGTGCTGATTCTCAGCCTAGTTTGAATAAATGACTTTAGAATTTTGAATTTTGCTAGTTAGTCACATTTATTATTTCCATATAGAAATATTGCCAAATTAACCAAAATAGGTAAAATTTTGACAGCTATTTGCGACGTTGCCAACTTTTACGATAAACGTTCTTAACCCTACCTACTTTTAATTCCGGTAGTACTCTGGGCATTTTCCGACATCCTCGCGGGCGAAGCCGCGAACTAATGATTATAAATACATTAAATACTTGCATGATTTAATGACAAAGGCAAATCTTAATAGGCTTTGAGTGGATTTTGACAACTGATGAGTTGAATTAAATCCTCTTGGTGTTAATTATACTGCATACCTACTACACACATCAGCGAAATGTACAGAAAACATTAATTGATTCTCTTTCATATCGGAATGTATTGGTTGGAAAACAGCGACTCAACATTCTAGGGGAATTTTAAGTAAAAGTTTTATCATGAGCTTACTTGTTAGTTAGGTATTTCCTGAATGCTTTCTTCACTACCTTGACCAGAAAAACTAGAAAACTTCGGAAACTAATTATATTTTCATGAAGATCACATCAGTGAATAACATGAACAAAGCTTAAACGTTTAATTACATCGACATAATTTCTATATGCAGCAGGTCTTATATACTTTAATCGAAAATGTGATCAAACCGTATCTTCCAATAACATTAACATTGCTAGCACATAATATTATACGATAATTTATTCCCACAATTTCCTGAAATCGGCTTACGCTCATTACAACATTGTAACGGGGGCATTACTAACATGTCTCCGATACAACAATCCGACCTAATCCATACTACAATTTATATTATTATGTATGTCTTGATTAATTTCATACGGAGCATGTTATTGGAAGTTCATTTGTGTTGCCAGCCTGTCGGGTTGAAAGCCGACGGGATTCGGCCGGGTTCGTGACCCTTCGAGCGTGATATGTATATTCCTTGATATAGAAATTATCAAGGAACCATTTTTAATTGTGTACGGAAAACTTTTTAAATATGTCTTACTATTTTTCAAACATTAAAGATTAGTATTTTTCCGTAACGGCAAAATACTTAATTACTGAAGTTCTTATTTATGATCCATTTCAACAAATTTCATTAGAACACTTATAAAAGATATTTCATAATATTATTCTGTACTTAATTACGAATGCTGTTGTATAATAATTAGCTAATCACAACTTAAAAATCCGCATAAAAGTCCCACAACGTTGCGGATACCCACTTTGCGGGATTGCTTCGTTCATTTGAAAGAATACCTCTCATGTAATATGAACATTTGTTTGAATGAAAAACGATGCTTTAATGATAGGTTCCATCATTACTTTTGTAGTTTTGAAGTCGTTTGCGTCCCGCATATAGTTGCATTATAAAAGCATAATATTATAGTGATGTATGCTACACAAAAAATATTACTGATTCCTTCCTACATTAGTAGAAGTTGGAAGTAGGCTACCAACTTACATGGTTAAACTACAAACATTTATCTAATAACAGCTGAATAATGTCTCAAAACATTAGATAGTTTTGACAACAATATAGATTCGCATTTGTGTTCAAAGCTTCTCGATTGTTCGATAAACTGAGTTAGCATTCGCCTCGATGATATAATGGAAAATTACAATATCAGTATTACAATTCGACAAATTCTCGAGTACATATCAATTCAGGAGTAACTTGATCGAATTCCTATTGTTGAAACTTTCCTAAAAAGAGAATACCTATACAAAAACCAACATGGCAGCTGTTAACTGAAAATGTTCTTATAAATAAATTTGATAATAAAATGTTTCTCAGAATTGCTCCAACATTATAAACCTACATAATAGATGATTGTGACGATGAAACAATATATTATGTGTTGATTGTGGAGAATATTTGGAGAACACTTATTTTCAGGGCCATTTTGTATTGTATTGGCAATTTATTTTGATTCCGGTTTTGTACTATTCACGAATAGGCAACATTTGCTTTAACTTCAATAGATCTCTGTTTACTTCTATTACGCCAGTGAACCGACAGAGATATGCGAATACTATTGGTGTGGAAACACGATAACAATTCTAGTTAAACGCTCGGTAACTAGCAAACGTAATATCTATCTGTTAGTTAGGCTACAATACGTGCACGATTCCTGATCAGTAATTGATTTGTGTTGCTCGTTTACATCTAGTTAATTCTGATTATGTTAATTTATGTCTGTAATTTGTATGGTGTACAATAAAGAGTATTCTATCTATCTATCTATCTATCTATGTTAATGTTTATGTGGCAGACAGAATTGAATTGATTATCTGAAACTGAGAAAAGGCCGCAGTAGACCAAGAACGGCCGGGACGACTTGAACGTCTCGAACGTCCTTAAGAATTGACAGATTAGAAGTGGCGCAAAATCAAGACCATGGAAAGAATGGAGGGAAGTCTTTGTCCAATTGTGGGACAGTACAGGCTAGCTATAGTAAACGAGTAGTGTTCAAATGTATTTCTTTTATGGTCTTTATAAGATACGGAAACAAAATGTCCATCAAAGTAATTGTAATAAGAATATCAAGGGTGTGTTCAAAATAACGAAACCTTTCAATAAATTGGCAACTAAGAGCTGAAAAATACTCGCAAATTTAAATATCCGACAATCAGCTGCAAATTTGGATCACAAAAAGAAGGTGTAGCATCGAAAATTGATTTTGAAAGCAATAAAATAAATTTACGAGCGGTATCGCAAACAATACAGGCGCTGGTAACTCTGATATATTGCCAAACGATGAATACGGACATACATTACAATTTTTTCCATTGACTGTACTTTTAGTGTAAAACGCGGTTTGCAATGTTTTTTTTAAATGCTTATTTAGCAGCTATTTTCCCAGTATTTTGCTGTTAGTAAGTGCAACGCCCGTGGGATTCATTTACAACAAGTTTTCAGTGTTTAAGTTTTTGAAGTGACGTTACTTTGAACTTGATAACTGCATGTCGATTCCCGTAACCACTTCACCGTGAAAACATGTGAAGTGAGCGTGGAGTGAGCTGTCAGTGTCATCTCACCCTGTTGGAATGACAACTCACTTCACCTAAGTTTTCACGGTGAGATGGTTACAGAATAGCACTGCTGGTAGCAGGTACATTATAAAGAGTATCATCCTAGAGAATTTATTACACGACAATTTTATATTTTAATATAATTAATACATCATTTTTATTTCAGTATAAAAAATCAAACCAAGAAAATCTCCAAGGTTATTTCTCAAAATGTTTCTTAGAATTCTAAAGACATCAGAAAATACCTTCCAAAAAAGTTCTTTTTATCTTAGAATCACAACTCACGATAAACCAATTATAATGTTAGAGAGATGATAAACTGAGGGCATCTTTAAACTTTGGGCAAATTGAGATTTCTGCTCGAACAAACTTTTATTGCTTTTTGCGGGGACCAGAAAAACAACTGAATTGGCCACATTAACTGAGAACCTGGTTATTTTTCATGGAGGTTCTATAGTGACCGGTGGGTGCCAGGACACGGGGAATGGCAGGGATATGTCTTCAGCTACAAATAGATGGGATTATTTTGACTGTGTCAACAGTTTCCTTAGAAGGGTTCGTCTGTAGAGCTATAGCAGAGCTGGACGTGTTACCCGCAGTCGAAGACTTATCAACTATCAGTGTATGTTTCATAGATTAACCGTTAAACTGTAGTTCACTGGTAGCCAAATCGTGTAGTTACATCAAATTCTGAAATCAAGAGACAATTAGATGTCGCCCGGTAGGTACGATCTCGAAAAGACACGCTTCCGGTTTTTGTTGCAAAAATATTTAGATATTTTTTATCAACGAGAAGAGGTAAACTGTCGCTATAGTTTATTTCTGATGTATGATGTTTTTTTGAATATCAAAAATGACCGCTGCTAATTCAAACTATCTGTTCAACACACACACTATCTAACCACCATGCCCATAACACATACCATACTTTTGTCTACCTAATAATTCTAAAGAAGCCGATATTTATTGTCAAAGTTAGCACAAAACGGCCCAGATGGTGGCTGAACTTGACCCAAATAAGACGTTCGGGGGTCGGTTCCCTACTTGAGTGGTGCCTTCTCTCTCACTTGTGTGTGAGAGAAACAGAGGGAAGTGAAGGGCTTAGGAGTGTGAGTGATTAGTGATATGACGGACGAAGGGAGAAAGATTGCGCAGAATTTGTTTTTTGGGAATACTGTGAGTATTGTGTTTGGTCCTTTGTGACACGAATTCTGTGTAACGAGTGTTACTGATATTTTCTTCTTGAAAAAATATGAACAGACTGAAGTTACGGAACAACTAAGTATATTTGAAAGGTGTTAATGACTCTGTCTTATTCATCATCATCATCATCAGCCTATAACGTTCCCACTGCAGGGACACGGCCTCCTCTCAATGAGAGGGAGTGGGCTATAATCCACAACGCGTGTCCAGTGCGGATTGGTAGATGTCACATGTCTTCGAATTTTTGGTTCTAGGACATGCCGGTTTCCCCACGATGTTTTCCTTCACCGTTTTGAGAGCAGTGGTGATGAAATAAATTACACAAAGTAATGCGCCAGTCTGGGTTCGAACCCACGACTTACTGTTCGTAAGTCGGGGCCGCCACAACTGGGCCACTGCTGCTCTCAGCTGTCTTATTAGTCAAAGCATAATAAGTGTAGATCGCGCCTGCATATTTTTTATCCTTCGAGCCGAATCAACCAAAACGATATGGGGAAGCTCCAAACCAAATGACGATGGCGACATGTGAAAATCAAGACCGTTTACAAAAAAAACAGAAACAATAACTTTTAATTTTACTTCAAGCAATTAAGATTTCCTTAATCGTAATCTGGTTTTACAACCAGAGTACTATAATTCCACCGAGTAATCGATATTATATTATTGTATCGCTTACCAACTTCAGACAGGGCTTAAGATTAATTTTCTTCTAAAATTTATACTTTTGACACATTTCGGTACTTGTCCAACTTTGTATTTGCCGAGTACAAAGTTCCTTGTTAATGGTATATATTAATTTACTGTACACTTTGACAAACACTGACTGTTGCGATTTTAAGGATCAAGAAACTTCCCATTTTTTATGTGAAACATTTAATTATTTTTACATGCTAAGTTTGACGATTGTTTTTTGTTTTAGATTCTGCGCCTGTTTAATCCCTACTACTAAATAAGTATTGAGTTAGATGAACTTCACCGCCCTTGAACGTGGTACTTGTACCCATAACATTGTTTACATAGGACCAAATTGTTAAAGGTCATCCGAGTTCCTTAGTCTTTATTAAAGGACTGGTTGGATCCAATATTCTGCTTCTTCGCATATTCAAATATTTCGGTGACCTTTACAAAAACATCCTTTTTGATACAATTGATAAAAAAAGCAAAATCAGTTGGTTTAAAAGCTTTGATAAATCTGTCGTTCAGATGTAAGCATAAAGTAATATGTAAAGTTAACTAATATGTTGTCCACAACTTGCAGTAACGTTTAAAGTTTTCTTCGCTTCATGTTAAATCCTTGTTGTTCTAGGTAGAATTGCGGTTACATAATTTTTAAACTTCAGTACACCTATGTACGCAAGGTGCAATCGTAGCAAACTTACATATTATATATTGTGAAGAGAAAACGGAGTCAGTCTACCTAGCCATTTCCCAACTCTGTTAGAGTCGGCTTCCAGTCTAACCAGAATCAGCCGAATACTAGTATTTTACATGGAGTGACTGCCTATCCAACCTCCACAACCCAGTAACTTGGTAATACGATACCCCTTGGTAAGACTGGTGGTCAGACTTTCGGGCTTCGTCTTCGTCACCCATCCACGGACCAACCCCGGCAAGAATAGCTTAGCCTGTTGGATCAACTGTTGGTGAAGAGAAAACGGAGTATTACATATTATTTCACCAGTGTTTTAAAATTCAGACTTCGGGATTTTATAGCGGTTTTTCATAGTCGTCTGGGAATCTTAGCTATTTTCTCGTCCAACAAAGAGCAAAGTTATCCAAAACCACTTTATTGCTTACGATATTAATATAATATCCACAATATTGGCGCCGAACCGTCGGAAAAAATGCAAATGGGCGTCCTTCGTTCATTAGGAGCCTATGCGCAGTATGTGCCAGTATCCGGGGCTTGTGTACCAATGTACCGCGGCACGGTTTTTGTGTGTTATAATGTGCCAGAACCCGAGGCATGGTCACTGTGTGACATTATGTGCCAGTAGCGGGGATATATACCCGGGGCACGGTCACGATATTAAATTGGCTTATAAAATGGCCGGCAGCGGTATTTGATGAGACAGAGTATGTATCGGCATTTTACGAGTATATTGCCCCGAGATTATAGGCAGTTGACTGTGTGAACTATGAGCAATAGATTTTCAATACTGTTCGTCTTTAATACGAGCCAAATCCTACCCTATACAGCAAACGTAAACATTTTAACGGCTAATAAACCACGTAGCTACGAGCACTAAAATTATCCATACTTATAATAGGAACCATTTCGTGGTCTAACCTACGATTGCTGGTTATGGTAATCCTATTTTCATTAGCCATAATGTCTTTAAAAAGGACCAGTAAAACACAGTTTTCAGTATTTTAAGGGGCGAGCAGTCCTGGTCTTTTGAAAACATGACGTAAAATTTACCTGTTAAAATTACTGAAGACTAAAATAATAGGAATATGCACCTAATTCAAAACTTATTAATTATTTAAATATACATTTTATAGGAGCCAGGAACCAAATTCATTTATTTTCTTGTATTTTTTTTATGCATTTCTTCTTCAATCTTCTTATTTTACAATTCATTATTTTATGTTAGGTATGTTTTTTTTTTTGGGAACGGAACGCAAACTCGAAACTTGTCTTCGAAAATGCCGGAAGTGACCTCAAAAGGCATGTGAATAAATATATTTTCTTAGAAAACTGCTTGAATTCTCACCTAGGTAAGTTTGTAAGTGAGATTTTTGCTTGAATAAAACACAAAAACAATTCAATTTATATGATTTGGGGCTAAAAATACCTTAAAACAGCTGTACACAAAGCAGTAACGTGCCAAGTGACGTCACACCCTGACCGCGACAGAAATGAACGTTTGAACTATAGAAAATTGTTGTAGTTTCATAATTTTTTAGAGCAACAAGTAGTAGTTGAATTTAACTTTTAATACTTTTCTTATGTTTATATTACAGACTTTTATTGTTTTAGTGAAAATAAAAATTACATGCAGATTTCCTATTGTGAATTTTTACCTTTTTCCGTGGTACACATAACATACGATCACGTAAAGGTTTATAGTTCATTTACCAAAGGATTATAACTTGTTAGGGCATATACGTAGGTACGAGTAGCTACTGTAGCTTCCTACGTAGTTCAAGTGGGTACATTATAGGTAGTATGTAGTGACAAGTTTCTAACTCAGCTCGCAGCGTATTAATTAAAGTGTTCATTTATACCCGCAACTTGTGTTCAATAGGACTATACTAAACTATTGTACTGTATTTTGAATACAACTCGCCTAGCGTATTGTAGGGTATTTTATTTAGAATGTTTTCGTCGATGGGCTGTTTGATATGTTTGTTTATTATTTTCCCGAACTGCTGAATGAAAGTATGAAGTCACCAGGTCCAAATCATTTTGGAGATTTAATGACCCATAGCATGCCAAGCATAGCACTTATTGTATTTATTTGCCACTGAAATAATTCTTTAAAAAGATATTGTACTCTTTTTTCAGAGTGGTATCCATACAGGGTGACTGGTAATTTGAAGTATTCCTTCCAGGACGTGGTAGTTTGACCCATTTGCAACAAAAGCATCCCATAAAGCCTAGACGAAAATTCTTGGGATTCGAATTCACTGTCGGAGGAATAAACCAGGTAATTAATTCGACTGTCACACTATTTTTTAATATTTCAACAATTTGAAAATTCAACCTATGCATCCAACCAGCATTCTTGACTATTAATTTTATCGGCAGCTTCGTTTTTTTTTTTACTTTTGTACCTTGTTAGAAGTAGGCAGTACGAATTAGTACCGTCAGATAGGAAAGGGTTGATTAAATGAAGATGTTCATCATCTCATTCATCTCATCGTGATTTGTACGCTTAATGACATACAAAATTATTGAAATAACTGGTGCCAAAGTTCATGTATTTACGTAGATGTTTTTTTTTAAATGGTTAATAAACTACATACTTCCTTTAAGTTTTAACGGTTTGATGTTTTAGAAAATTTGGTTACATCGAAAGGTAGTATAAAAACTTAAGACATTTGTCTTAAGTTTTCTTTAGCAAATTTACCCCAAGTGGGTCTAAATTTAAAACTTGATAGCAAGAAACTAGATGCTAAAACTTTAGATTCAAAATTACAATGGGACGTCCATATTAGAGCTCTTTCAGGTAGAATAAGTTCAGCTGCATATGCAGGAAGAAAAATAAGGCAGTTGACTGAAGCTAGATCTAGCTATAGCTAAGTTAGTATTTCTTTGCTTATTTCCATAGTATTCTGTCACTATGGCGTTCTGGAGGGGAGCGGCAGCTGACGTAGATTTAATTTTTAATTTAAAAAAAGAAGGCAATCCTCGCGAGTCCCTTAGAAACAAATTCAAAGGCTTTCTCTTTATATCTTAGAAAGTATTTTATATGTTCCCAAAAACTTAAGCTATATAATTAACTTAATATAAATACACGTAGTTAACATGAAATTGTGATAACCAAATTTAGATTAACTACAACAAGCACGTCTTCTATACTAATAATATTATAAAGAGGAAAGATTTGATTGTTTGTTTGTATTGTTGTAATAATAAAATACCTTCCCATATACTACAACTAAATGAAACGAAATTTAAATCTTGTATAAAACGCACACTATGCTGCCAGGCATATTATAAGTTCAGTTCTAAGTTTTATTTTGTACCTAATTCCTTGACATTATCTGCTCATTATTTGACATTATATACCTACAATTCTAATTTCACCCTTTATTAGTGGCTTTTGTTGACAGGATATTAATTCAGTTGTATTACAGTTATAATGTTAATCTTAGTAGGTTTTAATTATTATTATTATTTTATTCATCTTTACAACATAAAAACCGCCCAAGTGCGAGTCGGACTTGCCCATGAAGGGTTCCGTAGCAGCAAGTAACATAATATAAAAGTCCTTGTAGTTCGTTGTAACTTTGATCGATGTTTTAATAATAGTTTACGATTTATGACGTATTAAAAAAAAACTACTTACTAGATCTCGTTCAAACCAATTTTCGTTGGAAGTTTACCTGGTAATGTACATCATATATTTCTTTTAGTTTTATCATTCCCTTATTTTAGAAGTTACGGCGGGGGACACACACATTTTACCACTTTGGAAGCGTCTGTTCGAGTTTCAGTTCTAAGTATGGGGAACCCCCAAAATATTTTGTTTTTTTTTCTATTTTTGTGTGAAAATCTTAATGCGGTTCACAGAATACATCTACTTACCAAGTTTCAACAGTTCTTATAGTTTCGGAAAAAAGTGGCTGTGACATAGGGACGGACAGACAGACAGACAGACAGACATGACGAATCCATAAGGGTTACGTTTTTTGCCATTCGGCTATGCAACCCTAAAAAAATGATCAACATAGTATTTTTTTTTTTAATAAACTCAATCTTTGATATTTTGTGAATATGAGAACGTTGTAGGCCTTGTGAACTGTAGATTTGTTGACCATTTTCTATTCTGTTAAGTACCTGGTATTTGTTGATAGGCCTACACTGTCCTCCCATTCCTATCAACACTGTAATTTGAAAACATTGTTAAGAGTAACCGTGGAGTTTCTTGTCGGCTCTTCTCCATAGCAAAACGAGTAATTGGAACCGTGCAACTAGTTTCTGACGTCTCCTATGTGCCTATATAGGTTTATGTGAACTAAAATATTTTGATCTTGAAGAAATTGATGACATTTCATATAAAAAGTAACCGAAATACGCGTCAAATAAAAAACTTAAGATTAAATAACGCCACGTTAAAATAATTTTGAAAAACCAAACAAATAAGATTCGAAAAAGGACCATATATTTACTTAAGAATTTGAGCTCTTAAGTTCGTGTTAATTCATATAAATTAATTAAAAAATACTTAAACTGACCACTCGCAATTTAAATGGAACATGCATTAATTTAAAAATAATAGAAATATAATTTATTTGCTAAATTAATTAACGATGACGTTAACGTTTGCTGACAGGAATTTAATGTAATATTCAGTAGGTAATTCAATTGTAATGATGGTAGCAGATGTAAGACGCACAAAAGAATTTGCCGTTTTATCTGTATTTACGGGTTTATTTAAAAATACTGTTTATATTACCCAAACATAAAATAATAATGGTTAAAATTTAAAATAAATTATTAGGTCCTTGCACTGCGTTTGCGTATTCCCAAATTCACAATAACCACCCACAAAAATAAAACACTGAAAAATGAAAACAAAAAAATACTAAAACATAAAGCAACAAAAAAATTAAACACCATCAAAAAGCACAAAAATTATCAAAAAAAAAACACTTAATACTTTAAATAAAGTACACTCACCTTTAACTTAATATTAAAAAATACAAATAGGTAGAAAATACGTAAAGTGTTGGTAGGAATGGTCACGGCGCGGCTGCGGCGCGGCGGGCACGCGGCCCACCGCTGGCAAACTGTGGCGGAGGCGGGACGTGGAGACGTCCGCAGCGACGCGCGTAGGCGGGCGTCTGGGCCCAGGCCGACCCCGCGCCCCCTCCCCACCGCCACACCTTGATGCTTATTAAAAAAGTCCGACGGAAAAGGATTTATGCCTCCTTGGAATTCGCTTGACGGCTGACGGTTGTGTTTTTAACGATTTACCAGCGTTATGTTTGTGTAACTAGATTAATTTGAATCATCTTTTTGGTTCGTTTTCTAAGTTTTCTTTAACAGTGGAACTTAGGACCTCGTTTTTAATAGCTAAGAGACAAGACAGGGGCCTCATTTCTGCCTGGGACTACCCGCTGCTGTTTAAGCCTCCTTTCCTTTCTGTCATTAATTTCAGTAAGTTTTAGAAACACAAATAAGTAATCCCGTAGACTCAATATTTTTCCGAGAAACACCTACTTACGAATTTTCCTGTATTCTATGTTTTCCTTCTCTATCTGTTGCCAAAGAGATCGAGAGTTTTGCTAGGAGACATATTTAATATGTCTTTCGTACTATTTTTAACGCTGCCAAATGCCGATCACTTACTTCAGCCGTGTTGTAATAAATGCTCGTCATGAAAGGGAACCTTATAAACATTTAATTACTTTCGACGGATAATCCTTTTAAGATTTCATAAGTTAATTGACATCTTTGTGAATACGTTCACATAGAAACTGATTTTTTTTACACAAAATGAAAAGCAATAAGTACTTTTTAACTAAGTTTTATTCATTGAAATTATTAACGACGAAACTTTGCAGTGTCCTCTTTGAGAATTATTTGTTTATTTCAAAGCAAATAATGTATTCATAGATGTAAATCAATTTACTGGCTGATATGAATATTACCCCGGTTGTCTGAAGATGACAGGAAAATATACAGCACAGGAGGTTTTATGCCGTGAATTAAAAAAAATATAATATTGCCGTATTTTGTCGGTGAGTTAAATGGGTATTCAGGCACACTGACTGTTTACTTTGTGGTTTTTACTTCTTCTCTTGCAGAGCTTTTAAAATGTCAATTCTAATGACAAGTAATTTTTGAAATGTGACATTTTATTCCTATGTTTTCCAAAAACACCGAACACGGATTTTGTATCACCGTTTTTTTTGCCCGTTAAGGTTACATGAAACATTACCTAGAGGCGTCCATAGTAACACATGACATATTTCCATGTCATTACCACCGATGCGTGAATAGATAACATTGATTCTTTTTTAAATGTCCACCGAATTGATTACCGACTTGGTCGATTCAACAGTGGATTTGGAAATGGTCATGATATATCCCAGTTTGAAATGTTTCTCTTTACAATTTAGCGTTGTGGCGCTTTTTTTTTGAAAACACATTTAATTCGAGATTCGACATATGAGTTCAAAATAAATGAGTTAAATCAATATGATATTGTTATCATATTGATTTCTAGATAACTCATTTTATTGTAAAAAATTTGCTTTTATGTTGTCATAAAAGCAATTTTTTTTACAAATATGTGGCCTCCAAGCAGAAGTGGTCCAGTAGTGGGGTATTTGGTATCTAGAATAGTCAATTGATTGAAAACATATTAAAAAATACTGGCACATATTTTGTGTATCAGACATTTTAAGTTGAAATTCTGAAAAAGCTTGATATAGTCATTTACTATATGAAATTATAGATAATTGAGCATTTATTGTAATAAATTAAAATCACGAAATGCAATTTTTTCACCCAACTTTACAAAACTTCTTATATCTCGGAAACTAAATGCCGAGAACTGGACCCTTTTGCTTGGACGGCCACATATTATGATAGAAATACGAACATTTTTTTTCATTCGTTAATTAACAAATACTTACAAAGATTGTAATCTATATACCAGCGACGCGCCCTTGCTTCGCACGGTTTTTATGACTTTACATAACATCGAGATTTGTAATGCAAGTTCAATATTAATGTATTATGAACAAAAATCTCTTTGGAATTTCTCAGTGGCATCCCGGAGTCTGGATTTGTGCCCGGTTGATGGCAATAGGCTCGCCCCCTATTACATGGGACTTAAACATAACTGGCGAAATGTGGGTGTACTACAGACTACAGATACACCTCATATAACCCAACCCTTCGGGGAAACAAGGTGTGATGTTATGTGTGTGTATGAATAAAACTTCGGACTAAATAACTACTTTAAATAATGGTGAAAACCATGGAATAGATGAGTGAAAACCACAACAAAATTGAGAAGAACAACTGACTTTATTAAAATATATAGAAGAAGATAATTATAGAAGCGACGTATTAGTGGTTTGTAATTGATCAAAATTAGGTAGGTAATCAATAAGAATTTACACACTAGCTAGCAGTACAGAATCATAATTCATAACTTGATTTGTATCTCAAGAGATAACACAATCCTAAGCAACCATCTCTCCTTCTCCTCAACACATACGATGAGGCAACGAAGCACAGATCCAGGTCTATATATAATATTTACGAGTACCTGCCAGTTACCGCGGTATCGAGGCCGAGGAGCACTCGCTCCAATCCCACGAGCTCACTACCTCGAGCTAGACAAATGTAGGATATTACTCAGTATTACAGCAATTGCTAGCGTTTGTATTGTGCCGTAGTTGTTATTATGTTATCTTGTAAGCTTGAGGTAAGAGTAAAGATGAAATGATATTAAATGTACTTCTGAAATTATTTTTGGGTTGCATTCAAAAGGTTTTATGAGACAATATGTTACTTATAAGTTCAACGAGCATAGGTAACTAAGCGACAAAACAAACTGCGACAAGAGAATGTTGCGGTATTCCCTTCCATTAGGGTTCCGTACCTCAAAAGGAAAAAAACGGAACCCTTAAAGGATCACTTCGTTATCCGTCTGCCCGTCGTCGGTCCGTCGGTCCGTCTGTCCGTCTTTACGTCTGTCCGTCTTAATATCAAATACGTAGATAGATCTACGTATTTCTATATTTATATTATTGTCTCTTGGAGTACTAAAAAATACGTCCATTTATGCGACATATTTTGATACTTGCAAATTAATCAAAACCTACAGGGTCCCGTTGAAATAGATTCATGAAATTTGGCATGAGCAAGGTCTCACAACACAACACATTAAAAAAAACGCGATTATAAACTTACATTTGCAGATGGAGAATTGACCGTGACTTATATCGATGTATGGGAGAACATAAAGTTGAATAACAAGTTTTTGGGATAAATCCATCCCAACTACGGAACCCTTCTGTGTGCGTGGACCGACACGCACTTGGCCGGTCTTATTAAAAATTTTGTTCATTTCAATTTGAAAATTAAATTAAGTAACTTAGAATTGAGAAAGCCAAACCGCCTTGTTTTTACAGCATAGGGATTATTTCATAGAGCTAGTTTTATTTTAGTATTAATTACTTTAGTTCTTTTTCCACTAACACAAAACGCCCCTAAAACTAGCGACACCACCTACAAGCCCCTGTTGGCCTTGAACAATGTCAAAGAACTATTCCAGCGTGTGTGATTGATCTTCCTACCCGCATTATCTTGATTAATGTCTTTGACGCCGGCTGTCCATACCAAACGTTACGGTAAACCTTTCTTCATAGGTACTATTTACTATACATTTGGAAGATATAGATACTTTTTTATATTTTAGTATGGTATTCACCCTGTTGTAAGTCGCAACTCTACAGTTTTTTTAATAACTGAGCACATTTGCTCTGATTTTGAACTCAGATCTCAGCTTCATAACATCACACTATTCTCTCATAAAGGACTACCTTTATGAGAGAATAGTGTGATGTTATGAACACATAAAACAAAATACTTTTGTATTTGTTATTTACTATGCTACGAGTACAAACGCATCAGCTGATTGAGAGACGCCGTCAAAATATACAACATCAACGTTACTACGCGCTACGCCGTAGCTACTACGCTTGTAGCCGTACCGCCCACGCGTAGCAACCGCGTATCTCGTAGCCCGTACGTCTACGTATATTGTGGCGGGATCGAAACATTTGAACTGTCCTAGTTTCGTTTGTTATTCAGTTGGGAATTATTTTGTTCTGTGTTTAAGTTGTCATATTGGTTTTTGTCAGTCAATGATATTATATCGACCTAATATTAGAAATGGACACAGCGGATTTAAAAAAAACTATAGGTATTTGAATATTTTTTTTTATGACGTTCACTGGGATCATGAGTCAGTACTCAGACAAATTAATCATTTAAAAATACACTACTAAAAGACTAAGTCCAATAAAAAGGACTGAAATAATGAGATATTTATTTCTCACATGCACAAAGAAAAATATGTTTAAGCTTGAAAAGATTTTCTACATTTTTACAGCTCTCTTTTAAAGCTTCGTCGATAATACTCAAGCTGGAGCAAGCTGCATACCTGCGAACATTATTTATTTGCCCATAAAACTCCCCGCCTCGTTCCTAGGCAACTAAATCTCTTGTAACGTCTGATCGTGTATCCTACGCTAAGAATCCCCCCTTTCTCTTTCCCTAGGGGGAAGGGGGGTTAACTATTTAATGTATTGTTAGCGTGCGTATTGTTACATGAAATGAGAAAATATTGATTATACTCATTACCTATATTATTTTTGGTCTAGGGGACGCAAGCCTGATTGCTGAGCGTGTGGTCCTGGGATCAGCTTCCAGGCCTGACAGTATTTTTGGGATTAGGAATATCTCAATAACAGTACAGTACACACAATTGGACAATACAGTGCGATCGAAGGGTCTTGAGCCAGGGTCGTAGCTTCAACATATTACCGCGCTTTGACGAACGCGAAACGCAAATAGTTTAGCGCGTGGAAATTCCTTAAATATAAATCCATGAACCTTTCTGATCCCAATCCCAAAATCTCCAAAATTAATATTTAAATACTAACTCTCTACTATATGGGATAGTTTAGTGGCATGAGGAACAGGGTGTAAAGTTCACTTATCCACCATAGAAAAGGGAGGATCCTCCGACCAGACGGGTGTTGTGTCTGGCGGGCTGACTGCCCGACTGTTGATTTCGGATAGTCTTATATATGCCGTTCAAGCGGTAAACTCTAATTGCGCGATGCAGGATTTGTGTGACGTCATGTCTTTGATGCGTAGTTCGTATGTGGCGGTGTAACCGCTACAATAGCGACTACCTTTTTTATACGGTTGCTACCCGGTCTTTTTACTTATAAGATATTTTTTGTTCCTCTTTCTATGTCTAAATTATGCTGAATTATACGTGAATATTTTAGTTTCATTTTTCTATCCTACGGCGTCCGGGGTTCGAATCCACTTCGAAATTCAACACAATCACTAAAAATGTGGCGAATCCTTCTTTATTTTGCTAAACTAGGGGTGAATCGACGCAAATTTATAGACGGTTTAAAAAAAAATACTCACGAAAAATTCTTACATAAGTCTATTACAGTATTCTAGTCTAAGAAAATCGTCGGTCTATGCTAAATTCATCGTGATTGGAGGACTATTTCAAAAATAGCAGTATTTTGAGTCAGTTAAAACTGACGCAAGCACTGGAAGTTACCACAGTCCGACGCAGCTATAAGTCAAATGACTTTGCCAGGTAAACCATTAAATATTCCAACTTTCGATTCATCTTACAAAAGCTTAATCTTAAACCTTTTATCTGAACATAGAGATTCTGCACTAATATATCCCCCCTTTCCCCTCCCCCTTTAGCTAGGATAAATGAAACTGTAACTTTGATGCTCGGATATGTTCTGGCTTTGTTCGATTTTTAAATAACATATTGTTGTTGCATTTCGTAAAGAATTTCTTGACAGTCAGTTGTTTATGACCAAACAGGTAAGAGGACTAAGACGCAGGACACTATTAATTTAGTTGTTATTGTCGATTTGGAAGAATAAGTTTTGCCATATTCTACTTGAGCATGGATGGATAATAAGTAGGGGTTTTGTAAATAGACTGTCGGGTTTTTTTTTTTTGTCTAAGCAAAATAAGTAAAATGTTTAAGTACCATTACCAAATCTTAAAGATTTAGAATTTATTCCTCATTAATTAATATTTTTAAGATAATAATCAAATCTAAATCTATACTAATATTATAAAGAGGAAATAGTTTTTTGTTTGTTTGTTTGTACCAAATAAGCTCCAAAACCACTTGACTGATCTTAAACATTTTTTCACCAATAGAAAGCTGAAGTATCAGGAAGTAACATAGATTATAAATTTATTTTAAAAAAAATAGAGATCCTATATAATCCGATATAAAATTCATTATTTGGCGTGCGCTGAGAAAAGTCAAAGTCAAATAATTTATTTCAATTAGGTACAAAAAAGGCACTTTTGAACGTCAAACTTTACAAAAAATAATAATAACTGATTCTACATAGTCGCCCATTCCAAAAGGTAGTTTTCGTATGGAGAAGAATGGGCAAGAAACTCCACCGTTACTCTTATAAAAAAAACATTATATCTTGTATACACTAATTATATAATTATATGTGAAGACAATGCACCTAGAATAAGATTACTATACCACGATAAGTAAAAATAATGAAAAATGAAGGAATGACATAAATTAATTATGTGATAGATGCATGGTGCTCACATACTTACAACAAAAACAGTAGAAAACAATTGATGATACATAAAAATTATGTACAACATGATTAAAGTATTCATTATCACCTACAAAAAAGTAAGCGAGGGAATATATCTAACTATATTTTAGAACACAAAAGTTGCTATTGTGACTTAACCACAATGGCAGCTTTTGTGTTCTAAAATGTAATTGGATTGCCGGTAGAAACAAAAGTTAGTTACATTTGTATTGTATTATTAACTCTTATTCAAATATATAGTTTTATAATCAAGGGTATTTAATTCATTCGAATCGGACATGAAATTTCGAAGTTATCACGAATATAAAATGCAATACTCAAACCATTCGACGGCACCGCGACGTTCCCTATGATACGTTAGGTTCGGTTAATTGCTACGAGGTGTGAGTACGAGTGATGCCGCAAATATAGTTGTTAAAATTGTTGTCAATTTTTCTAGATGTATGTTCCAGATTGGCGCAAAAACGACTGAACGGATTTGGATGAAATCCCGGTAGTACGTTGCCGTGGGACATTTTCCGACATCCACGCGAGCCCGCGGGTAAAAGCTAGTAAGCATATATACAATTATATAAAAAGGAGTGGAAAGTATCGCTGTCAATAATAGAGACCATTTCCAATAGCGTAACTTCATTTATTAAAAACTAGCTTCGCGACTTTGTTCGCGCGGAAATCGTTAGACACTACAATATACTAAAACCCTATCTATATAAAAGGTACCCTATGTCCTTTTCTGCACCCCTGACAACGTGTATGCAAAATTTCATGATGTGATGTTAATTAAGACGTAAAGCGTAACAAACAAACGAGCTCACTTTCGCATTTATAATAATAGTTAGGATAAGGATTTACGAACATTAACCTTTTTAGCTATCAATCAATCTATCGACAAAAAAAAACGATTGCATGTTCAGCACTAATCATCGCGATGCCAATCAACAGCGAGCGCCGTGAAATTCAATTTTTTTGAAATGCCGATATTCGCGGACGGTCGGGGATCGTACGTCATCAAACGAACTTGTCCAATAGAACGCAGAATGTTTTTAGTGTGGGGACTGTGGCAATTTAGAGTTGGAAGTCGTAATTATGTTAATTATCATGTATTCGGCACTAGACTAGAAGTTTTAAATTTTACAAATTTTATTTAAGCGAAGATTATGATAATTATACTATCAAGATAATTGTACAAAAAACATTTTTTTGAGAAACAAATATGTTTTTTGTATTGCAATTTATACAATCTAAATACCTACATTTTCTTACTTACTACTACATTTTTTTTACCTAGCTGTCCCCGCCACATAACTGCCAAAAAAATCAAAACATCTGGTAGTCCTTTAAAAGAATAATTTATAGAGGTATGAGGAACAGGCTGTAAAGTTCACTCATCCTCTATAAGTCTATAGAAAAGGGAGGATCCTCCGACCAGCCGATTGCTGTATCCGGTGGGAAACTGCACGACAATTGAAGTCAGCAAGTTATATATACGTAAACCCTGCTTGCGCGATTTAGGATTTCGCGCGACGTCAGTGTGATGCGTAGTTCCACAAGGGCGCATAAACTAATTGATTAATTAGCATTCGAAAATATTATTGGAGCTGCTGAAGTTTGCAAAAACTATCTTTGAATTGTATAACTTCAATCTCTTAGTATTGTATAATTGCATAGCACATGTGTGAGCACTGTGACCATGTACCTTCTATAAAGCTACCATTTACTGGGTACGTCTTTCATTGACTTGAATGTGCCCTGGCGGCTGAGAGTATGTCATGCTCACTCAAATGTCTCGCTGGTGAGAGCGCTTATCCTAGTTGGCAACGTCGCAAATAGCTGTTAAATATTTACCTGTTTTGATTAATTTGGCACTATTAATGTATGGAATTAAGAAATGTGGCTAACTAGTGAACTAAAACATTGATTAAGAAATGCAATAAGTAATATCGTAAAACCGAATATTTAGTTTTAGATGTAAAAAAAGGAAACTTTCCAAATGCCTTTTTTACAACTACGGTTACAACATCAAATTCGGTGTTATAATTGCAATTCATTATTAATAAAAATGTCATGTTCATGAACGGGCGCCGTCAGTAGGGACTGGTCATCTCTTGTCTGCCACGACTTATTTTAATTTATTTATGATTTTTTTTATCTTTTTATTACGGATGCTTTTTACGTGGACGTATTTCTACATTGTTCTCACATGTATAATTTCAACATGAATGATGTAAGCAATATTATGATTTAAAAGAGTGTCCGTGGAGTTTCTTGCCCGTTCTTCTCCATAGGAACCTACGCTTTGGAATGGGCAACTAGCTTATTTTTGACTGACAAGGGGTCGGCCCTTGAAAATTCAAAAGTGCCTGTAAATGGTTTCATTGAAATAAATACTTTGAGTTTTGAGTTCGCATGTGGTGATGTAGTTGCCGCCACAGTTTCTTTACACTACTCAAAACTCAAAAACATAAATCTCCTAAAATCCAAAAGACTATTATCACCCAATTTCATGGGCGAACGACTTCAGAAGCCGGTCTCACGCGTGGCGCATCACTGGGGCAGCACATTAAGATCGGTCCGCAGATACCACGGTGTGGACTCGCTCGTTCTAATGGATTGATTCTTTTCCAAATGGGTTCTACTAACTGATACTGTCTGTGACTGTACTTGATGTATTTGTTTCAATGCTGATTAATATAAAGTTAACTAGAGGTCACTTGCCCGCTTTAAGGTACAGTATTGCTAAGTACTGTGATTTTAAATTCATCCATATGATTGGTGTATTTATTCAAACTTTACGTTGTTTTTTTATTAAAAAAGGGTATTAATTGTACAATGTATGACATAGGTACTTACAAAAAAGCACTCATTTCATGAAGTATAATCGTTTGTGATATGAAACCAACACGCAGGAACACATCTGCAAAGTATGTATGGCATGTGTATCTATCTCATGAGCTAGTTAAACGAGTTTCTTAAAGTAAATACCTAAACTAAACCATACATTGACATGTCCAATAAAAAAAAAACAAATGCAAAGAGCTCCACAGTTTGAATTCCAATAAAATATTTTCATTACACAAAGAATCTTCTAACATTTACTCGGCCTTACAACAGAGGAGGGACAAGAGGGCAATATAATCTAATTACTGATTGAAAACGACTCTCGAGAACTCTATTAAAATCATTCTCCGTTTGAGAAAGATAGAGATAATCTCGAGATGAGATCTGTACTAAATTTTGTTTTTGTAGCAAGATGGACGATTTGAAGGTAATTCCGTCCGTTTGCTAGGAAACGACTCTTAACGTTAACGTTGAATTAAGGTTAGCTTTGACATTTTGAAAGGTCGGGCTTTCAGCTTGCCGTTATTATGTCAGAGTAAATAACTTTGAAATCTCTAATTTAGTTAATAATAGATACCTACTTCTAGAATTATATGTTAAAGGTTAGTTATACATTATTAATAAATAAAGGAAATATAATTTATAACTTATTTATGTTATTTCATTTACTCTGTATACCTGCCTACTCTCTGTTTAGGGGTATACCTGCATACCTGTATACCTGCCTACTCATCCACCATAGAAAAGTGAGGATCCTCCGACCAGACGGGTGTTATATCTTGCGGGCCGACTGCCCGACTGTTGATTTCGGATAGTCTTATATAATTATGTTGTTCGCGCGGTAAACTCTAATTGCGCGATGCAGGATTTGTGTGACGTCATGTCTTTGATGCGTAGTTCGTATACATGTGGCGGTGTAACCGCTACACTCTGTTTCTCACCACACACTAGTGATTAGACGCAGACTAATTTGTGGAGTACATCGTTGCAGCCTATACTCTAGACAGTTGAATAGAATGAAGCTGGCATATGGCCTTAGATAGACGCAAACAGATAAGAACGCAAATCCATTTTATACAAAATAAATAAACCTGTCGGCGCTCATACAGAGCCGTGAAAGTGACGAATCTGCATTAGCATGACAAAGCGAACCTTCGGCCTTAGCATAATGTAGGCAAAGATGAAACGTTCTACGTCCACTTCGGCCTACGTGTACGAAGTTATGTTATTATGTACCGATTAAATGGGACGGGGCTAGATTCTTGGCTCATTGATTATTTTGATTTTGGTTTAAATACCTACTAATAATAACCGGATAAGTAAGTACCTAAGACTACTGAATACTGACTGACTGAGTACTGACTATTGGCATATCAGTTTATAGATAGATAGCGGTAATTGTTTCTTATTTATTCTATTTAGACAAGAGACCGTACAATTTTTTATAACATGTTATTTTTCTTCCAAGCTAATTTAAACAATACCAAATTACAGGTAAGCGTTCAATTCAAATCGTTTCAGAGGTTTCCGCAAAATATTTGGACAACAACACAAACACCCAAGCAGTTCTTTGTCCGAAGACTTAAAAACTTAAAAACTCATACTTTTTCCACATTTATCTCAAAATCAAAGAAAACATTGAAAAGTTAAACAAACACTTTACGATGCCAGCTACAAATATCTTTCTCATTTTCTTTTAGCATAAACTTTTTAGTTATAGTTAACTGCGCAATTTAAGTCGAACCATTAAACTTGAATTTACTGACGGTATCTCGAGCGAGACGCAGCATCTCCTGCAGCTGCTAATGTAATTATCGAAGCCGCTAATTAACCAAGGAAACGCTTTCTTAACTTAGTAGAAGTTTTCTTGCGAGTAATTTTAAAATGATCGTCGTTAGTTCAGTTGAAAAATTTGCATAATTTTCTGTCGTTATTGTAATGACTGCGTTTCTAGGCTAGAACTTCTTGCTTCGCTCATATTTGATTGAGGACGTAGCTTCTTTTACTTGGTCGGACCATCGTGTCGGCAACCAGCCTCGTGCTCTGTTTACTTCGGTATTGCCAACAATGCCTAGCTTTTCAAAACTACTATCTCCCCTTTGCATTATGTGGCCGAAATAGGTCAAAATTCGCTGTAGGCAAACTGTAGACAATCGGGTCTTGATGTCGAGTTGGGAAAGGATAGACACATTTGTGTGTTTGGCTGTCCATGAAATTCGGAGCGTCTGCCTCAAGCACCACATTTCGAATACGTCTATCCTCTGTCTTTCTCATGCACGGACGTCTCAACTCCATGGAGGAAATCGGAAAAACTAGTGCTCTGACCAATCGGGCTTTGGTTTTATAGCTTATAGCACAGTTTTTCCAGATGTTCTGTAGGCGTGTCGTAGTATATCCATGGCTATCCGCCACCCGTTTTGCCTTCATTATTAATATTAGAGACCAGATAAACGAAGATGTCCACAGTATCGATCCCTTGGATGGTAGAGGCGCTCGATAGCTTTCTTGCACGATCTATCACCATAAGCTTTGTTTTTTGCCTATTTATTGCAAGCCCTAATTTGCCACTTTCCACTTCCAATCTGTGTAGTATCTCCTGACGACACCCTGCTCCTTGCACACTTACATTTGACGACATGACGTCATATGTTTTAGCAAGGAGAACGATGTTGTCAGCGTACCTCAGATTGGAAACGCTCTTTCCACCCTCAGCAAACTCCTTATCCCAGCCTTCAAGAGTTTTCCGAATGATATACTCTCCATACACATTGATGAGCAGAGGTGAGAGGATACATCCCTGCCTAACGCCTTTCTTGATGGAGAACACATTTGAACAGTCGGTGTCTATTTTGACGAAAGAGCGGTTGAAGCGCTTTCACACCAACAAATAAAAGTTCATGTCAAGAGCAGGAAAGGGCCGGACGAGCCGACGTTTCGGTCGATCCCTGGCTACATGTTGAGCTGAATGGCTTACAACACAACAGAGGCTATATCATATCAAAAATGGCCCATTGTGGACTGGCAGCCAAGAGATGTAAGTTTTCAAGTTACGATAAAAAAAAAAGTTGTGATATGATTGACGGTGAAAAGTGTAACGTGACGAATAATCATTTTGCTTCACATGTAGTGGAATTGTGAAATGTAAAACACCGCTAATTTGAAGGCACGTAATTAATTCAATATTGTGTAACAATACCAAAGCTTGTATAATAGTCAAAAAATGTATAGTAAGTAAAACTAGTTTTTCCCGCGGTTTCACTGGTTCTTATAACTATTTATTTATTTGCACTAAGTACACAGTTACAGGCTTTGACTACACAAAAAGTATCCTATATCATACGTTAATACAGGTATAGATTCGAGTTTCAAATATCGAAACTATCACATTTATTATGTAGCATTTATGAATATACAATCATTTCTATTCAATGAAGTCGTAATTGGAATCTAATCTGGCAGTAATAAGCATTATATTAGGGGTACATTGTAACCGCATTACGTGATTCAGTTAACCATAATGTGGTTATTGGTTAGTTACGGGGTGAATACGAACAATGAGCCTATAGCTAGCATTAATGTTAACAGTAAGTCGTAGAGAAAGGGTCAAAGATATCACAATATAGTAGGTGAATGTATAGTATAGGTCAACCAGTCTTACTAATAGTTCTGGGAATTTACGCCGAACTATAGGCTAACTTTGCGTTAGTAAAAAACAGCGTTTTTTATTTATTTAATGTGTTTAACGAGTACAAGGGAGTATATTAAAATTCACCCCCACGTGTACATTTCATTTCATCCACGACAAGTTCACCCCCACGTGTACAAATCATTTTTAAGAAAACATGTTATTTCAATTTTACTTGGTAGAAAAACTATTAACATAATGTTTGTATGGAATATTTGTCAAAGAGATGAGGTATTACAAGTAGGTTAGAAAATTAAACTAATTCGTAAAATTAACATTTTTATGTATCGTACTTCGAGCAAAAATATTAACAGGGTTTTTTGCATTATACACTAGAGAGCAATGAATCCGGGTCACTTAAAGAATGTTAAAAATCTCGGAAACTAAAAATGATAGGTTAATGCAATAAATTGTATTTAATAGACAATGTAATACTCCTTAAATAAAAGTAAAAAAAATATGAGTCACCATACATTTTATTAACACAAAATTACATAAAGAAAAAAACTGCTGATCTCTCCTTAAAACAAAAATAGGAAACATGAAATTTTTGAACTTTATTACGATTTTCTTGAATTTTAATACTTCGTATTGCCTCCTCGTGCTTCCATTACTGCGTTTACGCGGTTTGGCATGCTGTACACCAAGTTCCTTATACGATTTTGGGGAATATTCTCCCATTCCTCTGTGAGAGCAATTTTGAGCTCACGAAGCGTGATTGGGGGAGGGTTTCGTTGTTTTACGCATCTGCCTAGCTCGTCCCAAGCATGCTCGATCGGGTTGATATCTGGGCTGCGCGCTGGCCACTCCATACGAGTAATGTTCATCTCTTGAAGGTAGTCATTCACAATCCTACCTGTATGAGGTCGGGCATTGTCATGCATAAATATAGCATCCTCACCTAAATTGACCATAAATGGACCAACGTGATCATTGAGGATTTCTTCCACATATCTTTCGCTAGTTAAAGAGCCGTTTTCTATGATCACCAGCTCTGTGCGACTTTCAGAAGAAATTCCGGCCCACACAAGTACAGACCCACCACCGTAGGCTACTTTTTCTTCGATGCATGCTTGCTTGAATCTTTCCCCTGGTCTTCGATACACTCTGTGTCTTCCATCGTGCTTGTAGAGCATAAATTTTGATTCGTCGGAGAACATAACTTTTGACCAATCTTCAATACTCCAATTTACGTGGCTCTGGGCATATCTTAGTCTTGAAATACGATGCCCACGCTCCAGTTTAGGGCCGTTTGCAGGTCTAAGGGGTTTTAAGTTAGATTCAGCAAGCCGACGTCTTACTGTCCATGCACTTGGGTTACTTCCTCCGAGGCGTCGAAACTGATTTGTGAGTTCAGTTCCTGTAAGAAAGCGATTTCGAAGCATGGTGTTCACCAAGTATCGGTCTTCTCGTGCTGTGGTACACCTGGTTCTGCCCGTTCCTGGTCTGCGTAGGTTAGAACCAGTTTCTTCGTAACGTCGGAGAACTCTTTGTACTGTTGACAGCGACACACCGACAGTCCTGGCTGTATCGCGCTGACTCCGGCCGGTTTCCAGCATTGTAAGTATTCTGGTGCATTCTTCAGGCGTAAGCGACATAATTTCAGCTTGAATAATGAATATAGAGCACTATCAACATGGTTTATGTACCCACATAAATGACAGATTACAAACAAAAGCAAAACCAAATGCTGTAATTTCGTAGTTCCATCTTCGAAAGTGGCCCTTTTTCAAATTTGATTTTTTTATGATATAACTTTACAATAACTAAGAAGTTTTAATACCTTCATTTAAGGAGTATTACATTGTCTATTAAATACAATTTATTGCATTAACCTAGCATTTTTAGTTTCCGAGATTTTTAGGATTCTTTAAGTGACCCGGATTCATTGCTCTCGAGTGTATTACCTAATTCAATATGTTGATACCCTATCCAACAAAATTAAACATATTGTACTAGCCCAAGATATTAATAAGTATTTTTGCAATAGTGGTTCAGGCAAAAATGTAACAGACTTAAATTTTGTTTTATTTATAGACTATCTCACCTAATTACAAGAAAATTAAACACATTAAGGCGTCGATAACCGACTTTTAATGATTGTATGCTGAAGGACTGGAATTTATTAATCAAACAGTTTTCCTTGGAATCACACTAGACGAGAAATTACAATGGGGACCCCATATAACATCTCTCACGGGGCGACTAAGCTCGGCCGCTTATGCTGTTAGGAAGATAAGACAGTTATACTATGTAGAAACGACGCGTTCGGTCTATTTTAGCTACTTCCACAGTATTATGTCGTATGGCATTTTACTGTGGGGTCGGGCTGCTGACATTGAATCCATCTTTGTTTTACAAAAAAGAGCTGTCAGAGCCATTTATAATCTACGTCGTCGAGAATCTCTCAGGGAACTATTTAAAAAGATTAATATTATGACGGTACCTTGCCAATTCATGTATGCAAATATTATGTATGTGAGAAAAAATCTACATCTTTTTAATAAAATAAGTGATACCTACACATAATTTTAATACTAGAAATAAAGATAAAATAGATTAACCATTTCTCAGACTATCTAAAGTAAATACATCTTTTACGGGGTACTGTGTTAAATGTTACAACAGAATACCTTGTGATATAATAGAATTAAATGAAAGAAAATTTAAAACTCATTTATAAAGTACACTTTGTAAACAAGCATATTACAAATTAGAGGATTATATCCAAGATAAAAATGCTTGGAAACATGCTGGTCCTGCTCCATAGGACAATTCAGAATCTAGACAAAATCGAACTGCTTGCCAATTTAATTGTATAATATTATTTTTTTAAACATTTATTTTATATTTTGTGATTACTTGAACTCACACACTGACTTATTATGTATTACTTGTTATAATGTTAGGAATATAGTATAATTTTACAATGTTTGTAAGTATGTGAGCACCATGCATCTATCACTTAATTAATTTATGTCATTTCTTCCTTTTTCATTCTTTTTACCTATCGTGGTATAGTAATCTTATTCTAGGTGCATTGTCTTCACATATAATTATATAATTAGTGTATACAAGATAATTATAATGATTTTTTTTAAAGAGTAACGGTGGAGTTTCTTGCCCATTCTTCTCCATAAGAAAACTACCTTTTGGAATGGGCGACTAAAATCAGTTATTATTATTTTTTGTAAATTTTGACGTTCAAAAGTGCCTTTTTTGTGCCTAAATGAAATAAATTATTTGACTTTGACTTTGAAGATCACGTCTAAACGAGTAGTGTTAATGATATGGAAAAAATATATGTTAAATTGCATTTTTTTTTATTAGTATACAAATGCAATTTGGAATAGGAATATATTAGATTATGTTTATATTACATAGTGAAATTAATTTGTAAAGTTATGTCTAACGTGGATAAAAAACTAAGAATCACGCAAAATCTATCAAGCGTATTTTTCTGAAATCTTCACCATTTTTATAGATAACTAGCTGCACCCCGCGGTTTCACCTGCATAAGTTTCGATCCCGTGGGAATATTGGGTTAAAAAGAAAAAAATATATGTGTTAATCCAGGTTATAAACTATCTGTGTGCCAAATTTTATCCAAATCCGTTCAGTAGTTTTAGCGTGAAGAACAGACAAACATACACACTCACAAACTTTCGCCTTTATAATATTAGTAGGATTTAACTATTGATCTTTTAGTATACCTACGTGTTTTATTAAAATACCTTTTGTTTTATGTATAATAAATTAATAATGTGTCTAATTTGAGACAGTGCTCCATGATGGGCGAGTCCTATTACTGGCTGGACGTACTACGTGTTGCGTGAGCTAGCTAAGTACAGGACACGCAAGCTAACGACTCAAGGTCACGGGCATACAATATCTGCGTCAAAAAGACGAACTTTAAAAAAAAAATAAGGAATCGTAACTTTTTTTTTATTATACTTCTCTATTGCATAGTGCATACGTTATACTCCGTCTTAATTATTGTACTGCACGGCCACACTGCTAAATTTTTTTTTTTTTAAATGTCAGTGACATAATAGAGTAGTTTTTGCAGAGCTGTTTAATAGGTTAACATAAACATCTGAAACATCAATCTATTTTAAATGTTCGCTTCGTGTATCTACTGATTTAAACCGAAGTTCAAAATCTCTTATTATTATTGTGTTCTCTTTAGTTCGTTTTAGGGTTCCGTAGTCAACAAGGAACTGTTATAGTTTCGCCAAGTTCGTCTGTCTGTCTGTCCAGGCACCTAAGAGACCTAAGAGACTCTTTGTACTAGAAAGCTGTAATTTGACATGGATATACATATTTAATCCAGCCAACAAAGTGGTAAAATAAAATCATGAAAACAATTTTTTTTAGGGTACCGCCCTTACTCATAAAGTGGTGATGTTTTTTTTTTCTCTCACATGGTGTTTGGTGTCGTTGGAAAGTTCATGTGCAAACCATTCAGTATGTGCAAACCATTTTTGGATTGAGGGTTCCGCAAATTTTTTTTTAGAGTGTCCCCTCGCCCCCTGCCAGCTAAATGGTTGGTTTTGGTTTTTTATGTAGCCTACACTGTCCAAATGCTGCGCAAAAGCCTCCCCAAAATCCTTCCAAGCATCTTTTTCCAGGGCCACCTCCATCCGACCCTTGCGGTAGGCGTCTAGGTCGTCTTGCCACCTCTTCCTGGGCCGGCCTCGGCACGCCGTCCATCCTCAGGCACCCACCGTGTAGAGACTGTTGCCCAACGGTCACTATGCATGTGGCTCACATGACCCGCCTAGTCCCATTTTATCTTGGCAGGCTTTTTGCCTACGTCTAAGATCCTGTTTTGGAGTGTAGCGTAGTGTTTCGTATTCTATCAGTTCGTTTTTACGGTCAGAATTCTGCGGCCCGGCTCTTTGGCAAACCCAAGGCGGAACTTTTGCGACTCGGTGAGCGACCAGGTCTGAACACCGTAGGTTAAGACGGGCAGAGTACACATATCGATGATTTTTATGGTGTACAATAAAGAGTATTCTATCTATCTATTTATCGGTGAGTTTTTGCTTCAGGGAGATCTGTAGATCGCCCTTCATTAGCATCTTCATAGACCAGTAGCTTTTCCTGGCATTTTCGATGCGGTGATTAATTTCCTTTTCTTGTCTGTTTCGAAAGAAATTAACTGGCTCAAGTAGACTGACATTGACATGAAGAGACATTTCTGACCGTCTGCCTTGACCCTACGCTTAGTGCTGTTGGTCATGGGTCTTGTTTTAGACCATTAGATTCATAGATTCATCGCGAGTCCAACCTTGAGGCATGCCGTGCTTAGATCTTGAAGCATAATCTGTAGTTCCAGAGCTGTTGGAGCAAAAAGGACTATGTCGTCAGCAAATCGTCTTCACATGATCTGACCAAGATTATGTCTGGACTTTAAAAGAGACTGTGACCTCTGAGTTTGTTTCGGCCTTTCTTCTCAGAGTAGTCAGATAGGAAACGCCGACCTCATCTAGTTTTTAAAATATGATTGACGTGTAAAAGTGTTTGTACAAACCTACTTGCAGAAATAAATCATTTATCATTTATTTATCATTTATCATTTAATCGGAGCTTTCTTCTGCCGACTTTAATGCCCTTTGACATCCATGAGGCGGCCAGTGTTCTAAATATCTCCTCGAGAGTGCTTGTGTACAATTTTGGAGACAGCGGGTCACCCTGCTTAACACCCTTTTGTATCCTAAACGAAGATCCTGTACTGAATCAGTGCGTTGCTAGCTAGCCAGCGTTTCACTTGTGTACCCCTTTCCCCCGCACCCACGTACCTAACAGTTTTTTTTCCGTGATGCGGTCCTGAAAAATGTTTAATTTTCTATTATTATTTGAAGAGCTAACATAAAAACACGATTCAAGAAAAAATCGCTGTTAAGATTCAGTGCAGGGTTCAAACCTAATTCCCCGGCCTATAAGGGGATCGTATTACCCAGTAATTGGGTTGTGGAGGTCAGAGAGGTAGTTCTTCGCTTCAAATATTCAGCTGTATCTGGCTAGACTGGAAGCCTATCCGAAAATAGTTGTTAAATGACTATGCAGGTGATGGTAATATGCTAGGTCAAGTAAAGTCTGCCTACAGCATTTTATTTAATAAAATAATCATTCATGAACAAGTATTCTGCCTTTTAAATTGTGAATAAATGAGCCTCTATTCATTTAAAAGTCTGCTAATAGTATTAAAGTGTTTGTACGGTATATCGGCTTTAAAATAAACACTGCCTCTCTTTACTCGTTAGTTTATAATAAACAAAGATAAAAGTTCATCGCAGTAGTTCAATGTACTTCAAGTCTACAACTTTCAAAGTTACTCTTAAATATTAAAATATCAAATATTTTAAATCACAACGATCTGTATTGTGTAGTCCTGAGAATTCTGGTAATGTACTGATAAGTTTCAGTAAAATTGACGTTTGATTCATGACTCGTCAATAATAAATGTCTGGTACATCAAACAAGTAATTCATTAGGGAATTTATTTTGTGAAAAGATAATTCGTTCAACCTCGCTTTTTGATAAAACATGTAGAATAAAAAAAGAAAAAAATCAATTGATGTAAAGCTCTTCTACAGCCTGCTGCAGACATTTAAAAAAATTAAAAAAAAAAAAACTCATAAATCTACATGGGCAATTATGAAACGTCAAATGCTAGTTAATCCGTATCGGTTTCGATAATCGTAATACAGAACATTTTGGTACCAATCACTGAGTACTCGTACAACATAGTTATTGAAAATTATGAGAATAACATAATTATGTAAATTGTATCGGTGTCAAACTTTAAAGTGAAAATCACGGTTTAAAAAATGAAATCTATTAAATCTCTTCGTCATAAAATCATCTAGGTACGATTCAACGTAGACACTTTTCAGAAGCAGTTTATTTCAATAATACTTCAGTGCCAGTCTCATTGCAGTCGAGCGAAGAAATATGTTCCGACGTGTCTAAGAAACTTAGCAGTAATTAGTGGTGACTCAACACTGGTGTAACTGCTACCTACATTTTAGCTCTGTTTTACTTGTTTTAGTATTTAAAGGAACAGAAAGCGAACGTTTCAAGAATACGAGAGTAAGTAAAACTTATTACAAATGACACCTTTTGACTCTGCCTCAGAAGACAACGCATCGGAAAACCCTTTGGTGAAGACAAACGGAGTTAAACACTATTCATTTATTTATTTATATATATACTTTATTGTACACCACAAAAATACATAACAAAAATAAATTTAAACACTACAAAATATGCAATGGGCGGCCTTATCGCCTTACTATCTTTTATCTGAATCCACGCCTTGCTTAGTACGGGTACTTATTGCATGTGTTCAGTAAAATAACGATTTGGAATGAATATACACTATATTATACATTAAATTCTCTTAATTATATCAATCCTATTGACCTTAATCAGTTTGACATTTTTGTTGTCATCATAGACTCTCACTCCAGCCAGAGGTCCGCCTATTGCAGGTCGGATGTACGCTCGCTGAATGCGATGTACCACACTTAGTAACCCATAACACAAAGACAACAAATGTTGCTGAAGAAGAAGTTGAGTTTACTGGGTAATCCTTCAAGAAACGCTGAGTAGCGTTTCTTGAAGGATTACCCAGTAAAATCTAATCTTAGGAGGATAAAACGTTCTTAAAACCTAAATAAATATTAATTCTATACATTGAACCTTTTACAATATACAACTACCCGCGCACTTACTCTATATAATCTTATAGACTGAGCCCACGTTCGCTCGGACGTAATAAAATCGAGATGGAAACGCTAGTGCGATTTTATTCCGCCTTCAAGAGATTGTGAATCACTTGAAACTGACTCTTCGTGCAGTGCGGATGTACGATGTGTTCCGCAAAATTATAAGCGATATCTATTTGTGAGGACAAATTTAATAGCTATCGCTTATAATATAATTTTGCGGAACAATTCAAAATTTTCTTTGCAAAAGATGCAAAGAAAATTTTGTATGCATCCCTTGAATAATTAACTATATTTAAAAGGCTAATAGGGTGTTTTATTATATAAGAAAAAATCTAAAAATATATTATTTAGATAGCTTAGGCAAAAAGCAGTCAGAAAATGTTAGTTTTAGTTCATAAAATACCAAACTAAATTTTAAAATTCAATTCAAAGGTTTCAGCTTTTTTAATTAGTTTCATAACACCATTAGATAGTAGTCGCCATGTTATTATGTCATACGGCTATGTAAATTTAGAAAGTGTTAAAATTATTTGAATTTGAATTTAATCTATAGGCTTTTTTTTATTTTCGTAACCAACGTAATTTTTATTGAAATATGGAGGACGGTTTTGTAAAGGGAGACAACACAAATTTATAAGTTAAAAAATATCGCTGCATTCGTTTACACAGCCAACTGACGTCATGACTATAGAGCAATATGGCGTCCACTGCGTCCGGAGTTTTCGTCAAATTACGCGCGAAATTTGAAAATGCAAAATTGCAATGCATTTTTATGGCACTTAACGATTGAATAAAAATTTTGAGAATTTTTTTGTGGATCATTAGGACTATAGATCTAATTGAGACACTGTTGAAAAATGGGTGTAATACCCTATTGTTGACGCCGTACAGTGATTTACGGAAATATCCCGAAACATTATAATAATTATCAATGAATATAGCATGTTTCTTGTATTTTATTTTCTTAAATTAAACCCTTTTAATGTTTACTTACTTTCTTTATAATAAACTCCATGCAAATACGTAAAACTGACTATACCCAGAACTGACTGATCATTACAATGTTTTATTACGGCCTTGAGCATGCGACGCGCCGTACTGACCAACGCGCGTGATTTTTTCGCGTCCGTGGGAACACAAGTACAGACCTTCGTAGGTATGTCGCATTCATTCAACGCTCAACGCCAAGCGTTGAAAAACGAACACCGCGCGATAAAAAATCACGGTGGGAAAAAACCGCGGCGGTGCGAACAGATGTACCGCTTTCTATTTGTTCCATTCCAAGCGCGGCACGCGATTATTTCCCGCCGCGATTTTTTACGTCCGTGTGAAAGTGGGCTGACAGATAATGTTAGTTGAGTGATATCTACGATCACTTCTTAATTCTACTGAAAGCGTTGAAATTCTAGCTATCTCCCTTTTGCTTTAATTTGTAAATTATTTTGCAAGAAATGTTGCAATATACCACAATACCTATATATACCTGTACTGTCCATCAACAAGCTTATCGTCTTACGCCAAGATTACCTCAACATTAGACCATGAATGAAGTTCACACAACTTTCGGATATCGTTTTCCTCCTTTAGATTTTCTCAAAGTTTATTACTTCTCCTATCCGTTAGTTAACATTAGAGGCGACTTAAATTGCGAAGGATTTTATTACTTTCATATTATCTTTCAGCGTCTTAGAGATTCAGATGAGATTGCTATATGAATAATGCATAAATAAAAAGTGTGTTTAATTTCTACTACGATTTTAGTGACAAATTCTAAGTATTAAATAATAAAACAATATTCATTTTTGGTTCAGAGCTACAATCACTACCTATGGCGGATATTACACTATCATATTATTATATGTATCTATAGAAAATATATATTTTTTTATGTTATCGACTTTTAATGGCAAACAGACAGTTGAGCCGATATCCACTCAACTGTCGTTTTTTCTTATTAGACTAGAAGCTGACCCCAACCTACCCTTTTCTACCACCTTGTCTACCTACCCTTTTGCCAAATATGTTGGAGTCTTATCTTTTGCCAGAAATAATGAGGATGCTCTCAAATGATTCCAAATGTCTGTATTACACTGCCATATAACTATGACTCATTAGATCTAAGATCCAAGTTAAACGTTAAATAGATAAAATTAAGGAAGGTAACAAACACTGCGTAATCTTGACTTACGTGGCAAAGAAAATACTTCACCAATCTTTACAAAATAACTATGATTATTCAATACATCAATCCCTATAAAATTTATTGGCACCTCTGGCGACGGCCTCAAGAACTGATGGAGCGGTCACATCGTTACCGGGCAACTACCAATCACGCTATATTGCCCACGAGCCACCTTGCACGGTCCCGCTAACCCACATTACAGAACTACGTGACAAAACATAATACTATAGTAAATATATACAAAAAATACGGCCTTCTCTACGCATCTTGAATATCAACCGCGCGATACAACAAGATATTTATTTGAAAACTATCAATACAAATATCCTACAATCGGGACACGTGGGTACCCACAACAATATAGACTAATGGAAGATTCTTATTACAATGAGAGAAGGGTCATTTTACAATGGATTGCCAGCATCCCAGGGTTTAGTCTTTGACAGCCTTTTTAGTGCACTCGTCATGGTCCCTATTGCGGTGAGATAAGGTTTTATTTTCCTTGATTGACAGGTTGTGTGTAGTTGGGAATATTTACTCAACATCCCGTAAGACAGCGTGTTCGTATTCTCGAAAAGTACATTATATACAGTCGATACTTTCTGATATAAAATCAAATTCTTACATTCTCTGTAATACCTACGAGTATTTGCGTTAGTGGAGATGGTGCTTCAGTTGGAAATAGTATGCTTATCTTTTGCGTCCCGAACGCCCGGCTAATAGTGAACCCCACTTTAACCTTCGGGCTTTGTAAGTAATACGAAAATATAAGCAAAGCGGATTTTTATTTTTTAACAATAAAAATAAAGTCCTCTTCGTGAAAATCACGAATTCAGACATTGATTGTTGTATGAAAGACAGGAAAATGCAAATCATAAAGAGCAATCGACCGACTTTCGTGCCTACGGGTTGATATAAAGCCACGACGACATTAAAGTCAGATGTGGAGGGAGTCCTTCAAGTTTCTCTTACATAAAAGGTACAACACCATAATTTTCCTTTCATAATTTACGTTTTCTTCAACAAGTATTCCCAATGGTAAATAAGAAAGAGAGACATTAATTGTGTTGTAAATAGAATCTAAAAATCTAGAAAACCTTCTAATCCCCGGGGCGCGAGACGGTCTGTCGCACTGAATTTGGCGCAATGTATCCGTCTTGCGACCCAGGAGAACTCACAAAGTGCCTGGGAGCAATTACTTTCATTCCCATATAGGATTCTGCATGTCCAAAAAAATTTGGCAACTAAAAAAACCTTAACGAACCAAAATAAAGAAAATTGCAACAGCTCTAGAGAGTAAACACCCAGTGCCTGCGGAAAGTCTCACCTTTCCCGATCCCCCCAACCCGACCCTCCTAAATTCAACCTTTCTAAACGTGTCGGCGCCCCAGTTGATTGCAGCCGTGAGCTCCTTCCGGAGCGGTTCCTGACGACGGCCTGACTCCACAACATGTAAAGGATCTATTGAGTTCAGGTACCGGGGACGCTGGTGAGTCGCTTTTAAGGGAGCTCGCGGCTCTGATTAAACTCATGCTCACCGGCGGTGTGAACGAGGCCGTTGGCGATGTCTTATACGGGGCCAACCTATGTGTCCTGCGTAAGAAGGACGGCGGAATTCGTTCCATCGCCGTTGGGTGCACCTACAGGCGTACGGCAGTCAAAATATACATGTAAGCCATACAGCGAATGCCTTACAGCTAAGTTTTAGCCTCTGCAGCTTGGTTTCGGCTCGAGAGGGGGCTGTGAGGCTGCCGAGCATGACCTTTCCACCTTTTTAAACTCCAACAAATGTGAGGCTATCCTCAAGGTTGACGTTTAGAATGCCTTTAATCTTGCCTTGCCTTTTTTATGATTGGGTTTTATGGGGAAATGTTACAGGTACCCCTCTAAATTACTATACAAGGACAATGTTTTGGAATCTGCAGTAGGATGCCAACAAGGTGACCCTCTCGGGCCAGTCATTTTCAGCTTGGCTATCCATCCAAACATCCAGAAACTAAATTCAAAATTTAACGTGTGGTATTTGGATGATGGAACGCTAGGAGGTGATGTAGACACATATACACACACATTAACATTCATTTTAAATATGGTCTTGGACGACCGAGCGTGGCTGCAAGCCACACTACCCATCCGTTTTGGTGGCCTTGGCGTCCGCAAAATTACCAGCTTACCCGCGTTCCTGTCCTCTGTCCGCAGCACTGAAAAGTTGACCGGGAAAATTTTAGCCCCCTGCCTGGTTTACTCTGAAGTGCCTTGCTTGACCGATACAGATCGGCCCGTGAACCCATCTTCCCAGAGACAGTGGGATGAGCCGCTCTGCAGGTTGGTACGGAATAATCTTATTAATACGTCCACCAATACTGCTGAGCGTGCCCGCCTGCTGGCTGTGGGTGAGTGGGAGTCGGGCCTCTGGCTTCAGGCGCTACCGTCACCCAACATAGTCACTATGCTGGGTGACACCACCTTCCAGCTCGTTACCTGTCTGCACTTGGGCGCTCCTTGTGTGGCTCCGCATCGCTGCCAATGCGGTGAAGGTGTCGACTGTCTCGGACACCATGGCCTATCCTGCAATAAGAGCACAGGCCGGATAGCACGGCACGCCAGCATCAATCACATCATCCGTCGTGCTCTTGTCACCGCCGGAGTGCCAGCTGTTTTAGAACCCAATGGTTTGGCACGTGACGATGGGAAGAGACCAGACGGAATGACCATAATGCCTTGGAAGGTAGGTAGGCCTTTGGTGTGGGATGCAACTTGCGTCGACACCCTTGCGCCATCCCATCTTCCTAGCATGGCAGGCTGTGCTGGGACTGCTGCTGCAGGTGCGGAAAACCTCAAACGGCGCAAATACTCCAATCTTATTGGGGCTTATATGGCCGTTAGAGGTTGACAAACTAGGGCCATGGGGTCCGAGTACCCACTTAGTTTATCTAGACATCGCCAAGCGGCTTGTCGACTCTTCACGTGACCAGAGGGCTGGTCTAGAATCAAAGAATCAGCATTGCCATTCAACATGGTTTTCCTGTTGACAGTGATGTGGACGAATTTTTGATTAAAGACTTACCTACTATTATATAATAAAAAAGAAAAACTTAGTTTTTTAATGGAAGGATTTGTTTACGTCTGTTTACGCTGATCTGTTTCAGATAAAATTGTAAAAAAATAAAGAAAAAATTCTTTGAACAATCTTGTAAACAACATTTATTAATTACCTACTAAAAACTCAAACTCAAAGCATTTATTTCAATTAAACCATTTACAGGCACTTTTGAACTGTCAAGGGGTCGGTCAGTCAAAGATATGAAGCTAGTTGCCCATTCCAAAGCGTGGTAGGTACCTATGGAGAAGAACGGGCAAGAAACTCCACGGACACTCTTTTAAATAAGTAAAAAATTGATACAAAATATTGGTTACATCATTCATTTTTAAATTATGCATGTGAGAACAATGTAATAAGACGTGCACGTTCGTAAAAGCGTCCGTAATAAAAAGAAGAAAAAAAAGAATCATTCAAAAACATAAAATAAATTAAAATAAGCCATGGCAGCTAAGAGATTACCAGTCCCAACTGACGGCGTCCGTTCACGAACATGACGCATGGATCAGCACCATTCAGCTCAACCATTTTGAAGGGAGCTAAATGATCCAACACACACGCCACCATCAGCGAGACATTTGAGTGAGCATGACATACTCACAGCCGCCAGGGCACATTCAAGTCAATGAAATACTACATATTACCCGGTAAATGGTAGCTCTTTAGTACATAGTACTCACACCTGTGCTATGCAATTATATATTATAATACAAAGGAAATTGAGTTTATACAATACAAAAATGGTCTTACATTCTTCAGCAGTTCCATCAGTATTTTCAAAATGTTAATCAGTGTGTATGTAAATTAATTGTGGAGCAGGACCAGCAATGAGCCAAGCATTTTTATCAGTAATGTAATCCTCCAACTTATAATATGCCTGCCTACATAGTGTGCGTTTTATACAAGATTTGAATTTCGTCTCATTAAGTTGAAGTATGTGGGGAGGAATTTTATTGTAAAATTTTAAACAGTACCCCATGAAAGATGAGTCTACCTTAGCCAGTCTGAAACCTGGTTGTACTAATAGGTCCCTATTTCTTGTACTATAATTATGTCTAAAAAAGGAACACAAAATATGCTAGGACTTCTGAAAGACTAGGAAGGTTCTCTTTAGGGTTCCTTAACCGAACTAGGAACCATGATGATTCCGTCACGTATGTCTCTGTCCGTCAGTCAGTAAAACACTCGTAAATTCTAAAATGCCGACTGCCTCGTTGGTGGTCGCAAGCGCTACTGCTGAGCATAAGGTCCTGGGTTCGATTCCCAGGTCAGGCAAAACTATTATTGGGTTTTTCCAACAGGAATATCTCAGTAGTAGCCCGGAGTCTGGAATTGTGCCCGGTAGATGGCAATAGGCTCGCTTCCTATTACATGGGACTTAAAAAACATAACTGGCGAAATGTGGGTGTGCTACAGGTACGCCTCTGCCCAATCCTTTGGGGAAACAAGGCGTGATGTTATGTTAAATTCAAAAATGTAATAAACCAACAACAGATATTTAGTCAGGTATGACAATTAATCCGGTTTCCAATTGCACTTTAGTTTGGCATTATAATGTCCGCTACAGTTATTGTAACTCGGTTTACGAGTAGTATTCAATTATTGCAGTGATATTAAACTTAAATGGGAACCAGGGAAAACCTATGAAGAGATAATGTCATCAATAACAGGCAATAAATATGATCCGAAAGCCATTATTTCTGTATTTGTAGGCAATAGTAGTAATGTAATAAAGATGACATCACTGACAGTGTCACTGAAATCTTGAAGATTAATTGTCAGAAAATAATATTGTGTGCTTTTCCATAGTTTCAGCACTTGTCAAGTAGGCAAAATCATTATATACATATGCTTAACAACCATATGCATTTATTAGTTAATCACTATAGTGACAAACTTATATTTTTTGACACCAACACTTTTGTTGAGAAATTAAAATCGACTAGGGATACTGCGTATCTGCCTATTAGTTTTAGACGTCAAATAGCATGGCTATTAGCTTTTACTATAAACTCAGACATAAGTACTATGTCGAAGTCTTATGTATTTAGCACCACAAAAATTAATAATAATAGTAATATTAAGGTGGTTTGCAATCATAATTTAAACTAGGCGGTAAGACAACAGAAGGTACCTGTAACAATTTTGTTAATCTCACCATCACCAAGCTATCTTCTGGCACGCAATTAGTTAAGTGTAAAAAAGGGGCTAAGCAGAATTCCTTGAAGTTGTTTCATCAAAATATTCAAGGTTTTTCTTCCAAACAATTAGAAATTGAATTGTTTTTAGAAAAAACAATGTTCGATATTATTTGTATAACTGAACACTGATAGAAAGATTATGAAATGCTAATTAATTTTGAGAATTATAGTGTGGGCAGTTGTTTTAACCGAAAATCCATGCTACGTGGAGGTTCACTTATTTTAATGATAAATTGTATAAAATCTAAGACTCGTAATGACATAGTTGAACTATCGGTGGAACATAGCATTGAACTGTCCTGTGTTGAGCTAGATAAGCATTTTATAGTGTGCGTTTACAGACCTCCAAATGATCAAAACTACTCTATATTTGACTCACTAATGGAAGATTTTTTGCATATATTTGAAGAATTTGTAAATGGTTTTGCATATTTAATATGTGTGTGTGCCCTAACTAATAGATAATCCAGACTTCTTTGGGCTTTTGGTTGCATACAACTGCTAAGCATGAGGTGCTGACTCCGATATCCGGCCTGGACAAAGCAAAGCTTGGGATTTTCCAATTTCTCAGCATGAGCCTGGACTATGGATTTGTGGTAATTTGCAAATAGCTCACCACCTACCTGGGACCTACCTGGAACCGACCTGGCACCTACTTACCTACATGGGACTTAAACATAACTGGCAAAAGTGAGTGTACCCATAGGTACACTCAAATATAGGTTTTTTTATTACCATAGTAAAGAGGCACTATGATATTTAAAAATCTATAGTATAGGAGGTACAGGAAACTAATGGCCGATCTAGATTATATTAAATACTATCGACCCGCCCCGGCTGCATGTACTAATGTGGCAACAAAAAGAGTAACCGTGGAGTTTCTTGCCGGCTCTTCTCCATAGGAAACGACCAATTGGAACCGTGCACCTAGCTTCTGACGTTTCATAAGTGCCCATGTAGGTTTATGTGAAATAAAAATATTTTGAATTTTGAATATATTGAACATGTCAAAACATCGAGATATCTATGTATATCTAAGTTAAATGTTAATATTATAGACAGACCTTCCGGAATTAATTCTCGAAAAGATGGTTAAATCTAAATGGACGTTATCGCGTAACGTAGCGTAATTTAGAAGAACAACGTGGTCACACAGACAGACACGAAAAGCGACTTTAATTTATAATATGAATAGATATAGGATGCGCTAAGATGGCCCACGAATTCACATTTTTCCAACCTCAACCACCACCTCACTGTCATCGAACTTTATTAATTCAATTCATAAATTAATTTTAATAATCGCAGTTAGCCGAGGAAAGGTCATTGAACCCTGCCAATCATGGCGCCACGCCGTCAGCCATATTTATTTTGCTGCGCCGAAATTTTAAATATGTGATATCTTTTGTAGTATTCATTTAAATGATGTGATGTCCTAGCATATTTTAATCTTAATCAAATGGCCAATTTTAATAACATATTTTATCGGATAACGATTCATAATATACTGGTCAAAATAGCTTCGGAGATAACTATATATTTTTAATTAAATACTGAAAGATAAAAATGGTTACTGTGGGTCATCCTTAGAAGATAGACATTATGCTATCGCTGACTTTTTTGTTGATTTTGTTAAGATATAAAATCATAAATAAACCTAACAATCACATAAAATTATAATTATAATATATAAACCTTCCGGAATACATTCTCTAAATAATATTGAAAAATTCATGAAAATCCGTTGCGTATTTTAGAAGAACGACGCGGACATACAGACAAATGCGAACTTTGAACTGCGAACTGGAAGAAAAGCGACTTTGTTTTATAGTATTTAGAGATTAGAGTTTAGAGATAGAGTTGAGATTAGAGTTTAGAGATACTTTTTCAGTAACGATTAATTATTAAAGGCATGATATTTAATCGAACCTCAAATAGTTCTCATTTTTCTTTCCTAAACATATTTTTCTGCGTCTGGGCGCTCCTTGTGTGGCTCCGCATCGCTGCCAATGCGGTGAAGGTGTCGACTGTCTCGGACACCATGGCCTATCCTGCAGTTAGAGCGCAGGCCGGATAGCACGGCACACCAGCATCAATGACATCATCCGTGATGCTCTTGGAGTGTCAGCTGTTTTAGAACCCAATGGCTTGCCACGCGACGATTGGAAGAGACCAGACGGCATGACCATAATGCCTTGGAAGGTAGGTAGGCCTTTCGTGTGGGAATCAACGTGGGTCAACACCTTTGCGCCATCCCATCTTCCTAGCACGGCGGGCTGTGCTGGGGCTGCTGCTGCTGATGCGAAAAACCGCAAACGGCGCAAACACTCCAATTTTATTAAGAATATGTTTTATATGAGGGGTCCGAGTGCCCACTTAGTTTTTCAAGACATCGCCAAGTGGCTGGTCGACTCTTCACGTGACCAGAGGGCTGGCCTATTCTTTGGCCAAAGAATCAGCATTGCCATTCAACGTGGCAATGCTGCCAGCCTTTTGGGCACTTTTCCTGTTGATAGTGATGCGGTAAATTTTTTTGATTCCCTATAATCCCCCCCCCCCACTTTTTGTATATACTTGTACATATTATTAGTCTGTTAGTTTTAATCATGTAAATATATGTGTGTAATGTAAATAAATAGTGAAATAAAAAAATAAATTACAAACTTATGATTGAACAATCTAATAGTTTATAATGATTGTTTTTGTGAACCTCAAATAATTTATGTTCTGGGGTCCTACAAATACTAAATAGCCAAGTAACTACCATCAACTTGGATGTAGCGGTTGGTCACAATTCTAACCTAACCTAACCCGTTTCGTAGCCTAGCTTTGTTACTGCGAAAAAAGGTCAGAAAGTTGAAAAGAGTCTCTTCTATTAAAAAGTGTGCATCATTAAAACGTCAATGAGTTTTTAGAGGATCAAGTCAAATATTTCCCTTATTCCTAACTAATATTATAAACGCGAAAGTGAGTTTGTTGGTTTGTTTCTTACCCTTTTTACGTTAAAACGGCTGAACAGATTTGAATTATCATTTTTTAATTTAGGCATATGAAAATGTTTAACTAGTAAACAATAAAAGCAGCATTGCAATAAAGTAACAACCTACACGATACCATATCGTGAATGGATCACATAACGAGTTTAGCATAGTTCAGTGAGTCCGGGCGCAGTGCGATGGGCGAACAACATTGACCGATTAAAACTTAATCCGCGCGCGACATACTGCCCAGCTGCGTTTTTATCCTTTAGTTTATTTTATACGTGACTAGCGACCCACCCAACCCTGTTTTGCACGGGGGCAATGGCGACATTAATATTAAAAAAAAAAAAAAAAAACTGATTAATTTTGAAAATTGCATCAAAATCTGTTGCGTTGCTTAGAAGAATGACGCGGTCACACAGACAGGCATGAGAAGCGACGTTTATTTACAAGTAGCTTCTGCTCGCGACTCAGTTCACGTGGAAGTCGTAGGACACTACAATAGGTATAATAAAGCAACAGCCCTTCCCCATACCTATACTACGTTTGAAGTTTGATGTCAGCAGCCAAAATATACAGAGAGTCAGGACTGGCGACGCGGGAGCAGGCGACGAGCAGTTGTCAGTGTAACAGTAGATTAAAAATGATGTAACAGTAGATTATAAATAATCGAGATTTCTTATTAACACTCACCTAACCATAGATATTTACATATTTTTATTATAACCATAGATGAGAACAATATTTTTTTCTGTGTACGTTCTACAAACTGTCACATAATATAACAAAAATTAATCAGAACAAAATTCAAACCTACTGCCACACGTTTGCGAAGCAGTCGTTAAACTGCAAAACTTATTGCTTTGTTCAAAAGTTGACTAAAATAGCTGTTCTTATATATGTCACGATTGACTGCTTAGCTCTATAAAGGTTTAGCGTAATAATGTATAGCCTACAGACTGACCCTTACCCTACTTGCTTAATACACGATCAATCACAATCTAAATATTTTGAAAGAGAATGCAAATCCATTGCACCTTAAGTTTTAAAAAAAATCTGCTCAACAACATAAGTAACGCAATGAATATAGTAGAACTGTCATAATGAAACATATTAGTCTTAATCATTTACGAAATTGTGTTACGCAATTAGGTAGCAGACATAAAGCATTTTCGTGATGCTGGAAAATACATTCAGACAAAATTCTAAAAACTATATTTTCGGCATTAGAAATGTTCCTAGACCTCGTATCGATTACTTTTTCCAAAAACATTAAATGTACAGTTTTGACTCCACTACGATTTTATTATAATACTAGCTTTTGTCCACGGTTTCGCCTATGTGGATGTCGGAAAATATCCCCCGGGGACGTACTACCGGGATTTCATACCTATCTAATAGCCGAGGAAAAGGTCAATGACTCCCACCGCTACACCCGCGTTGTCATCAACCATAATTACTTTGTTACCCGTAATTTTGAACTTGTGATATATTTTATACTATTCATTTTTATAAATGATATGATGTCAAGGCATATTTTAATCTAAATTAAATGTCTTTAAATAACATATTATATTGGATAAGGATTACTATAATAACAGTCAAAATAGCTTCGGAACCAACAATGAAATTTTTATCAAATTCTGCAAGATAAAAATGGTTATTGCGGGTCATCCTTCGAAGATGGACATATGCCATCGCGAAATTTTTTCGTTGATATTTTTAATATTTATACAATCCTGCAGAGCATAAATTTTATTTATCTCTCACGGTTTATGCGGCGCTCGCCAATAAAGCTCAGTCTGCAGGTTTTTTCCGTCATCTTTAACAATAATCATCATATTTCAGCCAATTTACACAACACTCCAATGAATTATACACTCAAACCTTCCTCATGAATCACTCCGTGCATACCGGTGTGAAAACCGTTTGAAAATCCGTTCGAGTTTTTCAGTTTATCGTGTTCAAACTGAAAGAGAGACGCGGCGGGAAACTTTGTTTTATATTATGTAAGGATAAGGATAAGAATGTATAGATAATTAATACTAGTGACTCGCACGGTTTCATTCGACTTAACAATACCTACATAGAGATTTCAATATTACACTTAGTTTAATACTAACTGCGCCCCGAGGTTTCACCTGCATAAGTATCGACCCCGTGAGAATCCTAACCCATGTGCCAAATTTCATCCAAATCCGTTCAGCCGTTTTAGCGTGAAAGCGTAACACAAATAAACCAACAAACTCACTTTCGCATGTATAATATTAGTTAGGATTTATATGTAATAAATACACAGAAACCTTCCGGAATAAATTCACTAACTTTTGCCGCATCAAAATCCAGTGAGTTGTAAGCAACTCACTGGATTTTGATTATGATTATTCTTCTAAGGAAGAATAACGCGTCTCACAGCCATACACGAAAAGCGTCTTTAATTTATAACATGTAGTTATAGATCAGGGATGTTGCGGATGTTGGGATGTTGGAATTCGCATCCGCATTTATTTAGACCTCCGTACGAGTATCCGCATTAATCAATGGATGCAGATGTGGGTCGAAAAGGGTGAATATAAGTAAAATTATAATCAACAAAATGGAAATTATAATCACTTTAATCATCAATATCTAAATCAATACATTTTCACGAAATCCGTAAAACACATACAATTTTGGGTGCTATATAATTTTATTAAATTCAAATTCAAAATATTTTATTTCACTTAAACCTACAAGGACACTTATGAAACGTCAGAAGCTAGGTGCACGGTTCCAATTGGTCGTTTCCTATGGAGAAGGGCCGGCAAGAAACTCCACGGTTACTCAATCAATAGTCTTTATTTGTAAACATAGGTTCCAACAGTGTGCAAAATGTTACAATTGTTATAGATATAGTTTCTCTGTTTTTTTTTATTTTTTTGTGTTTTTACTCTCTTAAAGGTAAATGGTTTTTACATTGTTTTCAAATTACAGTGTTAATAGGTATGAGAGGATAGTGTAGGTCTATCAACAAGTACCAGGTACTTAGAAAGATAGAAAATGGTCGACAGTCGAGATCTACAGTCTGATAAGCAAGTTATTAGTTAGATAAGTTAAGGAATCTCTACAGAAGATAAATAAAATAATAACAATAAAGACCTATTTAAACCAAATTACGTTATTATAATTTAGTATTTATTTTATTATAATTGCCGCGAATTGAATTATGACATACAACGATACAGCCGCTGCAATTTGCAAAATACGTAAGAAATTCAAAATGTCTTTAAAAAACTTGAGATCCGCATCAGCCATAAAAAATCTGCAACCGCAACATCCCTGGTATAGATAAAGATGTTGGTTCGTCCAGTTGTATTTTATAGGAGTGAGAAAACCATTGATCTTTTAAGCCGTTACTATAGTTAGTAAGTACACAGCTACCGATTGAGCTGTATGGATGTTATGAACGATGGTTCAGGTAAAAGATCGATGGATCTTTTAAGCCGTAACTATAGTACACACAGAGGTACACAGCCACGATGAGCTGCATAAAATTTGTTTATTTTATTCAAATTTTCATTTCATAAGTGTTGATATTACTTTTGTCTAATTTAAAAGGGTAGATGGCCGTGTAGTAGACGAACATAATATACGTTATAAGTTAATTCTTTTTATTAACTGAGTACGTGCAAGCAAAATGGCTGATTTAAATAAAATTCAATTCCTCTAGTCGGATCTTGACAATAGTTTTTTTTTTTTTTTTTTTTTACGAAAACGTTTCCCCACACTAAGAATTTCTCCTGTATTGTGGGTGCATTTAAAAACATTTAAACTCACATACACAAATAGCCAGACCCGGAACAACTACTTGTAGGTCATACAAATATTTGTTCCGTGCGGGAATCGAACCCGCGACACGCAGCGCAGCAGTCAATCGCTTAACTACTGCGCCAACCGTGCCGTCAAAGATAGACTTCGTTCAAGCCTTACAAATATCCCCTGATTCCAAAAAGATATTGCTCCATTTAATCCCGGTCGTCCATACGCCCGTGCCGTGCGACATAAACGGCACAATCCCGTCTACATCTGATCCCGTGCGAATGCGATGCCAGCGCGGAACTCACCAACTTTTCAATAACTATATTTGTCCCGCGAGCGGAATGGATCTAGAAATACTTTCCGTTAAAATAGTTCGGGAATTAACGGAGAATTTACTTCGGGATGAATATAGAAAAGTTTCTCAGGTCCGTATTACAGGAAACTCAAGTATTGATCTATATTCAAAACTAGTTTTGAGTCTCGTTTTAATTTTAGAACATTTCATTGATCATAATTCAGCTGAGTTTAGATCGTTACTCAGTTCGCGAATCAAACCCAAGCAGTGATTGGATCTGTAATCACCCAAGTGTGGTAGAGACCACGCTTGAACATAGATTGTCATGACAATTTTTGTTCTGTACAAGTCTACTTGCGCTGTCGAGTTTTTAAATAAATATTGACGTTTCTTTGAATTGTTACTATTAAAATAATTTATTTGGAGAAGTAGATTATTATAATAATTCATTCAACGAAGATTAAATTTGAAATTTGAATAGTGATTATATAAAAACGTAATAAACAAAGAAACAACTATTTATAGGTAATTTTATTTTAAGCCTTGAAATCGAAAACAAAAACAGGCTAATGCATATGCATAGACAATAGTAACTCATTTCTGCTTGAGGCTCGTTTTGAGTCTTGATTTCGAATCAAATCAAATGATTTATTTGCATATTATAGGTTATTTATTGTTATTGTTTGCTATTTTAAATACCTAGGGCATTGGCTTGCCGCTGACCTCAGGGACGATGTAGACATTGAGAGGGAGCGCAGGGCTCTGGCGGTCCGGAGTAATATGTTGTCCCGTAGATTTGCGCGGTGTACAGACCAAGTTAAAGTAACACTTTTTAAGGCTTACTGCCAAAGTTTGTACACGGGCAATCGATGGGTCAATTATACTAAGAGATCGCTGGATGCCCTGCGCGTCCAATATAACAATGCTTTCAGGATGTTGTTGAGGCTGCCTCGATACTGTAGCGCGTCTAATATGTTTGCGCAAGCCCGCACCGACGGCTTCTATGCTATTGTACGCAAAAAAACAGCGTCGCTTCTGAGGAGAGTGAGAGGCAGTCAAAACAGCATCCTGAAAACTGTAGCCGAGAGCTTCGGCTCTCCGATTGTACAGCAGTTTGTGCGGAGGTTGATTGTTACTAACACTAGGCAATAAGTTATTTTTTGTATGTTACTAACACCATATGGATAATTGTGTCCGAAATAAAGTAATTCTATTCTATTCTATAGGTAATAAACAGATGTTACAAATAACTTTAAAGTACTCTGTATCATTAGCTACTAAGGTGTGCAAATATTGATATAAATAATAAACAAAAATAATATAATAAATAATCAATAATAAATAATTAACAAAAATTAACTTTGGAAGCTTGTAAGGAATTTTCTTGAAACCAGTTGTATAAAACAAAGATGTTTTTAGATTTAAAGGACTTTGGAGAATGCAACAAAATTTGTTTTGTGCCACTACACCCACAAACAAAAAAGTTATTTCAAATTAAAGGACACATTTTGGGAATTCTTTTCATTTTAAAAAAATAATCATATGTAACCAACCGTGACATTTGGGACAAAGGGTGTATGGGTAGAACCTAGCTAATGACCTCCCAAATCCCTGAAAAAATTGTGTCGGTCCATGCGCCAAACACCCTGTATATATATAGACAAAATAAAAATATACAGATGTCAAATTAAATGATTATAGAATGTCACACTATTTGTATTGCCATTTTATTCAGTGTCAATAAATTACTCTCACTATAAGTATTTATCCATATGTTTATCCTGTAAGTACGCTTTGACATTATAATAACATTTATTTACCAGGAATTTGTGCAGCTTCGACTTGAATTGATGAACAGGTAACTTTTTGACATCATCAGGCAATCATGCATGCATGCATGCATGTTGTCAAGCATGTTGTGAATCAGTTATCCCATATAAAGAATACTTTTATTGATCAATGCTGTTTTCCCATATGGTATATCAATTTCTAGTTTTTTTTTGTCACGTAATTGTCTATAGTAGCTTTTAAAAGGAGTTGTATATATATAATAACTAGGATTTAATTTTTGACAAAAACATTTAGTTCATATATGTATAACAAAGGCAGTGTCAGAATTTTTAATCTTTTAAAGTGGGGTTGACAGCTGGCAGTGTTGTCTACATTACACATTGCTCTGATTTATCTGAGTAATGAATATACATATATATTGATTACCGTTAATGGAATAAGACCCATGGTCAGGTACTGATTCTATACATAAACAGTAATCGACAGATTGAAGATCAAACTGGACTTCAGAAACGTTCTGTAATACGGACCATCGATATGTGATAGCCCTTTCATCCTGCAAGGCAAAGATGGTGAACAATGGCTTCAACGAAATGAAGGGAAGAGTCCTTTTCTAAGAAAGAGATGGCTTTCTAATCTCATTATCTCAAGATTCTTCGCGATGGGAGTAGCCACTCTTTCTATAGTCTAGAGATCCGCTTACGGGGGACGCCACATGGGTAAGTAACTACATACAACAGACTTCACCCAAACAGAAATATTATAGTCTCAGACGGCGCCGCGCCGTCTGCATTGAGCACTTCTTTGGGGTCGATCCACACATATCAGGGTCAGGGCCAACCAACCCTCAGTGTTCCGAAACGTGCTCTGAATCTATTACTGCACGGTCATACAATCCTCGTCTATGGTATGACCAGCCCTGACAACAGTCAGAGGTAACGACCATATCCAGCTTTTAAGCGTAAAACTATAGCCACCGGGTTCACACCCTCCGGGTCACGGACACACAATCCAATACCAAATGTCGTGACAAAACAATCCTACATGACCCTGTATAATCGCCACGGCGGCGACGGCACGTGTATTGCTGACCAAAAGCTTCTATATCTATACGGGCACGACCGATCGTAATGGATTGGATTCAACGCGGCTGTTATTGTGTACTGAGCGATGGCTACCGGTCGTGATTATTTGTTAGTGAAAGTGCTTTACGGGATGAGACGGTTGACTACTAGGCCATTTGCCTTCAACGTTCGATTTCGTTCGTTTCATAATTTGTGTTAAATTTTTTCAATCCCATTTTACGTGAGTATTAAGCTGAGTATAATTTCATCGTGGTATTGAAATCAGTCTCGACCTATGTAGGGTACAACACTATGCAAATGAGATGATAAATATCATCTAAAATATTCCATTATGACCCATGCCATGGGGTATATTCACCAAAACTGCACGACAAAGCTAAAAAAATACTTTAAAGACATTACCACTAAATACTTGAAACGTAGAAATTCGGAGTTTATCCGGAATTTTACTCATAAAACGGCGTATCTTTTAACCACAGCTCCCCAAACTTTTCTGGTTTACAGACATCAACATTATTACTGTTAATTGCGAAAACAGCTTAGCAAAAAGTTTCTTAGTTGGAGTTTTTTTATGTATTGTAAACTAAAAGTAGTAGAAGTGCTGGTACAACTATTTTGCAGAAACACTTTATTTTTTATTTTGACCAGCATTATTTGGAAATACCTGTAGCAACCAATAATATTCCATTCTATCCCAGAAAGTACTATTCTATATCGTATTCAAATATTAATAGTATCTACTGGATGGAACAGTAATCGCAGAACTTAGCAATTGTCATGAAATTAAGTTGTACAATGAAAGGCTTTGCGAAGCGTGTCACTGGAAACAATTATTTTTACGGAACGTTTAAGCTTTATTTGAATGAAACAATTGGTATAGTACACGATGGATTCGAATTAAGGGTAGGTACTGTACAAACACTAAGGTATTATTCCGTGAGTCTACGGTAATTTGGAGGGAAAGAGGCAGACTTCCTCGCTCGCTCTACTATTCGCACATTAATTGATAAACACAAATATTTGTATGGCATATCATATAGATAAATCTAGTGACGGGTGACATTATTTTTTTTAGTAGCATTAAGATATTATGTCTATAAACCGGCCAAGTGCGTGTCGGCCCACGCACAATGAAGGGTTCAGTAGTTGTATTGAATTTATCCCAAGAACAAACTTAACATTGTAGTTCAAAAACATATTCTCCCATACATTCCAATTGCAAATGTAAGTTTGTACGTACAATATTGAGAAATTTACCTTGTTATTTTAAGACTATAGACGTAATATAGGTTTTCCTGTAATCTATGCGTAAATAACCATTCTCTGTATTTTTTCCAAAATTTTTGGCAGTTTTTTCGGAGATAAGAGTCAATTTTCATCAATTTTCTTAAATATCTTTATAAGCATTTATTTTGAAACTATTAAAAAAAATTATAATCTCGCAACAACTCCATTCATTTCACACGGTACAGTGCAAAACTTTTTTTAAATGTTCTTATTTGCACCAAAAAGTGACCCCCATATTCAAAATTAATTTATTTACGTTACAAGTCCGTGTCAAATTTGGCACACATATGTATTTCTGTGATTGAGATGAGATTAATTGGTCTAATAGATTCGGAGCAAATTGGCTGTGACAGACGGACAGACAAACAGACACACGAGTGATCCTATAAGGGTTCCTTTTTTTCCTTTTGAGGGACGGAACCCTAAAAAGGCAGTTCATATTGAGATAACTACGACTAATAGAGATAAAAATGCTTATAGAGAGAGATGTTTGAAATAGGACATGTTTGCCCCGAATAAATAAAAATGTAATAAAAAATATTGCTGTTTTGTTGGTGCTCACTTAGAAGAACCATTACAGGCTGACACGAATATATAAATAATATAGTTTTAAATTTACAGAAGAAAAAGAAACATCGCAGATGTTTTCATTTCGAGTGTTTGTTGTGTACCCCTGAAATGATCCTTTCGGAAACCAAGCAATATCATTTTTTCATTTTTCCGACCCTACTTCAAACAGAAACAAATCTTCGAAAGATCCTTTTAAAATGGACCAACATTATTATCTTGAATCTTAAAACGTCTTGGGACAGCGCTGATTAAATAGCGCTGAAAACGTGCAAATAATAGCAAAGGATGGAACTTTGTTAGGTTGGTCTGTGTTTGTGATGCGGTCTACTAAACTTGTTAGACTCAAATGTAGAGGTATTTAGATTTAATAGCGTTTATTTGTTCACGTGTCTTAATACGGTTGAAAGGACTTGAAACGGTTTGAAGTTTTGTACGAGTATGTCAAGTACGATGTGTGCATAGAAGTTGCTACGGCGTAGCTGACGTCATCATACTGTTGCTACGCCAGCTACGTCGTAGCGTGTAACCAATCCGCTACGCGTCATCGTCGTTTCACTATTTTTGATACATTGAAGTGCAACAGATAAGTTTTGCTAGTAGAAAAGTAAATTATAATTTAGTTTGAATGCGATAGATTTCATTAAAATAATACCCTATGTTCCAAGATTCCGTGATTACACAACCAAACTTCAGCTTAATATCTTAACGAACAATAAAATTATTCAGCCATGTGGCCTTTTAATTAAAGCCACATAGCAACAGTTATTTCCAACGTTTAGATGCAAAATGAACAAAAAAGGATTTTAATCCCTCTGTGGCCAGAAATTTCGGAGGCTCGTTATTTTTAGCATTTTAAGCAGCTCTGCGATTCAAAAAGTTCGTGTGTTTAAAGAGTGTTGTTCGAAATATGAATTTTGCGGTTTGTTCGTGGCTGGTCTTTTGAACTGCGAGTAAGAAATATTTTTTAGCAGTGATAGAATTCAACAGTTTTTTTTTTGTCTAAGTTCTTTATTATTTTTGCGGTTTTTTTACGACTACAAACATATTTCAATAACTTTGGAAGGACGATGAAAGATCAAGAAAGACCTTTTTGAATTTGGTCAACGTTAACATACTCGTAAAACAGAAGCAGTTTGCTGAATGTTGCAGCCCAAACCGATTCTTTTTTAATCAACTCAAATTGTCCTATTGAATATTACTTCATGAGATCATGACATTTGAGGCCTATTCTAAGGCCTATTATTAGGGTAATTTGATCAACATACCGCCTGATACTGTCCTGCAAATTGCAAAAACAGTAACAACATTTCGGGGGTTACCTTAGCGCATCCCCCTTAAAATCCCTAACCCCATAGTTAACTCAAATAAATCCATCACCAATCGACCACCCAAGTAATATTCAGTCTTCAAACTATCGAATAGCCATCAAGATAATAGATGTAATAAACACGGTCGTGTACGTATCGGCTGTGTCACCCGATGTTGGCTCACTGCTCAGGTGACCCTCGTCACCACAGCGATAGGGCTCGGGCATGAAGGCAGGGGATTTGGGAACTGTTCTGAATGATGACGGTAGAAGTGTTATGTAGATACGGTGGTACAATTGGAGTGGAGTGTTAGTGACTACTTACTTACGTACGTACTTTAACAAATTATAGTATATTATCTGCTACAAGTTTCAGCCTTTATGATTTACTTATTTTTTTTGGTAATTTTGACTTTTTTGTGTTTTGTGTGCACTTTAATAAATAATTAGTGTGTTAAATTGAGGATAGAATTTTTCTTGCGAACTAAATATAAATAAAAAGGATTTTTCATGTCATTATGTACTATATCAATTATAAATTTGAGAAACAAGTGGTGTCTTCTTTGAAAGTCCTAGGTTCCAATGTTGATGTACTATCTGGGCATTGTCTGTCAAATCACGCAACTGATGCCTTTTAAAACTCCCGTCATACTACCACCAACTACACCAATAAGGTGATCATTTAATATTCCGCACGACTGTATAAGGAGGTCCATTACGTGCAGACCGCGGTACAGTCGGCGGCGGTCAGCCAGCTGTTATAGTTTATAATATTCGCATTCGCCACACGCGCCGGCGCCATTACTCTCCGCGCCAATACTTAGCGGACTAATGCGCCTGTCTTGTGGGTAGGTAGTAGTGTAGGTCGTGAACGTCTAGAGTACGCGATGGTATGTAGTCTCTTTATTTTGTAATGTTGTGAGTAACAACTTTTTAGAAGATTTTACCTTGTAACTCATTTTTTAAGGTATAGCCAATGCCTGTTTTTTATTTAGGAAAGGGTATCTAGTTTCCGTATTGACTAACACTAGAAAACACCTAAGCTAAATAAAAGCGCACTGATGGATTTTTAACTCTTGAAAATCCAACAGAGCAATATGATTTAGGTGTCCCCTAGTGTTAGTGTAAAAGGGCCTACAGTTTGTTTATTACGGTTGATTATTAAAACTATAAGGTCTTAGCGTGCTTATGAGAGAATGATCAAGTCATCGAGCCTGGAAGTCTGATAGCCAGAATACCGTTATTGGGGCACTCGCTAGATAACTTTTAAATAAATAGTGTACGTACAGTGTAACATTTAGCGGAGACTATAATAAGTTTGAGAACCAATATTAAGTTAATAACTATGTAGTTGTGTATAATGTATAATTTATAGCAAAAACTTACAAAAACTGGGAGCATAACAACTTCAAGTTCTCATTCAAAACAACCGAGTGCGTTTCCATGTCGCAGAATATATTTTATTCAAATGTCGGCGTCGCGATCGATCCGACCCTGTGCCTTGTTTACATGGCAAGCGAACTTAAAAGAAAATAACACTTATCTTCGCCTTCACGCTAGATCGCACCAGACACGCACAGACACTTGTTTGTGGAGAGATCTCAAGGAATATGCGGGTTGAACTGAGCTGAGATAGTTGCTTTTATATCGAGTTGCATGAGTATGTGCTCAACTGTGCAGTGTGTGCTATTTTTACAGTGAACGTGTCTAATGCAAGATGATCTCTCTGTCTTCAATTCAAGTATTTTCCTAACATTTTTAATAAACCATAAAAGGTTTCTGTGACTTCAGGTGTGCTCCACACTTATTCGGGTCGTCACATTTGATTCGGCAGTATTGTGTTGAACAACAAAGTCGACACGAAGCAATTACTACAAATATGCGACTTTCATAAGACTCATGCCGATCGGCAAACTCCGTACGGCATCTACCTTGTCTGAATTATGTTCGGGTCGGCACAGCACAATTTGAGCTAAGCCGAGCGGCAAAATCGAATACCTATAATAACCCATAGATATTAAGAACGTATGTTAGCTACCTATATTCTTGCAAATAAGTATATCATTCATTCGTTCATTCATTCATTCATTTATTCATTCTATAATTATGTAGATATCAACATTAGGTCTTCGATTTTTCCACCCGATTTTGCGGAATCATGCCAACCCGAACAAGCATGTAGCACGCCTCAGCCGTCTAATATAGTGAACACAATAGCAGACTATAGCTGTCTAGCTAGCAACATGCCTACTACTCCTACTAAGTACCTACTACATAGCTACGCGCAAACCAGAAAAATTTAACTCAAATAAATAACAAAATGGAATTTTTTGAACACGGTAGCTTAGTGAGAGGATTATTTCTCAAAAAAAAACATTAAAATATTGAGTAAACTGAAAAATTTTCAAATGGTATTCACCCAAGGTACAAGGTACAAATATCTCACGAACAAGATAAATAAATTATAAATTAAAGGAAAAATATAATAATTTTCTTTACTTTCACATAACCACACGCTCGAATGCTGATTTCTGAAAATATACGCACACAAGGGCATAATACACGTCCTCTTAAGGCTCCTTTACAAAAAATACCCACTTATCATGTTCAAATACTACACTTCAGAAGACCAGATTTAAACCTTAAACCACTAGGAACAAGGTTGCATTTCACTAACGACGTGGTTGCAAAAGAGCTTACGCCAATCAAGGCAAGATTTGCCGTTTGAAGTCAGTGGTGTTACAAAAGCTCGTACTAAATAGGTATTTTACGATTTTCTTCGATGTTGAATTTTTGAGGTATCATGATCTTGTAAAGGACCTTAACAAATTGGAGTAAATTACTACCTACTTTATTACCCGACAAGGGAAAATATTCTTATTCAACCGTGAAGATACACGTGTGAACGTAGGCACGTTTTGTAACATAAAAAAAGTCGGATGGCTGTATCAGGGATGCAGCCGCAGTGGAGTACGTGACACGTCTTGTGCGCGCTAGAGAGTATGTAATAAGCACTAGTGCTTGTACTCTATGGTACAGGCCCTGATATACATAATCAAAGAAATACATCATTATTATCACCATTTCAGCCGAAAGACGTCCACTGCTGGATATAGCACAGACGTCCACTGCAGCAGATTCCTGCGGCCTTCACAAGATTATCGGTCCACCTTGTGGCCTTCCGACGCTAATTCTTCCGGCCCGCGTTCGCGACTCAAGAACCATTCGGCCCCATCGGCCATCTGTTCTGCGAGCAATGTCATCACTCATTGCCACTTAATTTTGGATATTCTTCGGGCTATGTCGGTTTGGTTCTCCTGCAAATCTCTGCATTTCTGATTCAATCATCTAGGGAAACTCCAAACATAGCCCTCTCCATTGCCCTTTGGGTAACTTTTAGCCTTCTAATAAGGCCCATTGTGAGCGACCACGTTTCAGTTCCATAGGTCATCACTGGCAACACGCACTGGTCAAAGACTTTCGTCTTGAGACACTGCGGTATGTGAGACGAGAAGATATTGCGTAACTTCCCGAATACTGCCCAGCCGAGTCGATTCGACGATTAACTTCTTTCTCGAAGTGGGACCGACCTAACTGTACAGTTTGTCCTAGGTAAACATACTCGTCCACAACTTCGAGTGTATCTTCTCCGATCTTCATGAGAGTGGGTGTTACATGGGCATTTGACATGACCTTTGTCTTTTCCATGTTCATTTTCGGAAGCTCTACTGAGGTCATCTAGCATTGTACTGAGGTCCTTCATAGTCTCAGTCATGACAACTATGTCGTTGGTAAACCGAAGGTTAGTGATGTACTCGCCATTGATGTTGATGCCTAGACCTTTCCAGTCTAGAACCTTGAAGACAACTTCCAATGCAGCGGTGAACAGTTAGAAGAGATAATGCCGATAATCGATTTGGCACCGTTAAAGAGACTGCAGTACAGCCCATGTCTCGATCGAAACGAAGGCTTTGTCGTAGTCCACAAACTGTAAGCAAAGAGGCTAGTTATACTCTTCGATCTTCTGTATAACCTGCCGTAGCGTATGTATGTGGTCTATGGTACTAAAGCCTTTACGGAATCGGCTTGTTCGGGAGGCTGGAAGTCATCAACCTGTACGTGAGACGAATCGTGTTGACTCTTGGAAACAGCTTGTAGACATGGCTCAGAAGTGAGTTGGGCCTATAATTCTTAACGGGGGCATTATCACCCTTATTAAAGAAAAGTATAACCACACCTCTGAATAGGCCATTTGTATATAACGCAGATAAATTCAATCAAAATAAATAGAATACAGCTAGACAGACAAACCAATTAATATACGAGAGCAGTGTTCATTCGATCCTACATACATCGACTTATACATATATTAATAACTACTATGGAGTTAGTGGTGTCCTTCGTGTTATTGGAGACTTCTGATAGATAACTGTTTCGTAATGCATTATAATCCGCCGGTTGCAGTTGCCATACAAATCTATGAGAAAGTTCTTGCAGGTACATCCCCGCAAGAACTTTCTCAGAGATTCGTAGAATAGACAGAACTCTGAGAGTCCGAACACACAAAATAATATATATTGTCTACTAATTGGTTTGTGGAGGCCGACGGCCAACGATCCTTGTTAGAAGTTGATATTCAGCCGGTTGCCGGTTGGTAAGACTGGACACCTAGTCACAATGTTTCCTATTGAACTTCTATTGATAGAACGATCTCATGTTTTAAAGCAAAACAACGTTGCTATCTTCTACTCAATAACTTTTCAAATTCATTTATTCACTGCCAGAGAGCGCCCAGCCGCGTAGAAGCGTGAAATTTTACACAAGAGCGAAGATGGGAATTATGGAACTTTTTTTTAAAGATATATAAATAAATATGGGGTGCAAGTCCGTCATTTTTGCCGATGGGTTTGTTGAAGGTATACAATATGTAAAAAATCCCTGTCCCATCCGAAAGGGGCATATAGGTACTGCAATAACATTACCAAAATGTTTTTCGTTTTTAATTATTATTGAATTTATAAAGTTATGCTATTTAAAATTCACATTTTTAGTACCAAAATCACACCAAATCCATAAAAAATTAGCAAATTTTCAACATGGGTCACTTTTAGACCCCCACTAAACGACAGCCGTCCACATTCAATGTAATAACCCGGTAAAATTCCCCATTGAAAAATAGGTTTATTTTTTTCTTTTTTCCTGAAAAATTCCACAACTCTATACTCTCTCTCTCTCTCTCTAGTTACAGCTTTAATTATGTAAACTGTCACGCCCTTTATACCTGGAAGTTTTCATTTCTTTCATTCGTGTAATAAGTTCTGTTTACTTTTTAGTTTTTATTTTCGCTTGAGATTATTTAGATTTTTGTCTTGGTTGTCAGTTCAAGCAGTACGGTTATGGAATGCCTTGCCCGTGTCGATAAGGCGAGCTCAATCCTTGTCCATTTTCAAAACTCTGGTAAAAAAACACTTCCTCTCTCCTTAAACATCATCATTACATTTAGTTCCTTGCTCTTGTTTCATGTTTATAGATTTATATTATAAGTATAACTATGTATATATATTTATATGAATAAGTTTATGCTTTATGTATGTATGTACATATTAATTGTATATGTAGACGGTACACCGCTGACTACCTGCAGTATTGTCTCTCCTATTACCTTTAATCCATCCAAAGGTTGTCTGTAAAATATCGCTTTAAGCGATAAGACCGCCCATTGTGTCACCCTATGTAAAATTTCTAAATTTATGTCTGTAATTTTTATGGTGTACAATAAAGAGTATTCTATCTATCTATCTATCTATCTATAATGTGGTAGCTGACATATAGCAAATAATTAAATTTAATTGTGTTGCGTAATGTAAATTATTTTGCATAAGTACTATTGTATAAAATCAAGTTTTTCTAACTGAACAGAACAGTTGTCTGTTCAGTTGCTGCTGGGTTTGTTGCGCCACTTCTTCTTCCCAGCTAAAGCACTAGGAAATGGTGAAGGGCGGGCGTTGTTTGGGGGATGTCTTATGTAATTTTGACGTTCGAAAAGTTCTGATTCTCAGCCTAGTTTGAATAAATGACTTTTTCACCTCAGCACCTCAAACAAGCAGGTTTTGCTGTCAAAAAACAGTGAGCAAAATTCGATTTTGCTGCGAGCGAGAGACAAAGTAACTTTTTAATTATTTTTTTTAAATGCCGAGAGCAGTGTTGGGTCTACTCACCAAATTCTAAAGATTTGAATTTCAATTAGTTTTGTCACTTTCACTTCGATACGAAAAAAGCGAGAGATAGAAACAAATCGATTCGAAGTTCGATTTCAAAATTCCATACCTACATACTAGGCCCAAGAAAGAAACAAACAATAAAACGTTCGGATATACATAAAACATTAAAATTGCAAAATCATCTGGTTAAGGTTTTATTTAAATTCTGTTTTATTGAATTTTTGGAACGAAGTTCTTAAGCGGCTTGCGGTAAGAGTGCAGTGGCAGAAATCGTCACGCGAAAACGCTTGCGACTGTCTTCTTCTAATTCAAAAAGAAAGAAAGACGGAGAGAGATAGTAAGTGTGAATTTGGTCGAAATGAAAATCCAAGATGGCGGATGCGAAAATTTTCACATTTTTCATAATGGGTATCGTTTCTATGGTTTTCAAGGTTGCTAAAGCCGATAGTGAAGTCAAAATGTAAATCCAAGATGGCCGCTGCGAAAATTTTCTAATTTTTCTTCATGGGTATCGTTTCTAAGGTTTTCAAGGTTGCTTAAGCTGATAGTGAAGTCAAAATAAAAATCCAAGATGGCGGCTGAGAAATTTTTCACATTTGTCGTCATGGGTGTCGTTTTCATAGTTTTCGAGGGTGCTAAAGTCGATAGTGAGGTCAAAATATAAATCCAAGATGGTGGCTGCAAAATACGAGGCGATGAAGATTATGTAAAAAAAAACCTTGTCCGATCCGAAAATCTGGGGAAAATGGGCATATGGTACAGCAGTAACATTACAAAACAGTATTTTTTTATTATTATTGATAGTAAAAAAGTTATTGGTATTTAAAATTCACATTTTTAGTTCCAAAATTACCCCAAATCCATAAAAAAATTGCAAAACTCATAACTTATGACTTTTAGACACCCGCTAAACTACGGCTGCCGCCCGCACCAAATGTAAAATTCGGTCAAATTGAAAAAAAAGGGATTATTTTTTCTTTTTTCCTGAAAAAATCCACATAAATATGCTGGTAAATATATATATAATAATATGTGGAATATAACAGTACGACACCTAACAACAACCTCACGGATCGGACAGGGTTTTTTTTTTACATGTTGTATGTTCTCGCTGCTGAGGTGAAAAGTTGTATGTGTTACACGAGAGCAAAGTTATTTGCATCTCGTGTCTTTGAATCCCTCGCAGCGCTCAGGATTCTAACCTAGAATCACTCGCTACGCTCGTGATTCAATTATAGAATCCTTCGCTTACTCGGGATTCAAAATCAACACTCGCAGCAAAAAACGACTTTGCTCTCTTGTTGCACAAATAACTATTTCATCCCACCATCTCGGAAAGAGTATTTTTAATCTTCAGTATCTGAGTGGAAAAGCCGTTTTTATTCTCTAGAGGATAAAGTAAATTGAATTTAGAACATCGTGTGCACTAAGTTTGTGAATTAAAAAAAACATTAAACCTATTTACTGCTACCTCTATGGTGCCGAATATATCATACAACTTTTTTTTAATTTGTTAAAAACTCAGACTCGGAACCTTCTTGGTGTTCTTTTTTCAATTTGCTTTGTACGCGGTTCTTTACGCGGAATTTTTTCACGTCATTGTTAAACCTTAGGTATATTAAAAACAAGAAACTTGAAAACAAGTGAAAAAACTAAAATGAGTGATTCTAGCGACGAGGAAGTTTGCTTGACGCCAACAGAATTGACTGAAACTGTTAATAATGCGCAAATGAGCTTTCTCCCTCAACAATCACGCGAGAAGTATTTAAAACAGTACGATATGTTCAACACGTGGCGACTAGCAAAAGGAGCCAAAACTTTCTCAGAAAACGTTTTGCTGGCATATTTTATAGAATTATCCGAGAACAAGAAAGCAGGAGTACGTATTCGATGCTAAAAGCAACAATAAAGATGAAAAAAGACAAACATATCGATACCTATCCTAAATTAGTGGCATTTTTAAAAAGAGCCTCATCTGGTCATCAACCAAAAAAATCGAAGGTTTTCACAGTATCTGATATTGAAAAGTTTCTTAACGAAGCACCCGATTCCGTATATTTGGCGGCAAAAGTAAGTCAGTTGCACATTCAGTATCTACTTAAGTATATTAATCTCAATTAAATAGTATACTTAGTAGATGTTGATAGGCATAATTATGCGTTCATATCAATTTTATTCATTTATCTACTACAATACTCTTTACGTTACAGGTTGTTCTTATTATTGGAATAAACGGAGCATGTCGAACTAATGAACTAACACAACTTAATGTCAAAAACATTGAGAAACATTCAGATGACTTACTATTAATTAATTTACCTAATACAAAGACAAAAAGAGACCGCAACTTCGTCATTCGCAAGGAATACGTAACGATTGTTGAGAAATATCAAGCCTTACGCCCGCCTAACACTCCAATCAATCGATTTTTTCTACAGTATCGCAATGGAAAGTGTGTTAGACAGCCTATGGGTACTAATAAAATTGGCAGTATCCCACGAGAAATAGCAACATTTCTTGAACTTCCAGAACCCCTGTTGTACACGGGTCATTGTTTCCGACGAACTTCAGCCACACTTTTGGCTGATTCCGGAGCTGATCTGCTGTCCCTTAAGCGCCACGGAGGCTGGAAGTCCAATGCAGTTGTAGAGGGATACATAGAGGATTCCATCCAAAATAAGTCTAAAATATGTGAAGGCATCGTAGGAGCCATTACACTGAAAGAGCCTCAATCGGATCCTTGTACTGGCCCTTCTACATCAAAAATAAGCCGTTATGAAACACCTAACCATCTCCCTCTCTCTCCAACATTCACGCCAAGGGAATCCGATGAATCGGTACAACTATTAAGTATGACAGATAGTTTACCGAAAAACAGTACACAAGTGACTAACACCAATATTACAGTACCAAACAAAAATATTACACTCAATTTAAATAACTGTAGCAACGTTACTTTAAAATTTTCTTAATTATACCTTAGTATTATTTTGTTATAATTTAAAGATTATTCTGTAATACTTACCTGTCATAATGTAGTAATTAATACCTAAACTGAAATAAAAGTGTACCTATCTTGTGATTGTAAACGTTTTTTTTTTTGCATTTAGTCATTTCCTCGCTGAGGTGGAATGAAAAGTTACGTGTTGCACTCGAGTGCAAAGATTTTTCACCTCGTGCTCTTTTGATTCCCTCGCTAACGCTCAGGATTCTAATTTTGAATCACTCGCTGCGCTCGTGATTCAATTTTAGAATCGTTCGCTTGCTCGGTCATCAAAATTGAACACGCGGTTAAAAAGCAACTTTGCACTCTTGTATAACAAATAACTATTTCACCTCAGCACCTCAAACAAGCAGGTTTTGCTGTCAAAAAACAGTGAGCAAAATTCGATTTTGTTGCGAGCGTGAGACAAAGTAACTTTTTAATTATTTTTTTAAATGCCGAGAGCAGTGTTGGGTCTACTCACAAAATTCTAAAGATTTGAACTTCAATTAGTTTTGTCACTTTCTCTTCGATACGAAAAAAGCGCGAGAGAAACAAGTCGATTCGAAGTTCGATTTCAAAATTCCATACCTACCTACTAGGACCAAAAAAGAAACAAACAATAAAACGTTCGGATACATAAAAGGTTTTATTTAAATTCTGTTTTATTAAATTTTTGGAACGAAGTTAAGCGGCTTGCGGTAAGAGTGCAGTGGCAGAAATCGTCACGCGAAAAGGCGCTTGCGACTTCTTTTAATTCAAAGAGAAAGAAAGACGGAGACAGATACTAAGTGTAAATTTGGACGAAATGAAAATCCAAGATGGCGGTTGCGAAACTTTTCACATTTTTCATAATGGGTGTCGTTTTCATAGTTTTCAAGGGTGCCAAAGCCGATCGTGAGGTCAAAATGTAAATCCAAGATGGCGACTGCGAAAATTTTCAAATTTTTCTTCATGGGTATCGTTTCTATGGTTTTCAAGGTTGCTAAAGCCGATAGCGAAGTCAAAATGTAAATCCAAGATGGCCGCTGCGAAAATTTTCAAATTTTTCTTCATGGGTATCGTTTCTGTGGTTTTCAAGGTTGCTAAAGTCGATAGTGAGGTTAAAATATAAATCCAAGATGTTGGCTGCAAAATACGAGGTGATGAAGATTATGTAAAAAAAAAAACCTTGTCCCATCCGAAAATGGGCATATTGTACTGCAGTAACATTACAAAACAGTATTTTTTTTGATTATTATTGATAGTAAAAAAGTTTTAGGTATTTAAAATTCACATTTTTAGTTCCAAAATTACCCCATTTTTTTTTACATGTTGTATGTTCTCGCTGCTGAGGTGAAAAGTTGTATGTGTTACACGAGAGCAAAGTTATTTGCATCTCGTGTCTTTGTATCCCTCGCAGCGCTCAGGATTCTAACCTAGAATCACTCGCTACGCTCATGATTCAATTATAGAATCCTTCGCTTACTCGGGATTCAAAATCAACACTCGCAGCAAAAAACTACTTTGCTCTCTTGTTGCACAAATAACTATTTTTCCATCAGTACTATACCTAACAACACCCTCACGGATCGGACAGGGTTTTTTTTTAAATGTTGTATAAAATTAAAAAAAGAGAACATCGTCACCAGTACCTAAAAAAACTTAATTACAAAACCTAATGTTAATCTGAAAAACTGAACCAAAACTCGACATCAGAACTTAATCAAACGATTCGTTTAATCCAATCTTTGAATTACAAACTCGATAAGTGCTGCACTTACAACACCATTTACCGTCACCATAGCCTCTATTTCCTTAACGTTAAAGAACGTTTTCGTTTAGCAGGGTGGTGAGTTATTATAGGAGTTTTCCCTGAAAAGTTTCGCCTGTCATAGATCTATTAAGAGTGCAAACATCATCGAAGTCTGTAATCACTGTTTGATCGGATCTCGGCTGATTGGGATGAGGTCAATGGCCTCTGATTCTTAATTATTCGGCAAATTGTAATTATGATCGCGAATCTTGTTAATTTAAAGAGTACTTTATGAGCTGTCTTGAGTAATCATCTCGTTTTGAGGTTCCATTTTAATTTGTGAAAAGATAGTAGTAGTTTAAAAGTTTGTTTTACATAAAAGTTGAGCATTTCTCCTCTTCTTGTATTATTTTTTTAATCATTAATAGGTTCGACTAACATCTGACCTGATGGCGAGTAATTTTGCGGTGGACTATGGTGCAGGCTTTCCTAGAAATCACCTATTCACTGGAGAATTGAAATGTGTGTTTGGCACAGTTCAATTGACGACTTTTTTTGTTTTATCGTACACGTATATAGGTAACTAAACGGTAACTTGTTGTAGGTAGGTACATAAGTTTACTAAAAAGTTTACCACCAACATTATATGATACAGTTACTTATTACATGAAGGTCCTTTTAGCTATACAAACTAGTACAAGATATTATAAGATACACAAAGTGTAGTAATCATAGTATATTCAGCCTATAAACTTCCCTTGCTAGGACACAGGCCTCGTCTTTGTGAGAGCGAGTGGGCCGTAATTCACCACGCGGGCCCAGTGCGGGTTGGTGAATGTCACATGTCTTCAAATTTTTAGTTCTAGGACATGCCGGTTTCCTCACGATGTTTTTCCTTCGCCGTTTTGAGAGCAGTGGTAATGGAATAATGTACACAAAGTAAAGTGCAGGTTTGGGTTTGAACCCACGACCTACACGTAAGTCGCGACTGTTACCACTGGGCAACCAATTCCTCTTTTTTTTTTACAGTTTTGTACTCTCATATAAACAGACAAAAAAAAAGGAACAGAAAAATACGTACAAATGTGATGCTTATTTCTAAAGAAATCTCTTCCAGCATACCTGCGATAGGAAAGTGGATAAAAAGAGATTTAGACAACGTGTGTAAGAGTAGAAGAGAAAATAAAATACATAAAATAAAAACATTTAACTATTCACTAACTTAAAAATAAACATACAATATGAGAATATACTTACATACATACTTTTAAAATAAATATCACTAAAATATATATACTAATAATTATAATGTAGTATATAATTTAATCATAAATACAAAATATGCAACTATGACGAAGTGGAAATATAGTATTCTTTCATAGATATAGTAAAGAAGTTTCTGTTTTTAATATTTCTGTGTATTCTTTCACTCTTTTTTTAGTTCTAGATTGTAACGTAAATGTGGTCTCGACCTAGGACATCCTGTATGACAGGGAAATACATTACTTTATAGAATGTTTTTGATGTGTGACATCTTTCCTCTCGATTTCCTGCAATCAAAATCTAAAAAAATCTATTATTCAAATCTATGGGAGTGATTTCGTGAACAGGGACGGAAATGTGTAACAGGAAGCCGAGGAAGCGCGCGCTATTTGATTTGACCAATGAGCGTGCGTGGTGTTAGAGTTTTCCGTCAAAAACGACCTTGACGAGGCCGCGCCCCTTTAATGTTGTTTATTACCAAGGTGAGATGTCAGAAGTTACACATCATATGCGAGTACTGTAAGGCTCGCTCGTTTTATACTAGTGTATGTTTGCTGTAACCTGATAATAAAAACCTCTGCTCGCTAGTATCATTATTTTACTGTAAGTACTATGTTTCTTATTAAGTGGGGACTGGTCATCTCTTAGCTGCCATGGCTTATTTTAATTTTTTAATTATTTTTGTTTTTATATTTTTATTAAGGACGCTTTTAACGTGCACGTTTTACTACATTGTTCTCACATGTATAATTTCAACATGGATGATGTAACCAATGTTTTGTAACGATACTCTGATTTAAAAGAGTGTCCATGGAGTTTCTTGCCCGTTCTTCTCCATAGGAACCTACTACGCTTTGGAATGGGCAACTAGCTTCATCTTTCTGACTGACCGACCCCTTGACAATTCAAAAGTACCTGTAATTGGTTTATTTGGAATAAATTATTTGAGTTTGAGTGTTTCTTTTTTGTAATGTTGTGTAATAAAGATTCTTTAACCACATTATAATTAATCTTTACGCATTAAATAACTGTAAACTAGAAGAACTCCTCATCTAATAACCTCTGGAGGCTGGAGGCAGCCAGTCTAACGCTTTTATAATACTTCATTAAAAAGATATCAGGGAGAAATTAAGAGAAGGTGGAGCTTTTCAATGAATATTTTTTTGGTTACTAGCTTTTTTCTTTGGCGTTGTTTGCGAGATTTTTGATCCTAGAGATATTGCTCAGAAACACGTTTTATCTCGCATAGATTGTTTATGGAATCAAGTGTCAACCTGTGTGGCCTAGACAAATTGACATTCTATCAGCGATGACGATGATGGAAACGTAAAATTGTATTGTTTTGAAATTATGCTATCGAAAAGCTTATAATATCAATCCTGTTGAAAGTCATATTGACATTAATTGTCTGAGGGCCAAAGGGACACATCTATGCGACATTATTTTCTTAAAGAGTGCTAACACACTGGGAACTCCAAGTTGACCTTCAATAGCCATACGGCTAATGTCTGTAAGAAGGCACTTGGGGTCTACAATCAGCTGTCGAGGGCCGCCAGGGTCAGTTGGGGCCTCCACCTGGAAATAATCCGTATCATTTATAACGCTACGGTAGAGCCCATAGTCACATACGCGGCCGCAGCCTGGTCCTCAGCATCACACAAATTGGGGGTTCAACGCCATTTAAATGCGGTCCAGAGGGGTTTTGCCCAGAAACTGTGCGGAGCGTATCGCACGACCTCTCTTCACTCAGCGCTGGTACTGGCTGGGATACTGCCACTCGACCTTCGCATACAGGAGGCAGCCGCCCTGTACGAGGCGAGGAGAGGGGTGTCCCGACCAGAGCTAGTAGATAGAGAGGTCAAGCGGAGAGTAAACTTCTCCGACACACCTCACCCGGCAGAACACACCGCGATAGGGTTCGTGAGCCTGGTCGACCAAGAACAACTGAACAGCCACAACAACCAAGCTCTTCGAATATTTACAGATGGCAGCCGGATCGAGGGTAAAGTAGGTGCAGCACTTACCCTATGGGATAGTGCAACAGAGGTGAAAACCCTCAAACTTAAGCTGGCCCCGTACTGTACAGTTTACCAGGCTGAGCTCCTCGCGGTGTGTAAAGTCACTGAGGTGATCAAGCTGAGGGGTGAGGATAGTTATGGAATCTATAGTGATTCCAGATCAGCCCTGGAGACCATAACTAATCTCAGCACAACGCATCCCCTGGCAGTGGAAACCCGCAAGAACCTGAAGGCTATTGAACACCAGAAAAAAACTGTGTCTTTGTTCTGGATCAAGGCACATGCGGGACTTGCGGGGAACGAGAGGGCGGATGAATTGGCAAAGGAAGCGGCCCTTAACACTAAGACCAAGCCTGTGTATGACCTCTGCCCGGTTTCATTCATCAAACGACAAATCCGAAATGGGTCGATTGATGAATGGAACCGAAGATATACACAAAGTGCCCGAGCAAGAGTCACAAAACTCTTCTTCCCCGAGGTAATAACATCCTACAAGATAGTGCGACAATTGACCCCAACAAGCGTTATCACCCAGGTATTGACGGGGCACGGTGGGTTCTCTGAGTACCTGAACCGTTTCAGGTGCAAGGAGAACTCATCGTGCATCTGTCAACCTGGAATACCCGAAACGGTGGAACATATTTCAACAGATTGCCCGATTTACGCCCTGAAAAGACTCGAGGTCGAAGGCGAATTGGAGGCCAAAATAGCAGTTGAAAACTTCCCAGTCCTCATGTCACGTAAAAAGTATAGGGAAATATTTGTAAAATATCTTATCGACATTGCAAAGACTGAAATAGAAAGAAACAAATAGAACAATAAACGAATGCTAGATATGTATATTGGTGTAAAATACATACATAGACTAGTATATAAGTAATGAAAGTACAAAAATAAAAAATGTTAGAAATAAGATATATATTTATAAGTAGTTAAAAATAAATGTGTAAGGAATAGTAAAATATGAAATAGTACAATAACACCAATGTTAGAAATATATATTAGTATAGAATATATAGACTAGCATTAACCTAATAAAAAAGTATAAAATAAATTGTTAGAAATTAAAGCATATAAATAAGTATATGAAAATAAGTGTAGAACAATAAGAAATAGTTAACCCCATTGTAGCCCCATCTGCAATAGTGTATCTTGAGTAGCATAATGTAGTGTATAAAATATATGAATAATCTCTTCGTGTAAGGTATATATATAAGATTAGTGTGTAATAATAAATAAAAGTTAAATATGAATAAAGAAAACCCGTAGATACATCCTATCCAAATAGTTAAGAAAGGACTCTGTCAGAGGTAGCCATGGCGAGCCATGGTTACCTCTGACTACCTACTGTTGCCAAATAAGTAGCCAGTGGCGTCCGTCCTGGCGATCAAATGGCCACTTAGTGAGGGGGGCTTAACTTACTTGTATACAAAATACTGGCGACTTGGCTACTCGTCGCCAGGTCGCCAGAGCATCCAGGCTCCGTGTAGGGGCCGGTCGGTCGTGGCTATGCTTCCAAATTGGCCACGTCGCCAGACCGTAGCCAAGTGAGTTTACTGTCATACTTTTCAATACGAATTGGAGACGTGCGTCCGGTAACGTTATCATGGCGTCCCAGTGTGTTAGCAGTCAATTTTTTATGACGCGTAAAAGTGATTCCAATATTCTATTTACAGAATAAACAACTTCATTTCATTTCAAATAGTCGGAAAAAAGTTTCACGTATTTTTTTTCAAAGGTTTCTTTCAGCGTTTAGGTGTGATAATTTCCACCAATGTACTCGTATTTAGTTTTCCCGCTGCGTTCTTCAACGTACAAACACAGGAGCTCTCGATATTCTATATAAATATAAATTAAGTCAATTAAGCGCATCCCCCGAGTGGATTGTGGGCGCTTCCGTAAAATGTCATTATTTATTTCGACCGCCAATAAAACCTACTTTTTAGGGTACCGTGCTACGTGGTATCAATGCTAAATACCATTACATTAAGCTTGTATTCATATTTTGGTTAAAGTTTTCACATTTATAATCTGAAACGCCCTCTATATCGTAATAAGTCTCTCATAATCAATATTATTAAGAACTGTATTTTACTAAAATATAATACAAAGGCAACGGTTATAGTTAAACTTTGTCTTGTAGAATAAGTCATCCTTACACAAATATGACTTTAACTTGTGTCATCGGCATTGGTTTGAATGTTAAATTATATAACTTTTCAAGATATGGCGGTCTAATAAACAAACAGACAGTTTATAATGTTTCTGCGGAACCCAATAAACACAAAGGTTGTACTTTTTCTAATCCTAATGGCTTCAGGTGGCGCCATGAGCTTTTCTTTAATTAAAGCTCTCCGTCAGTTTGCGTTATGCGAGCTATTCCGACTCGATCCGATCGCGTCCACTATATTCTTTATTGGTTAACTTTCTTCATTTAAGTTTTAGTCCGGACAAGTATTATGGAGAATGGTATGGAAAATATGTTTTTATTTAGATCGCAGTTAAGATGTAGAAATTCCTTTATTAATAGAAGCATTTTCAGTACAAAAGAAAGTCTAAACATAACATAACATCACGCCTGTATTCCCCGAAGGGTTAGGCAGAGGTGTGCCTATGGTAGGGGTACACACACATTTCTCCATTTATGTAATTATTATGTTTCAAGTCCCATGTAATAGGGGGCGAGCTTTTTACACCAGACTCCGGGCTGCTACTGAGAAATTCTTGATGGAAAAATCGAATAACACTTTGCCCCGTGGCTGACCTGGGAATTCGAATTGAGGACCCAGGGCACAGCAGTATCGCGCATATTTGGGAGTGGCGCGGGGAGGTGAAACGCCGGAGCTTGACTCCAATACCGCGAGAAATCGCGGCACAGCGGACAGAGCTCCGACGGGATCTCATGGCGTCATGGAGAGTGCGATTGTCGCAACCCAGTGCTGGGCACGCCACTATTGCGGCGATAAGTCCCCTCTTTGAGGAGTGGCTGGAGAGGCGCCACGGCGTCCTCACCTTCCGCCTGACGCAGGTCCTCACCGGACACGGCTGTTTCGGGAGGTACCTGTTTCGTATAAGGCGGGAGGAAACGCCCGGGTGTCATCACTGCGTGGATCGCCCGGAGGACACGGTGGAGCATACGGTGGAGGTATGCCCGGCTTGGGCAGAGCACCGCCGTGTCCTCGTGGAGGCGATCGGTGGCGGGGATCTCTCGCGTCCGGCCCTGGTCCAGGCCATGGTACGGAGCGAGAGGGCATGGGAGGCCGTCACCTCCTTCTGCGAAGCAGTAATGCTCGCGAAGGAGGAGGCGGAGCGCGTGAGGGAGAGGCAAATTTCGCGCCCTCACGCCCCTAGCCGCCGCAGGAGGAGACGCCCCGGGCGTCGGGAATCGATCGCAGATTCCCGGCCACCGTAGGCGCGGGCTTGCGGCCGGTGAGCAATGGGTAGCTCGCCGTCCGGCAAGGACCAAGCCCGGGTCGACGGCGCGTTGTGTTCCACGCGCGCCTCAAAGAGTGTCAGCGAGTGAAGGGGTCCGATGAGACCATTGCCTGCCGGGGTTGCGGGAAAGTCCGAAAGGGATACCGTGGCCCCCTGGCATTGCACAGGCAAGAGAAGGAACATGGGTGGGTTTTAGTCAGTAAGAGTCTGACACGCCCTCCCGCTCCACCCAGAGCGAGAGACGTCATTTGATGATTTCCCACCCAAAAAAAAAAAAAAAAAAAAGGGCACAGCAGTAGTGCTTGCGACCAATAGACCAACGAGGCAGAAATATTTCTATCTATTTCTTTTAAAGGATAATAAACACTGCTTTTCATACATTTTGTTTCACCAACTAACTACTAAATGGTAACTAGCGTGATGGATATTCGCTTGAGCGATGGACTACTAACTCGAAACGTTAGCGGTAGGTTGTCAGCCCCTTGTTACTGTGCCCGCGTCGGTGAACACACAAGACGGCCATAGTTACCGATATTTAGGTAAACACTACTATTTACTCATTAACTACTAGTTTAGCTAAACTGAAAATGAGCAGGGCGCTGCTGCCACCACACTGACTACTTTTGTAATAAAAATCAGAATCCATATTTTGATCATTATTATTTTCCAATAATTTAAAGTAAATGTGACGCTGATACATGATCAAAACCAGTTTAAAAGACTGGTTTCGAGTAAGCCTTTACCTTTACTTAATTCGTATCTACACTTAAGTCACTGATACTATTTTCAGCTGCAACAGCGCAGAACTTTGACAATCAATATAAGATATAAGCAATAGAATAAGTTATGTAGTACCCAGAACAACTATATGTTGAGGTGTGCGCGCGCGACCGCTGTTTGCTGTAACCTCTTGTCGATCAAACGCAGGCTCGCGAGCACCCCTACGGCGTCTTACCACTCAATTCAATAAAATTTTCCGGGACATTGAGTTCTTTGCTGTCTCGGCTGGGAAATTTAGAAGAATTGCTCTTAAAACCATAGTAGACTTAAGTACACAATAATTTAAAATCATGGGTTCAATTCTCTCTTTTTTTTTGCATGTATAACTTTCAGTTTAGTTTTATTTTAACATTTATTCATACTTTATAGTCTATCTACTTTACATCGCACGATGTTCATGTTAGTTTAATTTTTTTTTTTATATTATGTGGAAAATGTTGTTGGTTATACATTTATATTACCATTTTAGTTTTAAGTTCTTAACCATATTGTAATCTGTAACCGTTTATTTTCCCAAATAAAATAAAATAATCAATCTGCCTAGCCATTTCCCAACTATATTGGGGTCGGCTTCCAGCCTAACTGATGATGTATGCAGCTGAAAACCACAATTTTATAATGATCGACTGCCTATCTGAGCTCCACAACCCAGTTACTACTGCAGTAACGACTGTCAAAGATCTACTAATGACAGCTGGGACCAACGGCTTAACGTGCTTTCCGAGACACGGAGGGGTCTTGGTATGTAATGGACGGTCACCCATCCATGGAATGTTCTGACTCGGCAAGTGATAGCTTAACCTTCGACCGACCGGAATGCTGTTTTTTATCACACTCTATGACTTAATTACATCAATCTAAAACATCGAAAGGTACTCACTTGATTCTCTCTAAACTTCGGAAGCGATAAATCACTCTAACTAGATTTTCCTAGATAGACAAAGATTCCCCGAGCGAAAAAATTGTCGTTAGAGTTCCTATCGTACGGGCAGCAGGTGGTTCCAATCAGACGTGATGACGTCGCGGAACGCTGTCTGCCATCAAACATTACCGAACATACTAATACTAACACACTTAAATCGGCCCTATACGAACAGACACAGGTCGTGTACACACACATGTATATAAGGCGACTCCACCCCACCAGTCACAATTAAGTTATGTCAATGTGTGCGACCAGGGACGAGCTTGGGTATGTGTTAGTGCGTCACACAAGTGTGGAGTTCGTTCCCGCGTTTTTCCCTGACCATAGTGCCGCGTTAAAACCCTTTCCACGTCCAGGGAATTTTCCATCACATGTAAAATAAATGGGCAACGGAACGCTACGCTCCGTGCCGCTTAATGCGTGGACTGTATGGAATTTAAATTTAAAATAACATGTTGGGTAAGGTTATGTTGGGTTTTCGGAAGTTAAAATTCAGTTAGTTTCGGGTTTCAGTAAACAAAGTTTGGTAAGGAAATTTATTGCTTTATGGTGTTTAGTTGTCGGATAATGAAGTGCAAAAATGTAGATTTTTGTTGATTTTAATTTCTGTAACAGTAATAACTGCCGCACGGATAGACGTGTACGCAGGTAAAGCTACGCTAGCCGCGGTCGGTCCGAGGATGGGTGACCATCTTTACATGCCGAGACACCGCTGTGCCTCGGAAAGCACGCTAAGCCGGTGCCCGCCGCTGCCATTCGTAGATATTTGACAGTCGATACGGGTTGTCAGAAGCCCGAAAGTCTGACAACCAGTCTTACCAAGGAGTATCGTATGACCCAGTAACTGAGTTGTGGAGGTCAGATAGGCAGTCGCTCCATAATATAAAATACTGGTATTCAGCTGCATTCAGATAGACTGGATGCCGATCCCAACCTATTTGGAAAAAAGGGTAGGCAGTTGGTGAAAATGAACAGTTTTGATAAGTTGATGGGACTTGAGCGTTGGGTGTATACCTACTATGTGTTCTTATATAGTGACTGATAACTGTGTTTGATAAATAATGACTGCGGTGTGTATTTTTAACAAAAAATGCTAATTAATTGCTTTGTTTGCAAACTATTTGAAAGAACTAAGAATCTAGATTCAAAGTTAAATAAACAAACAGAAGTTGGTGGCGGGCAATTTAAATTCAAGATACACAGCACACTTCTCAATGCCATCCTCAAGGGCGGTAACAGGAAGCCTTTACAAATTGGCCGACTTAACACCCGCGCGAGTTATGGGCGGAAGCGGGCAACTGTTGGTCAAGTGAGGTACAGAATGTTTAACTCACGAAGCGACGCGCGCTTTACTTGTGCTGTACAGTAGCTCTCGGTATCTTCCGAGACATTGGCGAAGTCGGAAGTGTGTGTGTGTGTGTGCGTATGTGTGTTATGTGCTGACGCTCATCGCCTTCTTGCAAACATTCACGGCGTGTTTACCCCAGTTATACACATGTTTACAGTTAAGGGGCGCGTCGCGTCGCTTCGTGGGATAAAAATAATATATGCCAATTTAATAGAAACGCATGTAAGATAGATTTAGTGATAAAACTACACACATAGCTCTGTGGTCGGGAAACTTGTAGCGGTTACACCGCCACCATACGAACTACGCACCAAAGACATGACGTCACACAAATCCTGCATCGCGCAATTAGAGTTTACCGCGCGAACGACATATATAAGACTATCCGACATCAACAGTTGGGCAGTCGGCCCGCCAGACACAACACCCGTCTGGTTGGAGGATCCTCCCTTTTCTATGGTGGATGAGTGAACTTTACACCCTGTTCCTCATGCCCCTAAAAACTCATTAGTCAATAGATCCAAATATTAATACCTACTCTAACGACCAACGATCTCTTTCGCTCCACAACTGTTAAGGAAGCACACTAAATACCTACCTAATAAACTGATTATTGTTAGTAAGTACATCTGCACATGTTAAAATAGTATCAAGTCGAATCATGTGTGGATATTAATCAAGTCGGGACATGAAGTCCAGTAGGTAGCATCAAATCTGGAAAGTTTTGGCCCAGTTCTAACATGTCAACTAATATAGAATGTTTCGAATAAATGATCCGACAAGTTAGAACAAGAAAGTCTATTAAAATCAAAGATTCCTGACACAAAATCAGGTCTCTAGCAATAACCAATGTACCTATAGACACCGACTTAACTAAAAGATGTGTTAGACATTTGTCCGTGTCTACAGGTAACTAAAAATACCTTATTTTCTCTTGTTTACCTGTCCTTATGTAATAAAAGGTATATAACTCCGTTGTCAGTCATAATACAATGTTTTGATTATGACTACAACACTGACTAGACTATTTCCCACCTGAATACCTATTTAAAACCATGAGAATACCTATCTGTGTTTATAATTACGTAATCCATTGTTCTAGAAGTAATTATCATGTCATAACTTGCACCTGCGCAACCCTGCCTCCCTCATTTGTGTAAACACCCTCGTCATAGCAAAATGGGAAATACCCAGCTATACCCCGACCCTCTGTCGCGTCCCTGAATAGCGAACTGCCCTGTTGTATAGGAGCAAATTATTGTGTTTGCACAAGTGGTACCCGCTACTTGCCCTATAGTAAAAATCTACTTAAGGTATCGGGTCTGATTTTACAATTGTAGTTGCCTAGTACTAGTTGCCTAGTACTCTCTTAGAAAGTCTCAGGTTCTTAGTCAGTTGAGCTTTAACTTCGTTCCTACAAACATCTCGCTACTTGAGGTATAAATTCGTGCTAAATAGAGTATTAAATTCGGATTACATCTAGCTCTAACCTTTGTCTGTATTACTGTTGTGTATTTTAAATATATTGTGTGTGTGTTTTATGTGCAATATACGTGGATTTGTTACATTAGCTGCTTGTGGTTTTTCTACTGTGCCAAACCTTACAACAAACCGCCCCCTTCAAACGACATAAGCTGGTCGTTTACATTTTGGTCATTCGACAGCCGGATATCGTTTACATTTTGGTCCTTCGAACGCCGGATAAGGTTTCAAGTAATCATGAGTCAGCAGGGCTCCATCACAACACGCAGCAAGCTAAGGAAGCTAGCCGAACAGCAAGAAGCACGTAAGGATGACAGCACAACGGGCACCAGGTTGCAGTCCGAAAGGGGACCAGGTTCGCCGTCTGTGGCGCCGACCATGGCATCAATGGATCGCCGGAAATCGCCGCAAAGCAGAGCTTCATCCAGACATAGCCGCAAGAGTGTCGATTTCTTGAGAAAAAGAATCGAATACGAAGCCGAAAAGGAACTAATCGAGCTAAAAAAGGAACTAGTCCAGCTAAAGGAAAACCTCCTCAAGAAAAGAGTGGAGGCCGACATAGCCGAGATAGAGGCAGCTACCGAGAGCGACCACGACGCCTCCAATTCAGACGCGAGTACAGCACAGCGGGTCGACCAGTGGATAGATACGACGCCGCAAGTTGGCCAACAGGAAACAGTGTTGCGTAATCCAGTTAGTGTTTTACGGCAATCGAGTACAGTGTTGTGTCAACCGGATGCAGTGTTGTGTACCCCGTCTGAGGAGCGCAGGCCCATGGATGTGGCCGCGCCCCGAATCCCTACCGTGAGTTATTCACAAACCGTAAGTACGCTTGATCCGACTACATACCGTAATAATGTGTCGCACATACTAGGTACACCCGTGCCGGTACCGTATTCGAGTACGATACCTAAAGCACGGACGCATACACCGATGCCTACCGAGAGAGTTACGTCCCGATTACCGACCAATAACCCCGTCTTTACCACTCCGGCCGCAAGTGGACCTCGCGTTTCGATACCCGAGTCGGATTCACAGCGGCAGTTGAAGTACGGAGATGATGTTAAAGAAAGACGGCGGGAGTCTTCGGTTGAAAGGGACTCTGTGTTAGATAGGCTGGCAGAGGCAATAACCAGTATGGGGAGACCGCGACCGGTACCGCGACAGGCGTACGAATTACCACATTTTAGTGGTGATCCATCCGAGTGGATATGTTACAAAAATATGTACTGGGATACCACTCAAGAGTATAGTTATAAAGTTCACGAGAACTTAGCCCGGCTTAGAACGTCTTTACACGGCGAAGCTAGAACCTCAGTGGAGGATTTATTAAGTTCAGGTACGGATCCCAACGACATAATGCACGCGCTCGATCAAGAATATGGTCACCCGACTTTAATATTACAAAGCGCGTTACAAAAGATTAGGGACCTACCTAGAATATCGGAAAGCTGCCGCGAGCTTAGAAAGTTCTCGTCAACCGTGCGAAATGTAGTAGCCCTACTTAAAAATATTAAAGCTGACGGCTATCTTAACAATCCACAACTAGTTAGCGAGCTATTAAACAAGCTAACTCCTATACAACGCGCGCGATACGGGGACTTTGCCATGGGGTTAGATAACGTGCAGGGGGTGGACCTAAGAGTCTCACCTAACCTAGAATAATTATCTCACTTTTTAATACAATTAACGCATACAACGTCGTATTATTTACAGCCATCTATAATAGAACCTAGTGCTTCTAGGCCCCCAATTAGGCAACAGGAACAAGTCTTCGGTCAACGACCCATGAATACCGCGCGTCAACTATTCAGTAGGCCACAGCTGACTCATAAGATAAATACACAGAGTGATGAGTCTAGTATCGTACCTAAGAAATGTATCGTATGTCAAAGTGAACATACTATAGAAAAATGCGATACTTTTAACAAAATGACAGTTCAACAGCGATGGAACATCGTAAAAGAATTAAACACGTGTTTCAAATGTATAGTAAACAAACACAACAAAAGGTTTTGCCGCGCTGATAAATGCAAAAAATGCGGTTTTTCCCACCATACATTATTGCATGCCGATAAGCAATACAATGCGAGCGATAAGCAGGTAGATAAGCCCGAAACCGTAACAAACATCGGTGAATGGCATGCTTCGGCATTGTTAAAAATAATCCCAATAGAATTGTGTCATGACAAAGACAACAATAGTCATTGTTACGCATTACTGGATGGCGGTGCAACCGTCTCCTTGATAGATAAGACCATTGCTACTGGTTTGAAGGGCCCAAGTATACCCCTTTCATTGAAGACAGCGGGCGGTCACGAGATCACTGACCCAACGTCGCGAGCGGTTGAAGTAAAGGTCAAAGGGCCAAACGGACAGTGCCACAACATTAAATGTCGCACTCTAAGTGATTTAAATTTGCCTTCTCAAACCGTCTCTACCGTAATGCTTAACGACAATGCCCACCTCCGCGACCTGGGATGCGTGGAAATGAGGGGCGCCAAACCGCTGGTATTGATCGGGCAGGACAATTGGCAGCTAGTTGTAGGCCGGGACGTCCGTCAAGGAAAACCCGGTAAACCAGTTGCCTCCCTTACCGAGTTAGGTTGGGTCATACATGGTCCGTTCGACCATAAAGATTTAAAAAGCGAACAAATTAACTGTACGGCAGTTTCCCTGCCTGACCTGCATGACCCAGTTAAATCTATCGAAGCGATAGGTATTTCTGAGAACGTACGTATAAACCAATCAGATGAAAGGGCCTCAGAAATACGAGATAAAACCAACCACCGTGTACCAGATGAATCACAGTGGGTAGTAGGTTTGTTACGGAAACATAGCAACATAATACCTACCAATTATAACGGTAACCTTTTGACCGGACCCGACCTATTATTACCTTTTCAAGAAAAGGAAGCCGAGACTTGTTTCGCTCGGCTTAGTAACCTGCATCGCCTGGAACAGACAAAAATACCAGGGTTGTATGGGCTAGATCTAGACAAGGATCTAGATCTAGATCTAGATTTACAAATGTTTAGCGACGCAAGCAAACAAACATGCGCAGCGGTCGCGTACCCAGTGGGCTACCGAGATAGTAACCAAGCGTCAGTGACGATGTTAGGTAGGGCTCGCGTAGCCCCACAAAAAGTAGTCTCAATTACAAGGCATGACTTACAACCAGCCTTATTAGCTAGACTATCGGACCGAGGCAACTGGCACTGGGTTCCTTCCGCGGACGACCCCGCGGGCAAAGCAACCAGGTCGTCTTGGCCCGAGAACCATACGGCGTGGCTGTGCGGCCCCCCGTTTTTATGTAATCCACAGGAGCGGAGGCCGGTGTGTCGAGAGGCTGAGTCAGCAGAAGTGGACTTGGAGCGCATTCAGCGGGTCCACTCTACGGCAGCGACGCCGGCGCACGCCTACCGTGCGGCGCCACTCAGCTACGAGCGCTACACGTCGTGGGCGCGTAGGAAACGCGTCACGGCTCATCGTTGTCGGCCGATGTCGTAAGCGTCGGCCAACACAAGAACTACAGCAGCGCGATCAAGAGGAAGCTCACAACCATCTCACAAGGTTGTGCCAGGATAATAGCTTCAGTGAAGAACGCACTACGAAGTACGCTCAGGGAGCGTGCCCCACGTGAGGAGGTCCTTTACACCCTCCTCACAGAGGCCGAGCTCATCATAAATAGCCGGCCTCTCAGCTACGTCTACGATGACCACAACCAGCCCGTGGTCCTGACGCCGAACCACCTACTCCTTGGCACTGCGTCCGGGAGCACTCCGTTCGCGCCGGGAGACATCGAGGACGTCGACTCCCGCTGTCAGTGGCGGCGTGTGAACGCGCTCGCCGACATGTTCTGGCGTCGGTGGCTACGGGAGTACCTACCTACTCTACAACGTCGAGAAAAGTGGACAAATAACGTACCAAATGTGAGTGTCAACGACGTAGTGGTTATCGTAGATAACACAAAAAAACCGAAGTGAGTGGACTAAAGGAATAGTCAAAAATGTGTATCACGGAAGTGACGGGATAATCCGTGTAGCTGACGTAAGAACAATGAATGGGGTCCTGCGTCGGCCCATTGTTAAGTTAATTGTGCTTCCCACCGTCCATGTGTAATGCGGCGGAACCCTTTTACAGGGGGTGGAATGTTAAGGAAGCACACTAAATACCTACCTAATAAACTGATTATTGTTAGTAAGTACATCTGCACATGTTAAAATAGTATCAAGTCGAATCATGTGTGGATATTAATCAAGTCGGGACATGAAGTCCAGTAGGTAGCATCAAATCTGGAAAGTTTTGGCCCAGTTCTAACATGTCAACTAATATAGAATGTTTCGAATAAATGATCCGACAAGTTAGAACAAGAAAGTCTATTAAAATCAAAGATTCCTGACACAAAATCAGGTCTCTAGCAATAACCAATGTACCTATAGACACCGACTTAACTAAAAGATGTGTTAGACATTTGTCCGTGTCTACAGGTAACTAAAAATACCTTATTTTCTCTTGTTTACCTGTCCTTATGTAATAAAAGGTATATAACTCCGTTGTCAGTCATAATACAATGTTTTGATTATGACTACAACACTGACTAGACTATTTCCCACCTGAATACCTATTTAAAACCATGAGAATACCTATCTGTGTTTATAATTACGTAATCCATTGTTCTAGAAGTAATTATCATGTCATAACTTGCACCTGCGCAACCCTGCCTCCCTCATTTGTGTAAACACCCTCGTCATAGCAAAATGGGAAATACCCAGCTATACCCCGACCCTCTGTCGCGTCCCTGAATAGCGAACTGCCCTGTTGTATAGGAGCAAATTATTGTGTTTGCACAAGTGGTACCCGCTACTTGCCCTATAGTAAAAATCTACTTAAGGTATCGGGTCTGATTTTACAATTGTAGTTGCCTAGTACTAGTTGCCTAGTACTCTCTTAGAAAGTCTCAGGTTCTTAGTCAGTTGAGCTTTAACTTCGTTCCTACAAACATCTCGCTACTTGAGGTATAAATTCGTGCTAAATAGAGTATTAAATTCGGATTACATCTAGCTCTAACCTTTGTCTGTATTACTGTTGTGTATTTTAAATATATTGTGTGTGTGTTTTATGTGCAATATACGTGGATTTGTTACATTAGCTGCTTGTGGTTTTTCTACTGTGCCAAACCTTACAACAAACCGCCCCCTTCAAACGACATAAGCTGGTCGTTTACATTTTGGTCATTCGACAGCCGGATATCGTTTACAACAACGCTTCCTAAAATTTACTTACTAAGAAGTAGGATGACCTTCATCATCATCATCAATCTTTGAAATATAGTTTGAATATTCAATAAAACTTGTTACCTACGCTCGCACTCATCGACACGTGTACAGAGGGCGCCGCACTCTATAGGCCAAAGAGCGGTGGTTGGCCGACCACTGCTAGCTGGTCGAAATGATAACTTCCCTACCTAATTTATTAATAAGCATTTTGTGCACTACGTATTCTTTGTGTGTGCACTACGTATTTTTCAGTGAACATTAAATATGTGGGGACGACAAAATACGAAAATATTTTTTTTTGAATGGCAATGGTATTGGAGGATAATTATTTTAAAACCATAAAATACCTAGATCCAAAAAATTTAATACAATAATAAAAAAAAACGATAAACCTGTTGGAATGTGGGTGAAGTTAACTTGCTATAGGTCCATCTCTGCCGAAAACTTCGGACGAAACAGGTGTGATTTAATGTGTTCTAAAATAAAATATTTTTTAAACAATTGTAATAGTACCTAATCAGGTATGTATATTGTATTAAAAAAATTTTTTTTTAGCATTGGCCGTCTTTGGTTTTGCCAATCAGCTGACCAGCTATAGTGATAAATTGAATATTTATTATGCATTTGTATAATAATTTAATTTTTTTTATAGACTGGGAACGTCATTACTTACATTATTGTCAGATTGATTGAAATCCACACCCTGTAAGTAAGATTATCGACATCGAGATGTAGGTCTGTACTACAAAGATATTTTTTTCATTAAGTTTTTATTTAGATACGAAATATTTTACTAGATAATTGAGAAAAATTATCAAAATGACTTTCAACAGCAGCAAAACCTTTGGGTTTTGATTCTAACGTCCATTAATTAGAGATTAAATACCTAGTAAAGATATTACCAATTTTTTTAACATTCATAGTTTCAAAGGGCGGATGACTGAATAGAGGCAATTTGTAAAAGGTTTCTATGACTACAAGCTACACAAAATTACATAAAGATTTTTTTCTAAAGAAGCCCTTTATTATAGGGTCGGGATCCCAGGCCCACAGAAACTGATTCGGGGAAAACTTTAAATTGTATTTGTACGTGATGAATAAATAAATAAAGACTAAAAAATATGTTTATTTTTAACATTCTTATACATACTAAGTTGACAATTATTTTGACAAAATTTTGTAATTTGTGGAGATCTGAAGTCTAAACTAAACCTAAGCCTGTAGTTTAGAACTTCAGGTCCCCCATTGTAACACGTAGTAAAGATTATCAACGTGGTACTGGTTGATGGTGTGTGCTGGTGCATGTTTGATTGAGTGTGTGTGTGTGAGAGTGTATGTGTACGCGTGTGTGTGTACATATGTGTATGCCTACTTATTTTCACACACAATGTTTCATAAATATTACATAATATAATTAATATGTACATGTGCATAGAAAATTAAATATAAATATTACATTATACGTAGACATAATAGAAAAGAATATAAATATAAAGAATTCAATAAATAATATTTACAGTTATAATACCTTATCACTTGATTATCTTAAGGACTTGTTCAGTTTCGGCGTAGCTTTGATCTAGTAACTATTTGTTTTTTTTTTTTTTAGGTTAGGTTTTTTTTTTTAATACGTTGCCCCACACTAGGAATTTCTCCAGTTAGCACTTGCTCCTCATAAAGTTTTGAGGAGATATATGTATAAAGTAAAGACAATCTTCTAGATTCAGGAACAAAAACAAATATGGATAATTACAATAATACATGGGCAACAGGCATTCTTATCCATATAATATGTTAAACTATAAAACATAACTTCCGTCCGCCTGTAGAAGCGCTAGGTAATAACTTGTTTTTTTTTTTATGGATGATAAAAATGATTTCTGGATAACTTTAACAGATAATTCTCAAAATAATATTTGTTGCACTTAACTTAACTTTTTGTCTCAGAAAATTAATTTACGGTAATTTATATTTATTAATTAATAATACTACAGCTTGTAGCCAGTATCTGCAATATGAAGATACTATATTTCATAAGGCAATATCACCAGAAAAGCGACTTCCGCATCGAAAACCGAATGCGGTTAACCGCTGTACGTGCACCACCATACACTATTACCACAGCCTATAAACCAATATTGGTTTAAAGAAATGGTGGTGGTTTGGTGGTTAATTTGCTACATTTGGTTAGCGATTCGAATACGCGCGATCTTTGTGTCCCATAGTAATAGTTTTAATTTTTTTAAATAGTTCACTGAAAAAAGATACAAATGCGCGCACTTGTACAGAAAGCTATAAGTACGTCACTTTTTTCATGATTTCAAACCGCTTGCGTTTAATTGCAGTTCGTGCTAAGCTTAAGTGCTCCGCGTTCCAGAAGCTGTTCGAGGGCGGCTTGCTGTTTGAGTCTAACTGAATCTTTCTAAACGAATGTTCCACAGGCACCGGTTGTCGTACTGTTCTGTGGCAACGGAGCATAAAACTACAGAATACAAAACATTTTTGGAAGAACGCGTAGACGCGGACTCCAGCTTGGCGACCCGACGACGTGGTGACGCCGTATTATACGGTAGTAAGTTGATTTAGTTCCGTGAAATATAAGAACCATTACCATCTCATTACAAGTTTTGTAATGAGACGGTAAGTTTTATCTGAGATACACTAAGTTTTGAACCTATTTTCAACTGCGGTAAAGTCTAAGTAATTTGAAAATTGACAAATTAGACTCGGTTTTAAAGTCATTTTTTGTATTTAGAACTTCAACGCTATCGAAGTACAATTCTAAGGTCAAAAAATTCTCGCTGATTTAAGAATGATTTTGAAATTGACAATTTTACCTTACCAATAGGGATGTTGACTAAAAAACCGCGAGCCCCCCCTCCCCAACTTTAATGCGTTTTATCTAAACCATTTTTTATTAATATGATAAAGCAAATAATACGTGTTATACACTTTTATTATTATCTGATTGATGGACTATACAGTTTTTTTTCCCCCGTCGACATCCCAATTAGGTTATCTTGTGACATTTTTTCTTCTAACTCTCTGTACAAATCAGTGTAGAAACTGTACAATTTGTAAAACAAAAGTAGAATATTAAAACAATTGCAGGAACTCAGTGTTGCCTTCTAAACAAAACCCTTCGTAGGGAGGACAGATAGATTACGTGATAAGGCGATAGTGATTCTCTTAATCGAGTCGCCAAATAAACAACAACATTGCCTCAGAGATAAATGTGAGAGAAAAGAGATATTTAAAGAAATATACTAAAGAATTACAAATGCTTAATCAAGCTAGCTAGCTTGATTAAGCATTTGTAATTCTTTAGTACCAACGAAAAAATATTCACAATTAAATGTTCAATTATTGTGATTCAATTTGCTTTTTACTTTCCAAAGTTATTTTAGGTTTTTCGTATGTTACACTTTCTCGCATGCCGCATAAATATTATTTACTCTTTTTGTAAAGTATTACTTAATATTATGAAATCTAAATTTATATATTAATGACAGACTTGACCCACGTGCACGTGCCTAGAAATCAAATGTTATTTTATGATACTACTACCTACTCTACTACTTTATTTATTTATTTAAACTTTTTACACAAAAAAGTACAAAGGCGGATTTAATGCCTTAAGCATTCCAGTCAACCAAGGGTGGTGAAGAGATTAGATGACAGGTGGTTTGTTTGAGAGGAACAAAAAAAACATTTTTTATTAAAATATATCATTAGAAATAATACAATACACAATAAATACAATATTTACAATGTTTGTAAATATGTGAGCACCATGCATCTATCACATAATTAATTTATGTCCTTCATTTTTCATTCTTTTTAACTAACGTGGTATAGTAATCTTATTCTAGGTGCATCGTCTTCACATATAATTATATAATTAATGTATACAGAATATTGTGAAAATATTTTAAAAGAGTAACGGTGGAGTTTCTTGCCCATTCTTCTCCATACGAAAACGACCTTTTGGAATGGGCGACTAGAATCAATTATTATATCTTTTTTTTGTAAATGTTGACGTTCATAAGTGCCTTTTTTGTGCCTAAATGAAATAAATTATTTGACTTTGACTTTGAATACATATTTAATAAAAAAATATATATCTATATTATATATACATATATATTATACATATTTACAAATTCAAGGGAGAGAGGTGTTGAGATGACTATTCATTTTGACAAAAAACTGCAATTTCCGCTTAAATGCATACCGACTGGTGGCCGTCCTGATATCAAGAGGAAGCGCATTCCGTAGAAGAATGGACTGAATATGAAAGGAAGAATGAATAAAGTCAGAAATATGAGAAGGACAAAGTAGGAGAAGATTGTTAGAAGAACGCAAATTCTTAGTCTGTGAAGAACATATATTGGAAGTGAGATATAGGATAAGAAGGAGGAGTGGGAGAGTTGAGAAGGGAGAAAAGCGTGGTCAAAGCGCGCAAACTTCTTCTTTGGCGAATGGACATCCATTTGAGCTCAGACCTATAGCTCGACACGTGATCATAATTTTCCTGAGCTTGAATATGAACCGGATACAATTGTTGAGCAGTCTGTCGAGCGTATCCAGCAAAACCGAATTCAAGTCACCATAGTCGTAGCTACTTTCACTAACAAAATAATGCTTTTTTTTTATATTGTATAGCTCGACCAATTAGTTATCAATTCATAGATTTTAACTGTCGCTGACGAACACAATAACTATATAAATTAAGTAGATAAAACAAAAATGATTACAACAATAAAACAATTGTTTTCTGCATAAGGTCAAGTCCGTTGGTGAATAATGTGCATATTAGACTCCAACCGCTGTTTATACATTATATATACAGTTAAGTACCTAACGGCGGCGTGTCGTTGGAACAGCTGCTGAATAGGTACTTCCCGTTCACCTAGAACCATGAAATTTAACGGGAAGCAAGGTCTCACAACACATGTAAACGAAGAGTTCGCAAATTTTTAATTTGTTGTTTTATCACATCAAAAAAATATTATTTTGGGATTACAAACTTACATTTGCAGTTGGAGAATTGACTGTCATGTATCGATTTATAGGAGAAAAAAAATTCTACTACAAAGTTAAGTTTGTTATTGGGATAAATTCATTTCAACTACGGAACCCTTCATTGTGCGAGGTCTTGATGTGGCTCACTGGTAAAGAGCACGCTTATCATCCACGAGATTGTGGGTTCAAATCCTGGCATGTACTAATATGAATTTTTCAATTCATATTACGTACTTTCTGAGTTTATCTTGGACATTACAGTTAGCGATGAAGGAAAAATATCGTGAGGAAACCAAGTGAAGTTAATATAAGTTTGAACCTTTTCTGCATGGGACCTTTTCTGGATAGGCCTTGGCCCTGCAGTGGGACAGAAATAGGCTGGTATTATATTATTGTATTATATAATAACATAATACCAGCCTAGATGCGCCCCCAGTTTCACCCACTTAAGTCTCGATGCCCTCAATTTTGGGATGAAAATTATCCTATGGCGGAATTCTGCACCCTCATTGTGTAATACACAATTAATCACAATCTGAATCATTTTGAAACAGATTGCTTAACCATTGCTTCATAACTCCGACAAAAAAATCTGCTCAACAACGTAAATAACGCAATGAATGTATGTAGTTGAACTGACAAAATTAAACAGTTTGATCTCAATATTTACGAAAATGTTTTACGCTATTAGAAAGCAGGTCATGGTCTACCCATGTGCCAAATTTGACCCAAATCGGTTCAGCCGTTTCAGCGTAAAAGCGTAATAAATAAGTGTAAATTGTCCATGTTTTTTATGTTTATGTACTTACTTGGTGTTTATCGTTTATAATTGTGTATGTTATAACAAAATTATTTTATTTATCCATCTATCTATATTTCGTGAAGGTGGTTCTAGCTGAAGCAATATTTAATTATTTTAATTTAGGGTAAACAGAAATCTATTACATACCCAGTCCGAGGTCTTTGAGGCGCTGCATGCTGAAACACAGGCTATAAGCCTAGTTCGGCAGCAGCTGCTAATAATTGGACTGAATTACTTTTAAGCATAAAAAGTAGCTAAGACAAATTGTGTTACGTGTCTTTTGGTCTAATAATATTAAATAAAATAAGATTTATGAACGTAAAGATATTTTATTTTGCAAATACAGGTACAAGTCATGGTGGTACATAATATCAATACAGAAACAGCCATATTTTGCCAAGTACAAGGCATGCAAAAGTATAGAGATTACAATTAAAATTAAATATTTACTATTCCATTACATAATACAATTTTAGTTCATCATTCACTTATAATTTTCAATTCATTCAATACATAAAATAATTCTGATTCATCAGTCAATAATAAAATTAATGTCACAATTTCTAATAGTTATTTAAATACAATATATAAAATAGTCAAACAATTTCTTTTTCCAATAAAAAATCTTCAACCCTATAATAAACTTTGTCTACTAAAAAGTTCCTAAGTCTTTTTTTGAATAATGTAAAATTATAGTCCTTCCAACAACTTGGTCTTTTATTATATATCACCGGTGCCATGCAGCAGACACCCTTGCGCATCAGAGTTGTTCTAGCACTAGGGATACATAGGCTACTATTGTCACGCCTATTCCGTGGAAATACGTCAGCCATTCGTGCCAAGCGATCCGGGTTTAATTTTACGAACACGCCAATTCTAAAATGTACAAACTTGGTAGGATTAATAATTTATATTGTTTAAAATATGGCACGCAGCTATCCGTGCTTTTCAATTTAAAAATAGACCGTATGCATCTTTTTTGTGCCTTAAATGCAGTTTCTTTTTCTGTTGAGTTGCCCCAAAAGATAACTCCGTATCGCAGATGGCATTCAACTATACCATAGTACGCAGTAAGGCATGCATCCAGATTTACAATAGCCGATAAGGTATATAGAGCATATGCAGATGAACTTACTTTCTTGCAATGATACTCAATGTGTTGTTTCCAGCTAAGTTTTTTATCTATTTCTAGCCCAAGAAATTTAGTACTAACTACCTCGTTAATGTTATTATCGTTATATTGCACCTTGAGCTTGTCCGTATCTGTCATGCGTTGGTTAAATTGGATTATTTTTGTTTTATTTAAATTTATTCTTAAGTTATTTTCCTCTAACCATTTTATAATAAATTTTAACGAATTATTAATGTCACTTTGGTATTTATCAACGCTTTTCGAAGGTATTGTCACGGTACTGTCATCTGCGAATAGAGTCAATGGTTGTTCAATCCATTCCGGTAAGTCATTAATATATACTATAAATAACAAGGGACCCACTCCACTACCCTGAAGTACCCCTAACCTAACTTTTCACACTTTGATCTAAATATCTTGTCATGTTTATTAATTACATTTATCCTGTTGATTTCGGTTATTTGCCGTCTATTTTGTAAATAAGATTTAAAAAGTTTTAAAACATTACCCCTTATACCATAAGCTTCCAGTTTTTTTAGTAGTGTAGGATGGGACGTAAACGTAAAACGTGGAACATAAACGAGGCAAAAGGAGTATGTAACGATCGTAGCAGGTGGCGTTCTGTAGTTTCTGCCTACCGCCATGGGAAGAAGGGGTGAGGGTATGTATGTATGTAAAAATCTGTTTATTCTTTTGCAAAAGCAGTAATTTAAAAAAGTTTTTTTTAGATATGAATCTGTCTAATAATTTTTTGGACACGCGTACGAGTTTCTATCAAAATCATATTTAAAACCCTTGACACGAAATTCAAAAGTCATTTATTGAAACTAGGCTGAGTATCAGCACTTTTCGAACGTCAAAATTACATAAGACAGTCCTCCAAAACGCCCACCCTTCACCACTTCCTAGTGCTTTAGCTGGGAAGAAGTAGTGGCGCAACAAACTGCCCAGCAGTACAGCTGTCTGTTCAGTTAGAAAAAAAAAACTATAAGTATAATAGTATGCAAAAGTAAGTGTCCTTTGGTTTATCTTTCTGAAATTTCTCAGTAGCAGCCCGGAGTCTGGATTTGTGCCCGGTTGATGACAATAGGCTCGCCCCCTATTACATGGGATTTAAACATAACTGCCGTAATGTATAGGTGTACTATAGGTACACCTCTGCCCAACCCTTCGTGGAAACAAGGCGTGATGTTATGTTATGTTAGTATGCATAACATAATTTACATAACGCAACACAAAAAATAATTTAAATTATAAATTAGTAGCCATATTGAGATATGGCTACTAATTTAGCCTTATTAATTTAGGGGTGTGTTAGCTGAGGCTAACACACCCCAATATACGAACCAAAAATATCGAGAATTGTACTAAGGCAGAATTTAAAAAAAATAAGACTAAACGTAAACAATATCTAAATAAAAACCTCCAGTCATAAAGGACGTGCCCGCTATCTAAAGCTGTAACTGGAAGTTATAAATGATAAACTAGGACCATCGAGATAAAATAAATAAACAGTTATTTACCATAACAATAACAAAATCATGATCAGCAAGACGACCAGTCACCACAAGCAGCACCCGTTCACGAGCTTAACGCAAAGATCAGCCATTACCCCCCTCGCCATATTTGAGGGAAGGAGGCAACCCGACCCCCGACGCTACCGCAAGCAGTGACATCTAAGGGAGCATGACCAAAAATAATATGATCAATTATCGAGGTCGCTAGCTAACCACATATTGCAATACAACTCATAAATAAAAAAAAAATTGTATTGAGTAGATTATTTCAACAATAAATGTATAAATTCAAATAAAATAAACAATCTCATAACACAATATAGTAAATATACAACACGAGTTTTATCATTACATTTTCCTAGTAAAATATTCCGAAGTTATTTTTGTACCTGTTTAATTTGTGTCATATGAAACCCACTCGCTCTTTATATTATACTAGCTACGCCCCGCGGTTTCACCCGCATAAGATTCGATCCCGTGAGAATATCGGGATATCATATGTGGTAATCCAGGTTGTAAACTATCTGTGTGCCAAATTTTATCCAAATCCGTTCAGTGGTTTTAGCGTGAAGAAGAGACGAACATACACACTCACAAACTTTCGCCTTTATAATATTAGTAGGATGAATCGTCTACCGTGTGTTAAAAGGGTGGGTAGAAATATATTTCTGCATGCCAAAAACTATAGCAACAACTTTTTATTTTTTACTAAGTAAGTTAAATTTTCAGTTATATTGGCTTAGTATAAAGCCTATATAACTGAAGGGTGAACAGAAGAATTACGAAAAGGTAGTAAGGTACTGAATACTCTCTATTTTGACTACCGCACCAATTGCTAATCGACTGTTCACTAAGAACACTTTGAGAAAATAGAAGATGCACGCTGACACATCAGTCGATAATGATGCACCTCCGTCAAACTAGAAGGCTCACCAGCAATATAACATAATTAAGTACTCCAACCTACATTATCACACCTAAATAATACTTACTTACACACCGAATTACTCAATGTCCGACAATTATATATATTAAAAATGGTACTGAAACAACATAAAATCATAACACAGACCCCGGAATACTCGCAGCTTCTCAAACGTCGAGTTTTCAAGTGTCCTTCAATAAGGACGCGTACAATTTTTGCACAACACATGCAGGAATTCTTGCTCAGCCACATATACAACAAAGCGGTAGGAAAGTGTGGTATCAGTAACTCTAGAACAAGCCAAGTCAAAAAGATTGTTCGCAAATGGCTGCTAGCCCAATCATATGGTGAATCTGAATCTCTTTTAAAGGTAATTTCATAATACACGAACACATGCCTACACACACACTCTCTCTCACTCACAAACACTCACTCACACTCTTACACATAGTAAACATTGCCTTAATATTCTGTTAACCTACTTTTGTTTTAATCTTATTTTTTTTTTTTGTGTTTTAATTGCATTTTTAAACCTAAACAATGTTGTAATTCCCTAAAAATTAACGTTTTTCATATGTATCAATGTAATGCGCATTTTCACTATATGGTAATACCACCCATTGACTCCACGAGACAGGCTCAACCTAGTGTGGAGTTCATAAGCAAAATGCTTCCTTTGCGTCTTATTTTGTTTTTGTAAACCTACTCGTAGCTATTAATGTAGACTATAAGGAAATGTAATCACTGTTTTTGGTAAATAAACATTTATTTATTATTTATTTAGAACCGAATAAAATGTCAAATGAGTTATCGATAGAATCTAAAAACTTTTAGACTGCTAAAAACATAATTATACTTATTGGCTTTGCCGTAGTCTAGTTAGAAGTAAGCCAGTACCAAGTAAAGCCGTATTAAAGGACCTCTTGCATACATTTCTTAAAAAATAAGTCGAAATACAAACATAACGAATCCCCAATCAGCAAATCCCATTTGAAGACAAAACCCTCTACTTACATCCATATATTTTATACAGAAACAATACAAAGGGGCAGATGTTAGCGTATTTACATATGCCCAAATATCTGTTGCGGCCGGGGATGGGCATTCTCGATAAAAACGAATAAGGGACCGAACCTTTTTAGATTCTTAAATCACGAAGATGGTCCGAATTACGTACATATAATATTGAAGGCATAACATAAAATCACGCCTGTAATCCCGCAGAGTCAAGCAGAGGTGTACCTTTTTCTCCAGTTATGTTTTAATCCCATGTAATAGGGGGCAACCATATTGCCATCAAGTGGGCACGAATGCAGACTATGGATTGAGAAATTCCAGATGTAAACCCAATGACGGTTTGCCCGACCCGGAAAGCGCACCCAGGACCTCATGCTCAGCAGTAGTGCTTGCGACCAATAGACCAGCAGCAGTCATTTGCAGTCATTTGAGAGGCATCTGAAATCAGAAAACACGTTTTATATATTTCCCTACTTAGGTTTTCGTTTGCTACTTACAGTAAGCACATTTAATTGCCCACGCCTATGTTATGTTTTGCTAGCTTATGCCTGCTGCTTCGCCCGCTTGGATATCAGAAAATATCCCACGGGAACATGCTGCCGGGGTTCAGAGTATCTTATGTCCTAACCCAGGTCATGGCCTATCCGTATGCCATTCATCTAAAACCGTTCAGCCGTTACGGCATGAAAAGATAACAGGCATTTAATAAATCTGTTTTAGAGTTCCGTACCTCAAAATAAAAAAATATAACCCTTAAAGGATGACTTTGTTGTATTTCAAAATCCTTTTTCTCCGGAACGCGTGGAGGCATCAAAATGAAATAGATATCAACAACTTGGATCTACGGTCTCTTGGAGCTGTAAAGAAAATCAAACTTCCAAGTAAACGCAATAAAAAAGTGGCCACTTATGCCGCGTTTTTTGACACGTTGGCCTAGCATCATGAAGTTTGGCGAGTAGCAAAGTTTTTTTTTTTTTAATATAGATTCTCTTCTTTTATATTTTGTGAATGTGAGAACGTTGTTGGCATAACCGACTTGTAGATCTGTCGATCATTTTCTATCCTGCTAAGTACCTGGTACTTGATGATAGGCCTACAGTGTCCTCTCATACCTATAAACACTGTAACTTGAAAAGATTGTAAATACCATTTACTTTTAAAACCTTATACAGACATACAGACAGACAGACAGAGTTACTTTCCAATTTATATATTATATTAGTATGGATTCCCATTTTTACCATAAGTAACAAAATAGCTTTTTATTCTAATTATAATCCTCAGTCACTTAATAAAATCTATTATTTATTATTTTTCTATTATTAAAATGTATTAATACTCTGAAAGCCAATATAAAAATGATTGGCCTAATTAGTTGCTTTCGAAAAGCTTTCACGTCTAAGTACTTACGGTAAAAACTTCCGGCACAGTTCCAAGCTAGTCATATTTTACGGGATCAAGGCAAGCGCGGTGAGGCTCAGGAGGCCAGTTCGGTAATTTATTTCAACATACATACATACATAAACTTACACCTTCTTCCCATGGGGGTAGACAGAAACTACAGAACGCCACCTGCTACGAGTACGACCCTTACACACTCCTCTGGCCTCGTTTACGTTCATACATCTGGTCATACACGCACGCCGGTTGCGAATACTACGCACCTGTCCTTTCTGAAGAATATCTTCTATAATATCACCAATAAGGTCAATATATGTATGTCCTCCATCCGGCGTTTCCAGTCACATTTGCTTTGTAGTGTTAGTCGCCTTTCATTCGTCTTTTCAACATGACCAAACCATCTCAGCATACCTTTTTCTATTTTTGTCACTATCTTTTAGCTCATACCGTTGTCTTATCATGTCATTCCTCAGCCTATCATTCATAGTCAGACCACACATGCTTCGCAAGGAATGCATTTCCACAGCATTTATTCTATTTTCATGCTTCTCTTGCCACACCCAGCATTCACTTTCATACATAAGCGTGGGCCATTGTGAACAGCCAGTCAAGCTTTTTTGGACATCAACTAGTTTGTCACGATCAAATGAATAGCACCATTCACTTTATTTCCCGCATTTACTCTCCTTTGTACGTCTTCATCAATCTTCCTATCCCTTGTAAACAGTGAGTCCCAAGTATGCACACTCACTTACTTACTCCACACTCTTATCATTTATTTTCACATCACACACCCATACATCCTGTCCTCTTTCAAACACTATAACCTTCGTGTTATTCACATTTATATTCATCCCAATCATCTTATATACTTCATCCATCACAGTCACCATGTCTTGCAACTGTTCTGCTGACGATGCAAGTAGAACGTGATCATCTGCATAGAGAAGGCATTTGACAGGCAACTCATTCATCCTCAATCCGCACTCACCCTCTTTCAAATCTGTCTGACAACCATCCATGTACAAGTTTAAAAGCAACGATGACGCTACACAACCCCTATCTAACACCTCTCGAGTTGCAAAACCAGTTCGTGTATGCTCCATTTATCCTAACACAAGCACTGAAGTCCTTGTATAAAGTCTTGTAATAGGCCTTTTCCAAATCAACGGAAGAACAATAAACTTTCTTGTGCTTTGCCAGATGGTTTCGGCTATGCACCTTAGGGAGAAGATCAGCAGAGCTATTCTGAAACCTTCTCACCGTGAAAACTTAGGTGAAGTGAGCTCGGAGTGAGCTGTCCCTAATATCAGGTGGAATGACAGCTCACTTCACCTAAGTTTTCATGGTGAGGTTATTACAGAATAGAATGGCTGATCCATAGATAGATTGATAGATTACTCTTTATTGTACACCATAAAAATTACAGACATACATTTAGAAAATTTAAATAGGGTGACTCAATGGGCGGCCTTATCGCTTAGAGCGATCTTTTACGGGCAACATTTGGATGGAGTAAAGATATGGAGGGACAATACTGCAGGTAGTCAGTGGTGTACCATTTACATATACAATAAATACATACATATATAAAGCATAAGTTCCATATAGCCCATCCCCTCTCTAAATCCTGCCTGCACATCCCATATTTTCTCATCTGTCACTCTTATCGCTCTTATTAATACTTTCGCATACAGTTTGCCGACAACACTCAAAAGACTAATGCCGCGGTAGTTTTTACACGCCTGTTGAGACCCTTTACCCTTACATAGCGGTACGATTCCAGCCTTGCACCAATCATCCGGCACACGGCCATGTCTCCAACACATATTACAAATCCGGCATAACAGGCTTGCTACCACCCTGTCACCGCCCTTCGGTATTTCAGCAGACACTCTGCCGAACCCTGCAGCTTTCCCAACTGTCATCCCTTTCAGCGCTCTTACAATCTCATCAATTTCTTTTGCTTTCTCTTCAACTAGCTCTGAGTTTGGGTCTTTAAAACTGGCGTCTGCCCATTTACCCACTCCTTGCACACTATCCGGAGAACTAAATAAACTTTGAAAGTATCCCTTCCAGCGTTCCAAGACCTTACATTCTTCGCTTAGTAAACATCCATCTTCTGCTTCAAGCTTCTACAGCAAGTCCTTCCATAATCTTGGATTTATACTCAGACAGTGTAAAGACTTTCAGAGTACAGTAGTGGTTAGAATTATGTACAATACGCTACGGAGCGCACGCGGTACGGAGCCGTCTTGAAACGATTGCTATCGTTTGGAACCCGCATGAGGCTAAATACAGTATCATGGTGGAAAGAATCCAGAACAAATTCACACGTTTTTTGTTTTTTAAGCTGTATGGTGTCTATCCCTTCTTCCCACTCATGTACCCGAGTCTCTTTGTAATAGGGATGGTAGGGTACAGCAGGCTCCATCATCTACCCCGGTCACCAGGGAGAGTGGAACCGGCGAGAGATGTCGTGCGGTGTCCCACAGGGATCGGTCCTGGGGCCGCATCTGTGAGACATCGGATACGACTAGGTGCTGCGCGCCGACCTCCCCAATGGCGTCAGCGTCGTTTGTTACGCTGACGACACGTTGGTCCTGGCGCAGGGGAGGTCGCACCAGGTGGCGGCCGAACAAGCGACACACGGGGTTGCGACAATCGTGGCCAGAATCCGGCAGTTGGGACTCGAGGTGGCCTTGCACAAGTCTGAGGCCATGTGTTTTCATGGTCCTCGGAACGCGCCACCGTCGGGTTCCCAAATAACGGTAGGAGGGGTTCACATCGGCGTCGAGTCGATGATGAAGTACCTGAGACTCGTCCTCGACAGTCGGTGGAACTTCGTGGAGCATTTCCGACGTTTGGCTCCCAGACTGGACCGGGCCGGGGCTGCCTTGAAGCGGCTCCTGCCCAATCTAGGGGGTCAAAACGCCTCCTGCCGGAGGCTATACGCGGGGATCGTGCGGTCCATGGCCCTGTACGGGGCACCGGTGTGGGCGCGTTCGTTGAGGCGGCGGGCTGCCCGCCGGTTGAACGCGTCCCAGAGGGTCATGGCCATCCGGCTGGTCCGGGGATACCGCACGGTCTCCGGTGAGGCGGCGAGCCTCCTTGCCGGATTGCCGCCGTGGGATCTGGAGGCAAAAGTCCTCGCGCATATTTGGGAGTGGCGCGGGGAGGCGAAACGCCGGGGCTTGACTCCGATGCCGCGAGAAATCGCGGCACAGCGGACAGAGCTCCGACGGGATCTCATGGCGTCATGGAGAGTGCGATTGTCGCAACCCAGTGCTGGGCACGCCACTATTTCGGCGATAAGTCCCCTCTTTGAGGAGTGGCTGGAGAGGCGCCACGGCGTCCTCACCTTCCGCCTGACGCAGGTCCTCACCGGACACGGCTGTTTCGGGAGGTACCTGTTTCGGATAAGGCGGGAGGAAACGCCCGGGTGTCATCACTGCGTGGATCGCCCGGAGGACACGGTGGAGCATACGGTGGAGGTATGTCCGGCTTGGGCAGAGCACCGCCGTGTCCTCGTGGAGGCGATCGGTGGCGGGGATCTCTCGCGTCCGGCCCTGGTCCAGGCCATGGTACGGAGTGAGAGGGCGTGGGAGGCCGTCACCTCCTTCTGCGAAGCAGTAATGCTCGCGAAGGAGGAGGCGGAGCGCGTGAGGGAGAGGCAAATTTCGCGCCCTCACGCCCCTAGCCGCCGCAGGAGGAGACGCCCCGGGCGTCGGGAATCGATCGCGGATTCCCGGCCACCGTAGGCGCGGGCCTGCGGACGGTGAGCAATGGGTAGCTCGCCGTCCGGTAAGGACCAAGCCCGGGTCGACGGCGCATTGTGTTCCACGCGCGCATCAAAGAGATGTCAGCGAATGAAGGGGTCCGATGAGACCATTGCCTGCCGGGGTTGCGGGAAAGTCCGAAAGGGATACCGTGGCCCCCTGGCATTGCACAGGCAAGAGAAGGAACACGGGTGGGTTTTAGTCAGTAAGAGTCTGACACGCCCTCTCGCTCCACCCAGAGCGGGAGGAGTCATTTGATGATTTCCCACCCAAAAAAAAAAGGATACAGCAGGCTGGCGGTGCGGGGGGACATCGCTCTGTGTAGCTTAGTGTTTCGGGGGCTGCGCGGCTGGCTTCACCACCCCGATCTGTTGGCGGAGCTGGAGCTGCGCGCCCGGCTGCGGGGGCGCGCGTCGCCCAACACCAGCGCTATTGGAGCCACCCTGTAGGACTAACCTGAACAAGTTTGCCCCCTTGTCACGAGCCATAAGATTGTTGAATATTATATCAAGGGAGGTAGATATATTTCACTGCAGCCTGATGAAGTTCACAGAAGTAGCAGTGAAGTGCATTGAAAATGTTGAGTAGTGATTTTAATTGTATCTTCATGGTATTTGTAATTGTATTTTTTTATTGTATTTTTAATTCTATTCTATTTGTATTTTTTATGATTGTGTTTTTTTTTTTAATTGTACTTTTGGGTACCTGCTACCTACTTAATGTAAGTTAGATGTATGTGTATCTTTGTAGTAGTAACATTGCATTGGCGTCATAGCTTTTAAGGTTTTATTTACGAAATTTTGTATAAATAAATAAATAACTAGCTGCCCGCCCCGGCTTCACACGGGTAGCACTATGTGCACATGGCTAAACAGCTTTTATTATATTGAGCCAGTCTTGGTAAGTCATTTAGGGTGGGGTAGGTATCGTAGGAATGATAGGAATGGTAGCTAGTACCCGGCTTCACACGGGTAGCACTACACGGGTACTAGCAATATATGCTTATCTACGGCGCACATACCTACCTACTTACCGTACCCTACCTACCCTACCTACCCTACCCACCCTACGCTACCTGCCCTACCTACCATACCTACCATTCCTATCATTCCTACGATACCTACCCCACCCTAAATGACTTACCAAGACTGGCTAAATATAATAAAAGCTGTTTAGCCATGTGTTCATATAATATAATAATGATATTCCAAGTGACTTAAAAACTTTAGATCTTGTATTGTTTAAAAAAAAACTTCATAACTCTATTTTTTTTATTTTTTTTAAGTATACAGCTTAAAATAATTTACTGCCGGGAAACATTTGTAATATAACCTATAATATTTGCGTGCTAGGATACAAGCAAAACATGCTCCATAGTGTCCTTTTTAAGTATAACCACTTTATGTACTATGTATATTGCAAATAAATTTTATTGCTATTTATATTTGATTTCTATTCTATTCATGGCCAGAAATCATTTGTAAATTAGACTTACTTACAAAAAAGTACCCATAAGAACTCATAATTACAATTCAAAGGACGTACACAAAAATACGTGATCTTAATAAAGAATTACCAATCCACTCCCACTGAACCTGAGATTGAATGGTGGCCATGGATGGGATTCTGCCAACGACATGGACAACAGCGGTATCTTTACTTATCATCAATCTTTGGTTCATGTGTCCATACACATACACACCAAAAGATCTTAGTTCAGTTGTGCGAGCCATCTCGCACAACTGAACTAAGATCTTTTGGTGTGGGCAAAAATCAGAACTCACACCACCATCTTGTTTTTCAAAACAATTTCACACAAACTGTCAATTTGATTCAAGCGCCAAAAAATCCTTATAGCGCTCTAGTTCTTACAAGAAGCTAGTACCTACATACTAATTCCATGAGTTTAACCTGTGTGGTTCAAACGAAACAAGAAAATATTTATTGGTTCGTTTTTTGAAATATCTCCTACTCGTATACGATTTACACAGGGAAAAATCAAAAGCCAAAAACATATTCCCATAACATTGTGGCAGTATTTATCACAACGGCGGATTATATTCAACTGGATTCTGTTTGAACCGGGCGGATAAGTGCAGGCTTTCTTTTCTAAACAGTGAGCGATAACCTTGTCAAAGGGGTATACGTAGCTGTGATAATAGTAACTACAAACTTCTACTATTACAGCTCCCGTGAAGCCTTGGAAAAATCCACACGAATATTGAAAAGAAAAAGAAAATAGTAATTTGTTTGCTATTTATGTTCAGGAAACATTACTACGGAGGCGTACCTATTACCTAAATGTGTGCCGAAAATGTTTGTTTATTAAATAACACACTTCGTCAATTTGCCGTGATAAAGCCATTTCATGCAACTGTCAAAGAATGGTAGCTTTGATTCATTTGAATATAAGTATGGCCAATTTAATTGGGTGGTCAATTTGATAAATAATTAATTGCCCAGCCTTTACCTTTAGGTAAATGAAAAGATACAGTCTTTGATGGTTGCATAATGCACATTCTTCCTATCGTGACTCCAGAAAGTTCCTCTATAAACAGTTACGTAGTTTTCAAAAAGCGAAAAGCGAGCATTTCTTTCCATTGCCTTCTCAGGCAGTTTGACTGTTCCGTCGATAAGAGCGGGTTCACACGGAACCAGTCACTGTACAATTCCGCTCTCTACGAGTATTGGTCGCCTTGTGGACGTGCTGCAAGTCTTTTATGTAACAGTGCCTTCAGGGTATATATTTATCGTGCTCCAAATGTACAAAATAAAATCGGATAAAATAGGAATACAAATAACTACGAAGTAATACTTTTTCGGCTTTGACTGCCTTGTTGGTCTAGTGGTCGCAAGCGCTACTGTTGAGCATGAGGTCCTGGGTTCGATTCCCAAGTCAGGCAAAGTATTATTGGGTTTTTCCAACAGGAATTTCTCAGTAGTAGCCCGGAGTCTGGAATTGTGCCCGGTTGATATCAATAGGCTCGCCCCCTATTACATGGAACTTAAAAAACATAACTGGCGAAATGTGGGCGTACTACAGGTACACCTCTGCCCAACCCTTCGGGAAAACGAGGCGTGATGTTATGTTTTATCTAGGTAAAAAATCATTTACAAATGTAAGCATGCACAAAATCAGAATCTAAAGATTACAGCAAAAACAAAATAAAACAAAACCACTTCTTAACACTTTAGCGTGGAAAATTATACCTTGGCTTCATAGCCACTCTGTCCTACTCATTACCAATCAATCTGCCTGGCTTTTTCCCAACTATATTGGGGTCGGCTTCCAGTCTAACCGGATGCAGCTGAATACCAGTATTTTACATGGAGCGACTGCCTGTCTGACTTCCACAACCCACTAACTTGACGGCACGGTTGGCGCAGTAGTTTAAGCAATTGACTGCTGCACTCCGTGTTGAGGGTTCGATTCCCGCACGGAACAAATATTTGTAAGACCTACAAGTAGTTGTTCCGGGTCTGGCTGTTTGTGTATGTGAGTTTAAATGTTTGTAAACGCACCCACGATACAGGAGAAATTCCTACTGTGGGGCAACGTTTTTTTTAAAAAAAGAAAAGAAAGAAAACTGGGTAATACCATACCCCTTGGTATTAAGACTGGTTGTCAGATTTTCGGGCTTCTGACGACCCGTAACGACTGTCAAAGATCCACGAATGACAGCCGGAACCAACGGCTTAACGTGCTTTCCGAGGCACGGAGAAGTCTCGCTACGTAATGAAATTATGGTCACCCATCCACAGACCAACCCCGGCAAGCATAGTTTAACCTGATAATTCGACCCGTGCGGCAGTTATTACTTAGCCACGAGCTCCTTGTCCTACGCATTACCGTTATAACAATTAAATCTGATCTCTTATCACACGATTGTTTTCACCACTAAGGTCATCTGAACCCATACTACCAGAACCAACCCGTTTTTCAATTTAATAACAAGATTCTTATCGTTTTGACGGGCGAGAGCCGTTTCTTATACCTTACTTTAATTATTTGTGGACGCTCCCCGGCTCCCGAGCGATATTGCATTTCTACTGGAAGTACTTCTGATGGAATATTAATCCTTTCTGATAGACCTCAAGCCGGGTTGAGATCGTTGTTCTATGTAAGACGGAGATATTCCCAGATAGTGCTGTCTTTTTCTAGCAGGGGATGATAAGTGTGATGTTTTAGGAAGTAAGGATCGTCGGCGGTCTGGTTAGCATGGATTTTCTTGTTAGCGTATAAGTTATGGAGGGTTACTTCAGCTGGGAGCGGATAACTTAGGGTACAATTGTGGCGATTTTGAAAAATATTTTGACGGTAACGACGCGTAATCCGCGGAAAAATTGCTGTGAATCGTTATTTAGTGATTTTTGGCACAAGCGATGTTTGAACTTAGTATTTCTGAGATTACTTTTGGAGCAATGTCCTTGGTATTGACGGTTTCAATGGCTGAGCGCACAATATTTTCTAATGTCCAATTGCCTCATTCCCGCACAATAACGTCACCAGTAATACACTTATACTGGGCATTTTACCTTGATTGTGAACGCATAACATTAAAAATCTTCTGTAAAAAACGTTGGTGGCAAGCAAGGCCATAACGACCAGTCCTGTCTTCCCTTAAGCATACATGCAGTTTACAAATTGAAGACATCAATATCGTAGCTAATCCGCATTATCCAAATGTATGTAGACATAACGCCTTAGTCCGTGATCGTGACACACATGCTGTAGATGTTATGCTTATTCTATTACCGCACTGTTACCGGGTAATGTGCGTGCACAGCTGTGCCCGGCCCCTTAATTGCTCGTTCTTAATGCCCTGTGTGTTTGGGCTCGGACTTTGATGCACATATTACATCGTTCAAGCTTTCATAATGGCACATGCGTGATACGAGTATCTAACTGTTATTATATAGCACAAAGTCACAATAAGTGATACTATTACTTGTTAATCTTAGACATCTGGAAGGAACCTGGTCTTCACGAAGTTTTCCTTCTTCTACAAGGTGTAATTAAAATAACTGAAAATCTCTTCAGGGGTCGTTGTTCTTATTATTAGGAACAACTTTCTCTACGGGAACAAAAATTAAATCGCGAAACATAATCAGCTTGTCCATACACTTTTGTTCGCAAATCTAATTATCTCGACAAAATTTTTGTCGAGATTTCAGTTTTGTTCCCATAGAGAAAGTTGTGTAATCGTCTTCCTGCAAGTGTGCTGATTGACTTTTCTGTATGAGAAGATGTCTATGCCCTGCAGTGGCATGGCACATGCATGTCCTTAACAGGAAAAATATGGACTATGTATAAACCACCAACTTTTTCATTTGGTCAAACCTGTATTTTCAGCAAATAAATATATTATTCTTATTCTTAAAAACAATAACAGGCCGGTATGATAGACATAACATCACCTAGGACCATCACCAACCAATTTCGTTCATTTTAGAGCCCACATTGATGTGCGAGAGGCACTTCAAAATACCTATTTAATTATTGTGAATATGGGACTATATGGGTAATTTTTCTCAATTAATTTTAATGATGGTCTGGCAGTTTGAGTATTTTATGCGGCCTACCCAAATGTATTTTTTTTTGTATTTTTCGTCCTCGTCGATTCGTTAAGCTCCTTAAGTTCTGAGTTGAGCTACACTACCCGATTACTGACAAATGCTTGCACTGACTGGACAGGTCCACTCAAATCTGTAAAGAAAGACCACCTCAGAGATTAACCTGCATGGTCCTTGTATGGCCTGACCAAGATAATGACGTCTGGACTTTAAAAGAGACTGTGACCTCTGATTTTATATCGGTCTTTCTTCTGCGAGTAGTCTGTTATTTCTAACAGACTACTACCGAACTCTAAGTTACTAAATCTAAAACCATAATTTAATTATGACATGTAAAAGTGTTATTTGAACCAATTTACAGAAATAAATATTATTTATCAATTACCATTTAATATAAATCACAAGTCCAATTGTGTAATCCTATGAGCAATATTTGTGTATAATACATAATTATATAAGTAATCAGGTTCTCGAAAACGGCTCTAACGATTTCAATGAAAGTTGCATTATAGGGGTTTACGGCGGCAAAAATCGATTTAGCTACATAGGTAAGAGACCTAGCTAAATCGATTTTTTGCCCTGGCCCTATCTGGGAAAATTATTTTCTCTATTTTCAGCTGAGCTGAGTTCGGTCGCCCGGTACTATTTCTTGAATGTAGGGATAGCCCGCCTCATTGTACCACATTTTCCTTTGTCATAAAGGAAAATGTAACATATAAGCTAAACATCGAATAATACTTATACGAAAAGTATTAGCATCGATTGGAGCCCTTCACCACTTGATAGCACGGTAATTAATTTCGGGGAACGATTCATTGTTGAGGCAACGGCTAACAAATCGGCCATCTTACCGCCAAAACAATAAACATTTTCCTGCTACGGGATTTTTCCACATTACTTTTTGTGTTAAAAAAATATTACTCTGCATCTACGGGTATAGTAATTTAATTACTCGTAGATACAAAACCGCCACGTATAATTATCATAACACCAAAGAGGTTAACAAAGGTTCCCGCCAGCTTTGTGTTGAGTTCCATGTATTAGGAGCAATTGCCAAAACCAATATCAAGATCGGTACTTTCTCCCACATAATTCTTCTTTACAAATAATTGTAGTGATTGGTCTTAACTTTTCTACAACTTATACTAAGCTTAAATTCAGCTGAGTATTTCAGCTGCGTATTTAGTTCATTATAAAATGCTTCACCTACATAATACCATGTTTTCACACACAAGAATCTCTTGTGATTCCCTTATGAGCAGCCATCATTCCATGACACACTGTAACTGACGTGTCATGTTCCCGATTCAAGCCGTGCGTAGTAACAGGTTCCTATACGATCCCATATGTTCCCGTGCGGAACCAACCGTGCGATTCCAACAAAAAAAATTGAAAATCGCGCGCTTTTGTTTGCTGGATCGAAAGTATTTTTGAAAGAGTTTTTAACCGGTTTGTGGGACAAGATGGCGGTTGGAAAGGCTTTTAGGTAGCAGTTAAGTAGCTTCTTGGGAAATGATTTGTCAGGGAAATAATACCTTGTTACGTGTTTTTTCGCCTTATCGTTAGGCGAAAACACACGTAACAAGTTTCTGAAAACCTAGCAAACAAGGTGCAACAACGGTGGTAACTTAATGAATGCACATAATGAAACTAGTTTGTTTAGAATCATTTACTGAATCAAAATTCAAAAATTCAAAATTCAAAAGTCATTTATTCAAACTAGGCTGAGAATCAGCACTTTTCGAACGTCAAAATTACATAAGACAGTCCCCCAAAACGCCCACCCTTCACCACTTCCTAGTGCTTTTGCTGGGAAGAAGAAGTGGCGCAACAAACTCCCCAGCAGCACAGCTGTCTGTTCAGTTAGAAAAAAAATAAAAAATGATTCTATACAACAGTATGCAAGACAATTTACAATATGCAAAAAATAATTTAAATTAAATAGCTATAATTAATAGCCATATGACAGCTAGCACACGCCAATATACCAACCAAAAGCATCGAGAACTATACTCAAGCAGAAATAAAAATAACTAAAAGTAAACAATATCTAAAAAAAAAAAAAAAAAGCCTCCAGGCATAAAGGGCGTGCCCGCTTACATATAGCTGTAACTAGAAGTTACAATAAACTAGGACCATCGAGGTAAAATAAATAATTGTCGAGGTCGCTAGCTAACCACATATTGCAATACAACTCATAAAAAAAAACATTGTAATGAGTAGATTATGTCAGCACTAAATTAAAATAAAATTAAAATAAATTGACTTATAAAGTAAAATTATAAACAATTATATAAACTCATATAACCTGTCAGTAGGTAAACTAATTCAGGAGAAAGAACATTTAAACATTGTCTTGAGTTAATCACAGCGACCATCTATTCTTATCATTTAAGTAGTCGTTAATAGAATAGTATGCCTTTGAACAAAGGTTGGACTTTAATTTAGTTTTAAACGCATTAAAAGGCAAATCTAGCAAAGAAGAGGGTAGCTTGTTATAAAAGGTTATACCAAGCCCAACAAATGAGTTATGAACCTTATGAAGCCGGTGAAAGGGAGCACGTAGTTTATCCTTACTTTTTGTGTTAACATTGTGAATATCACTGTTTTTAGTGTATAAGTGTATATTTTGCCTAATATATAAGATGTTGGCGAAGATGAATTGTGATGCCACTGTGAGAATACCGATATCTTTGAAAAAATCTCTTAGAGAAACTCTGGCACCTAGCTGGTAAATTGCTCGAATAGCTCGTTTTTGGAGGACAAATATATTTTGAATATCTGCAGCTTTGCCCCACAGCAGAATACCATAGGACATAACGCTATGAAAATAACTAAAATAGACTAACCGAGCTGTATCAACGTCAGTGTATTGTCTTACTTTTCTGACGGCGTAGGCGGCCGAACTGAGCCTTCCCGCTAGGCTCGATATATGTTGGCCCCACTGAAGTTTGGCATCTACTGTTATGCCCAGAAAAACTGCCGAATTTACAGTTTCAAGCACCTCTTTATCTAATACGATGTTGGGTCCTAGATTTCTAACATTTGGAAGGGCAAACTTTACACATTTCGTTTTTTTGGCATTGAGAACTAGGTTATTTGTCGTAAACCAATCCGTAACCATTGATAGTGCACTGTTTACATCGTCAAAATCTTGTCTATTCCTGTCTACTTTAAAAATAAGAGAGGTATCATCTGCAAACAGTACAACTTCACAGATACCCTTTAAATAGAATGGTAAGTCATTGATATATACTAAGAACAAGAATGGACCCAGTATTGAGCCTTGAGGTACACCTAACTGAACTGGTAGCCCGGAAGATTTTACACCATCAACATCTACACATTGCGACCTATTATTTAAATATGAATTTAAAACGTTGAGAGCTTCGTTTAGCACACCATAATGACGCAGTTTACGCAAAAGCGTGTCATGGTGCACGCAATCAAAGGCTTTGGAGAGATCACAGAAAACTCCAATAGCATTTTGAGAGCTCTCCCATGCGTTAAATATGTGTTTCAGGAGAGCAACACCCGCATCTGTAGTCGAACGACCTTTTGTAAAGCCATATTGTTCATTATGAAGGAGGCTATTTAAATTAAAATGTCTTAGCAACTGCTTGAGTATTAACTTTTGAAATATTTTGCTGAATGCTGGTAAAATAGAAATAGGCCTGAAATTGCCAACGTCATTTTTATTACCTGATTTAAATAATGGTATGACTTTACTACTCTTCATGAGGTCAGGAAAAGTTCCTAAATCAACACATTTATTAAAAGTAACAGCTAGATAGGGGGCTACGATGTCTATTATATAACTCAAAAGTTTAATGGAGATTCCCCAGTAATCACCAGTATTTTTAGACTTGAGTGTGTTGAAAACATTAACTACATCACGAGGCGTTACATGTTCGAAGCTAAATAAGCGACTACTTTTAGACACACTACTAAACAAAAGGTTTTCAGCTTTAGATGGGGACGAATTTAAGGAGCGAGTCGTAGTTATAGGTATGTTGGCAAAAAACTCATTAAACGCCTCAGCTACGTCAGCTGCTTTAGTAACTAATTTATTATCGACCATAATCTCAAGTTGTTTATCTTGCTTAACCGATTTACCCGTTTCATTGTTAATAATTTTCCAAGTGGTTTTTACTTTATTATTGGAATTTTTAATTGTATCGCTTAAAAATTTAGATTTAGCAAAAACACTAACCTTTTTAAATAATTTTGAATAATTTTTGACGTACTCTAGGAAAGGAGTATCAAATCTATATTTTTTCAAACCATATAACTCGTATAGTCTCGCTCTACTTTTATAAATACCCGGAGTGGCCCATTGATTAAAGCCAACGGAGGTGCCATTAATGTCAATAGTTTTAGTCTTGAAAGTAGATTGGTACTCTTTTTGCACAACATCAAAAAGGGCTGCATACATTTCATTAGGATTCTCGTGTTCTATTATAGATGGTGTTATTCTATGAGCTATATTATTTTTAAATTTATTGCAACGACTAGCTGTATATGGCCTACATTCTATTTTATGCGGCTTTTTATGTAATGGCATGGGGAAACTAGCTAATAAACCACAGTGGTCAGACGTTAAGTCACTTAACACTAATTTATTTTTGGCATCACAATCACTAAATATATTATCAAGACAAGTTGACGAAGATGCCGTGATCCTAGTAGCTTCAAAAAACAAGTTAATTAAATTATAAGACCTAAACAGATTAAGAAGTCTAATACTTAATGGAGTAACATCTAAAATATTAATATTAAAATCTCCACATAAAATGATACTTTTATTACTTGATTTTAACCTATTGAGCGAATCCTCCATTACCGATTCAAAACTAATAAAATCACCAGAGGGGGGTCGATAAACGCAAATTATAATGTATCGCTCGAGTTCAACACAAGACAACTCAATAGTGCGCTCGATGGAAAGATTAACTAAATCTAAACGTTGTTTACATTTCAACTTGTTTGAAACAAGAACCAAAGATCCACCGCGAATGGCGCTTTTTCTTACAAACGCACTTTGTACAGTAAAATTATCATCATTAATAAACACCACTTCATGTTCTTTCAACCAGTGTTCAGTCAAACATAACACCTGAACATCATAGTTCTCCATAAATAAACTTAATTCTAGCTCTTTGCCGGACAAACCCTGCATATTTTGATGAACAACGTTCAATATATACGGCTCATCCGTTGTCGCTCCTAATAGTTTAAACTACTAGGCGTATCAAAAGTAGTGTTAGTACCACTACTAACAGTAATCGATGGTACACTACAGGTACCAGTGTCACTGTGTATATTGTATGCTAAAAGATTAGCAATTTGTCTTCTACAACTAGGTGGCAAATACATTGTATAATTTGTCAGTTTATAATCAGTAATGAATTGATTACAATCAAAATATAAAATAGCGTCACTGTGACGACAGGTCCTATTATAAATTAACATATTTAATTTATAAATGTGCCTATTTGTCTCTTTAGACAAATATCGAGAATAAGGCAAGGCACAGAAAATAAATTTACAATTATTAGTTTCATTGAGATGTAACATCAAATGGACACATTCAATTATGTCCTTTTTTCTTACAGTTAAACTGTCCCCGTATAATAATATAACAGTGGAACTGGGGTTTATTTGTGTCAGTTTAATATTATTAATTAATTGGCTAATACTGGCACCGGGTAAACAATTATTAATTACATATTGTTGTGAACACTGATTAAATATACGACCAATACCTTGACCAAATTTGTCCGAAAATACATAGGTTGTGTTAATCAAATTATTATTATTTTTGCCATCCAAACAGCTACCTACAGGCTGAGCCACTGAGGGTGTAGGTGTAACCAGTTGAGGTTGGGGCTCATGGGAGCAGGCACAGCTAAAAGAGAGGTTATTTGTCAGAGACTCATACCTCTCGGCGTTGTACTTGACCAGGTCAGCCAATTCATTGGCCTCCTGCAAGCGCTTACTCAGGTCTTGTTGAGAAGCCTCATATTTACTAAAGATATCCTTTAGAGCATATTCCCTAACAAACAATTCATCCTGTAGGTGCTGAGTGTCTGTATTATACATTGTATTACATAATTGTAGTTCACTATTACACTTCTTTAATTCTTTAATTAAATTTAGATTTTTTTGCCTAAGTTTTATATTTAATTTGCTAACTTTTTGGCGTTTCAGTGATTTTTTTTTTTTTTTTTTTTTCGATCGAATCGATTTCTGTCATTTTTAATATAAGTAATTTTTATTCCAAAAATAATTAAAACTACGTAAATTACAGTCACACTTCCGCTGTACAGTTAAAACAAGCCAAAATGGACGAAGTACCTACCACGGCAGACCCTTATTATACGTGAGGGACAGTGTGCGTCCGTCGCTTTGTAATGTGACCACAACTTTTTCCCACAATCAGTGTAAATAAATAAACAATGTTACATAATAGTAACAATTCAGTGTTTATGTATTATAACATTATATTTATTTATTTGAACTTTTCACACTAAAAAAAAAGTACAAAGGCGGACTTAATGCCTTAGGCATTCTCTACCAGTCAACCAAGGGTGGTGAAGAGATTAGATGGCAGGTGCTCTGTTTAAGAGGAACAAAGAAAAATCATATATTATATATTCTAATTGGGGTTTTCGGTGGTGTGTATTAATTCCGGAACGTGTTGTATACTTAATTCAGTTTTCTCTCAAAACTCATTAAAAACTAATATTAATAATTGACTGTTGTGATTTTGGCCAGCCAATCATAATAGCCTTCAATGTGGCATCATAACAGCATTTGACTGGTCAAATATTTAATAAGGTTTACGGAACCCGGTTTATCAAATCATCAGACTACCTCAATTTGCCGTGTTGTGCCATTATACGAAACTGTCAAAGAATCATAGTTGTGATTTGAATTTACGGACAATTTAAATTAGTAGTCTAATGCTAAAGAATTATTTCCCATGACTTTACGAGAATATAAAAACCAACTCCATAAAAACAAATAAGTCTGAACTTACATACCCACCTAACTACATAATTTAAAATAATATGTCAATATTCAGGATCAAGCTATGAATGTCGACGTGACGTGATAACAATATATTTGTCAGTTCCGCGTGTTGCAATATCCGGCCTTCCTTCTGTCGTGAATATGGTGATAGGAATCAAACGATATTCGGTATTCATAGTGGCATAGCATTTTCGAAACGGAATTTTCATAAACGTTTCTGGCTTTAGATCTAAGTACTTCTAAAGAGTAGTACCCACCTCTTTCGTCTCGTGGGTATCAGGCAATTAAGAAATTCAGTAGGACCTCTATCCTGTAATAAATATAAATGTACCTAATTTTTACACGCCACACATGGCAGAATGTGATGATATCGACTAATCCTAAGACCATAATATTATGTACCATGTTCTGACAAATAAATGATTATGATGGACAGCAATGTTGTCTGAGTACTTAAAACGATACTGCGGTCGACAACCCGCTAAGAGAGGCAATTATGGCATACTCCAATAACAAGAATAGCATATAGCTTAGGGGAAGCTGATATGGCCAGGGAGCCCTTAGTATGAGAAATTACATGATTTTTTTCGGGTCAACAATACTTAAAACATTAGCCATGCTCGAGTAAATACTCTTTAGTACTGCGTGTGCCTAGGTAGGTCGTTGTCCCGTCTGTCTGTCACTCTACCTACAACAACAAAGCAAATACTCCACGCGCCAAACATCAAAGGCCATCAATTAAATGAAATAGATTAATTAATCCTAAGATAGATAGATAGAATACTCTTTATTGTACACCATAAAAATAAGTACTATTCAGTGATCATTTTCCTAATAGCCCGATTGATAAATGAGTTAATAAAAAGCCATAAAACAGTAAAGTTAAGCACGTACACCTGTCAAACCTCTTCAGGCGATTATTGGGAAAAGTTGCAAAATAAACGAAAATAAGCTCGTTTTCGAATGAATTTGTACTGACTTTTAGGGCTTCTTCACACGTACCACAACCACACCACATCGCAACGACAAAATGCTGTCAAGCAGTGGTTACGTGTGAATAGTTTCGCTGCAGCTTTTTGTAGTTGCGTTGTGGTACCGACAAAATGTCGATGTGGTTGCATTGTCGTCAGTAGTTGCGATGCGGTTACGTGGTGTGCAGACACAGTTCGACTCTGGTTTTCATAACGGAAACACGTGTTGACTGACCAAACTCATGTTTTTGCGATGTGGTCGGCCACTAGTTTGCAGTGTCGCTGATGGTTGCGTTGTGGTTGCGATGTGGTCGGTATTACACACACGGTCAATAACGACTGCAAAATGTGGTACGTGTGAATAGTCCTATTCATTTTCAATACGAATTATACTCCCGGCCACGTGGTGTGGTTGAGTTGTGGTTGTAGTCGTGGTGTGGTTGTGGTACGTGTGAAGAAGCCCTTACAGTTTGGAAGTGGTGTAAGGTGTATTTAGCTTTAATATTATGCGTAATTTCATCTAAATTACATCGTATACTATTAAAATAGCAATATTTGTATGTATGTATACATAAAATATATTTTAACTCGAAATAACGATTTCAATGAAAGTTGTAATACAGGGTTTACGGGGGCGAAAAATCGGTCTCAGATATGGGAAAATTCATTTTTTCCGTATTTTCACTAGAGCAGAGCATGCTCGCCGAAAGTTTACTACGAGCTACCTTAGAATAATACCATGGCAGCATGGAATTAGTATGTACTAACATGGCAGCTTGGAATTAGTATGTACTATACATGGAATCAGTATGAACTATCCTATACTATTAAATGAGCACTCTCTTTCTTATCAGAGCAGAGCTCGGTCGCCCAGGTACTATTTGATAACTAGGTACATATTTACCGTTTTAAAAATTTTCGGAAAATAAAGCCATGTGCAATATTTAAATTTATATGTACGTTCGTTAGTTTGTATTTTAAACTGTTATTAGAGGTTTTGGTTTAACAAACTTAATTAATCTACCATGTTAATTGGTAATACATGGATGTTGACGGGGAAAAAAAACTAGTTCGTCGGGCAGTCAGATAATAAAAACATATTAGACATGTATGTTTTGCTTTATCATATTTAAAAAATAGTTTAGATAAAACCATAGATATCCATAAAAATTGGGGAGTGGGGGTTTGCTACGTCACAAGTCAGTATAAACTCTACCCGAGTGTGACGTCATGCCCCTTTTTGATTACGTAAAAGAAGAAAAAATACGTTCGCGTCCAATATTTTTAAATAATCTACCAGTTTTTTTTTTTGTCAACATTTATATTGAGTTCCTCATCATTTTACACACAAAGACACAATTCAGTACATTTTTTTTAATAACTTTCAATTTTGAGACAGGTTTCTAGGTATTATATTAGCAGCTGAAAAGATGTCCCAAAAATCATTACATCATCATTTAAAAACAAAAGAGTGAGAGGACAGTCCGTTTCAAAATATTCCCACTCCGACAAAGTTACACGTGATGGCTATAACATTCTTTTCAATATCCTCATAACTCGTTCAGACACCGCGACGGAAAAATCCGACGGCCGGCTGCCGGAAAGTACCGACGTGACGGTTTCCCGCTTCCGCTAGTACGTAGGGTACTCGAATGTAGGGGAAAGTGGAACGTTTTAACTGAATTTTGTGGAACACTTTGTCGGAAGGTTGGTGTGGCGTGTAGAGGATTAAAAGTACAATATTGGGTAGGGGTTTTGTTCTAAGACGAGGAAATAAAAGAGACTATTTTCCTTCCTGTTTCTTTTTAGTACCTCTTGTAGGTACTAATTTAATTTCAACAAATAGGTAATTATTCAAAACGTATTTATTTATACTTTGTTATTTATACGAAACTATACCGAAATACCGCTAAAATTTTGACTGTCCCGACACTTTTGTTGCGTAACTAAAGTGTCGTGACGGTTAAAATGTTACACTTCCCATCCCATTCGCCAACTGTGCAGGGCAGGGGCGTCGGGTTTCCTCGCGCATATTTGGGAGTGGCACGAGGAGGCGAAACGCCGGGGCTTGACTCCGATGCCGCGAGAAATCGCGGCACAGCGGACATAGCTCCGACGGGATCTCATGGTGTCAAGGAGAGTGCGATTGTCGCAACCCAGTGCTGGGCACGCCACTATTGCGGCGATAAGTCCCCTCTTTGAGGAGTGGCTGGAGAGGCACCACGGCGTCCTCACCTTCCGCCTGACGTAGGTCCTCACCGGACACGGCTGTTTCGGGAGGTACCTGTTTCTGATAAGGCGGGAGAAAACGCCCGGGTATCATCACTGCGTGGATCGCCCGGAGGACACGGTGGAGCATACGGAGGAGGTATGCCCGGCTTGGGCAGAGCACTGCCGTGTCCTCGTGGAGGCGATCGGTGACGGGGATCTCTCGCGTCCGGCCCTGGTCCAGGCCATGGTACGGAGCGAGAGGGCATGGGAGGCCGTCACCTCCTTCTGCGAAGCAGTAATGCTCGCAAAGGAGGAGGCGGAATGCGTGAGGGAGAGGCAAATTTCGCGCCCTCACGCCCCTAGCCGCCGCAGGAGGAGACGGCGTCGGGAATCAATTGCTGATTCCCGGCCACCGTAGGCGCGGGCTTGCGGACGGTGAGCAATGGGTAGCTCGCCGTCCGGTAAGGACCAGGCCCGGGTCGACGGCGCGTTGTGTTCCACGCGCTCTTCAAAGAGTGTCAGCGAGTGAAGGGGTCCGATGAGACCATTGCCTGCCGGGGTTGCGGGAAAGTCCGAAAGGGATACCGTGGCCCCCTGGCATTGCACAGGCAACAGAAGGAACACGGGTGGGTTTTAGTCATTAAGAGTCTGACATGCCCTCCCGCTCTACCCAGAGCGGGAGACGTCATTCGATGATTTCCGACCCAAAAAAAAAAAAAAAGGGTCGGGTTCAAGCAACCCGATTCCTACCGGCTTCCTTTCGAAAATTCGGAACACAACCACTCTATCGTCATTGAATAATCACACAATTTGATTTTTTCATTTCATTTTTTGTCTTTATGTCCGTCCCAACAACAAAACATTTCGGCGCTCTAAAATAGCTCGTAGGTGCATCCGGCTTATCGTGAATTCAATTTCTATAGAAAATAAAGTTCATCTTGAAGTCACTTCGGTCACGTGACACCGCGGTTTTTTAGCAGCCGCGTAAGCGAGTTACTATAGAATACTCATGCGTGTCGTGAAACGAGAATGAATGTTCGGTTGTTGTCGTTGAATCTCGTAATGCGTTCGGCTCGGACATCATAACATTCATCATTCGATTGACAATGTGTGGTTGTTTTTTGACGTACTCGCATTAGAACCATATAATTTGAACAATCAAGTAGTCAATTTGCATTTTGTTCGCTCAGTATAAACTGAATTTTATTTTATTTTATTATTGTAGGTATAGAACAGTGAATAAGATAGTGTTTATGTGTTTTGAGTTTAGTGAAAGAAAAATACGTTGTAATTAGATATTTGGGGTAAGTAGATAGTTAATTAAATTGAAATTACTTATTTAGAGTACATTTTAAAGATAATTAAAAATAAAATAAGTTGGCCGTGCTCGCCCAAATATGACTATAAATTACAAACGACGCGATGGTTTTCCTTTACATAATGTATCAATGGCTGACTGGCAGTTGTAAATTAAATTAAATGTATTATTATACATTTAATTTAATTTACAACTGCACTGCTGTTTTTTATATCCCGGGTTTACTTTTCTCATATTCATTCTCAAAACATGTGCAGACTGAAAAACATATTTATTCGTAGCTGTTTTATGAGTTCGAGACTGGTAGGAATATAATTATTTTCACTAATCTGCATGAATCTCTTATTAGAAAAGTAGGGCGAAATACATGGAGGACACGGTGGAGCATACGGTGGAGGTCTGCCCGGCTTGAGCAGAGCGCCGCCATGTCCTCGTGGAGGTGATCGCTGGCGGGGATCTCTCGCGTCCGGCCCTGGTCCAGGCCATGGTACGGGGTACGGAGCGAAAGGGCATGGGAGGCCGAAACCTCCTTCTGCGAAGCAGTAATGCTCGCGACGGAGGAGGAGGAACGCGTGATTTAGAGGTGAAATTCGTGCCCTCACGCCCCTAGCCGCCGCAGGAGGAGACGCCCTGGGCGTCGGGAATCGCAGGCCGATTCCCGACATCTGGGCACGGGCTTGCGGACGGTAATGGGTAGCTCGCCGTCTGGTAAGGACCAGGCCCGGGTCGACGGCGCGTTGTGTTCCACGCGCGCCTCAAAGAGATGTCAGCGGGTGAAGGGATCCGATGGGACCGATGCCTGCCGGGGTTGCGGGAAAGTTCAAAAGGGATACCGTGGCCCCCGGCAACGTAAAAGCAACCGAAGGAACACGGGTGGGATAAAAAAAAAGGGCGAATTACATAGGAATTTAATGAAACGGTTTATTGACACCGTTATTTAGTTATATTTACCGCCCACGATGAAAGTCGAAGTGACGTCATAACAACTATTAAACAAGCATTTTTTTATCCAGCTTGATTCCCTCGTTTTACCACGCCTCGCCACTGGTGCAGAGTATGACGTGCGCTAAGGAACTTCGTTAAAAAGATATTGAACAAGATTGGAATCAAGACAGAAGTCCACCAGGTCTATCCTCCTAATGTAGACTAATTAATGCTAAAATGTGATAATTTAGTACAATTCTAGTTCATCTAACGTATCAAATGAATATGAATGCTCCAATTTTACTCAACAACTCAGTTTGTGTCAACTCAGACACTTGGCACAGGGAGGCTGTGCCAAGTGTCGTTGACCCTAACAAATTCAGCTAGACACAGACTGAATTTACAGAGAATTTATTCATTTATTTATTTGCTCCCATGCACATCACACATTTTACAATATATTACTGTCGATTTTTGTACATGAACATCAGGGCACTGCAAAGCACAATGTTGGTTTGCTGTTAACGTATGAACATTAAATTAACATATTGAGTCAAAACTTGATAAGTTGTGAATAAAAAAATATACGATACACTTCAGAAGTAAAATTTACATATCTAAATGCACATTAAACAATAACACACATAAAGTCATATTTAGTCAGAGATTGAATTAGTAGATAAAATAGATTCGTTAATGTCACTGGAATAAACAATATTTATGTTTGACAGGCTGGATCTAACAAAAAAAAAGAAAAAGTTATGAATTGAGTACCTACTCGTACATCTATAAAGTTTTATCCGTCATGAATTTGTCTACTGTGTTATAACATTTCCCTATTATAAGTAATCTTAGTTTGCTATAGAATGAATTTGTATTCTCGTCATCTTTTATGTCATTTTGCTTCTTGTTTGATCGAAAGTAATCTCTATGTTTTTGCACGAACGTCACTATTTGTACTACGAGTAGTATGTAAAGGGAGAGTAACGTCATTATTTTATTTATAATGAAATGTGGTTTACAACTTTCCCATGGCTTAATGTTCATAAGGATGCGTATACATTTCTTTTGCATGATGAAAATATCATAAAAGTATTGACTTTTATGATATTTTTTTTTTCTTTTTTTTATATTTTTGATTTTTACTTTCACCCCACAATATTAGTTAAACCATTCATAAACGCAGGCATAGTATGTTGAGAGCGCGGTCTCATAGTTTGTTTTGTTTTTTAATTTGCTTTGCGTATATAAATTTTCTAACCATGATCTTCTTCGGGGATATTTATTTTATTACCAAGGTTATTTACATATGTTTAGCGGCTTTCGTTAGTATGTCCTAAATTGTAATAGATTACTTTTGTTAGCATTAATTTGTAGATCGTGCTTCTCTAGCCATGATTTAACTATTTTATAACTAGTTTCTATGTTTGTCAAAGTTTCGGTGTTCTCAGTGCGTCTAAACACTAGCGATACATCGTCCGCGAATAGAACGCACTTCGAGTCAATTATTTTAGGTAAGTCGTTTATGTTTATAATAAATATTATACACCCTAAAACACTGCCTTGTGGAATGGAGTGGTTAATAATCTTTGTCCGTGATTTAACCGTGTGTATTTCTTTTACTTCTTTGTTGTAGTGTTCTATTTCAACATATTGTTTTCTATTTTTTAGGTAAGATTTTAGCCATTTATAGCCCGTACCCCTAATTCATATGCCATATAATTTTTGTAATAAAATGTCATGGGAAACCTTATCATATGCTTTACTCGTAGTCTTGTCTAGGAACAAACCTCTGGGCATATTGTTTGTCATTGATGTAGTTATATATTTCTTGTACGTAATCATACTAATCATATACCGTGAGTGTGGTCGATCTTTCTTGCCTAAAGCCAAACTGATTAATGTCCAAGAGATTGACTAAAAAAAAAAAAGCACGTGGACATGTATTTTTTTGGAAAATGTTGATATAACTGGTAGAAGGGCTATTTGGTCGTTAGGAACAGGGATCTTGTGGTTTGCCGCCTGTTTTAAATATTGGTTGTAGTTTAGCTTCTTTTAATTTATCCGGAAAGATACCTTCATCAAAAGATTAATTTATTAGTTTGATTATAGGTGATGTCAAATATACATTCTTTAATTATGAAATATGGTATTTCGTCAACTCTGGCACTGTGCTTTTTCTTCATGTTGCGTATTATATTATAAATTTCACGCTCCGTGGCGGGTTGGACGAATAGGGAATCGATTCATGGTGTAAGAACTGGGCATGTATTCAACGTATTGTTGGCTTGTTGGGCAACCGTTGTTGGTGTACTTGTGGTTTTATTGGCACTTGAAATCTGGTTTAATGTCATTTTTAATAATGTTTCACATGGTTTTAGATTTATTTTGTGAGAGCTTCATAATTGTTAATTACATTTTTTTGATAGTTTGACACACTTCTTCAAAAAAAAAATTATACCTTTTACGAGTATAGTGTGTTTTTAGAAGTTCGTTATTGGTCTTCTCTACAAAAAATTTTAGCCAATACATATGCAATGCGTATGCATTTTAGCATTTTTTTCAACATTTTGTGTTCACATTTAATATAATCACATGCAATAAAACTATACCTAAAAAACGCGTCAAATTCGGTGTTATAATTGCTATTCATTATTAATATTCTATATCGCTAGTTAGCCACATTTCATATTTCCAAACAGTAAGATTGCCAAATTAATCAAAACAGCGAAATATTTGACATCTACACTCGAGAGCAATGAATCCGGGTCACTTAAAGAATCCTAAAAATCTCGGAAACTAAAAATGCTAGGTTAATGCAATAAATTGTATTTAATAGACAATGTAATACTCCTTAAATGAAGGTATTAAAACTTCTTAGTTATTGTAAAGTTATATCATAAAAAAATCAAATTTGAAAAAGGGCCACTTTCGAAGATGGAACTACGAAATTACAGCATTTGGTTTTGCTTTTGTTTGTAATCTGTCATTTATGTGGGTACATAAACCATGTTGATAGTGCTCTATATTCATTATTCAAGCTGAAATTATGTCGCTTACGCCTGAAGAATGCACCAGAATACTTACAATGCTGGAAACCGGCCGGAGTCAGCGCGATACAGCCAGGACTGTCGGTGTGTCGCTGTCAACAGTACAAAGAGTTCTCCGACGTTACGAAGAAACTGGTTCTAACCTACGCAGACCAGGAACGGGCAGAACCAGGTGTACCACAGCACGAGAAGACCGATACTTGGTGAACACCATGCTTCGAAATCGCTTTCTTACAGGAACTGAACTCACAAATCAGTTTCGACGCCTCGGAGGAAGTAACCCAAGTGCATGGACAGTAAGAACAGTGGATGGCTTGCTGAATCTAACTTAAAACCCCTTAGACCTGCAAACGGCCCTAAACTGGAGCGTGGGCATCGTATTTCAAGACTAAGATATGCCCAGAGCCACGTAAATTGGAGTATTGAAGATTGGTGTCAAAAGTTATGTTCTCCGACGAATCAAAATTTATGCTCTACAAGCACGATGGAAGACACAGAGTGTATCGAAGACCAGGGGAAAGATTCAAGCAAGCATGCATCGAAGAAAAAGTAGCCTACGGTGGTGGGTCTGTACTTGTGTGGGCCGGAATTTCTTCTGAAAGTCGCACAGAGCTGGTGATCATAGAAAACGGCTCTTTAACTAGCGAAAGATATGTGGAAGAAATCCTCAATGATCACGTTGGTCCATTTATGGTCAATTTAGGTGAGGATGCTATATTTATGCATGACAATGCCCGACCTCATACAGGTAGGATTGTGAATGACTACCTTCAAGAGATGAACATTACTCGTATGGAGTGGCCAGCGCGCAGCCCGGATATCAACCCGATCGAGCATGCTTGGGACGAGCTAGGCAGATGCGTAAAACAACGAAACCCTCCCCCAATCACGCTTCGTGAGCTCAAAATTGCTCTCACAGAGGAATGGGAGAATATTCCCCAAAATCGTATAAGGAACTTGGTGTACAGCATGCCACACCGCGTAAACGCAGTAATGGAAGCACGAGGAGGCAATACGAAGTATTAAAATTCAAGAAAATCGTAATAAAGTTCAAAAATTTCATGTTTCCTATTTTTGTTTTAAGAAGAGATCAGCAGTTTTTTTCTTTATGTAATTTTGTGTTATTAAAATGTATGGTGACTCATATTTTTTTTACTTTCATTTAAGGAGTATTACATTGTCTATTAAATACAATTTATTGCATTAACCTATCATTTTTAGTTTCCGAGATTTTTAACATTCTTTAAGTGACCCGGATTCATTGCTCTCGAGTGTATTTGCGACGTTGTTGAAGTAAGGTTTCTTTTTTATTATTTTTACGCGTTTTTTAGGTATAGTTTTATTTATTAACACTTGCATCTTACAACTTTTTCTATAATTAATTCTTCTATTCACTTGCAAATTCGGTGTAAACATTAACGTTTCTATTTTTGCATAGTGTTTCGTTCCAATCCGTTTGGCTAAGGTTAAGTTTAAACTGTGATATTGATTTTTCATTAAATAGTCTTTTCGTCACGAATTAAGTAGGAATAATATAATTATGTTGTTCTATTCCTGGTGAGTGTTGCGGATAGTTGAGGCTTTTGTGGTCAGAAATAACAGTATGTATTGTCAATAGTTAATTTGTATTGTCTTTGATTGATAAATATAAGGTTTATGCTGGATTACGTAGTCAGTATTTGTCTAGATGGTTCGTTGAGGATTTGGTGCAGGTCTTGCTCTAACATTATGTTTTGTAGGCGTTGGTAGTCTGTGTTTTTGGATGAATTGTCAGTATTAAAATGTCGCTGTTCAAAATTATGTTGTTTTTCGTGAATTTTGGTTGTACTTTTTTAGCATTTCTATAATAACAGCAAACAATGTTTCACGCATGCCGTGATCCAATCTGTAAACATTAATAATAATCGTGTTTTGTGATATGATTTCTACAGCGCAACATTCAATTACACATTCTATTGATAAGTTAGAACAGTCTTCTAGGTGCACGTATTCTATGCCATTACGTAAAAGGATAATCACCTCCTCGATAGTCATGGCGGTGGTAGGCAGGAGCAAATATGTACACGTTTATGTTGATGCTATCCTTATCAGAAATATTGATTGGTAGCTATTTTGTTCTATAATATCCTCGAGTATGTGTGTTCTATTATTTCTACTTTGGATGTTTTGGATCAGTCATAGTCATCTCAAAGATACAGTTCCAGTCTGGCTTGGTTAATAGTGGGTGATAGGGTGTGTCTCGTTATGTTTGGGTAGTCATACTTCTGTGTTGGAGATTTTTTTGCGCTACAGTCATAAGTAGTATTAGTTTTACCGTTTTGTTGTGTTATAGACCCAATTCAATTCAATTCAATTATTTATTGCAAATCACATGTGTTTTACAAGATCTTATAATAAAAATATAGTTCACATGGACCCTGTCGGGCACAACAATTTTTTTTTTTAAATATTGATAGTAGCATAAAATTATCAGTAGTAATTAGAAAATAATGAATTAATTTTAATAAGCGAAAATAAAAATTAAAATAGAGAATAAAAGTCAAAATAAAATTATAGTTAAATACATCATGTCATTAAAATTAAAATAATATAATATTAAATAATAATAAAATTAATCCAAATACAGTCATGATTAAGATGTTATTCTAATACAATACAATAATACAAAATGTCAATAATAATAAATAATACAAGTTAATCCATTATGATGTCATCATTCAAAAAGCCATTTAATGTATAATAACAATTGTCAATTAATAGTTTTCTGACTCGCTTTATAAATATGTTGTCATTTTCTTCCATTCTAATCACCTTAGGAATTTTATTATAAATTTTTATTGACGTGACGTGAGGGCTAGTGCTATGTAGTTTTAGTTTTGATTGGGGCAATACGAGAGTATTTTCGAAACGTGAACGCGGTGCATATCGCCGAGGTTGGTCAGAGATTCTGATAAAAAAGTTTGGATACTGTCTTACAAATTTACAGACTTCTAAAATATATATTGATGTCAAGGTCAAAATGTCCAGTTTCTTGAAATAAGGTCTACAACTTTCGTCGTTTTCAATATGGGCCATTATCCTAATGCACTTTTTTTGTAATATAAACAACTCGTTGCTGTCAACACTATTACCCCAAAGAATTATTCCATACTTTAGCCATGCGTATGCATACGCATAGTAAGTGGATAGGGCAGTTTTTAAATCGGTTGTCTTTTTGAGCTCACGTAGTGCATATATGAAACTAGAAAGTTTCGATTTTATTTTCTGAATATGAGCTTTCCACGTCATATATGTATCTAACTCCAGACCTAGCAAGGTAAAAGTTTCTACACATTCCACTGTAATACCGTCAAAAGTAAAATTTATAAAAATTGGTTTTTTTTGGTAAGGCCTAAATTGCATTATTTTCGTTTTCAAAAAGTTAATTTCCAAGTTATGGTCTTTCATCCAATCTTGTATATTTACCATTATTTTATTTAAAGTGTCATGTAGGCGTTCAGAGTCATTGCAAGAAGTCAATATTGAGATGTCATCAGCGAACAATACGCACGATTCCGTCATAATTTTAGGGAGGTCGTTTATATAAATCAAGAATAATAAACACCCTGCAACACTACCTTGAGGAATTGAATTTTTAACACAAAGCGCATTTGAACGTATATGGCTGTGTTGCCCTGTGTCGTGACCCTTTTGTGACCCTTTTGTTTGTTGTCTTCTTCTCTGTTATGATTCTTTATCAAGAAATCCAGATACACATAAGCCTAACATTTTTAAATATCCCGCGTTTTCTAAGATATTTTTAGTAATCTTTTTACTAATTAGTTCTACCCGTAGTGGCCGTCTTAGTCCATTTCGTCCTATCCGATTAAACTCTTCGCTAAAGCCAGTGAGGTTGACATTCAATGTATCTATCTTGAAACGCAAATATTACCCTATCTTCGAGGTCTTTTTCTGTTTCTTTTTAATATTCATTCATTCCGTGGATAACAATTATTTTAGAGTTATCGTTTGTGGAAGTGTCGTTCGCATTCAGATGCATGTTTTTGTTCTGTAGCTCGGCTATTTCTGTTTTAAGTTTTGCATTTTTATCTCAAGTTTTTGTATTGTTTCGTTGATGTGAATAATATTGGTATTTGTTTTTGTTTGTTCAAGAGAAAGTTATCAGGTTTTCTGGTTTCTTTCTTGTTGCAGTTTTAGTACAGCTATATTCATTTAGGATTTGATTGCACTTTTGATTTTTGACAAGAAATATATGTTGTTGTTGCAATTCAAATTTTCTATCTAATAGTTGAAAAAAAAAACTGTCTGTAATATGATGGGTGATATTGTGATTGTAGCAGTGTCTCTATTGGTTGGTGTTTTATCATATTTCCTGTATATTCTAGTATACTTTGGTCATCTTGTATTTGGTCGTCAATGGATACTATTATGTCGTCAAGTTTTGGTGGAGGTGTGTCGCCATTTCTAATCTGCTTTGTAGTAGTTTTGCACGATGGGCAGCACCATGAGTTTATTAATTTACTTTTATTTTCTACATTCCACACCGTTGCAACCGTTTCACCACTAGACTAACGTTTCGTGATCATATAGTTAAGGTATGCAAAAAAGCATATAGAAATCTAGGATTTGTCCTGAGAATGGTTAAAGGCTTCACAAATATAAAAGCTATAACGACATTGTATAATACTTTAGTAAGGAGCCAATTAGAATGTAATGCAGTTATCTGGGCTCCGCATGAAACTAAATATAGTCTCATGTTGGAGCGCGTACAAAATAAATTTATTAGATATAAATATATGAGGGAATACGGGGTGTATCCATTTTATCCGTTGATGTATCCAACACTATTTGTCTTAGGTTATGGTCGGATATAATGAACTGAGGGTCAGGAGGCAACTCACACTCGTTACTTATATCTTTAAGATAATTAGAGGGAAGACACAAAATGCAGATATATTGCGAAGGGTGGAACTAGCCGTGCCAGACGGGTATGTGGGTCGTCGTCGTCAACCGCGGTTGCTGGCGGTACCGCGCGCGCGAACTAACTTGCTGCATGAGGCGCCGCTGACGAGCGCGCTCCGCACTCTCAACCTCATTGCTAATGACGTCGAAATATTCTGTTGCGCTTTGGGCGAATTTGAAAAAATTGCTACCTATAGAATTTGCTATGGTACAAGCAGTGGTTTTTTTTTTAAGTGTACTACAATATCGCATTGGGTCTAGCCTGTAAGGATATTTGTATGTTTGGAGTGATAAATAAATAATAAATAAATAAACAATTCATTTTTGTGGGTATATGATCAGAATGTTCTGTGTTGTGATACTTGAGTTCGTCGCTAATTTTGTACGTTACGTGGTGACTTACCTCAGCGGGCTTCGCGTTCGTTAAGTTAATTTTATAAATGTTGGTTACGAGGCTACATAGCTCTTCAGGGATGTTAATAACCGTGCAAATCATAAGAAGAAGCAAATCATAAGATCGCTAGTATGAAGTCAATCTCCGTTCCCGGAGACCACTACGCCTACCACCTATTGAGCGGCAGTGCCCGTTTAACAATAGGTACGTGAACACAGAAATTGGACAGAAGAAGAATTATAATATGGGCGAGTAGTTGGGCGATTTCCTCGATGCGATTGATCAGTTTTGGATCAGAGACAATCTCAATGCACAGATTTACGCTGAAACGATTGTATCATTTGCTGATATTCCTTGCGGACCCAATTTGGTGCTTCATTTCTGCTTATGCATAATAATACACTTCCGTACACCACCAGAGTCGTTGCAAACTCACTTGCCGCGGCTAATATCAACGTTCTACCATGGCCTGCTCCATCGCACAGACTTGAACCATTGAGCACGCATGGGATATGCTTCAAAGAAGAGCTCTACTAAATATGGTTGCCGTACACACCCCAAAAAATCTTTTACACTTGTTACCACGGACATGGGCGGCCGTTCAGCAACGTGATTTGGATGAACTCATACTGAGTAATTATACCAAATTGCTGCGTTTGTGTTATACGCATTAACGGCGGAAAAACTGACTACACATTTTTTATTTTACGCATAGAAACCATTAAAAACTTTTATTTTATCACATTTTAATATCAGGATTAACTAAGATGAAAAATTGCATTATTAAAGACGTTTTAATCAATCGAAATAATAATTTTATTTAATTTTAATAGGGCAATAAAATATTAAATACTTTGATCCCTAGACACTTTTAATGTGTGTAATTTGCCGCAATATTATATGATAATACTGCTATTATCATAATCAAACATTAAAAACACATTAAACTAAGCGTTTTAACAGCTACATTGTTGTAGTTATTTGCACGATTTCTATTACACGCGTGTCTTAAAATGTATGCGTCACGCAGAGATATTTTTTTATTGGATTATTAACCTTATTATAGCCTTATTACCAGCTTTGTTTACAAATACTACTCGACTGCCTCGACTAGAGTGCCTCGTTGGTCTAGTGGTCGTAAGCGCTTTCGTGAGCATGAGCTCCTGAGTTCGATTCCCAGGTTAGGCAGTGTTATTGGGTTTCTTGGTAAGAGCCCGGAGTTTGGATTTATGCCCGGTTGATGGCAAAAGGCTCGCCCCCTATTACATGGGACTCAAACATAACTGGCAAAATGTTATGTGCATGTATTATAGAGATACACCTTTGCTCAACCCTTCGGGGAAACAAGGCGTGATGTTTTGTTATGTTATATTGTTTACAAATACTATTCGATCATGCAAATTACGAAGGTGACAGCCGGAGGACTTAAAAAAAACCAAAGTTATTTAATTAAGGTTTTTAATAAGGTAAAAATTACAAATGAACTTATGCTAATTTCTATGTCTAGATTCGGACGATGCTAGTACCGAAGTGAGGTAAAAACGATTGACTTATTAATATTGCAATTCTACTGATTCCTGCATGTAGATGCAGCATCAGCAGTCCTTGAGGTAGGTGAACGCCCGGCGACACGAGGCGTTGATTCGATGATTCGGCAGGTGGCATGTTGCAGTTTTACGTGGAAACGACCGATTGACGTAAACAGCTAATCATGTCGCTATTCAGCTGATTTGGTGTAGGTAGGGTTCGTAACATGCACAAGACCGGGTAACTAAATCTACGATGCAAATATTTGTTGTAAGCCTTATTACTGCTACTGGGAATTCTTTTGCATGGCCTAAGGAGCTTTGAAAAAGATGACCTATCCACGACGTGGTATGCGTGTATGTGGGATGGGTAACGCTTTTACTGTGCGATTTATGACAAAACTGGCTCTTGACATCAACCTGAATTTGTCTTTATAATAATTATTATATGCCTGTGTTGTCCGGCTGCCAAAGGCCTCCCTGCTCTTCCACTGGCAAAGGCCTCTCCACTTTTCCCGGTCTACTACGATTGTGGGCCAATCCTTTAAGAAGGAGTCCAGCTCATCCCGCCATCTCTCTCTGGGCCTGCCACGTACTCGTTTCCTGCTATTTGGGATCCACTGAGTTGTGGTAATTGCGTATTCCTGCTCAGACATGCGACAGACGTGCATGTCGGACGCATTACACACATGCATTGCATTTTGTCTTTAATCATTCTTCTTCTTTTCGTGTGGTTAGTGGCTAAACTGGTCTCACAGTTTTAAAGCTGCCCATGGGCCTCTGACTTGGCTTAACATGCCGTCGAGAAATATCTCCCATGCATGTTCGAACTCGAAACCTATGACTTGACAGTCCGACGGTCACACAACTAGACTATCATTGCTAATAATTATTATCCTTTAAAATATGATAGGTACGACAAAAATAGCGTGCGTGATGTGTTCCTAAAATTGAATTTGAAAAACTTAAGTGTGTTAGATTTGTATCAATCATACCGTTCGCTTAATTGTTATGTGTGGCTGATTGTGCTAACAATCGCATAATACATAGTGGCAAAAATATAATTACTTTACTCTAGAAACTACAAGGCAATTGAAGAATCTTAATTCTCCCGATCATATAAATACTTTAATTTTCATTAAAGTTTCAGTCGTTTTTCAATCACGATCAATACATACTTGTGTACTTCTATACAAAAATAGATCTCACTTTTACAAAGATACTTACAAAAAATCTAGAACAGACATGTTCCTCTTATTTATATTCTAAATAAATATGTTACGCTAGTTAAAACTATATGGTGTATACAAAAGGTTAACAGACACTCAAACTGAACAAGTTTCTCCATGGGACCAATATCGTAATCGAGAAAAATTATCAGCTGTCAAAACTTCAATTCTTTTATGACCTGAGTTCAATACCTACTCGACCCAAACGAATGGGACGGCTGATATTTTTTTCCATTACGATGTTGGTCCCATGGAGAAATTTGTTCAGTTTAGTGGTCTGTACAACACCCTTACATTTTTCTGATACACCCTATAAAGTGTGACAATCTCACTATGGATTGGAAGATCTTGTTACCATTGTTTGTGACACTCGGACCTGTGTTGTCACAAGAAGCGCCCGTATTGTATGATGCGTACTTCGGGAAGCCTATCACGGATAAACGGAGCAACTACCTGGCGGGAGTCGTCAATGGGACAAGGTTAGTTTTTTACTACCTTACCACAAAATCGTGTGTAATTAATTTAACACGATATTTATGTATGTATGGAGTGCAACAAGTACAAAAAGGTCACGTTTTTAAACCGTGTTTAGACACGGGTATCTTCTTAAACACCAGGCCAATTTGAGCACGAAGTTTTAGCTTTTGCAAAAAATCGTGCGCATCTGTCATAAGTTATTGTATGTCGAGTGTTATTTAAGTTATAAATGTTATAAACTAAAGAACAATAGTAAATACTTAACGCAACTGCCTCACATATCGCCGTCACACTAGATGACATAACCTAACCGGTCTCACCGGTCGCCAGTAGGTAAACTAGACTATTAATTTTATTAGCATCGAGATGGGTAACAGGATATAAAAATGCATACATCTCTACTAGACTATAATTATGATAAATTACAAACAAATTATTATTATTAGAAAAGTTCAAGGTCGTCACAGTCGTTATCATACTAAATGCATTCTATTTGTTTATGCTCTAGCTTCTACCCGCGACTTCGTTCGCGTGATATTTCTTGTTCCTTCGTCCGCCTGCGCTGTAACTTCGTTTCGCTTAGCGTTCTTTCTAACTTTTTACTGTTTCTTGGCTCCTAAGGATCATAGCGTGACGATAGTCAAAATTGATTTAAACTCAAACTCAAAGCATTTATTTCAATCAAACCATTCACAGGCACTTTTGAACTGTCAAAGAGTCGGTCCGTTAGTCAGAAAGTTGAAGCCAGTTGCCCATTCCAAAACGTAGATCTCTGTGGGGAAGAACGGGCAAGAAACTCCAAGGACACTCTTTTAAATATAGATATTAGGAGATGAGGATTTAGGAGCATGAGGAACAGGGTGTAAAGTTCACTCATCCACCATAGAAAAGGGAGGATCCTCCAACCAGACGGGTGTTGTGTCTGGCGGGCCGACTGCCCGACTGTTGATTTCGGATAGTCTTATCTATGTCGTTCGCGCGGTAAACTCTAATTGCGCGATGCAGGATTTGTGTGACGTCATGTCTTTTGATGCGTAGTTCGTATGTGGCGGTGTAACCGCTACATCACTCCCCTCCGGAGACCGAAGGTCGATAGTGGGCTGAGTCTTGTATCTTGCGATGCTTCACAGTGCCAGCTAAGGTTCCAGTGAGTCGGAACCGGGTGCCGCATAGTTCACGGTGAGTCGGAACTGTCTGCGGTGATTCCCCAGTGAGTCGGGGTGGCGCTGCGTCACGATCCAGTGAGTCGGATGTGGTATAGCGCTGGGTTGTGGCGGACTGCTAGCGTCGACCAGGAGAGGGTAGAAAGATCTCTGCTTGTGAGACCGGCCGAAGATGCAGATGCTGTGCCAAGGTTGCTGATGAGGCTGAGGGTGATGACCAGGAATGCGCGTTCGCTGCATGCTGGTGGTCAGGATACCCGTTGAAGCCGAGGGTGCTGGCTGTCTGTGTGGCTCGCCTCACGAAAGCTTGCGGGAGTGATGATTATGACGTCACGCTGAAGTAGTTGCACGAAGGCTGCGTTGACGTTCATACTCGGGGTCACCAATTTAGAGGCATGAGGAACAGGGTGTAAAGTTCACTCATCCACCATAGAAAAGGGAGGATCCTCCAACCAGACGGGTGTTGTGTCTGGCGGGCCGACTGCCCGACTGTTGATTTCGGATAGTCTTATCTATGTCGTTCGCGCGGTAAACTCTAATTGCGCGATGCAGGATTTGTGTGACGTCATGTCTTTTGATGCGTAGTTCGTATGTGGCGGTGTAACCGCTACAACAAAATAATAATAATTTTGTTGGATAAGGATTAACAAGATACAAATATCATCATCTTTCGATTCTACCCGTTTTTTGTTTGACTAATTTGAACACAAAACGGTTATTGTGTTTTTGTGGGTAGTGATGGTTACTATAAACATGTAGTACATTATTTTATGTACGAGTATCATGAATTTTCACGAGGAGGAGGAGCTCGTGGCTAAGTAATAAGTCAGGTTAAGCTACGCTTGCCGGGGTTGGTCTGTGGATGGGTGACCATCTTTACGTACCGAGATTCCTCCGTGCCTCGGAAAGCACGTTAAGCCTTTGGTCCCGGCTGTCATTCGTGGATCTTTGACAGTCGTTACGGGTCGTCAGAAGCCCGAAAGTCTGACAACCAGTCTTACCGAGGGGTATCGTATCACCCAATTACTGGGTTGTGGAGGTCAGATAGGCAGTCGCTCCATATAAAATACTGGTATTCAGCTGTATCCGGTTAGACTGGAAGCTGACCCCAACGTAGTTGGGAAAAGGCTAGGCAGATGATATCATGAATTTTCGCAGCGCACGCCAAATAATGACTATTATACGCAATTTTTTGATAATTTGGGTTACATTATTGCAATTTTCGTAGGGATCTCTTTTTTTTAATAAAATACGCCCATGTTACTTGCTGATAATGTGGTTTTCTATATGTGAAAGATTTTTTAAAATCGGTTTAGTATTTTTGAGTTTATCCATTACAAACAAGCAAACATACAAACATACAAAAATCAAATCTTTTCTCTATAAAAAGTCAAAGTCAAACAATTTATTTCAATAAGGCACATAAAAGGCACTTTTCAACGTCAAAATTTACAAAAATATGGAATTGATTTTAGTCGCCCCTTCCAAAACATAGTTTCGTATGGCGAACAATGGGCAAAAACCGACTCTTTTAAAATGTTTTACAATATTTTGTATACATTCATTCTATAATTATATGTGAAGACGATGCACTTGCAATAAAATTACTATACCATAATAAAAACAAAGAATTAAAAATGAACCAAAGATAAATATTAATTCAGTGATAGGTACATGGTGCTCACATATTTACAAACATTGTAGAATTATAAGATATTCCTGTAATAAATCAGTGTGTGAGTAATCGCAGAATGTAAAATCAATGTCATATAAATAATTAATTATACAAGCAACCAGTTTAATTTATTATTATTTTGTATTATTCATTAAATATTTGTCATCCCCCCCCGGACGTTGTCTCGAGTGGACGTTTCTGTGTTCTCGTATCTATTTTAAATCTATAAAATAGTCAAAAGTGAAGTAAATTGTATACAAGTGACATTATTCCGTGAACAATAGCAAAAGTAATAAACAGTGTAAAAACCAAAACTGTGTGTGACCTTATACCGAAGTTATAAACAAAAACATTTTTAAGTGATCGTTATTTTTCTTGTCACAGTGTCGAATTGGTTGACCTCTATTGTAACCTTTTACGCCAACTATAAATCCGTACCAACATATCACCTAATTTGACACGCTAAGCAACAAGCACGGTGGCCTAGTGGCTCGCTTCACTTACCCTAATGAAAGGTGATCGACAAGTCAATGGTTCGAACCTCACCTCGGACGAATAATTTTTGAGATCTTCAAATTTGTTTTAAATTGTTTCCTGGTACAGTACGACCTAAAAGTAAATAATAGTAGCAGTAATCAGTGAGGCGCTTCACACATACCTCCTAATATTAACAAATTAATACAATAATGTCCCGCTCAAACGACGCCATGTACCACTCAGACACCGACCTTACGATTGTTCCTGCTCGCGATAATAATGTGAATATTCTGCAGCGTAAAAGGAAACAACCTGAGTGTGAAATTAAAGACGCACTTAATATGTTTTCTCAGGAAATAAATAAGAAGTTGGATGACTGGCGTCGGGATCTAGACGGTGCCATGTCAAAAATATCCGAAAATATTTTCACAATTAAATCTGATCTTGCAACTGTTACCGAAGTCACATCAGATATAAAAAAGGACCTACAATCTTTACGATCTGACCACTCAAACTTGAAGACGCATGTATCTACCTTGGATGACAAGCACCATCATATTTTACTGGACATTACAGAACTTAAGAAGTCGATTGAATATGCTTGCGATCAGCAAAATGATCTAAAAAAATATATCGATTCTTTGAACGCGCAAACGCCTGACCATTTGAGCGAAATTATACAGGGATTCGAATTAAAACTTGATTCATTGGAGCAACAGGCGAGGCAATGTAACATTGAGATCTGCAATTTACCCGAAAAGCGCACTGAGAATCTAGTAACGCTTCTGCAGACCATCGCTACACAAATAAACTTTCCATTGTCTCAGAAGGATGTTATTGCCATTCACCGTGTCCCTCATGCACACAATGAGAATAATAAACCTAAGAACATCATAGTCAAGTTGAACTCACGCATACTACGAGATAATTTCCTGAGCACATTTCGCCTGGCAAAAGGCGTGCGTACTGATCAATTAGGACTTGCTGGAAATTCGCAACCTATTTACATACACGAGCATCTGACTTTGAAAAAAAAACATCTATTTCGTGAGTGTAAGGAGGCGGCTAAAAAGAACAACTTTAAATACGTGTGGGTCAAAAATGCCACCATCCTCGTTCGAGAGATTGATGGTTCTGCTGCTTTGGCCATACGATCGACACATGACATTCAGAAAATTATACCTGCCAAAAACTCTGCCCCTGTTGCAAATAAATAGCAATGCTATTAATCTAAGATTTGCTCACAATAATTTTATATTAGCGATTTTAAGTCTTTGCATGTTTGTCGTCAATATTAGTTTAAGGCTACCTTTTTGTTTTGTAAACTGCATGCTACTCACCAATATTTATTTTAGGCTACTTTTAAATTTTGATAACTGCATGTTACTTGTTATTATAAGTTTTAAGCTACTATTCTGTTTTATAGATTACTTTAACCTACAAGCTAGTTATTCTTGCTCTGTTATTATTTTAAACAACAATTCCAGAATTATGTTTCTCTCTAATTGTTATTATTTTTGTTTGTATTTAAGCGTGGTTATGTCGTTAGTATTATATATCGCTCAGTTCGACCTGGACTCCAAATACGTTTCACTTGTAATGTTACTTGTTGTTTATATCTTGTTGACACTGCACGTATCAGTATATACTAATTTATTCTTGGATTCACAAAATGTCGGATAGCCTTTCATTATATTATCAGAACTGTAGGGGTTTACGTACTAAGCTGAACACCTTACATATGAATATCTTATCCAATTGTTATGATGTGATAATTTTAACGGAGACCTGGCTCACTCCTCACATAATGGACGGTGAATTTATAGATGAGCGATACGTAGCTTACAGATGCGATCGTAATCGAATTACCACAAACAAAAAAGATGGAGGGGGAGTGCTCATCGCCGTACTGAAAAACTTGAATGCCGTTCATTTGCAGGCCGAGTTGCCAATTATTCCGTCAATAGAGCATGTCGTTATCCAAATTCCTGGTCTTGGTCAGGAAAAATATTACATAAGTGCGGCATACATTCCACCAAAAGCCCCTGAAGACGTTTATCTGGCTCACTTTGAAACATTGCAAAATAGTCTGGGATCGGTGAATCCAACTACTTTCCTCTTATTCGGTGACTACAATTTGCCTGACATAGAATGGCTCCCCTCTGCTGACAATCCTACCGGAGCGCTTAACTGTTATGGCAACTCATCGTTATATAGACTAATGGATAACTTTATATCCTTAATAAACGGTTATCAATATAATTCCATAAAAAATTATAGGGGACGTATTTTGGATTTATTGATTAGTAACGGGAGCTGTAATGTCCATGCGCCTCCTTCTTCTTTGATACCTCCTGACAATTATCACCCTCCTTACTGTTCTTTCATTAGTTATAAAGCCAAACTTAAAATGTTACCCCGTGCACAATCTATAAAATATAACTTTTACAAAGCCAATTTTGATCTAATTAACGAAGATTTAGCTACTATAGATTGGGTCGAAATCTTTAGGGGTGAGTCTGCTGAGAACTCTTTAAACATTTTCTATGATTATATTTTCAAAACAATAAAAAAATATGTTCCTAGGTCAGCCCCACGATCTCGTAAATTCCCCATTTGGTTCTCAAAGTCATTAATACGAATATTTAAAAACAAAAATAAAGCTTGGATCAAATGGAAGACATATAAAAACGTCTCTGACTATGAACAATTTTCTTTTCTAAGGAGCAGATTCTATGTGGAGTGTAAAACGGGTTATAACAAATACATTGATTCTGTGGAAGATAACATACATAAAAATATCAAATATTTATGGAGTTATATCTCAAATCGTAAATCAAATGCGGGTATCCCTTGCTCAATGACATATAAAAACCAGAGCGCCAATAACCCCAAAGAAGTTTGCGATTTATTTTCAATTTTTTTTCACTCTGTATATGAACCGTCCACATTTGTGAGGGATGCCTGGTCTCCTCCCGAGGCATACTGCGAGGGTGCTGCTATAATTAATCATATTAATCTAACCATGGATAAAATTATAAAAGCATTAAAATCTCTGGATACTACCAAAGGTCCTGGACCGGATGGTGTTCCAGCGTATTATCTTAAACATGCCGCCAGTACAATATGCACGCCCCTACATATTATTTACAATAAATGTATCACAGAGGGTACTTTTCCAGACATCTGGAAAAAGGCTAATATTACGCCGGTGCATAAATCTGGTTCTAAACGTGAAGTGGAAAACTATCGTCCAATTTCTATTTTGTCTGCCTTGTCGAAGCTTTTCGAGAGACTTGTCCATGATGAGATCAATCCTATCTTGCATAACATAATAATTAAACAGCAGCATGGATTCGTCAAAAAAAGATCTACAACCACAAATTTGTTAGTTTTTACGGATTACTTGTTTAATAACATGGATCAACGGTCACAAGTAGATGCTGTGTATACAGACTTTCGAAAAGCCTTCGACAAGGTAGATCACGAACTTCTTCTTGCAAAGATTGCATACAACGGCATACGAGGCGACTTATTGAGATGGTTCTCATCTTATGTTACAAATAGAACTCAGAAGGTGGTGATACAGGGTCATGAGTCTGAATCCATTAATGTAACTTCTGGTGTGCCTCAAGGATCAATCCTTGGTCCCCTACTCTTTGTCCTATTTATAAATGACATTAACAGTTGTTTTAAGCACTCAAAATTTTTACTTTATGCTGATGACCTTAAAGTTTTTAGGAAGATAAATTGTGCTGATGATTGTATTCCATTTCAAGACGATCTTAATAGATTATCAACTTACTGCAATAACAATAAGCTTCAACTAAGCATTCCTAAATGCCTATCTATAACATTTACAAAAAACAAAAATATTTTTTCTCATACCTATTACTTAAACAACACCGCTTTGAGAAAAGAATCTTCGATTCGAGACCTCGGAGTACTGTTGGACAGTAAGCTTCATTTGGATCAGCATATTGATAAGATTATTGGCAACGCATTCCGAATGTATGGATTCGTAATGAGAGCGACCACTGATTTTAAACGCACAAACACATGCACACTCTTATATAAATCTTTGGTAAGGTCACAGTTGGAATATGCAGTCATGATATGGAACCCTTTATATAAGAAATATACATACAACCTAGAGAAAGTACAGTACAAATTTTTGAAAGCAACACACTACCGATGCTGTCGTAGAACCCTAACCTATAAAGAATTACTCACTCATTACAGGTTAACAAAATTGGAGTCCAGGCGCACTTTTCTGGAAACTATGTTTCTTTATGACCTTTGCGCTAATAGATACGACTGTACGGATTTAACAAACAGCTTGTCTTATATTGTACCTAGAACTGTAGTGAGACGAGAGGTGCGCGCGCGTCCCCTGTTTGCAGTGTCTTCTTGTCGCACAAACGCTGGTGTCCGTGCACCTCTTCGTCGCTTGGCACAAAATTATAATATACACTTCTCAGATGTAGACATATTCTCTCTGTCTGCTAGTAAATTTCGAAATACTCTGAACAACAAAATCAAAGACTTGTAGAATTAGTTATTAAGAAACTCAAATTATGTCTCACTTGTAGACGTTCCCAAAATTGTATGTCATATATAAACTGTGGATAACGTAGTGAGTTACACACTTATAATATGTACTATGTCTACCTACTATTATGTTTATTTCTAGTGTGTAATTGTTTGTTTTCCCGAACTAATAAATAAATAAATAAAAATTTGTTTGATAGCCATTAAACAGGACTTTCCCTACGATCAACGCCAACGCAATGGCCTTAGAACGCGACATTCATTGGTGAAATCATCGTAATTCTTCCGGAAAAACACGAGTTAAAGTTGGTTGATTATTGTCGTTAAAATTGACGATATTCAATAATAATAAAATTGACAATACTCAATCATTTATAGCTTTCCACAATTTTTACTTTGGTGGTAACTTAAAATGTAATAAAATCGTTATAGATATTGTCGGGCACAGCAAAATAGTACGATAGTAGGAGAGAGGAAGCTTTTAAAACTAACCAGTCTTCTCAAAAAAAAAATCTCTGTCCAGCTTGTGCACAATAGCGGTTCAGCCATGTCGCAAAGAGGAGGGTCGTCGCGTTGACGGAACATGCAGCAACCCGAAGTACCCCTCTCGCGGAGCCAGCATGACGCCCCTACCAAGACTCCTACCACCACAATTTGGACCAGGTATGTGTTGCTTCATCATTTTAGAATAGAAGAGAAAACGAGTGTATATTGTCAAGCCAACCGGGATCCTTTTATTCATCCCTTAGAGTTTTCATCATATAAAGTCTCAACTGCAAACAACAATTTTAATTGTAGTCGATCTACGGCGTCAAACGATGGTCGTGTTTCTGCGTTTCTGACTACAGACTTGACTTGATTGACATGGAAATGCCATTATTATTGTGTGAGGTCACTTTTCGCACGACTGAAGCTAGGGTTTTCTAAGATTGCGGTGGACCTCATAATAAAGCATTCGAAATTTAACGTCGAATGACTTCACTGAAACATTATTTATGAAAGTAAGTGCATGTCATTGTGTTTCCTTAGACCGCATTTTTTGACTCCGTAAAGTCAAACCTCGCTGCCATCATTCTCATAACGGCCGTCACTGCGGTCCTTATGCGGCCGCCCCCGCTGTCGTAGAGAACCCAAGCATTAGTACAGTGAGGGCAAATCTAATAATCAATCCTTTTTAAAACAGGCAACACATTGCGACCAGCGAGGGATGGGTCAGAGCTACCATCCGCGCGGTACCTTCGCACTTCTCTGATCGCCGACGGCTCCTTCGCTCACCATCATTTCTCCACACTAGCTAGCCACGTCCTGCTGGCTTCGGTTACTGATAACGTGGATCTTTTATACATTTGTAAGAATTTTAATTTAATCAGTTTACATCAGAGAGACATCCTGCTTTGGAATACCGTTCAAACTAGAAAGTTATCATAAATTATAAAATGGTAAATGCAAGTAAATTAAAACTGTTTAGCAAGTCAGTGCCAATTATTAATATTAAACCGAATCAAAGGAACAGTCTCCTTAATAAAGTGGTTTTTACTTTTAAAGTAAATTTTATCATCACTCAATCAATTCTATCTTTCTATCTTATTACCTAAGTTTGGCTGTAATGAGATTCCACCTTTTGCCATTTCATCACCTGTTGTAAAATTTTATGAATTATATGTCAGTTAGATATGCGCGCGTGAGCGATTGCTGCGTAGGCAACACACCTAACCGAGTGAACCCGATCTGCATCCCCATTCCTGTGCCTGGTGACGACCCTTACTTGCGCATCGCCCAGATCAGGTGTCTCAACCTCACCAGGGTCATCACTTACCAGGACCTCGGGTGTCTACCGAACACTTTGCCTGCTGAAAGAGTAAGTGTTTTCCATTAAATCATCCTTTTCTGCCTCCACTGCTGAACATATATACATTTAAGGGTCAGACTGGAACTTGCCAACAACTTACAATCAGATTTGTGATCGCAGTGCACTGCTATCACAAATCCGATTAGTCATCGTTAGACTTGAGGAAGGTACTCACACTATTTACACTTTTTCGACACCCAAAAAAGGGACGAAGTGCTTTTTAACTTGCAAGGAACTGCAATTCTCATGAAAATTACGGCTAAGTAAAAGTACAAAGAAATCACCACCAATTTCTCTCCTCCCCAGTATTCCGTCGTAACTCCCCTGCTGGATCTTTCAACTGTCTATGGGAATTACGAAGCTAGAAACAGAATGATCAGGGCTTATCAAGGAGGTGAACTAGCATTCAGGATGGAAGGTAATCGTGAAGTGCCGCAGGGAAACAGCGCCTTCTGCTCGAATAACAGACCTCCGGAAACCAGCTGCTATAACTATGGTATGCGTTGTGTAAATATTTCGAAGATAAATCTTCCAAACATTTACTGAACTGATTATTTTATTATTTAAAAGTCACCCTTTGAAGAATTAGCAATCTGAAGCATATTCTCCTTGTTAGTAAAACTTGAATGTGTTTCCACAGTGTGCATGATTATTTTCTATATCTACTGGTGACCAAGTTCAGAAACTACTTATCTCAAAGTGAAATTAGACATCCTTACTTTACAACCTACTTCTTCAGTCTTCTCATCTATCCTCAGTAATTAGCACGCATCTGATCTAAGATATAGATTATATTTAGAGAGAGAGATTATATTTAATTTTAGATAGAGAACTATATTTTCAGACAGAGAAGTCGTTTACTATGTTATTATGTTGTATATTGACTTGAAAGAGCAGGGTAGTTGAGAGTATGTCATGCTCACTTAAATGTCTCGCTGATGGTGGTGAGTGTAGTGGATCATTCGGTTCCCTACAAAATGTTGAGCTGGATGATGCTGATCCACGCGTCATGTTCGTGAACGGACGCCGTCAGTTGAGACTGGTCACCTCTTATCTGCCAGGGCTTATTTTTAATCTTATATTTTTAATCGTTTTTGTATTTTTTTTACTTTGTTCTCACATATAGAAGCAACAAGACTAATTTACCCAGGATTTTGTAATTTCTATATTTAAAAGAGTGTCCTTAGAGTTTCTTGCCCGTTCTTCTCCATAGAGATCTCCGTTTTGGAATGGGCTGGGTTTAACTGACTCTTTGACAATTCAAAAGTGCCTGTAAATGTTTTAATTGGAATAAATGCTTTGAGTTTGAGTTTGACATAATTATGTCTAAAATTATGCCGCCGACGACCACCTTTAAAAAATAACAAGGCTCCTAGTTATTATAAATATTTTTTGCAGGTGATGACTTCCAAGGCAACCTACTCTCAGGGATCTACTTAACGGTGATGTGGTTCTTCAGAGAACACAACCGGATAGCTCGTCACTTAGCTAAGATGAACACCTGCTGGGATGACGAGAAGCTGTTCCTGACTGCCAGGCAGATCAACATAGCTCAGTTCCAGTACATCTTTTATTATGAACTCGTTGTGGAGTTTCTGGGTAACGAGAATAAACTACATAGAGCTGATCGAATATTCTAGCTTGGTCATAAATAAAATCAGGTTGCTTTTGCCTTCGCGAAGGCAAGTGTTCAATAGACGCAGTGTATTTATATACATACAGAAAGTCACGCCTTCTCCCCATGGTGGTAGGCAGGAACTAAAGAACGCCACCTGCTATGATCCTGCTACAATCCTGCTAGTTTCCAATAAATGGTCCCATAACATGAAATCATAGCAAAACAACAATCCCCCCCCTACACTATTCTTCAGATTCTCCGGCCAGATTCAAATTTTCCAACAACCTACTCAGATTTCGGCAATAATCTTAGTAAATTACATTCAAAACTTGGCCTTCCCAGGTCGCAAGAATTCTCTAGCAGAAGGCATAATATACGAGACAGATGGCTATGTCAACGACTTCGACCATCGCTACGAGCCGGGCGTGTTCAGAGAGTACATCATCGGCACCCGATGGTTCCACAATTTCCAACAAGGTCGTACAGAGTAAGTACCTGTTAGAACAGAACAGAACACAGACCAAACTGTTTCTACCCAAGAGTAAAAGAAATAAAGAAAAGAAAATTAGAGCGCTGATACGTCTACATAATGTATTTGCGAAGCAACCCGCCCCGGGTTGCTAGTACTTTATAATTTAACAATTAAATAAACAGTAAATAATCTTGTTTCCATCAGTCTGTACAGGAACGGCAGGTATATGGGCAGCAGACCCACGCCTGATGACGAGCTGCGGAGCGGCATCCTCGCCATCAACAATACTGAAGCTGACCTCACAGAGGGTTCCCTCATCCAGCCTGCTGATAAGTTTGACTACGTCATGGCTCCTGATGTAATTATAGTTAACCTAGCATTTGTTCACGGCTATGCCCGCGTGGAGGTCAGAAATTATCCCTCGGGAAGGTACTTTCGGAATAAAAAGCTACGTAAACGTAGTGTCCTAACCCATGCCATGGTCTCTGTGTGCGAAATTTAAAAATTCAGCCATTACGGCTTTGAAAACTGACAAACACTTTTGCATTTACAATACTATTATTTATATGGATTATGGTTGTATTCAACAGCTAGTCTTATATCATAGCTGCTTATGAACTAAGTTTTGAATCATGCGCTACTTTCGGCGTTTATTTTAACATAGTAACGTAGCGTTTATCAGCGCCGGCGTTTTTTTAAAACGCTAGAGCGACAGTTATCTTTAAATAGCTGATATAAGAAGATACAAGAATGAAACATGAAAAATAAAATACCTTCAATTGCAAAATAATGTCTAGAGTTGATGTAATCTAATTAAAAGGCAAAGACAAAGGCCTCCCTCTTACTTTTCCACCAAATTCTGTCTTGCGCTAGTGCCAGTCCTTTCGGTAGCTCTCAAGCTCATTGGCGGGACGAGTGCCTTACTGGACTCAACTCTACTAAAAAAATATAGAGACTTGTTTTCTTTATTAACCTGGACAGCTAGCAGAGCGGTACTTTGGCGACGTGCAGCTGGTTAATGACCTCCCAGCTACCGACATAATGAGAGGCCGTGATGCTGGACTTCCGCCCTACAATCTCTACAGAAAAATCTGTGGGATGAAACCAGCAAAGCACTGGGAGGACTTCTACGACACTATTGATAAAGATGTAAGTGCTGAGAATTAAGAATCTACTAGCTAAACGCATATCGTGATCTTGTATACTCGTGACTATAAAATTAACTAAAATTGTACGGGTGCGCCAAAGAACATTTAGTTGTTAGAAAATTATACTGACGAATAAAATAAAGGTTAAACTTGGGCTGAGTGGTAGAGAGTCAAAGTCGTTAGTTATTAAATCTTATGAGGAAAATCCAGCCCAGCAAACTTGACCATGTGAAGATTCGTGCCGAATCTATCATGAGACTTTGTTACCCTTGTCTGAAGGATTCACTAACCATTACGTATCTCGTTACTTCCAGAAAGTAGAAACCCTCCGTCGAATCTACGACGACGTAGAAGACGTGGATGTCATGTTGGCTATCTACATAGAGAAGCTCCTGCCAGGGACATTCGTGAGCCCGACGCTGTACTGCATCATGACACAAAACCTGATGCTGTGGAGGCGTTCTGACAAGTTCTTCTTTGAGCATGGAGACTTTCCTGCTGCTTTGACGATTCGTAAGTATTAACAGAGCAACAAAATAATAACAGAAGAACAAGAAGGGATCGTAAAAGTTCAACAGAATCATTAATTCCATATAAAAGCAACCAAGAATATTAAGATGAGACTGATAGTTATGTCTACATGTTCCATTTTTACGATCAAAATTCTCAAACGTCATAAAAATCATAACATTCGGGTAATGTCTGCGATATGTACTTGAGTCCCACAAGATGGATCGATGACCTTGTGAAGGCCGCAGGAATCCGCTGCATGCGGAAAGCACAGAACCGGTCGAAGTGGCGTTACTTATGGGGAGGCCTAAAACCAGCAGTGGACGTCTTTCGGCTGAAATGATGATGAATGATGATGTACTTGATTGGGCAATTCTCATTAAATAGCTGTGAACTTTCCATGAATTTAGCTGTGATTTTGTGTGAAAATACAGAAGTCGATACCCGTGTGACTGACGGCGCGCGCGTCACCAATACAAGATTGTGAACAAAGTCAATCCACGTAATTAAAAACGTTAAAAATCTAGTCGCAATCTCATCTCAGCGACAATCAATGTCAAAAAATTGTTAAAATATATGACAATTAGAGGTATTTTTGACAGATTTCGAGTTTAAAATGCGAACGATCTTAAAAATACGGGAATCGCCCCTCTGTTACCATTCCGTCGCCCCGCAAGACGCGTTGCGGTGCCTCGTGGCAGGCTTTAGACAACTTATTTCATTTGTTTTGTCCGCAATCACTGTCGCAAGGCGCGTGCAGCTCGTGGCCACGGGGCTGCCTACCTAATCATACTGTCACGTTATTAACTCATGTTACAGCTCAACTAAACGAAGTACGGAAGACGAGTATTGCTCGTGTGCTGTGTGACAGTGGTGATGACGTCAAACAGATACAGCCGGCCGCGTTCTTCAGGAGAGGACCTTGGTAAGGATTCAGGACAGACCTTGATTAATGTTTACCTGCTTAAATTGACACAAAGAATGTTACTTAAGATTTTATTAAAGGTGACTTGTAAGTCGTTTGAGCCTTTTTCCTCATACAAAATAATACAATGTAGGAGGAAGTATTTTTTTGCTGAGAACTTAAATCACAAAATTGTAAGGTGACCATGCTCTAACAAAAGCTTGGTGGCGACAGACCGACAGATAACATAGCCTGACGAGTCACAAAACTTCTTAAAGGATCGAGTAGGTACAGAAGTACCAAACTTATTAAACAAAAATCTTTACGCATGGAGGAAACTAAAATAAATAAGTAAAAAGAAACCGTTTCTAAACATTTCGCAGGAAACTAATATACAGCCCATCGGACGTAAAATATTTACTATAGCGTACGTGCGGTAGATACCGACACCGACCTTCTAAACAAATTGCCTTCACCTACCTCATTTATTTACTGGTACATGTGCTGGCTGATAAATCTATCAAGTGGGTGAAAAACTTGAGGGTCGTGAGATAAGTAATTGGTTCGATAAAGTGGAAAACTATATGGTAGGCAGGCAAAAACGTCCAAACTAAAATCCTACTTCGCACTGGCTGTAACTAATTGTAGAAATAGACTTCTCTAAAAGCCTACCTCTAGTGATTGCAAACCGAACTTCGTTCTTAAAACAGTCCAACAGACTCAAGATGAGACAAATATACACTTTAAAATTTCTAATGCCCACAACGTGTATGTAGGCATTAGAAATTTTTAAATGAATGGAAATACGTGCACAATTAAACGTTACCTGGGACGGAAAAGTGTCTTCATATAATATTTCCATACATTTTACTTCCCTGGGTTATCGTGATATATCGTGGATGTCCACGATAATATCGCCACGTTGGAAATTATCAAAGCGCACATTGAGTTTACAATGTAGAAAATATTTCCCTATGAGCTTCGAATTAACACATATTTCTTAAATTTTCAGGAACTACCCCGTGCCTTGTGAAAATATCCCGGGCATAGATCTTAACAAATGGAAGGACCACTGGTGCCCCAAAGACCAGAAATAGTAATAATTTAGTAAACATTATATATTATTATAAGAAGTAGCTGTTACCAATATTTTATTTCAACTCGTACTTCGCATTACGATAATGAACATGAGAATCTCAATTAAATAAAAGCAAAACTTGTATTTTATTTTATCATGTGTCCATCTGTGGAGTTTGTTTTTTTTTTGACAGATAAGGTTATGTGAAGATGATCGACCGTACGGCACTGAGTATCGTATTATATCATAGACATTCCAGATATTTTATGACGATTTTTTTAATTCTCTATAGGAATTCAAAATATGCGACTAATGTGCATCCTTCGTCTACCGATTGATACAATGCGAGTCCAACTGGTTTTACTGGACGAATTGAGCGTATCAAGAATCAGAATCAGAACTTTATTTGCTATGAATGTAGGTACAGGTATAAGATAAGACAGAGATAAGATAAGATAAGATGAGATGAGATAAGATTCTTATGTGGCTCAAATAGAGCTGTTGCCACTTTTTTATTTCTCATAGTTCCGATTTAGACCAAACATTCCCATTTCAAAACTTATTCCAAAGTTCTGAGTCCAGGGACAACACAGACCAGCAGTGTTTACCGATTATAACACAAATTAAAGATTAATAGCTGAACCTTAGCTAAAGATTCTTAGCTAAAGATGTGTACTATGATGGCATACATCTATGACGACGACGATGACGATGATAACGTTTACCGTCCTATCGACATGTATATGTCGTATACAAGCTCCCGACTTAAACCATTGGGCAGTTGTCCGCCAAACACGACACCCTGGTCTGGTCGGAGGATCCTCCCATTTCTATAGAGGATGAGTGAACTTTACACCCCGTTCCTCGTGCCTCTAAATTTGTGCAACTACTTCGGCGTGACGTCTTCATCATCATCGCTCCCGCAAGCACCCACGGTTTCAACGGGTATCCTGACCACCAGCATGCAGCGAACGCGCATTCCTGTTCATCAACCTCACCCTCCCCAACCCACTCACCGCAATTGCCACAATCACCACAGTCAACACAATCCCTGCAATCACCACAAACAGTTCCGACTCATCGCGAACAATGCGGCACCCGGTTCCGACTCACTGGAACCTCAGCTGGCACTGGCAAGCATCGCAATATAGAAGATTCAGCCCACTATCGACCTCCGGGCTCCGCAGGGGAGTAATGTGGCGGCATCTACATCGCCACATGCGAACTACGCATCAAAGACCTGAGGTCACACAAAATTCTGACGTCACACAAATCAATTAGAGTTTACCGCGCGAACGACATATATAAGAGTATCCGACATCAATCGTCGGGCAGTTGCGCGCCAGACACGACATCCGTCTGGTCGGAGGATCCTCCCTTTTTTAAAGAGGATGAGTGGACTGATCCTGTTCCTCATGCCTCTAAAAAAACCACTGAACAGATCGTAGACAAAGTCGCGGCCGACTGATATTCTAAAATAACACAACTACATGCATCACACCACACCTGTGACCTTCAGTTCAACCTGCTCATCTGCCTAACCGGAGGCGAGACGACCTGATTTCCGGTTCCTTGTCGAAACCATTTGAATTAATTAAAAACGAAAATGCAAAATACGAAGGCTTCTTTGAAACTTTTTTAATGTAACCTGTATTATTTATACATACATACATACTAACAAAGGAATATAAATGGCAGCATTTTTTTGCCACAATCATTTTGACGAAGGCGTTGAGGCAAAATAGCTAACATGAAACCCTTGTGTGTCTTACTAGTTTGTGTTCTAGTGTTAGATCTATTCGACTGCCAATACTTTATGTACCCCAGCGGGGTACAAGTGTGGGTACAGAAAGTGAAAGTGATCGAAGTGAATGAATACGGTGACGAGGTGATAAGAAACGGTGAAGTGGTTTTAAGTCCGAATTATGAAAACGTGCCAGCTGATGAAAGATTTGAGGAAGACGTGCAGCCTCAAGATGAACTTAACACGAACTCTGTAGACACTCCAGCTATAGACGAAAGATCTGGTAAATAACTGATAAGTAATTTTTTTAATAGGGAGAACCATTGTGGGTACCAAATATAAATGACGTAACGGAAGTGCCCACAGGACCACAAAGTTCTTCTAATGATACGCAATAATAGTATGGAGGATTATCGGGTGACGATCGTCCCAAAAGACTTTAATATAATAAGTTGGAAAATGTGTTCGTGACGATTAAAGTAATATTACCAATAAAAGTTGTTTTATTTGCTCCTGACTAAATTAAAACGAATAAAACCATTTTATTTTAATCTAGCTTCTGCCAGCAACATCAACCGCGTGGAAATTTTAAGTTTCCACACAATACTAAAATAACAGCCAGTTTTTTGTAAAACTTCCTTCCTTTTTGTAAAACTTTGTCTCGGCAGTCAAAATATGAAGAGAGTCAGGACTGGTGCCGCGGGAGCAAGTGACGTACGTCCGTGTGAGCAGCAGCTTGTCCTGAGGTCGACTTCAGTACCAATTTTCGACTGCTTGCGAAGTTCTTCGTATTTTGTGAATTAATGAACGCTGGATTTCCTCCAAATGGCACAAAACTGATACACTGACTGATGCAATCTTACAGATTATTCCTGAAGACAAGCTATCACTAAAATAAGTAGATTGTAAACACACGGGATTACATTATTTTACGGGATTTATTAACAGTCTCCTAATCATAGATATTTATTTATTACATAACATAACATCACGCCTGTATTCCGCGAACGGTTAGATAGAGGTGTACCTATAGTAACACCCACATTTCGCAAGTTACGTACTTATTTATTATTTATGTATATATACTTTACTGTACATCACAAAAATACATAATAAGAAAATAAATCCAACACTACAAAATATAGAATGGGCGGCCTTATCGCTTTCCGCGATGTCTTCCAAGCAACCAGGAATGGACATTTATTTCTTTTATAACCAAAGATGACAGAAGAGGACTAAACTTTATGTTTTTCTGTGTAAGTTCTACATCAAAAAAGAAGCAATTGTTAGGAATCGAACTTTGATTTCCGGCTCCTTAGCAGCGCCTCCCAGCAGAGCGGGTGGCCCACGGCGTGGCGTACATGGCGCTCGCACTGTTCCACCGAAACATCGTGCCCCACGCGTCGTTGTACTGCAGTACTGAGTGCAGCCTTGGTCTAGTTTGTCCACAACTCGACTGTATAAACTCTTGTGCAGTAGCTGGTAAATAGCTGGGCTTTCACAACGTCACTACGGAGGCTAAACTGCCTACCAAGCACACTATCGCTCACTGATATGGCTCGTCACTGTTTTTCTATATCGGCGTGATCGGAGAAGTCGGCTGTTATTACGTGACCAAAGTATTTGACCTTGTCGACTTTCTCGAGTGCAGTCCGTAAAGTTGATGTGGCGGCAGATCCGACCAACTGTTCAGGTTTTCAAACACCATGTACACCGATTATAATATTTATAGATAGGCTTTAAACGACACTGTTCTAAATTGATAGCCTAATATTTACAAACCGGTAGATATATTTTTATTCATATTGAAACATATATACTAGGTACTATTTTTATTGTAGTTGTGTCGTTGACAATGGTAGACGATGTATGATTTATGAACAAGGCAGCCGTCTGCAAAACAAAAACAAGGCGCCACAAAAAATTCAACATATAGAATACAAGGAAAAAGCCACAACCCAATTAAAAAAAAAAAAAAAACATATGTCATGTACCTACCTAAGTAACCTAACTTAATTATTTTAAAATAAAAAAAACTTGCATGTTTGCGGTCTCTCGATAAGGTATATAATACAGCATTCATCGTCAAATATCTCACAGTGACACGGAGCAATCAACATGAAATACTTGATTTCAGTATTCGTTTGTGTTCTAGTGACCGACATAACACATTCTAACCGCACCCCACCATTTCACCCCAGTGGTGCAAAAGTATCGGTAGACCATGTGTGGGTGACGGAACTGGAGAGTGACGCTGGAGGACTTCAACTACCAAAGGCTTTTGATAGAAATTCTGGCAAAGAAACGACATTGATAACGAACGACGATGAAGGTGTACAATGGTTGGTACCGATAGACCTGGAAAAACTACAACGAGAGGGGCCACCTCCCGGCGGGAGTTATGGAATACAAGGTGAATATTGTCCGAATAACGGTACAAGAGGTTTAGATGGACGTTGTCAAAAAGAAGATTAAATCAATCATACAAACATTATTCGTTTTTTTTCTCCACCTGACGTACACTTGCGATAATTGTATTTGTGATCGTAAATTACGTGCCTGGTGCACTGGGGTGTCTCACCGCCTACTTAACAACCAAATAACCTGACCAAGGATTTGAACCTGGGACCTCATACTCAGCAGTCGCGCTTGCAAACACTAGACAACGAGACAGTCAATAGTCGTGACCTTCACAATGTTCACTATGGTGGTACATACCGGTTCTGCAAGTGATGACACATTATGAACACGGCGGCCGTCTGCAAAATTGACCTTACTAGAGTTAACAGCCTAAACAAGGCAAAAGTAATTTAAATTCAACACATTCTAAGATACAAAGATGAAGTGACATTCAAAATCTAGTATCTTGATTATATAAAAAACTTAGACATTGCGTTCCTTCGATAAAAAAGTATAAAATGCAGCATTCATCATAAAACATCTCATAGTGACACAGCAAGCAGACAACATGAAATACTTGTGCGTGGTATTAGTTTGTGTTCTAGTGTTCGATCTAACGCATTCTTATTCTTACTATGTGGTATACCCAGGCGGTGACAAAGTAACAGTTGACAATGTGCCGGTGACGGAACTGGAAGACGCTGAAGGATTTCAACTTCCAAAAGCTACTGATGGGAATTCTGGAAAATCACTTAAACCTGGAAAAGTACAAGTGTGGGTACAACAGGTAGAAGGGTTAGAATTCGACGAGGCAGAGTTTAAATGACTAGGAGACCCTCCTAAAGAAGGACATGATGTAGCGTCGGGGAATTATTGTACGGACAATCGTGTAAGAGGTCCCGATGGAACGTGTTTAGAGGAAGATATTTAAATCAATTATGTTAATATTGTTTTTGTCTACTTCTACAACTTTTTATGTTTTCATAGAATTAACCGTTGTTAAAAAACGGCAATACAGACTACTTAAAAATAAGTGCACACTGTTTGGCTACTTAGCTCATAAATCAATATGTTGGTATGGTATGGTGCACTTCGGGCTCGTTTCAATGTTAGCTCGGGGTGGAATGAAAGATATGACTTTATTTAATAAGGCTTGGTACGTTGCCGTCTATTTTTACAAAATTCAAATTATACGGATAAAACAGTAATTAAAAATAAATTAGAGAGGAGTGTCGTCCATTGCGGTGGCGTCCGTAGAAGCAAGTGGCCATCAGGCCGAGCCGTGTTGCCGTCCCGCCGCATTAAGACCGCAACCAAGGTGTTAAGAGCGTTCCTCCAAAAAGTAGGCAAAGTCGCAAATAGTTGTCAAATTTTTACCTGTTTTGATTAATTTGGGAATAATCTGTATGGAAATAAGAAATATGGCTAACTAGTAAACTAGAATATTAATAATGAATTGCAATTATAACACTGCATTTGATCTGGTAACCATTTTAGGTGTAAAAAAGGCATTTGGTTTTTTCCAAATACTTTTTTACCAACTTTAAACCAAATATTCGGTGTTACGATAATTATTGCAATTCATAATCAATATTTCAGGTCACTAGCTAGCCATATTTCTTATACAGTAATATCACCAAATTAAATAAAACAGCGAAATATTTGACAGCTATTTGCGACGTTGCCCACTTTCTGTATTAAACATAACATACATACATACATAAACTCACGCCTTCTTCCCATGGGGGTAGGCAGAAACTACAGAATGCCACCTGCTACGATCCTTACATACTCCTTTTGCCTCGTTTACGTTCATACATCTGGTCATACACGCACGCCGGTTGCGAGTACTACCCACCTGTCCTTTCTGAAGAACATCACCATTAAGGTCAGTATATGTCCTCCTAGGGCGTCCCCTCCCGGCGTTTCCATTCACATCTGCCTTGTAAATACATTTTGTTAGTCGCCTTTCATTCATCCTCTCAACATGACCAAACCATCTCAGCATACCCTTTTCAATTTTTGTCACAACATCTTCTTTTAACTCACACCGTTGTCTTATCACATCATTTCTCATATTAAACATAAATGATATTCATTTCTGATAATTGGTTTAAAAAAACAAATTTATAAGTCATATTTTTATATAATATTTGTATAATGAAAAATCAACAATCCTTGTAAATTATAATGATATAAACTATAAATGAATTTTAGTTATTAAGGCTAATCTTGAATATATTATTATTATTTGTATTTCCTTTATTCCACTATATACATATAAATTATATTTTTAAATATTAGAATAAAAATAAAACAAATTGTATCCCACCGGTATCGGGAACAGGGTCCAAGCTTCCAGTCAGGGCTCCAGAGAGAGGAACCTCCTAAAAATGCGAGCCGTGTCCAGGAGTACCGCTTTCTGAAACAAGCCCTTAATCCAGCTGCCCAACAAGAGACTCCTTAGGTGTTGGTCAAAGCTCTTGGCAATTAAGCCATTGGCTAATACGACTTTCGGCACAATGATCGCTGAGTCCACATCCCACATGTCGACAACCTAGAGAGCCAAGTCAAGAACCATTTTCGAGAACTGGGTCGGGCATATTATTCGTGTAGTATGGCACTTCCAATTTCACAAGGCTGTATTTCAGAGCAAGTTGCTGATGGATAAACCTGGCTACAAGGTGGTGTCTATGCAAGTACTCTTCGTTAGCTAGACGAGAACACCCATAGATAATGTGTCGGATTGATTCTCCCGGACGGTGGCATGCCCGACAGATGTCAACCGTGCCGTCCTTCACAATTAATCTCCGGATCGTTCGTCATCGTAACTTCGTCCATAATTGCACACACAAAACCTTAAATTTCCTCAAAGAGGTCATCAAAACGCAGCCAGGCTACGGGCGCTAGTAAAGCTACACCAGATCCATGCAGGGCCCGTAACGTCCGTGAAGCTCCTTAATTTGCCAAACCTACCTGCGATCGTTAGTGTCAAGCACTACAGGTTTGCACCAGTTCTCTTTAGCCAAGGAGAGCGGGGTAAGGCCCTTGTCCTCCTTGACCACATCTCGATGCAACCCCACGTCGGCTTCCAGAAACGGTAGGTAATGTTCGCGATTGTGGAGGCTTTGCGTTTAAAAACCTCGACCTCCACACTTTCGCGGGATATACAGTCTCAATGCCGATGACCATGAGTGATGCATGTGATATGCAGTCAGCACTTAAACTTATACACAAACTTATACACTTAAACTTACCTACTCTTATATATTTGTATGCCATTGTATAAGGCAAGCATGACGACCTGTCTTAATACATGCTGATTTATTTTCGTATGTATACTCGTGTTTGAACAAATAAAATAAATAAATAAACAAATAAAGAAGCAGCGTACGGACCCTCCTATCCAAGGCCATGTCAAGGCAATGTCTGAGTCTATTTGAGTATGCCAAAAGACTACATCACAACCGGCATGACCCAACCGTTGAAGGCGCGCACCTTGTTTCCGCCTGATAGAAGACTATTAAATACTTTCTTCTGGCGGCCAAACAAGCGCGCCTTCAACGAATGCATCGAGTAACATTGATGCCCAACGCTTCTGACATACCCAAATACTTATAGGTTTCGGATGCGGAGAGGGCTCTAAGGTTTCTGGAACCTAGGAAACAGAGCTCCCACGAATTCCACAATCTCCACTCGCTTTACATGCATGACCGCACATTTGTCCACTCCAAATTCCATCCGGCGGGCCTAATTAGGTACTCACTCGCGTGAGTAATTTTTGTCTATTTCGGTCACTTTTCTCGTTTTCTGACAGGGCTTCCATACAAAATAGTCGACTGCTTCTGTAAAAATGGATGTTTTCTCGAAAAACCCTAACATGGCACCTTAGTTATCTCGAATTTTGACAATTCAACACGAGATAATCTCCGATTCTTCTGTCATTTAGTCGTATTTACTCGTCCTCGATTTTGACAACGTGACGAGAAGAGTAGACAAAATTATGATACAAAAAAAAAACTCCAAAATAACATGGCAGTTTCTTAATTGTACTTATTTTAGTCATCATTTTATTTTACAATATATTAATAATGAAAATACTTAGTTTTAAACTACTATTTACATTGGAACGACGTTTTATATGGAATTTTTCGTTTTTTGTATGGAAAATATGAAAAAATATCACCTACAAGTTGAGTAATAGGGGTTTATGGGCTTCATAAGGGGGTCGAAATGTTCATTATTTTTTCGATAGGACACCACACCATTTTCGAGATATAAGCAAGAGAAAAGAAAAAAAAAGAGTTGTTTTTGCACTGTCGAGGTGTTGGTGTGAATTTTAGTTCATGATATTAATTTCCACCTGTTTTATCGCGATTAAATACTTAACAATCAAAATTTTAAAATAAAGTCTGAATAGCAAAATTGCTATTTTCACTAAATTAATAGCTCAGTGCCGTCAAACTAAAATATAGTTAAATTGTGTGTGTCACTTTAGTCTATTTCAGAATGGAAAATCGTCGGTTGACAGGAATAATCTAAATTTTGGTGATTTTTAGTCTAGTTTAGAGAGGCATTTGTGACAAGAGAATTGGCACCATTGAATGAATGAAACGGAATCTCAAGCCGATGTTGCATAAAAAATATCATAAAAAATAATTTGTTTTTAATAACTTGCAACATCGGTTTCTCGTCGCGAGATATAAAAATGTCAGTGTCTTTTTCGAGTTTAGGTACTCGTCGTTTATGGTCATGTTAGGGATTAGAATGACGTCAGAATCGTAGACAAATTTCGACAAAACGAGAAAAAGAGTTTTTCGCGCTTGTCATGTTAGCCCTGCTGATAACGGTATTTAAAGTATCAGTTACTTTCAGTAGCTCCATCAGTTGCAATTTGTTGGGAGCAAATAGTTTAAGGTCATCCATGTAGAGGAGGTGAGATATACCGATAGCCAAGACCTGAATCCTCCAACAGTGTGCTAAGAGGATTCAGAGCTAAGCAGAACCAGACCGGACTCAAAACTATCGCCCTGAAATATGCCTCGCTCAATCCTTATCGGTTGGCCTCTGGATATTTCGACATCTTGGATAGCGAAGGACCATCTCCATTGCCCCATACACGACATCAGGAAGGTGCGCAGAGTTGCATCTACTTTATACTACTCCAGCACCCTCATGAGCCATGTATGTGGCACCGAGTCATAGATAGGCCTACTTATAATCCATCCAGTTTGTCGACAGATCTTTTCTTCATGGCCATATCAATGAGGAATAGCTCCTTAGTATCGTGAGACCCATTCCTACATCCATTTTGAGATACAGACATGATGGACTTGGTGTCTATATGTTTGTTAAATTTAGCTCTCAAAATGGATATAAAAACTTTATAGACCGTCGGTAAACACGTGATGGGCCTATAATTTTTGGGATCCAAAATAGATGAAATAGCAACTACTAAATTCTTAGGCATGTCAATTGACTATAATTTGAATTGGAAGACACATGTTGATTCTTTAATTCAAAAACTAAATAAGCAATCATACGCTCTACATATGCTGGCAAAAACGGTAGACACTTCTGCTGTACTTGCAGCATACCATGGCTACGTGGGGTCCTTGATAAAGTATGGTATTATATTCTGGGGTAATTCCACCAATAAGAACATTGCATTCAAGGCGCAAAAGCGGTGTATTAGCATGTTTAATATCAACCAGACTGATAGCTGCAGACCATATTTTGTCAAATATAATATATTGACATTGCCATGTGTTTACATTTATGAGATTGCTAGCTTCGCAAGAACTAACAAACATATTTTTGATAAGTATAGAAGTAAGCGGCATGGTGATAAAATTTGTAGCAAATCTAGCAGGACGGCCTTGTATACCAGAAGCATTTTCAGTATGGCACCGCGTATATACAACCACTTACCAAAGTCTATACTAGATCTCGACCTGAGACGCATTAGGTCTGATGTGGAATTTTACAAGTTTAGAGGAGAGCCAAAAGAAAAATATTGACAAAATCGTGTCAAAACTTTTGTTTATTATCGAATAGGCTAACAAAAATAGTATAATATTTTAGATAAGTCATCCTCACCTTATATCAGTATATATATTATTGTATAGTGTATTAGTCACCTTTATATCAGTATAGTAATAAAACCAGTCACAGTAAAATAAAAATATTTTATTAGTCAAAAACAATTATTTGGCTACATCCAACCTTATGCTTGTACAGAGTCATTAAACGACGAATGCTTTTAATTATATTTACTGATCCAACTTTATGCCTGCAATTTTTTAGTAAATTCAATGCGTATTTTAAGCTTTTTTAAAACATGTAACATTATGTTTGGCCAAAAATAGAAATTTAGTTACGTCCGATCTTATAATGTGTATCTATTTATGAGGCATTTAAATGAATTATTATTAAGTACATAAGGTCGGAGTTAATTAAATAAAATTAAAAAAATAATAAAAACTTAAACATTATGACTTTCAAACTTGTTTTTTTAACTAAAAAAAAAACTAAAAAAGAATGGAAACAAACAAATTTAATCCACTTCAGGAAAATCTGCCTGACTCTCGGAATGTTTTATTTTTTTATAATATTTAATTTTCGCCTGAACTTGATTCTGCTTCTTTTTTGTCATTTCTCTTCAAGTTATATCTTTCTTCAGCAGTCTTAGCATGAATTTCCTTTTCTTTTTCTATATTATTTTTCAGCTCTGCATCCACAACATCTAATAGCTTTCTCTCAAATGCATCGCAATCATCACAAGTATCGACCGACGGTAGTTTGAAGCTTAAATTGAATTTGGTGTTGAAAATGTTTCGGTACAAACATTCTTTGGCTACCAAATTCGGAGGGATCTCTGTAGATTCCATTCTCTCTTTATACTGTTTATACATAGTAGGGATATTCAAGTCCAGTCCCAAAAATTTTCGTCCGCTCTTTTGTCGCGAATAATGACTCTCATAACATGGATATAAGTTAATATGATCTATCACTGATTGTACTACCACATCTGAAGTTTTATTACCAGGAATATGCTTTCCCCTCTGATCTGGAGCTACCAACCCTCCATCGAGCTGTTTCTCCAAACTTACCTTAACAAACTTTTTAAGAAAAGAAAGAAAATATGTTTATTTTGCACGAACAAAACACACAAAAATACAAAAGTAGCAGAAAAACACTTTTCTCTTATAGATAGCGTGTTAAGAAACATATTCCGGCATATTTTGTCGCTCTTAGAATTTACAATAAGTCTATATTCGTATGTAAACTTTCTTCGGTCAGTATCTAAGTTCCCAGTTGTTCTCATTGTGTGTTTTTGTTTTTTTGTGACGTTAGAGGCTATAAACTGGCGACGTTGATCCCAACTGGTACATTTTTCCAAAATTCTTTAAATATTTGTATTCTTGTTTCATTAGGCACTTTTTCGTAACATTTAGATTTATACTTACATGGAGGTTTCATTTCACGACCGTCTATTTCTGGGTTTTTTTTTGCTACAGTGAATGATAGGGAGAACCTTATAGCCTTGCAATTTTAGCCGCAACTCTTTTCCATTTAGTTACGTTTTTAACTTTCTTTCTTGTGTTAGATTTTGAAGGGACTGCTGTAACGATCTGCTGTGTGTCTTCATTATTTCTTATTTGTCGGTCATCTGGTATATAAACATTCCCATTCATATCTGCGACCATAATTCCGTTCGAGTTAACTGTATCTTCATTCATAGTAGTATCAGAAATATTAACACTTTCATCAAAATGGGGTACAATTAAAAAGCCTGTAGTATGGTCTCTGTCTGTTAAATTACGGTTTTCAATGTGATCATTCTTATTAGCAGATATACTCGCCCTTACTTGAATCAACATCATATTATTGGAATTCGTACTTTTAGGACTACCTTGATCAAATACCGAAGATTCATTAAGGTTATCTACCGACGAATATACAGTAGGGATTGTTTGTGGAGTCATTGCAGCAAAGAAACGGTCGTTTTCTTTAGGACTTTCATTAAAAACTGAAGTTGCAGATATAATTTTTTTTCGTGGACCTAGCAGATCGTCTAAAGTGATTAAATTAATACCTATGTTCCTTATTTGCCACTTTAGCTTGCCTTTCAGGCGATTTTTCTGAAAAAGAAAGTTTTCTTTTCACCTTCAAAGACCCCGATAGAACTAAGACTTTTTCTGGCGAACCACTGACGTAGCTGCCATCCGAAAGATCTTCATGTGGTTCGTAAGTCTTGTCTTTAACGCTTTCATCACTATCATAATCGGAAAATTCTTGGCCAGGATCTGCAACATAATAATATTATTTTACGTAAGCACAACCAATATTTTCAACATAAATTAAGTAAATTAAATGAAAATATTTGTTTTTTATTTGTGTAGGCATAGTGTAACTAGGTACAGTTAGTTATTATACTGGAAGCCGAATCCAACATGTTGGAAGAAAGGCTAGACAGATTGATTGGTTACATTCATAAAACAAGAAGTAGTAGGTAAGTAAAAGTATTTACCTAAACAAGCACTTTCAAATATACGCGCATTGACTTCATGACTTCTTGACTAGTTTGCGTCGTGTATTGAGTAATTGGGTGATATGTTCACCCAATTACATCTTGCAAAAAAAACAACGTAGATACACCTAAGTTCACAACATAGTTAAATGAGTACCTACGATAACCGATAAAATATCACTAATCCACACCAAACGACTTGACAATATAAAATCTGTAGGTACCTATTTATAGGTTTTGTACTCACCTGATCTTCGCCATCCATTGCTTAGTATATTAAGTACTTAAAAATCCTTCAATAGTCACCACTAATTCACCCACAAGCAATGAAATAAATCAGAAGTCATTAAATTCATTAATAATTCGGCACAATAATAACAACGCGCGCGCGAGTAACAAGACTTGTAATGGTCTGTGCTTGTAAACAAAACGCACGCGCCACGCGTTCGGTGCTAGGGTTGCGCTGATAGGTCAAGCCACTGTGGCGCCGAAAACGGCCGTGTGACCGGCGATAATATTCGATCTCATTCTATCGCGTCGGTGTGCGGTCACGAAGTCAATGGAATAGTGTTTCTTCTTCACATAGGCATTTCTGTACAACGATAAAGTAGCACTTTTTAAAGGCATAAGGACTAATTATGTTTGTAGACCTTAACCAAACAAATAAAATTTTCGGGGCATAACACTATATCTCAAGGTACGACATCTGATTATTTAATTTCAATAGGCATAAAGTTCTATCTGACAATACGTATTATTTTTACCAACAATCCTTGTAGGATAAAGTCGAATGAAAAAATAGTCCCTTCGTTACGCATAAAATAATTTAAAAGCATAAAAGCTGGAGTCAATGTTCGACCTTCTAATTAAACCAAAATTTTAAGCATAAATACTGTATTTGCTATTAAACCTTATTCCACAAAATAAATTTGGAAATTCGACAGATTCGACCTTATGCATTTGTATTATTATCAGAACATAAAGAGATAGAATTATGATTGTTATATGCATAGAAAGAGCGCGAGATACTGGTTTCAGCTGACTATTAAAGTTATTTTACTCTGATGTCGACATTCGACCTTATGCATCTCAGGTCGAGAGATACTCCATCTATCGATGAATTTAAAAATAAATTAAAAAGATTCTTGCTATTCAAATGTTATTATAGTATTCAGGATTATTTAGTAGAGGATGTAAGAACAAATTGTACCTACTCAAAAATAATGTTGTTTATGTGACATGTGATTAATGCACTGATTAATTATTTATCTATTATTATTATTTTTAACATTAATTTACAAATCTATCTTGACATTCTTATTATTTTAATTTTCAATTATTCTAGTGACATTGTTATTTGCTAATATTTCATTATTATTTGCCACGGTGAAATTGCCAAAATTATGCTATTAATTATAAATGATTGTTGCAATGAATTGTATAATAAATAACAATGTTGTGCTTGTGACATAGTCAAAGCTTGAGATTTGCATGCCTCAAGGCGTAATATGGTTGAACTATTTTTTTATTTTTTTTAACACCTTTATGTAATTACCCATATTAGCAAATAAATGATTTTGAATTTTTTGAAATTTTGATCCGTGGTGCTACCAGATTTATGGATCTTATTATTATTATTATTCAAACTACTTTTTGAATCTCTATGAATTTATTGTGAAATGTATCAGGACCGTTTTTTTTTATTTGTAACTTGTTTTGTAGTACTCGAACCTTAAGTAAGGACGACTGCATCGATCGGCATCATGAAAAGAAAATGTACGAATTGTCATTTTTCTAGCTGACTGTACCATTTTACAAAATTGGTGAAAGCCGTTAGTAGTAACTCAAAAAGTTAAGGGACAGTCTCCAAAGCAAAGTACGTTCTCCTGTAGCTACAACGGTTGCGGTACATGTCCTTGTAAATTCTAAAAATGTGTTTTTCTCAAATTTTGATGCCCCTTAGCACAAGGATATAGATGAGGTATCCCTACACAAATATCTAAACCGTATCGCTATTGGTCCAGAGACCACTTCCTATATAAACTCACCCATAAATTGATCGAACAGCCCTTTTCTGTAAAATAACATTAGTCTGAATGTCGGTGGCAATCCCCCACAACAGAATATCGTACGATATCACAGGACAATAACGAAAAGTACCCTAAGCGGAATGTCTCTATGACAGTTAAATCACTTTTTTTTTCTAACAGTGTATGCTGTAAGGTTAGCGTTTTCAACAGCTTATCTATAGCGCCATGTCCCACAGGCGAGAAAATCGTGGCCGTAGTCTCGCCGTGATCTCCTACTACTACAACGAGAGCGCCCACCTCCCGGTGGGAGATATGTACAAGATAAATTTTATCCGATGGTTCACTAGTTAGGTTTATTTTGATATTGTTGTCATGACCTTGACAATTGTAAACTATACTGGTACAAACAGGTTCTGCAAGAGATGACGCATGATGAACACGGCGGCCGTCTGTAAAACTAATCTTACCAGAGTTAACATCTCAAACAAACCGCAACTCATTTAAATTGAACACATTCAAAAATACAAGGAAGAAGCTATATACAATATCTAGTTTCTTAATCATAAGAAAAAACCTTAGGTACGTGTGAATTACCTCGATAAAAAAGTAGCTACCTACCTATATAATGTAGCATTCATTATCAAACACCTCATAGTAACGCAGAAGCAGTCGAAATGAGATACTTGACTATAGTATTAGTCTGTGTTGTAGTGATCCATGTGACGAACTGTCAATATGTGAGGTACCCCAGTGGTGTACAAGTTTTGGTACAGAAAGTGAAGGTGCTACAAGTGAATGAATACGGTGAAGAGGTTCAACCTCTTACTCCTCCTCATAGACATTATGAAAGCCTACCATTTGTAGATGTAATACAACAAACGACACTGCCAAGGAATCATGGCACAAGAGTACAGGTGTGGGTTCACAAGGTTCATGTCGTAGAAGTGTCTGCTGGACTGGGAGAACCTTTCAATGGTTCTGGTCCAGCTTTGGGAAGTTTTTCGGCGGACTATTGTCCGAATAATGGTACAAGAGGTCTCGATGGACGTTGCCAAAATGAAGATTAAATCAATTATACAAACACTTTTCGTTTCTTTTTTCTCGATGTACACTTGCGATAATTGTATGTGTGAACTCACAATCGTTAATTACGTGCGCTGTGGTGCAATGTGATATCTCACCGCCTACTTAAAAACCTAATAATTTTAGCCTGACACGGGATTTGATCCTGGGACGTCAGGCTCAGCAGTCGGGCTTGCGAACAGTAGGCCAACGAGACAGTCAGTAATTAAGAGCTGTTAGAAATACTTACACTAGTTAGTTTAATTTTGCTGTCGTGACCCTGACAATCGTACACTATGCAGGTACATACCGGTTCTTCAGTGATAAACACGGCGGCCGGCCTCAACCTTACCAAAGTTAACACATTTAAACTCACCATATTCAAAAATACAAGGAAGCGACATTCGAAATCTAGTTTCTTAATTATAAAAAAGGGTTTGAATATGACGAGGCAGAGTTTAAACAACTAGCAGACCTTCCTATAGGAGGACATACAGGAATTTCAGGGAACCATTGTCCGAATAGTACCAGAGGTGTCAATAATAATTGTCAAGAAGAACATTAAATCAATCTTATAAAAATGTGTTATTTTCTACTCCCTAACTCTTTTATTTATTGATCTGTTAATATAGTTGGTGTAAAACAAAATCTTCAGTGTCATGTCACGATCAAACGTACAGGTTTTATTCCAGGTAAACTTTCAGCCTTTTGTTTAATTGAGGGAATTTTTACATTAGGTAACGTACTTACGGTATATTTTCGTTCAGAACAAAAAAACACTTTTATACTTTGCAATCTTAGACAAAAATCGTAAGCGATCAGGTCATAAATTTATCATCGTTAATTGGTCAGGTGATTCATGAAACTTACCAAAGTTAATTTCCCAAACAAGCGACAACTTATTTATTATTACTTACTATACAGTATTCGAAGATACAAAGGATTCCAACATTTAAAATCTGGTTTTCTAATGATAAAAAGTATAAACTGCATGATCAAATATCTCATAGTGCAAAGTGGAATGCCAAAAATTTTTCAGTGGTATCTGCCCCACTTGTCTAAAATCTTGATGGATTCTGCCCTACAATGTAGAATACAAATTATTGCCACCCTTCAGGTACGGAACCCTAAAACGCTTAAGATCAATAATTTGACTTTACTAAATTTATACAGACTGATTAATTTACTTTATATATATTTATATTACATATTAAAGTCGCTTTTCGTGCCCGTCTGTGTGACCGAGTCGTTCTTCTAATCCATGCAATGATGTAGGAATAACTCATCAATTAAAGAAATCTTACTGTATTATCAAGTCGTAAAAGCCGAGCGAAGCAGGAGGCGGCAGTCTAGTTAATCATAAATTAATTGGACGTTTAGTTCAGGCAAAGAGCAAAAAGTAGTGACCCTACAATGTAGAATACAAATTATTGGTAATTTCCTGAGGTATAAACATGTATAAAAAAATAAACCATCGTCATCAAAGTATTCCGCCATAGACCGGCACGGAGAACAGAGCTGCTACAATGAAGTTCTACTTAGCAATATTTTTAATTTCTGTTATTGTAAGCGTCGATGTAACTACATGCTACCCAACCGGCCCAGAAGAGCGAGATCCAGTAGTGACTGATTTTCCAGAACTAATAGACGTTCCAGGTGCGATGATACTTGCAGACGATTGTCCGATTGATTTTGTGAAAGTGGCAGATATATGCGTTCCTGTTGATTAAATTGATTGTTGATATTTCATTTGTTCTTTATTCTTTCCCGAGTTATATAACTCATATTTATGCTCCTGGTTTCTGAAAGTCGATCTTACTTTAAGTAACTAGTGACTCTACAATGTTTAGTATAAGCATAAACAGCCTATAATCTGCTCACTGCTGGGACAAAGGCCTCCTCTTGGTCAGAGGGAGTGGGCCGTAATCCACCACGCGAGCCACACATCCACCCATGGATGTCACATATCTTCGAATTTTTGGTTCTAAGACATGGCGGTTTCCTCACGATGTTTTCCTCCAGCGTTTTGAGAGTAGTAGTGATGAAAAAATTTACACAAAGTAATGCGCCTGTCAGGGTTCGAACCTACGACATACTCGTACAGCTCGTAATTCACGGCTATTGGGCCACTACCGCTCTTTTTTGATATGTTGAAATTTTCAGGGGTATAAATATCAACGCATTATCCATCGTCATTAAACTATTTAACTATATGACAAGAACCTACAATGAAGTTTTCCTAACCTATATTTTTAGTTTGTGTCCTAGGTCTCAATAAAACTGTTTGCTACCCACCCAACCACTCTAGAAGAGCAGTAGCACGTAACCCTCATTCAGGAGGAGATCCGTCTTTTGATTCAATTATTCGTGCAGATCCATGTTCAATTGATTTAGTTAAAATAGTATACAATTGTGTCAGTGTTGATTTTTTTTTTCTGTTGTTTCATTGTTTTTCCAACCCCTAATTTTTAAGAGCGTATTCTAATTAATCCGACATTAATTTGACCAAATCTGTGATGATATTACATAACCAAGAACATCTAGAGCCGAAGATTTGCTAAAGGTTAAAATTTTAGTTAAAAGTTGAATAAAAAAATCAAGAATTTCAAGCAACTGGTTTTTCCTGGTGGCATATTTGCTAAACCACTATTATTCTTGGATTATTTAAACGAGTAATTAACTTTTCACTTCTCATGCTCTGAAAGTGCTTATTTGTGCAGGGTATAGGCTGCACAAAATCGAATTTTGTCCACTAGTGCATTAACGAATCTACTCATAAATGTATCTATATTAAGGCAAAGAAAATGAGTCAACAGCCAAACACAATAAGAAGTACATAGATAGAATTTGTTATTTTATAATATTTACTTTAATTTATTTGCCTTATGTGTTTTTGACATAAAAGATATTAAAATTTAAATTCAAGTACGGTAGGTTATTTATTTAATTTAAGAAAATTATTATTACAAAAATAATTGAATGAAAAGGCTGTACCTAAAGGTCTGCAGCCCAAGCCTAATATCAATGCCGGAAAAACCAATTTTCTTCAGTATTCAAAACTGTACTAATTTTACTTTGAAGTTTAATTAAAGAAATGTTATGTTACACTACTGTTTTATTTCCTCGAAATCGAAGTGCAAAGCAGAGTTTATAACTCGTCCACAAAACCATTTTATCCTCGACATTACTATCAGCCCTCGCCATGGTTCGTTTTGTGCACTTGTTATAAAATCTACTATTAATCGATATTTCATTTAAAAACAGAATGGTGCCCACACTAATGACACAGCGGTTTGTGACGCGATAATGTTAGAGTATTTCTATTGTTAATAATTATTCTGCCGTTCTAATAAAAGCAGAAACCATCGTCACTAAACCAGTGTACTAAATATAACGTGACACAAATAAAAGTCAATAGCAATTCGATGAAGTTTGAAAACTACATAATGACACACTTTTACATAAACACTCTCATTTTAGCATTTAACTTTAACTGTCGTATTGTTGTGGAAGTGACACGTGTCGAGTATAAAATAAATATTGTGACTTCTCTAAAGTATGAATATAAACTGCATAAACATCAAGTTATTTCTTAATAGATCGACGCAGGGAAAAGTCAAGAAGAGTGACAATGAAGGTTTATTTAACTACAAACTACATTAGTCTGTGTCCTAAGTGTCGCTATGTGGGTAGCACATAGCGACACTTATCCAGTGAAGAAGACACGGGAGTGACGGATTATTAGACAGTTGGATTACTATGGTTTATAATTTTTTTTTATGGAGCTCTAAAATAACATGGGCATTTATTTTGTATTGGATAACTAAGTTACTAGGTACTAAGTTTGTTCATCAACTATCACATCTAGTAATTATGATTTACTAGCTTTCCCCCGTGGCTCCTCCCGCGTAGAGGTCAGAAATTATCTAACGGGAACGTACTACCGAGACAAAAAGTATCCTATGTATTAATTCAGATTATAAACTATCTGTGTGCCAAATTTCATCCCAATCCGTTAAGCCGTTTTAACGTGAAGGCATAACATACAAACTCACTTTCGCAAGTATAATAATAGGTCTTTACCTATGTAATTCCTACCTACCTACCTATGGAGATTCTATTTTATCATCATTTTCAGATTTAATTATCTGTGGATTGGCGCGCAATTCGGAATTCAAATGAATTTTATTCGAAAGACGTGTCAATTTAATTTCAAATTCAGTCATTTATTTTTAGATAGTTTTTTTATTTTGTGACATTGTGGTAGTTTTAGACGCCATGGATAAACAGAAAATTCGTACAATATTCAAATATTAGTTCCTACGTGGAAATACCGCTGCGCAAACAACACGAAACATTAACGACGTGTACGGGCCTAACACTGCTTGCATAAACACGGTCCATTATTGGTTGAATCGTTTTAAATCTGGAAATTTTGAGTTGAAGAACGAGCCTCGCGGTCGGCTGGTAACCATTGTCGACAACGACGAATTGAAGGCGATAGTGGAAGCGAATCCAACTCAATATACGGCTGAGCTTGCTGCGGGCTTTGAAGTTAGTGTCAAAACAACATTGAAGCACTTGCGTCAAATCGGAAAAATAAAAAAGCTAGATAAGTGGGTGCCACACGAACTAAGCGACCAACAGCGAGATTTACGCGTCGAAGCATGCATAGCACTACTGAATCGGCATAGAAACGAGGGAATTCTTAATCGAATTGTTACCTGCGATGAAAAGTGGATCCCGTTCATCTCAGTGGGTCGACACGGGTACAGCACCTAATCAGTGCGCTAAAAAAAAGATTACTCATAGGAAGATGATGGTGACTGTCCGGTGGACCAGTTCCGGACTTGTACATCACAGCTTCTTAACGAATGGCACAACAGTGACGGCAGATGTCTATTGCCAAGAATTGCAAACAATGATGGAGAAGCTCGTAATTCAACAACCAAGCTAGGTCTTGGTTGTTGAATTGCTCTTCCCCATTGCTTCTCCACGACATCGCGTGAGCTCACACTTTACGACAGACCATCGCAAAGCTACAAGAGTTACAGCTGGAAGCTCTCCGTCACCCACCGTACTCACCAGACCTTGCCCCAACAGATTACTACTTTTTTCAAAATTTAGGCAATTTTTTTAAGTGGGAAAAAATTCAACAACCGAGAGGTAGTACAAAACGCTTTCGCTGACTTCATCGCCTACCGTCCAGCAGACTTCTACAGTAAAGTGATAAACAAACTGCCATCAAAGTGGCAAAACTGTATAGATAATTTGGGCCAGTACTTTGATTAGCTGAAATAAAGAAAAGTACCAAAATTTATATTTTAAAATTATCATACAAATTTCCAATTTCATAGGTAAAGACCTGCCCCCCTAGCCAAGTTGCAAACGATAAACGTGAACGCTTAGTAATCTCCAATAGATTTTCAACTTTATACCTAAGAGCATAAAGTTGAAAATCTATTAAAGACTACTGAGCGTTAGCGACCGGAACGAACGAAAACACTATGTAATCTTCAATAGATTTTCAACTTTATATCCAATAACATAAAGTTGAAAATCTATTAAAGACTACTGAGAGTTTACGTTTATCGTTTGTGACTTGGCTAGGGGGGCAGAGGTTTTATTAGTAAGGATTTATAAACTACATAATGACGCAGTTTGGCATAAACACTCATTTTAGTATTTAACATTAATTGTCGTTTTGGTGTGGAAGTGCCACGTGCCGCGTACAAAATAAATATTGTTACTTCTCTCAAGTATGAATTTATCCTGCATAAACCACCAACATCAAGTTATTCCTTCGTATACTGGAACAGAGATTAGTCAAGAACAGTGACAATGAAGGTTTGCATAGCTACTTTAGTCTGTGTCTAAAGTGTCGCTATGTGCTACCCATCCAGCGCAGAAGACACGGGAGCGACGGATTACTTAGAAGACAGTTGGACTATAGCTGATTCCGTTCTTGAGGTGGACCCCTGTCCGGCTAATTTTGTTAGAATGGCAGATACTCGTGATATCGTAGATTAAATAATTTATGTATTTGATCGATATTTAATTATTTCTTAATAATTAGGTTTTGGATTTTAGGATTTTAAATAAAACGAAATGAATGATTTATTCTGTAAATAGGACATTACAATCACTTTAACACGATATAATATAAAAAATAAAAATAAATGCTAGATGAGTTTGGCGTTTCTTATCTGACTACTACGAGAAGAAAGGCCGAAACAAACTGAGATTGTTTCGTCCTTTTTCGGATTTTTTAAGTGGAAATGACTAGTATAGAAATCCAAATCATTTTAAATAAGTACCACATAGTTTTAGTTGTTATAATCACACATCTAGTTTGACACTTATTATTAAACAAGACATGATACTTAATCTATGATAGACAATAATAGTTTTCTGTGTTTTCTTGGATCTTGCTCAAACTATTTTTACAGTTGGATTAATTTGTGGATAACGATGCTGGTTGCGTGATTACTTAAGTGTTTTATAAAATATCTGTACCTAAATATTAATCATTATTGTGCAATTGTTTGCTGTCCTGAAGAAATAAAAATAAATAAAATAGTTAGGAAAAGACTAGGCAGATGTTGTTCTGTCGTCTGAAAACTTGACCCCTATTTATTTAATGAAATTATAACGTGAAATCCAACAAACAGTCACCCTTACCAGATTTGGTAAGGTATTGAAGATTATGTTGTGTGTAACGAAATTGAGAGGTGAAAAATAATTTACCTACCTACAATTTACTTTGCATTTGTAGTGGATATGTCGTGGCCAGATCTTAGTATTTGATCATTTCATGAACTCAACATCGACTGCTGGTCACATCATGATGCCGTGTGATTTTGTCATGATCAAGAGTTTTTAACTTTAAGTGAACACCACAATCACGATGTATTCGAAAATTGGTTGTTAACGGAAGCGTCTGACAGTGGCGCGATAAAAGAGATATGATGCATAATTTATTATGATCACATTATTATTCATTCCTATCGGTTCAGCTGCTGTAATTCCACTGGAAAACGGAATACCGTGATTATTGATTGCGGAGGATGAGTACTTGTTGCGCATGCGATGTATTTAATTCTTTTCGCTTGGATGGTCTTTGGATCCACCGTTGCAGCTCAAACTTGAAATGGTCTAGTGGTTACAAACGTGGCTGTTAATCGTAAGTTCCAAGATTTAATTGCTAGGGACAACAAGAAGGTGTTGCAGAAAAAGGAATGCCGTGCTTGATAAAAGAAATTGGGTAAACTAAGTGGGTAGGTTGATGATTGGTTGGTTTCAACATTTCAGTTTACTTAAAAGAAAGGACTCTTTTATACTGAAATGATGAAATCTTGTTTCCATATACAATTGGTTAAATAAGATTTAATATTGTTCGCACGAATGAAAACGCGTCCAAAGTGCGCGTAGCCTAACAATACTGAATACCTACTTCAAGACATACCCAAAAAAAAACCTTTTCTATGGGTACCTATATTTAGCCAATAAATACTAATTGACTGAAAAAAGAAATCATAGTAATAATATGCTATGCAAAAATAATTCAGATCACAAAAACCAATCCCTGAATAATTTAATATCAAATCAGCAAATCGAAAACTGCAATAAATCAAGGACATTCAAGTAATAAACAATTAGCACAAATTAATAGTACTCGTAAGTACTTAATTGAACAGCATAAATAAGTGCAACAGATTCCGAGTGAGATAATTATAGAAATCGCGCCTGCGCCCGCGATGATCGTCAAATTCGCGTTTTATCTCCTTTTGGCTCATTTTGTGGTGTCCCAAGTGATCTACGATGCTTATTTCGGTAAACCAATAAATAATGAAAGGGGAAAGCAGTTGGAAAGCTTAAATTTGACCGGGTAAGTACACTTATAAAAGTTATAAATTTGTTGTTTGTCAAATTGCCCGTTTGTTGTGTTCCTGTGAACCCCTCCAACTAAATTAAGTATTATGCTTGTACAGCCGACAGCAAGTTGGTAGTAACACTATGAGCTTGACCTGCTCTAGTGTAGTATAGAATTTCAAAGGAATACAACGCCAGCTTACACTGATTTTGTTACTAACTAATTACAAAAATAGTCAAACCGACTTGATTTGAATGTACCAGTAGACGCGATCGAATGACCGTTGGGCTACTACCGCTTTGAAAATAGAAAATATAGAATAATTCAATCTATTAGAGAAATTTAACACGTTCAGTGCCGGGAGCTCTCCTGGAGGGTTCACCTAGTCGCATATGGGTTGCCGGGAGCTCTCGTGGAGGGCTCATTTTAAATGTGTGTTTTTCTTAGCGAATTAACTTACAGCATTATAAACCGTGAAAATAAAATCTGATGTATATTTTAAGAAATTTATTAGTTGAAGCGTTGGATTTAAAATATAAGCATCTTTTTTGTAATTTTTTGTTCACAGTTACAAATATTCACAAACATATTAAATGGTTGGAAACTACATAAAGCGACAATTACCCCTTGAATACTCAATAAATTATAAAGCTTCGTTCAGACTAGCGCGACGCGACACCGGCTATTGTTATACCGTGAAGTTTTCTTAGAAATTGCATTGTTCGAGTCGCGTCGCGCCGTCGCGTCGCGCCGTCGCGTCGCGCTGGTCTGCACGAGCCTTAACACGGTTTTAAACATAATGCCGCTAACCGTCCGCGATGGTTAACTTTAGTGCAAACGTAATGCCGGCAACCCTCCCGGAGGGTTCACTTCCAATATGTATGGTGGCATGGCGTATGAGTTCCATGAAAATTGAGTGGATTCGTAAGTGTTAAAATCCTATTCCTATTCAAGGCTATTTTGTCTGACATTCAGTCTCGCTCCAGCAAATATGATGATAATGTTACGTTTAAATCAATTAACAAGTAAGAAAAGTTGGCATATGCGCTTGATATATTATTTTTATTTCTGTAAATTGCCTGTCTTAGATGGGCCTCACAATAGATCAGTATTGCTATGACGTCACAATGTTACCCAGTAATCATGATGTCCACCAGACCATGCACGGTGAAGGTGGAGCCGTGCAAGAAGCATGAGGGTCGGCGCATCGACGGCACGTGCGTCAACCCGATGTACCCCTCCCGCGGCGGGTCACCCACCCCCCTACTGAGGATGAGACCTGCTAAGTTCGGACTCGGTAAGCTGGGATCACCGCACGAAATCGCCAGCGTCTAGCGCTGCTGGCGCGGCGAGATGGCAGTACCTACTAATGTGATTCGTAGCGCTGTGCGTTAAGCGCACGATTTCTAATCTTCTTCTAACACGTACCTCCATTCAAATTCGTCAGTTTCTACACGTCATTTGTGTCATAGTACGAGTAAATGGTGCCACGCTTGGTATGTATCGGTTTGTTGGAAAGTGATGAAAATGCCGTCTCTAGCAGCGCGACCAGCCGTCCAGGCGTTTCCGTACTCTGTAGCTAGGACTGATGGCTGATGGCTGAAATGCTGTTCCACTAAAGCCACAATATTGATGAAAGATGGAGGAAAACAAAGGAAGCATAGAGCAATGAGAATTATTGCCCATACGAGTCGTGCGCTCGATGGGACTATTTAACCCGTTTTATGGATGAATTTTCAAAAACCCTTCTCTATTGCCTTCCTTCCTTTCACCTTCATTATTCAAGACAATACTTTTGCAAAACATACTTCTACGAGAAAACCCAGCGGTTTAGGTTGTGTGTTGTCTGTCAGGTAATGAATTTCAGAATTTTATTAAGTAGAAAAGGCAACAAACTAACAATTTCAACTTTCACTGCATATTTCAGGCAACAATTTGCGACCAGCCATGAACGGCTCCGAGCTACCATCAGCTCGTCTACTGCGCACCAAGATCCTGAGTGACGGCTACCCAGAAGAACACCAGTTCAACACCCTTGCGACACACTTCTTCGTCTTCTCAACCGTGGATATTGCTGACTTAACTGTTCTTCGTAAGTATTCAAACATTCAATCAATTAAAATCTCATTTTAAATTCGCTCACTTCATATTTGGTGGATTCACCAATCATTCTTAGTAGTAGTATTTGTTTTTAACACACTATGAGCTTCTTTTAGTTATAATTAGCTCGTTCCAATACGAGCAATAAAGGGCCTGTATCACTGTCTCCAGAAAAACTCCGGTTAAATTATGTGAAAACATACAAATTCTGTTGGATCCTTCATCATAATTTCAGCAGAAAGGCGTCTACTGCTGGACATAGACCTCCCCCATTATCTTTATTCCATACTTTAACATATTTAGTTTATTTTAGTGTGTTTTCTCCTAATACTTGTATTACAATTAGAGTAATTGCTTGCAATTCCTTGCTTAAAAGGTGATCTCCAAAAATATGTATCTAAATGCCTATTGTAATAGAAACAAACGTAGTGTGATGAAACAGGTTCTAAGACAATAGCGTCATCTGCTTGATAGCATTTGTTTTTCTTGATCAGTTCGCTACGCCATCGCCAGCGACTGCTGTCTCGGCAACTCGCCGAACCGTGTCAATCCTCTTTGCATCCCCATTCCCGTGCCACAGGACGATCCCTATCTTCGGCGAACTGGCATCAGGTGCATGAACCTCACTAGATTCTCAACGTACCAGGAGATGGGATGCATACCTAACACGTTGCCGGCTGAAAGAGTAAGGCCTTTGTTACTTCTTACTTAGGTCTTATAAGTCAAGAAATTAATTGAAATCAGAATAAACTTCACTTTCACAATATAACCACTTTATCTTGCAGTCACTGTAATAACGTCATTGTAATCCAGTAAACATAATATGTCAGTCAGTTTTAATAATTCAGCCTAATAACTAAGCGGGTAAACAAATATTAGAATAAACGTATCCGAATAATGAGTATATTTTATACATATTTATTACACAGTACAACCTACCAACTCCACTACAAGATCTATCAGTAGTATACGGCTACTCCGACATCCGAGAGAGACAGATCAGGACGTACCAGGGAGGGCTTCTGAAGTCTGATAACAAAGATGGCGTCGAGCGACCCCCTGGCACGTCACCGATTTGTATCAACAACAGAAGGCCTGTTGAAAACGCCTGCTATGAGTTTGGTAAGTAAGAATGGACAAGACAAATATTATGAGTCTAAATCAAGAGAATCTACCTACTTCCACTATTTACTTACAAACAATAAAACACAAACTCACAAACTCACTCACAAACTTTAGTCTACCGTTATTATAATAAGTGAACCAATAATAAAAATGCCCTCGCTTTTACTAACTTTGAATCTACTGCAGGGCTGCGGCGATAATCCTAGAATTTTTACTCATGGTGGAAGACTTATACCACCACATCTTTACAACTCACAGATATTTATGGGCTTATTCTTATTCCAGGTGACTTCTTTGATGGGAACGTGCTGTCAGGCATTTACCTAACCGCGATGTTCTTCTACCGCGAGCACAACCGACTGGCTCGTAAGTTGGCTGAGCTCAACCCGTGCTGGGATGATCAGAAGCTGTTCGAGACTGCTCGTCAGATCAACATAGCGCAGTGGCAGTACATGCTGTATTATGAGCTGATGGCAGAGATCTTAGGTCAGTAAGGCGTATGTTATAGAGTTACGAAATTACTGTTTTCTAAAAACAGTATTCAACATTCAAACTAGGCTGAGACTCAGCACTTTTCGAACGTCAAAGTTACATAAGACAGTCCCCCAAAACGCCCATCCTTCACCACTTCCTAGTGCTTTAGCTGGGAAGAAGAAGTGGCGCAACAAACTCCACAGCAACACAGCTTTAATAGCTTTAAAAGCTTTAATTTTGTCTAGACTCGTGATTTAATAGAGATAATCAGAGAGATCGAGATTTAATCATTTAATTTTAACTTAATTTTGTCCAACTTTGGGCGACTACTTTGACAATTTAATATAATAAAATGGACTGAACACAGGTAGGGCAAGATAATCTTAGGAAAACCAACTCACAACTTCTAATATTTGTGACCTAGGTCCAAAGAACGCCCTAGAGACAGGTGTGATATACGACACCAATGGCTACGTCAACGACTTTGACGAGCAGTACAAGCCGGGGGTCTACCACGAGTACGTGGTGGGCACGCGTTGGTTCCACACCTTTCAGGATGGAAGGACTGAGTAAGTTCGTCTTATATTAAATCCATAGCTTGGCAAGCAGGGTAAAAGGCCCACTGAGATACTGAAGCTGCCATGCCGTCAATACTAAGGGCAATCGTATTGCTATTGATCTCATTATTTTGTTGTTTGAAAGGCCACCATTCCTTTCGAATTATTAGGCAGCAGCAACCGTTACTGTTCGGCGATACAAAGTTTGAATTCATGGGATAGTAACGGTAGTTTAATTGTATTACTTTTACTGAAAGTTATCGCAAGGAACTCTGCTTTTATCTTTCTTTAAAACAACAAAAATGCATGTACGAGTATTTTATGATGATCGAGATTCCCATTGACAAAAGCAAAGATGAAAAACAACATTTCCAACAAAGCCATTCCTAGTGTAAATCTTTCGGTCGTCTTCAAGTGTTCGTGTTATTCTTCCAGCCTCTACAGCGGAAAGGGCAAATACCTCGGAACTCGCACCACAGTTGACGATGAGTTCAGGAGTGGTATCCTTGAGGTGAACAACACTGAGGCGGACCTCACCCAAGGAGCCTTCAGACAAAGAGCCGCTAAGTTTGACTACACTATTGAACCGGATGTGAGTAAACATATTTTTTGCTTTATATTCTTTACATTTTTCAACAGTTTCTCAAGAAAGTTTTAAAATTAAAATTTTCGCGATAAAGGCCTAAACAGCAACTAATATGAACGAAAACAAACGACTCTTCTTCTAGGGCAGTCGGGTATAAAGAATCTGATAATGTGTACAAACGATTCATGATAACACCATGTTTTATAATACAGTTGGCGGAACGTGTCCTAGGAGAACTACAATCAGCGTCAGATCTCAGTGCTATCGATATCATGAGAGGACGAGATCAGGGTCTACCTCCATACAACGAGTACAGGAAGATTTGTGGAATGCCAGTGGCTCACAACTTTAAGGACTTCGAGGACGCCATATACCCTGATGTAAGGAACTATTTAAGATTCATTATTATTTCAAAAAAATACAACATACAATCAGAAAGGCCGCCCTTTCTGATTGTATGATTATTGTTTTGCCATTACTTTATGGCGCTGCTGCTGCCGTGACCCCGGTATTAATTCTATCCCATTGTCAAATTCATTAGTCAGCCGTCATAATCTTTTTACGCACGTCATCCATCTGCCTAGCCTTTTCCCAACTACGTTGGGGTCAGCTTCCAGTCTAACCGGATGCAGCTGAATACCAGTATTTTATATGGAGCGACTGCCTATCTGACCTCCACAACCCAGTAATTGGGTGATACGATACCCCTTGGTAAGACTGGTTGTCAGACTTTCGGGCTTCTGACGACCCGTAACGACTGTCAAAGATCCACGAATGACAGCCGGGACCAACGGCTTAACGTGCTTTCCGAGGCACGGAGGAGTCTCGGTACGTAAAGATGGTCACCCATCCACAGACCAACCCCGGCAAGCGTAGCTTAACCTGACGGATCGACCCGTGCGGCAGTTATAACTTAGCCACGAGCTCCTTTCTCTTTACGCACGTATTCACGTATAATTTGTGCCGGCACGAGATAAAATAGAGATCAGTCATTAAGTAGCTACTCGACTAATTAGCTTATGTCTCTCAACTGGCTTTAAAAATAATCACCGAATCCAATGAAAAGGTTTCTTGTACTCCAGAAAGTAGAACAACTCCGTCGCATATACGACGACGAGGTTGATGACATGGAGCTGATGGTAGCCATCTACAGCGAGCGACTGCTGCACGGTGCCTGGGTGGGACCGACGCTGTTCTGCATCATGGTGGAGAACCTGGTCAACTGGAGGAGGTCTGACCGGTTTTTCTTTGAGAATGGGAACTCGTATGCTGCATTGACTCTGCGTAAGTATTTAGCGAAATAGATTCAAAACACTCACGCAATCTTTTGGATTGTCTATTACTCAAGCTGAGTAGTAGAGTAGTAGACAATAGAGTAATAGACAAACAAGGTACACACGAATAAACGGTCAAACAAAGCAACAACCAAATCAATTCAACTAGGCACATAAAGGACACTTTAGAATGTCAATATTTACAAGAAATTATAATTGATTCGTTGCCCCTTCAAACGGAAGTTTCGTATAGAGAATCGGCAAGAAATTCCATACAATGATACTCCTTAATAACTAAGCCATAAATACGTTACTCTTACAGCTCAATTGAACGAAGTAAGGAGTACCAGTGTGGCTCGGCTGCTGTGTGACAACGGAGATGGAGTCGAAGAGATACAACCTAAGGCTCTGCTTAATATCAGTAAGAAGTAAGTGGAGATAGTTTTCCAAGACAGCTCTTTTTTCATAATTTCTTAGTTTTTACTAATCAGATTACACCTAGGATACAACAATACATTTTTGTTGCGATACCTTACTTCAAAAATATTGTGCAGCTACAAACTTAACGAAAACTTTCTGTAAGAAAGTTTTACTAAGAAATCAATATTTTCAATTACATACTTCCTGCTATCCCAATAAACTTTAAGTAGACTTCCGTATTTTTCAGCAAAGGCATCGACTTATTATGCCCAAGAGACAATTAAACCAATTAGCTTGCTCGTCTACAAAGCCATGACACAAAACTAAACTCAAGTGTTTTAACATTCTAGGAACAAAATAATACCTTGCAAGCAGATACCAGGTATAGATCTCAATAAATGGCTGGATCGTAAATGTTACCCGGCCAACAAGGACCAGTATGACTATTTGGTCAAGAAGGATCAGTACGACTATCCATCGGGAAAGGACGAGTCCGATTATTCAGTAAAGAAGGACCAATACGAATATCCGGCCCAAAAGGACCAATACGACCGCCGAGCAAGGGAGGATCAGTATAATGTTAACCTGAGGACCAATAATTATAACCCGCTGTGGGGCGGCAGCGGCTATGGTTATAAAAAGAAATAGAATTATATAACAGTATAATAATATATGATCTCTGATTATTTATCATAAGTATACGGCATGCCCGTGAAACTGATTGTAATTAAATTCGCTTTATATTATTATTTAATACACAACATTATTTTTACTGTTGGTATCCTTGCAGACGACTAGGAGATGATCTAGGGCAGCATGGTTCTAATGGTCTATGTAAGTAAGAACATTAGTCGTTTGTGATTATTTTAATAAAATTACTTTTACATATTATGTAAACGTAATTTAAAGTAATAATTTCTGAAAATATTATAAAAGGCTTTCTGGGAAGGAGCGCCCTTCCCAGAAAGCAACCTTGAACCTTTTATTTCGCCGTAAGACTGTATAATCTTCTGGCATTTTCAAAAACTTCGTCCTTAGATTCTTGTATGTTTTTATGTTATGATTATATATCTAATATGTGTTTGTAAAGATCTTTTGCTGAAACCTATTTACTCCCAATTATAAAGGATTATAAATTTTCAGAAAGACTAGAAATGGTAAACGATTTTTTATTCGCACTTTGCTGTTTTCAGCAAATAGACCCGACAGACCCATTCCTTAGTGGCCTCATACACCTACGGATATAGAAAAATCTCCTTTTTAACAAAATAACGGAACTAGCTGGAGAAATTTTAAGAGTTAAAAGCGTAGACAAGATTAAACATAGTCTTAAATACTGCTGACAAACAATAACACCTTTTGCTAAAATTCTTGCTGAAATCACGTCTTGGCGAATGCAAATGAGAAATAATAAGTTAAGGATTATGGACTTCGACTACTACCAACGTGGTGAGTTTCAGCTTTCAGAGGAGTTGCTGTCGGCCCGTATGCGACACGACTTACTAACGCCTTATTAATTAGTTTGGGATTGGTTGTGTCGTGTACGGACCGCCACGCGCCATTAAAATACTAGTGCTGTGACATTCTAGTCATTCTCATTGTGATTGGAGTTTGTAACACGTTACTTTGGAGTAACGTCGTGGGCGACGGGTGTAGGTTTTCCAACAATAACTTTGATATTTAATTGTCAAGGTCGCCTATTAGATTGGTTTGCTGATATGCATGACGTTATAGTAAAAAATACTAACAATTAGCAACGTGACTCGTCATGTATGTTTTAAGTTACCTAATCTATTCAAGTTCAGCTGCATGCTTTCAGTTTATTTTCGGTACCATCGACTTCTTCCCACGGCTCACATTACGATCTACCGACGAATCTCTTTCAGTTATATTTTTCTCACCTAATACTCGCCGGGAAACCCATCTAGAACCTCTAATACTTACCCCACAAAAACCAAGATCCCCTCTCGCCAAAGACAAATAACGGGCATTTTTATTTTCTTATGGAAATTAAACTGGGGCCCCGGTTAATATTGTTTCTGCTTACGAAATGCGCCGCAAAGATACAGCGGCTTATTTGACAGGCGTTTGAGAGCGTTTTTATGGGCTTATGGGCGTGCCGCCGGGTCGCGCTGACCTTTCAAAGAGGCGCGCTTTTTGTGCGCTGGAATGTGGGGAAATTAATTTACGAGATTATTTAATGAATTTTGGATTTTTAGAGGCATGTGAAAATTGCACCACGATCTCATCATTTGTCTAGCCTTTTCCCAAGTATGTCGGAGTCGGCTTCCAGTCAAACCGGATACAGCTGAATAGCAGTATTTTACATGGAGCGACTGCCTATATAACTGGGTAATAAGATACCCCTTGGTAAGACTGGTTGTCAGACATGCAGGCTTCTGAAGTTCTGACTACCTGTAACGACTGTCAAATATCAGCCGGTACCAAGGCTTAGCGTGCTTTCCGAGGCACTGAGGGGTCTCGATATGTAATGAATTAAATTTGCCAGCTAGGTGACAGAGATTCTCTGAGAGATTTTTTCAAAGATCGGTATCCTCACAGTGGCATCACAATTAATCACAACATCTTAAAAATAATAGGCAAAATATACACTTATACACTAAAAACAGTGATATTCACAATGTTAATACAAGAAGTAAGGTCAAACTACGTGCTCCCTTTCACCGGCTTCATAAGGTTCATAAGTATTTTGGGCTTGGTATAACCTTTTATAACAAGCTACCCTCTTCTTTGCTAGATTTGCCTTATAATGCGTTTAAAACTAAAGTAAAATCCAACCTTTATTAAAAGGCATGCTATTCTATCAACGATAGGTACTTAAATGATAAGAATAGTTGTTCGCTGTGATTAACTCAAAACAATTTTCAAATGTTGTTTCTCCAGAATTACCTTACCTTACCAGGTTATATGAGTTTATATAATTGTTTAAAATTTTACTTTATGAGTAAATTTATTGTTGACATAATCTACTCATTACAATGTTTTATTATGAGTTGTATTGCAATATTAGATATGTGGTTAGCTAGCGACCTCGACAATCATTTATTTTACCTCGATGGTCCTAGTTTACCAATTATAACTTCTAGTTACAGCTATATGTAAGCGGGCACGCCTTTTATGCCTGAAGGCTTTTATTTAGAGATCGTTTACGTTTAGTTATTTTTATTTCTGCCTGAGTACATTATATGTTTTTGGTTGGTATACTGGCGTGTGCTAGCTGTCATATGGCTATTAATTTATCATTTAAATTATTTTGCATACTATTATATCATTTTTTTCTAACTGAACAGACAGCTGTGCTGCTGGGGAGTTTGTTGCGCCACCTCTTCTTCCCAGCTTAATCACTAGGAAGTGGTGAAGGGTGGGCGTTTTGGGGACTGTAATTTTGACGTTCGAATTGTGCTGATTCTCAGTCTAGTTTGAATAAATGACTTTTGAATTTTGAATGGATGGTCACCTATCCACGGACCGACCTTGACAAACGTACCTTAACACGTTCAGTGCCGGGAGCTCTCCTGGAGGGTTCACCTAGTCGCATTAGGATGCCGGGAGCCCTCGCGGAAGGCTCATTATATCGTAAAAATAATATCTGATGTATAGTTTAACAAGATTTATTATTATTAGTAGGTATATGCGTTGGTTTTAAAATCGAAGCATATAATTTTACTTTTTTTAATTTTGGTTCACAAATATTCATAAAAAATTGAAGATTGGAAACTACGTATAGCGACAAGACCCCTGAAAACACAATTTTACTTCGTTTTACAGTATTTTATAAGTTGACTGTCCGCGGTCTTTAACTTTAGCGCAAACGTATTGCCGGCAACCCTCTCGGAGAATTCACTTTCAAAATTTATAGAATAAAGACATAATGATGTTTTAATTATAATATAAGCAATAAACGCATTTTTGGTGCAAGCAGGCCATCAGGTTTAAAAGAATAACTTTAATTTCAGTTTGGGTGCACAAAAATCACTATTAAGAACGTTAATTCCACATTAAACTAAAGCCATTCGCTTCCTTTGTCCTAAGGATCTAACAGGGTAATATGAAGACAAAGCTTGTGAAATCCGAAGCCATTGACGCTATATACCTAGTTGCTTCTTCTCCCTGAAACTGCTCGGAATTACTCCGCGTAATACCTACAATGCATGGTAAATTAGCGATCTTGAGCATTAGGTATTAGTGTAGGAAACTTTTATTTATAATTGTTGTGTTATCTGTCAGAGATTATATCTTGGCAATGTATTCTATCACTAGTGTATAGAGTACCACAAGCGGCATTCTATCACTATCAATTAAAACGCGGTTATAATGCCGCAAGCGGCATTCTAGAACATCATTTTAAAATGCCGCAAGGGGTAACATATGTACTACGGTACGGTACGCAAAACCCCAAAGTGCGCAAAACTATAAATGCCGCGAAAAAAGTTTCTTTCGGGATTTGTGGGATAGTGGGAGTATATGAGCGAGCGAAGTGAGAGAACAAAGACCCCGCCCTTCGAAACTAACCTATCGGAGTCGAGGTGCCCCTATTCCCGAGCTCGCTTCGCTCGCTATTGCATCCTAAATTCTCCTAGCACATCGTTAATTAGACCCCGCTATCCCAGTCGTTTTAACCATTCACCATTGCCTTTTTTACATACACAAAATGTCAATTTTATTGCACTAACCTCAACACTCAACCAAAATAACAAGTGACAATGCAATGCTTACGGCACTTTAAACGTGTCTAGATAGCGCCACTATTATGCCGCAAACTGCGGCACTTTATCCGCTATTGATAGAATGCCGCTAGCGGCACTCTATACACTTATCTATACACTATCCAGACAAGGCTCGAATTCGAAATCGAAGTCTCCTTCTGTGTCTATAATAAACATCAGTTATGGTAATTGTAGGTACACCTTTAGGGGCATGAGGAACAGGGTGTAAAGTTCACTCATCCACCATAGAAAAGGGAGGATCCCTCCAACCAGACGGGTGTTGTCTGGCGGGCCGACTGCCCGACTGTTGATTTCGGATAGTCTTATCTATGTCGTTCGCGCGGTAAACTCTAATTGCGCGATGCAGGATTTGTGTGACGTCATTTCTTTGATGCGTAGTTAGTATGTGGCGGTGTAACCGCTACACACCTATACAATAAGGGCAAAATTCACATACAGTACATTCTTATTATGAAGCGCTTATTTTACTTCAAAGTACGGTCTGTGAATTTTACAGTAAGACTATTACAACAGTGCAAACTGTAAACTTCTGAGTTGCTCATCATAATATTATTAGCACACAAATCTGAGCCTTCGAAACACCGCTTAATGAACGGTAATAGAAATAAGAAAAAGAAAGAAAACAGGTACGTTCATTTTCGGTACACATGACGCAAGGATAGAACAAGTTGAACGACAAAAGAATAAATTGGGGGAAAATATGCGTCACATCAACGCAAAAACAGCCATCGCTCAGCATAATGCTGCTGCAAACAAAACAAGCAAAGCCCCAGCGCTGGTCTTCAACTACAGCCGACAATCACTCCACTCACTCACCCACACTCCACTGAATGCAGTGATAGCCTAGTGGTGTGACCGTCAGACTGACAAGTCGTAGGTCTCTAGTTCGAACCCAAGGCACGCACCTCTGACTTTTCGGATTCATGTGCGTATTATATAATTATCACTTGCTCAAAAAACGGTGAAGGGAAACATCGTGAGGAAACCGGCATGCCTGAGAGATATTTCGAGATGGCATGTGAAGCCAAGTCAGAGGCCCGTGGGCGGCTTCAAAACTCTGACACCAGGTTAGTTTACTAACCACACGAAAAGAAGAATCACTCCACTTGCTAGACAAAACAGCGATCGCTTTTTGTTATTATAAGCAGACAGGCAGATGTAATGAATGGTAATACCTCAGTGAATGAAAATACCTACCTACCGCTATAACAATTTTCACTTATGAAATAAAACAATACAATTTATTTCGAGTGTAAATCCTTCATCAAAGGAGACTTGACTACATAATGGGTAAGTAATTCAGTAATTCAGTTCGTTCCAATTAAACAAGATAAGTCGCAACACGTGTATGATGTACCTTCTGAGGTCATTTGGGCTTACACAGGCTTTGTAAGACTTAATTTTAATATTTACAATATTATTTTCAAGTATAATCAGTTTGAAGTATTTCCTTATTGATTTCTACAGCAGTGCTAGCCTAGTGGTGTGACCATCGGACTGCCACATCATAGGTCTCGAATTTGAATCTAAGGCACGTAGGTACCTCTTAGTTTGCCGTCCTATAAGGACCAAACCCGGGTCGACGGCGCGTTGTGTTCCACGCGCGCCTCAAAGAGATTTCAGCACAATTTTATAGAAGGGGTCCCATAGGACCGATGCCTGCCGGGGTTGCGGGAAAGTCCGAAAGGGATACCGTGGCCCCTGGCAATATACAGGCTACTGAAGGAACAAGCTGGTGGGTTTTAGTCAGTAAGAGTCTGACAGGCCCTCCTGCTCCGCCCAGAGCAGGACAAGTTATTTGATAATCTCCAACACAAAAAAAAGAACGCAACTCTGACTTTTCGGATTAATGTGCGTATTGTATGTATTCTTACATATGTTATGTACACTGAAAAAACCAAAAGAATGTTATTTAGTACAACAGCTCGTAATAAAGACAACATGACGATCGCACTTAATGAAGTTAAAATTGACATAGTTAATGAGGTAAAGTTTCTAAATATTTAAATTGGAAAAGGGAATTGCTAGCCATTGATTCATATATGTATTTCCTCGGCGTGTTATGCTTTACGCAGTCTTAGGGATGAAATAGACATAAAACACTTAAAAATGGTATACAATGCTCTAATAGAATCAAGGTTGAGATATAGTGTTCAGTTTTGGGGAAATAGTTTTAAATATAACTGCCAGAGAGCTTTTGTACTCCAAAAGAGAGCCATATGCCCGGATATCACAAATAGATAGCTGTCGGCCACACTTTTCAAATTTAAAAATTCTTACTGTGCCCAGCCTCTATGTTTTAGTATAGTTGGTGAATTTTAAAAAATACCGTTTTAACTACGAAACAGGCGAGGAGAGACACTAGAGGGAAAATACGCGCAGGAAAGATTTTAAAAACAAATTAATACCCCAACTTAGGATTATTTAACATAGTCCTCAATATCAAGCAGTGCGTATTTTTAACAGGTTGCCATTGGACTTAAAATCTATCATTTACAAGAGCTCATTTAAGTCGAGACTCAGAGCCTATGGAGAAATGTCTGTATTCGATAGACGATGACATATCCACGTTTTGAAAATTTGCCTGTAATGTTAGTGATTTTTTTTATTGTATTTAATTAAATGTGTAATTTTATTTTGATTGTGTTATTTTCTATAATTGATTGTATTATGTTATGAATGTTATTTTTTTTAATAGTTTTAATGAACGTGTTTTTAGTTATTTCTATATGTTTTATCAAACATAATGTGAATTGTTCCTGAAATAAAATTGAATTGAATATAATTATCACTTGCTTTATAAACGGGAAGAAAAACATCGTTAGGAAACGAGAGATATTTCTCGACGGCATGTGAAACCAAGTCAGAGGCCCAAGGCCGGCGGCATAAAAACTGTGACTCCAGGTTAGTCACTAACCATATATGAAAAAGAAAAGAGGAAAGAAAGAATTCTCGAAGGCCTTGTTCATTCTGTTAAAGGGGCTTAATCAGAGTGCACACTTTGTTGCTTTGAAATGTAGTTATAAGGTCAAGATAAATAGTCTGTGATAATTCTGCTTTTCTCAGGGATCTTGATTACCTAGTTAACAAAGTATTCTTTAGTCCAGAGGATTCTTTGGTCTAGATTTCTTAGGAACTTTATATTCAAAATCTTTTGCAGTTTCCAGAAACTTCTCTCCTACCTCGTCTAGGTGGGAAAGGCACACAATAAGTTCGCCTGCAAAAACAAAGACCTACTTGCACCAACTATTTGCGCATTCTTCGCAGAGCTTCTTTGTTTTCTTAAAAGCTAGGGTATTATCCCTTATTATTTGTGACTTAAACTTATTTGGCGAAATGTGGATCTGCTTAACCTCTCAGCCCAACCTTAATGCATATACATCAGTAACAACCACATAGTATTCTCATAACACAATAAGCAGAACTGAAGGATCAATTTGTTCGTGCGACGCGCACTCGTGAGCCGCGCAAATAATACGCGGTGTGAAGCCGCTGATGAGGTGCCAAGTGCGACTAATTAGACGAACAGACGCTACTACTGCGACTTTGTGTCAAGGACTAGAGACTGGGTCTAGCTGTGTGTAGGATACCTATGTAGCATCACGCTTTTTCCATCTAAGCGGGTGGCAGACGTGTACTGCAATTGCAACCACTTTTTGCCACGTATTAGGTAGGTCCCAGGTATGAAAAGGCTAAAAACACACGTAGCGATTTTCAGCCTCGCCCGCTACGGTGGCGGGTGCAGCAGGAACCGCAAGCAATCGCGCAAGCCGCGGGCATTAACCGCGTCGTGTTTACTATCTACATTTCCATGTAGTACGTGTTCGTACGAGTGTTTGTACGGTCGGGCGCAGAGGGTGAAAGTTGCTCTAGGGTGCTAGCCCCCCAGAACTCAAGGATATTGTCATTTGTCGCGTACAGTTCCTTAACTCTGGGCTGCTACTGAGCATTAACTGATAGAAAACACCAAAAACACTTTGTTTATTACAGGTAAGTAGGTCAATGTAGGTACGCTGGTTTTCAAATATTACAAAGATGCTCTAACGCGACTATAGACGGCGGTTTTTTATTTGGTGCAAGCCGCAGGCGATCCGTTGTTATACAGCCCACTTTAGGATACAGACCTCTTCTAATCCATGCATACATGTTACCGAGCCAAATCCTTAGTCATTCTCTTTCAGCTGCGTTCTAGCTAAGATCCTCTAAATATCCGAGTATTTTACAATTACAACTAAAGTATGAACATAATGTAATGATATTATGTATCTCAAAACAAGCAATAATAGTTGACTAGAATGCTGAGATACAAGCCAGCCTAGCTGAATCAATCTGCGTCTCTTCGGTTGCACTTGCTGTAAATTGAGTGAAGGCTCCAGCAGACAGGCGCGACGCGTCACAGGTAGAACAATTTCCACGAAGTTTTCATAGAAATTGTTCCACCAGAGTCGCGTCGCGCCTGTCTCCAGGAGCCTTGAAACAAGATGCCAATATTTGTTGTACCTACACATTTCTCGTTCCCATGTCGTAATTGGTCGCCAGTGAGGTAGTTAGATAATCACTATTTAAACTGGTATAATGGTTCATGATAGTAAGGATGTTGGCAAAGTGACCTCCTTATAAAAACCGGCCAAGTGCATGTCTGACCACGCATAATGAATTGTTCCGTAGTTGGAATGAATTTATCCCAAGAACAAACTTAACATTGTAGTTGAAAAACATGATCTCCCAATTCCCATACATCGATAATAGCGTCACGGTCAATTCTCCAACAGCAAATGCAAGTTTTTAATTGCAAAAAAAAAACATGTGATAAAACCTTTGTGCTATGAGATCTTGCTTCTTGCCAAATTTCATGATTCTAGGTCAACGGGTCAATTTGCGAGTATCAAAATATGTCACATTTATGACAGTATTTTTTTATTGCGTTGAAAAGCTTGATTTTTTTAGAGCTCCAAGGGACCGTAGACCTACTTATTTGATATTAATTTCAAGATACCTCACGCGTTTCTAAGAAAAAGGGTCTTGACAAAATGACAGACAGACACACGGACGCACAACGAGGTGATCATATAAGGGTACCGGGTTCCGTTTTTTTCCTTTTGAGGTAAGAAACCCAAAAATGTTGTACGGGGAAGACATAACACACGTATTATCTCGTGTGCTAAGCACCATGCTGTATTCCGTGAAGGTGCACTGAAAACTAAGGGATTTTTTAAATAAGTAAAATGTAGTTAAATGAAAGATAAGTCTTGGAATTTAGGTAGTTAAGAGCATTTCAACAGGCATGTAGGTATATCAAAAGGTTATGAAAATTATTTTCTTTAGTGAACAGAAAAAGTTCAGTTTTATTATACCTAGAAACCGAGTATCGTCCACACGTTTTTCCGCCATTACACAGCACATAGAAAGACGATACGCAGCGCAATCCTCCGGGGGCCCACCAGTCAATATTAATTGAGCCCCGCGGCGGCCATGCTTCATTATTTACACCCAGCGGCTAGGATTCCAGCAGTTATCGGAAATAGTTGGAGATTTCCCAGTGCGACTCACTAGTTTCGAGTTTTTACGTGAAGCGAGGATTTTGCTCTTGAATTTATATTCTGCAAGTAAAAAGAGATTGAAATATTCTTGTGATTTTGAGGAAACTGGTGGCCTTAATTGCTGCTGATGGATTTTTTTATTTAAGTATGAATGAAGTATGTATGAACAAGATCTACATATACTATAGTAGACATTATTTGAAGTCACTTTCCGTTTTTCCGGTTATGATGCGGTTTTCATAATAATTGAGAGAATGTATTCCGGAAGGTTCATGTGTATGATACATTAATATTTAACTTAGATACCATAACCAACTTACCACAGAAATCCTCACGATTTGAGATCGTCGCCACAACAAAACATAGCACCCCTAGTGGCTCGCTAGTTATATAAAAATGAAACTGTGAGAAATCACAATATTTTTTTTCCTCAACTCAGGAAACGAACCAATTTCAAAATATCCAAGAAACGCAACGTGATACGGGTATATTCCATTGAATTTCTCATCACATCGAGAGTGCACTTTCTAGAAGTCATAAGTATATTGCTACATCTCAAGATTGAAAGTTCGGACCACTGTCCGATTCTCTGAAGAGGCCACAGTTGAAATATTGATGTTTAATAACTACAAGTTAAATGTTACTACTTGCTGCGCCTTAACCGGGTCAAATACGTATAATACCATACTTATAAGTTTATAGCTTATTGATAGACAGAAGCCAGAAAATTAAAATTGTAGTTAGATTAAAATATTGCGTATCGTGGATATCGATGTCGTAGATGGAATGCAAACCGTAATTATGGAAAATAGCTAATCTTCGTTCACCTGTTTTACATAAAGGAGCTGTTTTGTAAAACGGCTATCGGTTATGTAAAACAGCGGATTCGACAATCCATCTGCGACAGATAAATAATGTGTCTCCGATCCCTAACCCACCCGTAGGACCTGAACTACATTTGTGTACACTTTGACCTTTTATTTTGAAAAAGCTGCAGCTAACATCTTTGACTAATAAAATTGGTCCAAAGATCGAGCTCTGAACATGAAGGAAGTAGCCAAAGAGCACTTCGCTTTTTCAAAAGTAATGGTGGAAGTTCTTGGGAGATGTCCAAGATTATAGAATCTTATTTATTCATTTTCCTAGTCTCTGATGGTACTTTGGCCATCAATTGATGAAAGTTGACCTTATAAAAACTTGTTCAGCTTGCAATGATTGTAGTTACCACGTTTATTAAAACATTTGTTGGTGCATTGGCATTTTTTATTATTTAATTAAATATTTCATCTCCATGGTAAATTGGACGAAATATGCAATTCAAGAAAGATCGCTGAAAAGACATAAAATGAAAATCTGGAAAAAGACAGCATTTAATGTCACTTTCTATATTAAAAACTACCAGACTGGTTCTAACAAAGGCATAAATGTTTAAGAGATTTTAATATCCATTTGTAAAATGTATCTTTCCAATTTATATTTTACTTGGAGTAGACACAAAGTGCTGAAAGATCTTTGAAGGATTAGGTACCTAATGGTATTTATCGACAAAGTACTTTACTCATATTATTATTACAACTGAAAAACTCGAAGTTTCTTTTATGGGCAAAATCGAAAGGTCGTCTCCCAAGGTTTGCACTTCACGTTCTTCTAACCAATATCCGGTAAAAAAGGTCCAGCATTTTGGTATCCAACCTATTCTAAGAATGTTCTTATGTAAAACTAAAACTAAATAACCTAAACAAAACCACGTACGACCTGCCATGCATGACCTAGTAAGTATAAAACTGGTAGAACCTAACTCCAAACTCGTATGCAACAAGTTTAGACAAATAACTGCAAAAACCAATTCTAACACAATGGTGTACAGTCCATGTAAAACGCAAAATCAATTTTGTGTATAAAACTGTGCTATCGCAAAAAGAAACCCTATAGGAAAGTAGTAAGGGCTTGTCAACTGCAAGTGTAAGTTTGTTTTCTCTTTAATGGGATTAGTTGGAAATCGCAGATGCAAGCTAGGATTAAGCACGCTATAATATTTTAGAGCTTGCTCCTGGTAAAGTTCGTCGGTCCAGGTTTTTATTTAAAATATATGGCTTCTGATATTTATGGCTTGGAAATGGCAGAATTTATTTGGGAGTTCCACTTTCATAATACTGCACTGCAGTTTTACATTATGTTCTATTTCGTTTACTGCCTCGCTATGCCACCTGACACCTAGTTTAAAATTAACTTAAACTTAACTCACATCTTAAATCGGGTTTCGTCATGCAGAACAAAGATACAGTTCTCATAATTACCAAAGAATCGCCGAAACCATCCCGATCTTAGACACTAATTTAGAATGAAACATTAAATTGCTTCATTGTTATTTCACCACCACCAATATATTAAATTTGGTGGTAGTACTTTTTGGGAAGATCCTACTTACAAGAAACTATCTATTGTGGTGGCTGACAGCTCTATCTCACTCTTTTTACTCGACTACGGCGAAGCAAAAAGGAGGGTTATGATTTTGACCGGTATGTATGTTCATCTGTTCCCTCATAACTTCTAAATTCTTCATCATAATTTGACAAATGAGAGATATCGTTGGAAGCATCTTGATGGTCCGCTGGTTATAGGCTATGATCGGCTACGTCAGATTAAATTAATTATGGGGCCCTCTAGAGGACATAAAGTCATGAACTTTCACACTCCTCTCCTTTTATTTATTTTTTCTTGAAACTTCCAGACTCCTTGATCTTTCTTGTCTTACAAACCTGCCTCATTCACGCGCTTTCGTACTCAGATCAACAGTTCAAAATACGTCTGTTTACACCAGTCCTCCCACAAACACGTTTAATCGCCGTCCAGCGCTTTGAGCAGAATGTAGCACTGACCGCTCGAGTATGCAAGTTATTGCACTTTTAAATGAAACACGCTGCCTCGCTCCTCCACATTCTTTGTATATGTCGAGGGGTTCAGTATAAGCATTATTTGAAGTACACGTTTAGAGGAGGGATATTCAAGTTAACCTTATTTTTTTATTTATAAATTATATATGATTATATTCAACTATATTATATATTTATATATTCAATTATATTTATATATATTCAACAGAAAATATTTAAACCCTTATCGGGCTTAAATATTTTCCTAAAGCACTGAGTAAAATGAATCGTAAAGCATTTCTTTATATCCAAAACTTGTGTTTTACTTTGCTATTATAATAACATAACATCACGCCTTGTTTCCCCGAAGGGTTGGGCAGAGGTACACAACTCTGCCCAACCCTTCGGGGTTGATACACCCACTTACTGCACTGCTGTAGTATACTCGTACACCCACTTTTCGCCAGTTATCTTTAAGTCCCGTGTAATAGTGGGCGAGCCTGTTGCCATCAACCGGGCACAAATCCAGACTCCGGGCTGCTACTGAGAAATCCCAGATAGAAAAACCCAAAAACACTTTGCTCGACCCGGGAATCGAACCCAAGACCTCATGCTCAGCAGTAGCGCTTGCGACTACTAGACCAACGAGGCAGTGCTATTATAATATTAATGCAAATTATCAAATTATTGAACTTATGGTCTTCTGGTCCGCATTTCCAGAGGTAGCTTGAGAAACGCAATATGGTTTCCACCCGCCTAAGGGTAGACGGCGTGATGGCTTCCACACGAAAAAAGGTTTAAAGCGTTCTGCCTTGTGTTCTGGCTTGAAATTGACTGGGTTTTGAATACGACAGACGAAAACATCGCATGGTCATCAAAACTGGACCTAATTATTATTTATTATTACCTATATATTTAGTTAGTACAGCAAATTAGCCATTAGCCAATGCTTTACTCTGTCATCTCACAGAAACACAAAAATTCGAACATAAAAACACCAACGACCAACCAACCGTTGAAATCATGAACAAATAGTGAGTTATGAGATCAATGCTCATTCCATTACAGTACGAGTAGATCCATTTACCGTACAGTAACATAATAACAGGCACATATTACTTTACATGAAAGATTTCTGAAGAACAATAGGGTCACAATGGAAAAAACACGAGTTATTCAATAATTCATATTGTTTTCACAGAAAACCATTAAAAGCCCTTGTTTTTCAGTGAGGGGCATTTTCTTAAGCTGTTGCGGACAATAAAAATATGAGAGGGACGGTACGTGACACGAATAATACGTATAGGCCGAGGCCATAGAAGAAGCGAGTAATTAAGTAGGTACGTACCGTCTAGGAGCGATAATTATTATTATTATTTATTATTATTTATTTAAATCGAACACAAATGATTCATATTGTTGTTAGTAACACTTATAAAATACGTTAGTGACCTATTAAAATAAAAATACAAATAAAATTGAATTTATAAAATATACGAAATTAAATTAAACTAAATAAAATTTAAATCAAACTAAATCAAATGAAAACAAACAAAATCAAATTATATTTAAACAAAATCAAATTAAATAAAATTTTATAAAATTAAGTCAAATTAAATCAAAATAAAACAATACAAAATAGAATTAATTTAAAAAACGATACTCATACCTAAGGCCGCTTCCCGCAGCACCAGATCTGCAGCTGTGCATACGGGTCCAGTGCTCCAGGAATGGGCAATCAGGCTTGTCCGCTATCACCTTTAAAATGCTGTTGGTGCTCCCCCGCATCCTTTTCATCAGGGATGCTGTCCTCTTTCGCATAATAGCTTGAAAGCTATCCGTCTCTGCTTCGGCAAACATGCCCGATGCGCTACAGAACCGCGGGAGCCCCAACAACATCCTAAAAGCGTTGTTATACTGAACGCGAAGAGCGTTGTAGGCCCTCTGCGTATGTCTAACCCACAGGCTGCACGTGTAGAATGACTGGCAAAATGCCTTGAAAAGAGTGAGTTTCACTTCCTTAGTACATCGTGCAAACCTACGGGCCAACATATTACATCGGACCGACAACGCTCTTCGCTCCCTCTCTATGTCACTGTCATCAATCAAGTCCTCATTCACTATGTGGCCAAGGTACCTAAAAAGCGACACTCTATTTAATGGTACACCATATAGGCATACCGGAGGAACTGTCTTTGGCTTCTTTGTACCTACCCTGAACACCACCAGCTCACTCTTTCGTACATTGTACAATAAACCATGAGACGTGGCGTACCCCTCACATATTGCAAGCATCCGTCTGAGTCCATCAACCGAGGGACTCAGCAGCACCATATCATCTGCATAGCTTATACTATTTATTATTTTTCCATCAATAGAGCATCCGATACCAGTGCTGTTGAGTTCCTCAATCAAATTATTGATGTATAGACTGAAGAGCGCCGGGGAAGTCAAACCTCCCTGTCTCACCCCGCACTCCAACCCATACGCCCCCGACAGAGCACCCGACCATCTGACCTGGTTGATTTGGTGGCCATACCAGTAGTCTAGGAGCTTGATGAGCTCATTTGGAAGACCTTGCTCACGCAATTTGGACCATAAGATCTTATAATCAACCAGGTCAAATGCCTTGGAGAGGTCCAAGAAAGCAGCATAAACAGGTGTGTTCCTATCAGTATAGTACCTGACCGTGTGCTTGAGCGCCAGAATAGCAGTTTCCGTGGACAGCCCAGCTCTAAAACCAAACTGTGCATCGTGCAGATTGAGCTGACCAGTCACTCTGCGCTCAAGCACACCGTCAAGAACCTTTGCTGTTACAGTAGCTAACGATATTGGCCTATAATTATCTTTGTCTGAGACATCGCCGGTCTTATTCTTGACTATGGGCACAACTATTGTCTTCATCAGATCAATTGGTAGGTACGAGTGCCTCACACACAGATTATACAGCATAGAAAGGACTCTTGGGAGATGCGGACCGGCATATAGAAAATGTTCTATGCTGAGGCCATCGTGACCCGGAGATTTGCCCCTGGTCATCGACTGTATGATATTCCGTATCTCTTTTGATGAGATAGTAATCGGAACACCAGACAATCCACTCTCAGCAACATAACCCCGTTCCACCGATTGAAGCCGCGAGGTTACTCCAAAATGCCTCCTGAACATGTTCGCAATCTCCCCAGGCTCAGTCATGCCATTCACGCTCACAGGAACCGCAGGCCTTGGGTTCAATCTTTGTGTGGATTTCCAAAACTTTTGGAAATGCTTGCTCCTATGCTCTGTTGCCAAAATGTTCATTTTAATTTGATCCTCATTATCCTGACAAAACTTTAACTTTTGTTTAAAAACTTTTCTCGTCTCTCTCATTTCTACAAACTGCTGCCCCGTATGAGGTTTTCCATGCCACACCCAGTTAAGAAAGGCCCTTCTCGCGTTCCCGTGAGCGTCCCTGACATACCTGTTCCACCCAGTCACTGTACGCCGACCCTTCCATTCGCTTAATAATCTAGAGCTGCCCTCAGCCGCTTCCCGAAGTAACATCACAATCCTACTGTACAATGTATCAATTACTTTATTATGTTCCTTGTTATGGCAAAAATTATCACAACAGGTTCCGAGTTCAGATGGGAAGTCTACATTTTTAAGTTTTTCCATGCATAACCCATAGTAACAGTCCTTCTGTGCTGTATCTCTTTCACCCCATATAGCCTTATCAACTATCTTATCACCCTGTTTAACTGACGGATTCGTTGGCCTAACCATTCCAAGATTAACTTGAATGGCAAGTGGAAAATGGTCAGACCAGTAAATATCTCTATATACTTCAACATTCCCAAGTGTTTTCCACGCTGCTTCCGACACCAAGCAATGGTCAAGCCAACGTCTACTCCCACAGGCATCACTAATAAAAGTATACGTATCAGAGTCTACACCAAACTTAATGTAATCGGCACAGCGCCAACTCTGTTCATCACAAAAGCTTAATAGTTCCCGACTAAATAATTCCCCGGGGTGCGCATTAAAATCTCCGAGCACATATACATACTCCACATTCGCACTCTCAACAATAGCGGCAATTTCACTGAGGCACTCACAAAATTCATTCACATTATCGATACAGTTAGTCGGCATGTACACACTAAACAATAACAACGAGCGATCGGCGTACGTCGCTTTGACAGCCACGATACGATCACTCGTACAAGGTATTACCGACACGGATGTAAATACAGACTTTCTCCATAAAAGAGCAACCCCGCCATATGGCCTTCCCTTCAGTACCCCCGCTGATGCATCCACCGCTGATTTTCCAAAATACCCAAAGTCATCATCCACACTACCAAGTATTGTTAAATCATGCGGCAACAACCAAGTTTCCTGCAACGCAATGACATCCACAGACTTACAGAGGTTTTGTATACACACGATTGACCTCTTTAGAGACTTACAGTTATAACTAACAAAATTAGTAAATAAATTATTGCTATCATTAATCAGTGTGCCCTCCATTAGCGAGAATTATTATTAAAAATACTGTCACTTGGCTGCAGGTCACCCCACTGCCGCTCGGTTGCGCTGCTATAGTAAACAAACCTACGGAAAGATACTCCAGCGGGCCACAGGTTCACATCCATAAAAACATTCAACTCCCGCTTAGGTATCAAAAATTTATAAGCGGTGTACCCTTTATTCCTTTTCATATCTATCTTACGTAATACAACTTGTACATTCGTTTTGTTCTTAATATACGTAACAATGTCTTCCATTTTAGTTTCATTGTTTACATTATAGATGTAAAAAGGAACACTAACATCAGCTGCCTTAAAAGAACAATGTGGCAGTATATCTGCCTTGCCCTTCAACCCAACAAAACGATTTTTCAAACGTCTCCGTTGTATCTTAATCCAACCTTCATTTGGCGACTCATTTTTCCAATCACCGCCTTCTCGCAAAACATCTGACAGTTGCCTACACTTTTGACGATCTGGAGTCGACGATATATGTGTTTCAACACGCGCCAATATGTCACCGCTCGACGCCGCAGTAGGCCTCATTGCTCCGTCCCTTGTTTCCTTTGCCGCCTCCGGTGTCCTTGTCTCTGTAAATAATGTTAACAACGTATTCCATAATTGTACATATAAGTTGTAATTTTTTCAGTCATTGCTGGACATAGGGTTCGGTTCTGTGCTACCCGCATTCCTTGTATGAAGACCGCAGGAATCCGCTGAGTGCGGGACGGACATTATAAGTGTAAACGATATCCGGCTGTCGAATGACCAAAATGTAAACGACCAGCTTATGTCGTTTGAAGGGGGCGGTTTGTTGTAAGGTTTGGCACAGTAGAAAAACCACAAGCAGCTAATGTAACAAATCCACGTATATTGCACATAAAACACACACACAATATATTTAAAATACACAACAGTAATACAGACAAAGGTTAGAGCTAGATGTAATCCGAATTTAATACTCTATTCAGCACGAATTTATACCTCAAGTAGCGAGATGTTTGTAGGAACGAAGTTAAAGCTCAACTCACTAAGAATCTGAGACTTTCTAAGAGAGTACTAGGCAACTAGTACTAGGCAACTACAATTGTAAAATCAGACCCGATACCTTAAGTAGATTTTTACTATAGGACAAGTAGCGGGTACCATTTGTGCAAACACAATAATTTGCTCCTATACAACAGGGCAGTTCGCTATTCAGGGACGCGACAGAGGGTCGGGGTATAGCTGGGTATTTCCCATTTTGCTATGACGAGGGTGTTTACACGAATGAGGGAGGCAGGGTTGCGCAGGTGCAAGTTATGACATGATAATTACTTCTAGAACAATGGATTACGTAATTATAAACACAGATAGGTATTCTCATGGTTTTAAATAGGTATTCAGGTGGGAAATAGTCTAGTCAGTGTTGTAGTCATAATCAAAACATTGTATTATGACTGACAACGGAGTTATATACCTTTTATTACATAAGGACAGGTAAACAAGAGAAAATAAGGTATTTTTAGTTACCTGTAGACACGGACAAATGTCTAACACATCTTTTAGTTAAGTCGGTGTCTATAGGTACATTGGTTATTGCTAGAGACCTGATTTTGTGTCAGGAATCTTTGATTTCACTAGACTTTCTTGTTCTAACTTGTTGAATTATTTATTCGAAACATTCTATATTAGTTGACATGTTAGAACTGGACCAAAACTTTCCAGATTTGATGCTACCTACTGGACTTCATGTCCCGACTTGATTAATATCCACACATGATTCGACTTGATACTATTTTAACATGTGCAGATGTACTTACTAACAATAATCAGTTTATTAGGTAGGTATTTAGTGTGCTTCCTTAACATTCCACCCCCTGTAAAAGGGTTCCGCCGCATTACACATGGACGGTGGGAAGCACAATTAATTTAACAATGGGCCGACGCAGGACCCCATTCATTGTTCTTACGTCAGCTACACGGATTATCCCGTCACTTCCGTGATACACATTTTTGACTATTCCTTTAGTCCACTCACTTCGGTTTTTGGTGTTATCTACGATAACCACTACGTCGTTGACACTCACATTTGGTACGTTATTTGTCCACTTTTGTCGACGTTGTAGAGTAGGTAGGTACTCCCGTAGCCACCGACGCCAGAACATGTCGGCGAGCGCGTTCACACGCCGCCACTGACAGCGGGAGTCGACGTCCTCGATGTCTCCCGGCGCGAACGGAGTGCTCCCGGACGCAGTGCCAAGGAGTAGGTGGTTCGGCGTCAGGACCACGGGCTGGTTGTGGTCATCGTAGACGTAGCTGAGAGGCCGGCTATTTATGATGAGCTCGGCCTCTGTGAGGAGGGTGTAAAGGACCTCCTCACGTGGGGCACGCTCCCTGAGCGTACTTCATAGTGCGTTTCTTCACTGAAGCTATCATCCTGGCACAACCTTGTGAGATGGTTGTGAGCTTCTTCTTGATCGCGCTGCTGTATTGGCCGACGCTTACGACATCGGCCGACGACGATGAGTACTTGAGTCGTGACGCGTTTCCTACGCGCCCACGACGTGTAGCGCTCGTAGCTGAGTGGCGCCGCACGGTAGGCGTGCGCCGGCGTCGCTGCCGTAGAGTGGACCCGCTGAATGCGCTCCAAGTCCACTTCTGCTGACTCAGCCTCTCGACACACCGGCCTCCGCTCCTGTGGATTACATAAAAACGGGGGGCCGCACAGCCACGCCGTATGGTTCTCGGGCCAAGACGACCTGGTTGCTTTGCCCGCGGGGTCATCCGCGGAAGGAACCCAGTGCCAGTTGCCTCGGTCCGATAGTCTAGCTAATAAGGCTGGTTGTAAGTCATGCCTTGTAATTGAGACTACTTTTTGTGGGGCTACGCGAGCCCTACCTAACATCGTCACTGACGCTTGGTTACTATCTCGGTAGCCCACTGGGTACGCGACCGCTGCGCATGTTTGTTCGCTTGCGTCGCTAAACATTTGTAAATCTAGATCTAGATCTAGATCCTTGTCTAGATCTAGCCCATACAACCCTGGTATTTTTGTCTGTTCCAGGCGATGCAGGTTATTAAGCCGAGCGAAACAAGTCTCGGCTTCCTTTTCTTGAAAAGGTAATAATAATAATGGGTCGGGTCCGGTCAAAAGATTACCGTTATAATTGGTAGGTATTAAGTTGTTATGTTTCCGTAACAAACCTACTGCCCACTGTGATTCATCTGGTACACGGTGGTTAGTTTTATCTGGTATTTCTAAGGCCCTTTCATCTGATTGGATTTTACGTACGTTCTCAGAAATACCTATCGCTTCTAGCTCGAATTCAGATTTAACTGGGTCATGCAGGTCAGGCAGGGAAACTGCCGTACAGTTAATTTGTTCGCTTTTTAAATCTTTATGGTCGAACGGACCATGTATGACCCAACCTAACTCGGTAAGGGAGGCAACTGGTTTACCGGGTTTTCCTTGACGGACGTCCCGGCCTACAACTAGCTGCCAATTGTCCTGCCCGATCAATACCAGCGGTTTGGCGCCCCTCATTTCCACGCATCCCAGGTCGCGGAGGTGGGCATTGTCGTTAAGCATTACGGTAGAGACGGTTTGAGAAGGCAAATTTAAATCACTTAGAGTGCGACATTTAATGTTGTGGCACTGTCCGTTTGGCCCTTTGACCTTTACTTCAACCGCTCGCGACGTTGGGTCAGTAATCTCGTGACCGCCCGCGGTCTTTAATGAAAGAGGTATGCTTGGCCCTTTCAAGTCGGTAGCGATCGAGCTGTCGATCAATGAAATTGTCGCCCCTCCATCGAGTATCGCGTAACAATGACTATTGTTGTCTTTGTCATGACACAATTCTATTGGCAGTATTTTTAAAAGCGCCGAAGCATTCCATTCACCGATGTTTGTAATAGTTTCGGGCTTATCTTTATGCTTATCGCTCGCATTGTATTGCTTATCGGCGTGCAATAATAGATGGTGGGAAAAACCGCATTTTTTGCATTTATCGGCGCGGCAAAACCTTTTGTTGTGTTTGTTTACTATACATTTGAAACACGTGTTTAATTCTTTTACGATGTTCCATCGCTGTTGAACTGTCATTTTATTAAAGGTGTCGCATTTTTCTATAGTATGTTCACTTTGACATACGATACATTTCTTAGGTACGATACTAGACTCATCACTCTGTGTATTTATCTTATGAGTCAGCTGTGGCCTACTGAATAGTTGACGCGCGGTATTCATGGGTCGTTGACCGAAGACTTGTTTCTGTTGCCTAATTGGGGTTTTAGAAGCACTGTTTTCTATTATAGATGGCTGTAAATAATACGACGTTGTACGCGCTAGTTGTATCAAAAAGTGCGACAAGTATTCTAGGTTGGGTGAGACTCTTAGGTCGACGCCCTGGACATCGTCTAACCCCATGGCAAAGTCCCCGTACTGCGCGCGATGTATAGGAGTTAGCTTGTTTAATAGCTCGCTAACTAGTTGCGGGTTGTTAAGATAGCCGTCAGCTTTAATATTTTTAAGTAGGGCTACTACATTTCGCACGGTTGACGAGAACTTTCTGAGCTCGCGGCCGCTCTCCGTTATTCTAGGTAGGTCCCTAATCTTTTGTAACGCGCTTTGTAATATTAGAGTCGGGTGACCATATTCTCGATCGAGCGCGTTCATTATGTCGTTGGGGTCCGTACCTGAACTTAATAAATCCTCCACTGAGGTTCTAGCTTCGCCGTGTAAAGACGTTCTAAGCCGGGCTAAGTTCTCGTGAACTTGATAACTGTACTGCCGAGTGGTATCCCAGTACATATTTTTGTAACATATCCACTCGGATGGGTCACCACTAAAATGTGGTAATTCGTACGCCTGTCGCGGTACCGGTCGCGGTCTCCCCATACTGGTTATTGCCTCTGCCAGCCTATCTAACGCGTGTTCCTTTTCAACCGAAGACTCCCGCCGTCTTTCTTTAACATCATCTCCGTACTTCAACTGCCGCTGTGAATCCGACTCGGGTATCAAAACACGAGGTCCACTTGCGGCCGGAGTGGTAAAGACGGGGTTATTGGTCGGTAATCGGGACGTAACTCTCTCGGTAGGCATCGGTGTATACGTCCGTGCTTTAGGTATCGTACTCGAATACGGTACCGGCACGGTTGTACCTAGTATGTGCGACACATTATTACGGTATGTAGTCGGATCAAGCGTACTTACGGTTTGTGAATAACTCACGGTAGGGATCCGGGGCGCGGCCACATCCATGGGCCTGCGCTCCGCAGACGGGGTACACAACACTGCATCCGGTTGACACAACACTGTACTCGATTGCCGTAAAACACTAACTGGATTACGCAACACTGTTTCCTGTTGGCCAACTTGCGGCGTCGTGTCGATCCACTGCTCCACTCGCTGTGCTGTACCCACGTCTGACTTGGAGACGTCGTCGTCGCTCTCGGTAGCTGCCTCTATCTCGGCAATGTCGGCCTCCACTCTTTTCTTGAGGAGGTTTTCTTTTAGCTCGACTAGTTCCTTTTCGGCCTCCACTCTTTCCTTGAGGCGGTTTTCGCTTAGCTTCGATTTTAACTCGACTAGTTCCTTTTCGGCCTCCACTCTTTCCTTGAGGCGGTTTTCGCTTAGCTTCGATTTTAACTCGACTAGTTCCTTTTCGGCCTCGTATTCGATTCTCTTTCTTAAGAAATCGACACTCTTGTGGCTACTTCTGGATGACGCTCTGCTGGTCGATTTCCGGCGATCCATTGATGCCATGGTCGGCGCCACAGACGGCGAACCTGGTCCCCTTTCGGACTGCAACCTGGTGTCCGTTGTGCTGTCATCCTTACGTGCTTCTTGCTGTTCGGCTAGCTTCCTTAGCTTGCTGCGTGTTGTGATGGAGTATTGCTGACTCATGGTTACTTAAACCTTATCCGGCTTTCGAAGGACCAAAATGTAAACGACCAGCTTATGTCGTTTGAAGGGGGCGGTTTGTTGTAAGGTTTGGCACAGTAGAAAAACCACAAGCAGCTAATGTAACAAATCCACGTATATTGCACATAAAACACACACACAATATATTTAAAATACACAACAGTAATACAGACAAAGGTTAGAGCTAGATGTAATCCGAATTTAATACTCTATTCAGCACGAATTTATACCTCAAGTAGCGAGATGTTTGTAGGAACGAAGTTAAAGCTCAACTCACTAAGAATCTGAGACTTTCTAAGAGAGTACTAGGCAACTAGTACTAGGCAACTACAATTGTAAAATCAGACCCGATACCTTAAGTAGATTTTTACTATAGGACAAGTAGCGGGTACCATTTGTGCAAACACAATAATTTGCTCCTATACAACAGGGCAGTTCGCTATTCAGGGACGCGACAGAGGGTCGGGGTATAGCTGGGTATTTCCCATTTTGCTATGACGAGGGTGTTTACACGAATGAGGGAGGCAGGGTTGCGCAGGTGCAAGTTATGACATGATAATTACTTCTAGAACAATGGATTACGTAATTATAAACACAGATAGGTATTCTCATGGTTTTAAATAGGTATTCAGGTGGGAAATAGTCTAGTCAGTGTTGTAGTCATAATCAAAACATTGTATTATGACTGACAACGGAGTTATATACCTTTTATTACATAAGGACAGGTAAACAAGAGAAAATAAGGTATTTTTAGTTACCTGTAGACACGGACAAATGTCTAACACATCTTTTAGTTAAGTCGGTGTCTATAGGTACATTGGTTATTGCTAGAGACCTGATTTTGTGTCAGGAATCTTTGATTTCACTAGACTTTCTTGTTCTAACTTGTTGAATTATTTATTCGAAACATTCTATATTAGTTGACATGTTAGAACTGGACCAAAACTTTCCAGATTTGATGCTACCTACTGGACTTCATGTCCCGACTTGATTAATATCCACACATGATTCGACTTGATACTATTTTAACATGTGCAGATGTACTTACTAACAATAATCAGTTTATTAGGTAGGTATTTAGTGTGCTTCCTTAACAATAAGTGTTTTCTGAAAAAAAAAAACCATAGGATTTTTTTTGCGTGGGAAGTCATCAAATGACTCTGGGTGGAGTGGGAGGGCGTGTCAGACTCTTACTGACTAAAACCCACCCGTGTTCCTTCTGTGCAAAGCCAGGAGGCCACGATATTCCTTTCGGACTTTCCCGCCACCCCGGCAGGCAATGGTCCCATCGGACCCATTCATTCGCTGAAATCTCTTTTCGGCGCGCGTGGAACACAACGCGCCGTCGACCCAGGCCTGATCCTTACCGAATGTCGAGCTACTTGCTCACCGTCCGCAAGCCCACGCCTACGGTGGCCGGGAATCGGCTATGGATTTCCGACGCCCAGGGCGTCTCCTCTTGCGGCGGCTAGGGGCGTGAGGTCGCGAATTTTGCCTCTCCCTCACGCATTCCGCCTCCTCCTTCGCGAACATTACTGCTTCGGAGGTGATGGCCTCCCATGCCCTCTCGCTCCGTACCATGGCCTGGACCAGGGCCGGACGCGAGAGATCCCCGCCACCAATCGCCTTCACGAGGACACGGCGGTGCTCTGCCCAAGCCGGGCAGACCTCCACCGAATGCTCCACCGGGTCCTCCGGGCGATCCACGCAGTGATGACACCCGAGCGTTTCCTCCCGCCTGATACCGAACAAGAACCTCCCGAAACTGCCGTGTCCGGTGAGGACCTGCGGCAGGCGGAAAGTGAGGACGCCGTGGCGCCTTTCTAGCCACTCCTCAAAGAGGTGACTTATCACCACAATAGTGGCGTGTCCAATAATCATATGCCTTACGTGTACATTTCTACAATAAAGCATATGCTATGTATCTAACTACATACAATAAAAAACAATCCATTCTTAAAACTTAGCGATTGTGACGCTGTATATTGTGACATTCTGCTCACAGATACTTTGCGTCATCCATCTTACTTTCCCAACAAACACTATAAATGTCCTTTTAAGCAGCTATCGTGGTTTCAAAATGAAGATCCGAAACCCACAGTAGGTCACTGTATAGTTAGTAGTAATTTACTTTAGAGTCAGCCCTTTTATAATTCAAAGGGAATCGTCTCTCTGTAGCCTCCGAATTCTAGAATTATCCTCATATGGGCACAAATGCCCAACACACAAGTAATAAAATAACATACAATAAAAATAAAAGGCTTTTAGATAACTGTTCTAATGGCCACAAAAAGGTCTGTCCATTAGGCACGGGGATTCGCCGCGACGTAATATTTCATTTTATACCAATTCATGTTTTTGGAATTATTATGTTGCCAACCGAAATCGTTATTTAAGAGTGTATTATCCTTGGAATTTTAACTGTTTGTCTATCATGAAAATAGTAGATTGTTTTTTTTTTCACTTTTTTTTTCTCATAGTGGGTGATGAACACTCTACATTTCATCACCCACTATGAGAAAAAAAAAGTGTGTGGTCTGACATCCCTCATCTCTCACGTATGATTTACATTTTGACCTAACTATCGGTTTAAAACTCTCGGAAACTACGAAAACGACACCCATGACGAAAAACTTGAAATTTTTCATAGCCGCCATATTGGATTTTCATTTTGACCTCAATATCAGCAAAAATTTTAAAAATTTCGTCATGTGTCGTTGCCGCCATCTTGGATTTTCATTTTGACCAAATAATTCACAGTTTCTCTCTCTTTCTTGCCAGCCTGTTACTCGTTCATAGAATGTTCGTGATTGATTTCTTTGGTGATTGGAACTTTTACTAACAATATCCTCATTCCAAATTCAAATCGCTTTTGGTCCTAGGGATTAAAGAGCTATTTTTGTCCCTGTTTGCAAAGAACAAACTAGCTCTTTTTGAATAGATGTGATGAAAATATCTTTGCAATATCCGCTGAAAGAAATGTTCATAGAGGAACTGTAATAAACGATCAAAAGATGGATTGGTGACCGCAATGCGCAAGATTGTGCAACCCACATTGCTAGTTAAAAAGTAAGTAAATTTGTTTAAATATCCGTTAAACGTTTCTCTTCTCGTTACAATAGAACAAGGTTCATTACCTCGTACGTTTTAACAATCCAACTTCCTAATAAAATCTTATAATGATAAATCTTGACTGAAGCAATGAATATTGTTCAAGAGTCAAAAAGAAAGCTTACGATCGCGACTTTTTATCGCCTTTTGAACGCCTTTTGCTGATCGTATACCTATGTACATATCTGTCTTGTACAGCGCTATAATAGAACGTTACCCAACCTCTTTGTACGCATTATAAAAGCTAATCACCATGACGTCATCACAATGTCGCGGCTATTAACGTGACGCGGGGCACATTGCCCTTATAATAATCGCTTAGAAAAAATAAAGAATGTCCTTCATAGACGAGGGCGATCGCTGTGAAATGACACATTCATGAGGGGCTGTGGAAACTATGTTTTCCTACTATTAGTTTTCATCCATACGTAATAACCATAACAATATGGCGTTCATTACCGGTACTGCTTTTTGAGATATTCACTAAGTCTGTCAGTCTTAATACGCCATGAGGATGTAGATCAGCCAGAAACCTACAACGAGGTAAACTTGTGCTTAGTTAAACTATGATAATAATCATAATACACTACAGATAAAAACCTACATAATAAATTTAAAAAAATTAGTGTGCCTCACGGCTGCGCCAAATATGTCTTCGACTTCAATTTGATGGTTATCGATTTTTGCTGGAAGTAGACTGGGTAATGAAAGGAAAAACAGCAATTTATTTGCCTGAAAGATAAACAAAAGGAAAATCAGCCTGTAATTTGACCATTGCAGAGCAAAACTAAAGGTATGAAAGAATTGTCGTTCGAAGAAGGTATTGAAGAATTGAAGTTGAAGACATATTTGGCGCAGCCGTGAAACCCATCATTTTTTGTTTTTTTTGTTGTTTTTAGGTACGTTTTTTCAGTTGTGTTCATATTTTGTGCCATTACTTAAATGCTAATTTCTAATACATATTATTTTCTTTGTTTCCTAAATTACATACCCCTGTTTCACACCTACTATACCGCTCCTCCAAGTCCCTTTTAATGTTCGTCACAGTGGCGGGTCACAAAAAGCCTCGCCCGGCACCCCTCACCAGAACAAACGATTTTATACCACACTCACAATATGTTTTCGATACCACACTCGGCTGCGTGCGACTCTAACGAGAAACGAGCTACGAAAGTACGCGTATAAGTATTTTAGAAGACGTTGATTTTATAGATCCTTCTGCTTCGCAATTTGAGTTTTAATTTTACCTACCGTGAACTTTTTGCGTCAAAATTCAAAAATTCTAAATTCTAAAGTCATTTATTCAAACTAGGCTGAGAATCAACACTTTTCGAACGTCAAAATTACATAAGACAGTCCCCCAAAACGCCCACCCTTCACCACTTCCTAGTGCTTTTACTGGGAAGAAGAAGTGGCGCAACAAACTCCCCAGCAGCATAGCTGTCTGTTCAGTTAGGAAAAAAAAATGATTCTATACAATAATTTATAAGATAATTTACATTACGCAAAATAAAATTTAAATTATAAATTAATAGCCATATGACAGCTAGCACACGCCAATATACCAACCAAAAACATCGAGAACTATATTCAAGCAGAAATAAAAATAACTAAACGTAAACAATATCTAAAAAACGAAAATAAAGCCTCCAGGCATAAAGGGCAACTTGCAGAGCTTTGCCTATAAATGCGTTAAAACCAGCTGCTGATATTAAGTTTATTTGTAAAGCAAAATGAAGATTGGATCAAGTTATCGTTAATTTCGTTCACTACAATGAACAGTCTTGGCTCTTGGATCCAAGTTTGCTACTCTCAGACAAAAATACGCTGTCCACACAAAATACCAGTGTCTTTTCCTTATCGGGATATTAAAACTGTACCCTTACGTGTACATGATCAATTGGAATTTGAATCTTATTGAAAAAAACTGCTAATCCATTGCTTCATAAGTTCGAAAAAAAAAACTGCCCAACAACGTAAATAACGCAATGAATGTTGTGAACTGTCAAAATGAAACAAATTTTTCGTAATCGTTTACCAAAATATGTTGCGTAATTAGATAGCTGGTCGGTCTTTCATTTAAGACAAATTCCTTGAGAAAGATCTAAGTCCACGAGAAAGCGATAGCCTGTGTTGGTTAATAGGCTGTATCAAAAGACGAAAATATAATTCCAGAAATGGCTTTCTCATTTTTAGGGTTCCGTAAAAAAAACAACTTAATCAGTCCATTAGATTTGGAACAAAATGGCTGTGATAGACGGACAGACACACGAGTGAGGGAAATGGGCTGGGTTCCGTTTTTCATTCGGATGGAATGAAAAAACGGAACCCAACCCATTTCCATGTATGTCCGTCTATCACAGCCATTTTGTTCCGAATCTAATGGACTGATTAAGTTGTTTGGTACACATAATTTCTGTGACCCAAAAACGGACGTAGGTATAACGTAAATAAATGAAATTTTAATATCGACCCCATATTCAAATGTAGGCTTTTTTTCTTGTAGTATTTTGCATATTGTACCGTGTGACATATTTCGAGTAAATGAAAGAGCTTACTGTGTAGGTCTCATTTATTTTAATAATGTTAAAACGAATAGGTTTCTTTTTTAAATGGTTGAGCTGACTGGTGCTGATCCATGCGTCATGTTCATGAACGAGCGCCGTCAGTTGGGACTGGTCCTCTCTTAGCTGCCATGGCTTATTTTAATTTTTGAATAGGTTTTTTGTTTTTTTGTTTTTATTACGGACGCTTTTAACGTGCACGTCTTTCTACATTGTCCTCACATGTATAATTTCAACATGAATGATGTAACCAATACTTGTAACATTTTTTATTTATTTAAGTGTGTGCCCGTAGAGCTTCTTGCCCGTTCTTCTCCATAGGTACAACTATGCTATGCTTTGGAATGGGCAACTAACTATTTCTGACGGACCGACTCCTTGACAATTCAAAAGTGTCTGTAAATGGTTTACCTAATTGAAATATACATATGTTTTGAATTTGAGTTATAAATCATTTTAAAAAATAGATGAAAATTAAACCCTTATCTCCGAAACTTATCTACTGTTCCTAAAATATTGAAATAAATACAAAAAATAGTTCTATACTTATTAATTACAAGAAAACCTATAAGAAGTCTATGGTCATGAAGTTTTGTCTGACCTCATCCAAACTGACGTGTTTAGCTGATGATACGAAAATTTATACCACAATATCATCTCAGATGGACGTGATAGTACTTCAGGATGATCTACACCGTTTGAAGGAATATTGACGAGGAAATAAACTAGATCTGAATCCTACTAAATGCTCGGTTATAACATATTCTCGAAAGCGCTCCATCATAACCACATCGTACACCTTCGGTGATCAAGTACTACCCAGATCTAATTCCATCCGTGATCTGGGGGTTCATCACGATGCCAAACTCACCTTTGAATCAAATGTAGATCCAATTGTTGCTAAGGCATCAAAATCACCGGGTTTTATAATGCGGCTATCCAAGTGTTTCACTCAAGCCAAAACTTTAAAAATTCTATACTGTACTTTTGTCAGAAGTCACTTAGAGTACGCGTCTGAAATATGGAATCCGTGTCATCACAAATACATTGATCGCATAGAGAACTTCCAAAAAAGATTTATAAAGTACTTATGCTACCATCAAAGAGTGCCTTATCAATCTGAAAATTACCTTAACCTCTGTAAGAAATACATTTATTGCCCCTAATTAATCGTCGTGAGATCTCCGACTGCGTTTTCTTGCTAAAGACCTTTAATAATAATATTAATAGCCCTGAAATTCTATCTAAATTTTACTTTAACATCCCCGGAAGATCGAAGCGGTCCGATCCCCCCGGCTCCGTTTGATCCGACTAACTGTAGGCAGAACTCATTCCTTGTGCGTGCTAACAGAAACTTTTATAGGGTATGTGAACAGCATGACTTCAATCCTTTTACAACTAGTGTGTCTTTGGCCAGAAAGTCCTTGAGCCTTAACTTTTTCACCTCATGCTTGATATCACGCAAAATTATGTTAGCCTAGTAGCTTAGTTTTACCACCTATATTGTATTGTTGTATTAGATTTAAATGATGTATTTGGTGCTTTAATTTTAATTTGGTGTGTGTGACTTGGCTATCGCATTAGGCTAAGACCTGTAATGGTAGTTTTAAGGCATTTAAACAAATACATAAATATGTATAGTTTTGGCTTTGGCGGTTTATTGTTATTGTTGGCAGTACTGTGTCGTTCACAGATTTATTTTATTATTACTGTTAATTATATGTGAAGACTTAGAATTAACTTGTAATTGGCAGTCAGTCAGTTCTTAGTCTGTTTTATTTTGCTATAAGTCTTCCAAGGGAAATAAAATAATATGGTCAAACTCTCAATATTATGCGTATAAACTTACATTTGCAATTGGAATGTATGAGAGGATGACGTTTTTCAACTTACAATGTTAAGTTTGTTCTTGGGATTAATTCATCCCAACCACGGAACCATTGTGCGTGGTCCGACACGCACTTGGCCGGTTTTTTTAACTGTTCTTTGTCAAGTTTTTAAAATAAGGTTAATCCACTTCTTTCTAAAAAATAAGAGCTTCCTAACCGTAATTGGGTTTTCCTCTTCCAGGGTTATTACTGAGGCACTTTTCTCAAGATATCGAACCGTGAACAGTGACGGTCCGGCTCACAGTTTTATATCGGGACGTTAAACTATGGCCAGCGCAAAACACACATAAAATGAAACTTCTTTCATCTATCTGTTTTATGTTTTGTTAAGCGGTAAGTAGAATTGTATAAGAGTCTTCTGACTAAATGGTGTCAGCATGAATCGTATTATCTCCTTGGTTAAGTTTGGTTGCACTTGCTGTCGTCAATCTATAGATTAGTGACCATTTCGACACCCCTTCGTGCCTCGAAACGAATATCTATGACAAACATTACAATTATGATGTACTTATTCAGAATACTCACCATGGAATCAGCTGTTCTTAGTCATTGGTTTGCCAAGATCAAACGGCGTCCGCCTCATGTTAAATACAAACATATATCAGCCAATCTAGCTTATCTATAAGCTGGGAAAGGCAAGGCATTGTAACGGCTAGGGCTGCACAGGTTAGGCTGCGCAGGCCGTTAACTGATAGGTAGTAGGTAGAATGAGAATTAAAACAGTAAAAAAGGTTAATACATATATTGATAAAAGTAACACGGCTAGGTCGCGGGTAAGGTCCTAAACACTGTCAACGTTCTGAGCACTTGCACACTTTAAGAGAGGTAGGGTACCGTCCTTGGCTACACGTGGCAGACGTGGGGGGCCTGTCACAGGCTCGCCGCAGAGGCACGTGGCAGACGTGGCCGCGGAGGCAGCTAGCGGCGGTAGCACGTGGAAGCCGCCTGTCAGCACAGGTCAGAGGCCTATCAGCACAGGTCACAGGCCTGTCAGCACAGGCACGTGGCGGCACCGGTTGTCAGCACAACTGGTACGTAGGTGGCGTGCAGTATTGCGACGCTCAGCAGCAGGATTGTGTAATGGGTCCTGCCCTCAGCCCGTACATGGAACCCTGCAAGCGCCATAGGAAGCGCGAGTTAGATGCAGTGCAAGATAGCAGCAAGCCGCATGCGATGTGCCAGCTTCTTCCCCTTTACCAGCCAAGGAACGGTGTGGGAAGCATAGTAGGTAGACGCTCAGCACATCGCAGCGGTTTACAGGCAGAGAGTTTGCATATAGCGTGGCGCATTGACAGATGCCAAGATTAGGTTAAGTATGCGAGCACGCATGCATAAAATACCAAGTAACGTGATCCTAGCAGATGGATCACTAACAATAGCACAGCAAGGCACTACACCACCTTGATGCAGCAGCAGCACATATAAATTACCATTACCAGTGCGCTGGATAACTAAGCCGCGTGTCAGACAATGAATCGAATATCACTTAGGTGGTAAAATCAATATAGGTTATCCAGCGCAGAGGGTCTGGTATTATTACCAAACTAATGTGGAACTCACCCTAGGTCGGGGCACACAGGATTTCGAGGAACAGGGAATAGTATTCACCAGTTCTGCAAGCGGACAAGCGGAGACCACAGACTACTTAGAGATACTGCGGAGACGAAATGTCTCCGGAAGATTAGTGTTGTACCCCGATTTTAGTGATGTGATTAGTAGTTTACTAATTGTGATTTTTCAGCAACACTCGACTATTATTAGTTGTGAATCCTCACAACGCTACAGCATATTTATTGAACCATGTCAGTCTTGAACGTTTTCATTTTACCTTAAAGTTACTAATTACTAACTTCATCTTTCTGACTGACTGACCCCTTGACAATTCAAAAGTGCCTGTAACTGGTTTCATCATTTCAGCCGACAGACGTCCACTGCTGGACACAGGCGCTTGGGGCTTGGGGGAGCCCAAGCCCCCAAGCACCGCCACTTCGACCGTTTCTGTACCTCCCGCATGCAGCGTATTCCTGCGGCCTTTACAAGGTCATCATCGGTCCATCGGTAATTGGTTTATTTGAAATAAATACTTTGAGTTTGAATTGTCTAATCACCACAAAATTATTACTAAGTTAATTGGTTATCCCTCCCAAACTACTCGTAAAATGTAACAAACATTTCAGTTTTATTAAATCCAGTTGCGCAAACAAATTAATAAAGTTTGAATATGTTATTGGATGATAGTATTAAAATCATATTTAAGTTAATGAAGGATGTTGTTTAAACGAGTATCCCTATTAATAATAAAATAAATAAATACCTCGTTGACTACCTCGTTGGTCTTGTGGTCGCAAGCGCTATCGCTGAACATGAGGTCCTGGGTTCGATTCCCAGGTCGGGCAAAGTGTCATTGGGTTTTACTTTCTGGAATTTCTGAGTAGCAGCCCGTAGTCTGGATTTGTGCCCGGTTGATGGCAATAGGCTCGCCCCCTATTACATGGGACTTAAACATAACTGGCGAAATGTGGTTGTACTATAGGTACACCTCTCTCTCTGCCTAACCCTTCGGGGAAACAAGGCGTGATGTTATGTTATGCTAAATAAAAGTTTAATGTAAAAAGAGAAACACATAAAGATAGTCATACTCTAAACATTATGATAATGAATGAATAGCCTTCGGCCACAACCGTTTTTTGGAAAAAAAAAAGGAAGGAAGGCAGAATTTTCTAGAAATCGGACCGAATAGTTGATAACATTGAGGCGTGAAAGCACAAAAACTCACTTTCATAATAAAATCATCATATATTAGTAAGAGATATCAGCCATAATACAAGCAGTAATGATAACTTGTTGATAAACTTTGCATCAAACGGTAAATTATAACAACTTAGCTCATCGCAACCCACTTTTAAACTGCACCCAAATTTCACCATAATTCTCAATTTCCCGCTTTCTGCTCCCAATATACTCTAGTTACCTGTTTCTGTACTAATAAATATATAACCGGGATACAACACAATTAGAAGGATAAAAGAAATAACTGCCAGCACGAGCATATCCATAAGTCTAGTTCGTCATAAAACACGTAAAAGTCAGTTTACGACATGGGATATTTTACTTCGGCGGGGGTGGAATATAAAGGGGAAATAATAATCGTGTCGCTAAAATCATAACAAGAATGTTATCCCACACTTGGAAATACCAGAAGGAACACTTTGTAAGAGACCGATGTATTGGATGAGTTAACTGGCTTGTAGGACTACTCAAACTCAAAACATTTATTTCAATTCAAAACAAGGACTTTTGAATTGTCTCAGAAATATGAATCCAGTTCCCCATTCCAAAGCGTTTCTATGGAGCAAAACGGGCAAAACATTCCATGGACACTCTTTTCAATAAAATTGTTCACAGTATAGAGATCATGAATCACTAGGTACTACACTTTTACATGGAGACCATTTTGTTACATCGAAGTATTAAAGTTATGTACACGTTTGATTTCATCATGCGTCACATACATACACCTTAGTTATGTAAACCTGCGAAATAATATAATGTTTCTGGGCAAGATAAGTAACCTCGAATCTGGCAGTAAATATGAAATGTGACGTAGAGTTTCTTGCCGGCTGTTCTCCATAGGAAACTACCAATTATTGACACCGTGCAACAAGCTTCTGACGTTTCATAAGTGCTTATGTAGGTTTATCTTATCGTATATGTTCTTCTTGTACATATATAAAAATCGATTATCGTGAGATAGTCTCACAAACACTTGAAAATGCAACACAACAATGAAAAATTTACTGATTGTGATTAAACTTTGGTAAGTTAATCCGTGCGCGCTGGAGGAGCTCCCTAACTAAAAACGGCTTTGCAACGCATGCAGGCTTAAGCTAGGGTGAAATAAAATATTTGGAATTGGAAAAGGTGTTCGCGAACCTTTAAACTTTGGCAGAGAGAAAAGTAGGACACTTTTTTGTATACAGAGAACCTTCTGTATCTATCTGTGTATTGTCAAACGCGTGCTGGTCATAAAATACTGTGTTACTTTCTTTGTATTTTCGCACGTGTACAATTGACCACTCGACCTTCAGTTCAGAGAGAAGTCAAGTCGAGCAATTTGATATTGATTCCCTTGGCCGTGCCAGACAGTGTGGTTCGCACGTGTATGAGCGGTATCCACTCCAATTATCGTTAAAAACAGTTTTAAGTGGTGTTTTATAATAAACTAGCCCGCGGTTTCGCCCACGTAAAGGTCCGATAAAAACACTTAGATGTGCTAAGTTTCATGGTGATCGGTATTACGGTGTTGGAGTTTAACAATCCTATGTATACCAACACAACCATTTTGCACAACCTTTATGTTAACTTGCTTTCATACTTCTACTACTTCAACTTTAATATTTTATAAATCCAGCGGTTTCCTGTGGATGGATGAATGGATGGGGGAGGCACAGAATCGGTCGAAGTGATGGTGCTTGCCTATTTCCAGCAGACGAAAATCATTATTTCAGCCGAAAGACGTCCCGTCTTTGGCGATGACGATGATAATTTTATAGATATCTTATATATAAAATTCTCGTGTCACAATGTTCGTTCCCGTACTCCTCCGAAACGGCTTGACCGATTCTCATGAAATTTTGTGAGCATATTGAGTAGGTCTGAGAATCGGCTAACATCTATTTTTCATACCCCTTAGTGATAAGGGTTGTCAAAAAAAAAAAAAAAAAGTTGCAAAACAACGTTTGCCGGGTCAGCTAGTTATTATACATATAAAATCTTGAGGCGTGAACGTCCTTCCTACACTTAAAGATAAGCCTCAAGCTTTAAAGAAAATATTAAAGTTCTATGTTCACGTAAGTTTTATTTAGTACTTTTTAGTTCACTATTATAAAAAAGATTTCTACGTATATTTTTATGTAAACAAATATAATATTATAATGTAATGTTATCAAAACCGGGTGACTGTCGAAGCAATTCTTTGGCTATAACATTAGTACCTTCCTAATATTATTTATATATTTAGGTCTACCAATAGCTGCTTACACCTCTTAATTAAAAAAAAACTTGCGATTAAAACTGTCCACCACATGTCCAAAATTAAATTGTGTTAATTGATAGCTTAGTTAAGTAAATGTGAAGTTTACAGGAAAAAAAGCTAAATAAAATCATCATAAAGGCTTCAACAAATGAGACAAATCAATCAATCAATTTCCCTTTTCCAACATGTTGGGGTCGGCTTCCAGCCTATGCAGCTGAATATAAATATACCGTCCTACTAATATTTTACAACAAATGAGACAAACAGTTCAGAATTTTAGATTACAAATAATTTATGAAATCACAGTCTAAATCGATTAGATCGCTGCAACTGTTTTTAAAACCTTGCAAAAGAAAACGGTACATAAAGCCAAGCGAAGCGTTTCTGTACCTACACGTTCTAGACGCCAACTATTCATGGCATAGTGCGGCCGCCACACAACACTGCAGTATTCTAACATGAAACGTGTACCAAACTATAGTACAGTTGTATTACTTTGTCGAAAACCCTTACAATGTCTTATAACAAATAGTTCTACCTATACTGTTTCAACAAAAAGCCAAACATAATATGTAGTCTGTTTTGCCGTCTTTTGAATAACGGTTAAGTCAATGATCACATAAAAGGTTTTATAAGTAAACATATAATTTTAAATTTTAATTAATTGTTTAAGATTAAACAATTAATTAATTAAACAATTTCTCGACAAATTCCTGCGGCAGCTCTTTCACGATCGTCCAGACAATATAGACATATAAATCCCCGTTAGTCCCGCTTAACCAACTGAATTTGACTGAGAATAATCGAAAGGTCCTCCCAGTCCATCGGTCACTTCTATAACATGAACCTTGTGAACCCACACCTGTACTCTTGTGCCATGATTCCTTGGCAGTGTCGTTTGTTGCTTTACATCTGCAAATGGCAAGATCTCATAATGTCTATAAGTATGAGAAAGAGGTTGCACATGTTCCCCGTACACTCGCACATCACTGGGATACCTAACTTAATGACTGTACGTCACATTAATCACTAGAACGCAAACACACACAAGTATCTCATGTCGACTGTTTCTTGTGCCACTATGAGATGTTTGATGATGACTACGGCCTTTATAGATTTACATCAATAGGACGCACACATTAACAGTTTTATATAAGGAAACTAGATTTCGAATAGATCATCCATATTGGGTCCAAGTTGTGAGTTGGGAGAAAATATAAGAATATTTAGTACCTAATATTTATCAAAACTAGCTGACTTTCGGTACAATTAAATAAAGGTGGTTTCGACAATCAGGTACAGTTTAGGCTGAAATAGTATCTAATGATGATGTGGCTCAAAAGGCTGCCCAACTCAAATGGGACTGGGCAGAACATATCTGCCGCATACAAACTGTTGTGACAAACTGGGGGCACAAATAGCTCAGAATTGGTGCTCTGAGACATTTTCGTTTTTTTTTTTTCTTTTTTCTCAAATGTTGCCCCACACTAGGAATTTCTTCTGTATTGTGGGTGCTTTCACAAACATTTAAACTCACATACACAAACAGCCAGACCCGAAACAACTACTTTTAGGTCATACAAAAAAAATATTCCGTGCGGGAATCGAACCCGCGACACGCAGTGCAGCAGTCAATCGCTTAACCAATGCGCCAACCATGTACGAGTAACTTGTGCGTGCAACTTGTGCGTGGCCTGCATGCGCAGCGCAACGGCGGCTCGGAGACACGTCTCGGCCCGATGACCACTCGCTTCCACAGACTCCACCGCGACGGATGGTTCTCCTCTATCATTTTCCTAATTATTGATGGTTTTCCGGGAAGTCATAATAAAAAGAATATATAGTTTCAAGTTTATTAAATAGGTATTCTGTTGTAACATTTAACACAGGTTAAATGTTACAACAGAATACCTTGTGATATATTAGAATTAAATGAAAGAAAATTTAAAACTCATATAAAAAGTACACTTTGTAAACAAGCATATTACAAATTAGAGGATTAGGTATATCCAAGATAAAAATGCTTGGAAACATGCTGGTCCTGCTCCATAGGACAATTTAGAATCTAGACAAAATCTAACTGGTTGCCAATTTAATTGTATATTTTATAACATTGATTTTATATTCTGTGATTACTAGAACTCACACACTGACTTATTATTAGTAGTACTTGTTAAAATGTTAAGAATATCGTATAATTTTACAATGTTTGTGAACACCATGCACCTATCACATAATTAATTTATGTCATTCCTTCATTTTTCATTCTTTTTACCTATAGTGGTATAGTAATCTTATTCTAGGTGCATCGTCTTCACATATAATTATATAATTAATGTATACAAGATATTGTGAAAATATTTTAAAAGAGTAACGATGGAGTTTCTTGCCCATTCTTCTCCATACGAAAACGACCTTTTGGAATGGGCGACTAGAATCAATTATTATATTTTTTTGTTGTAAATGTTGACGTTCATACTTATGAACGTAACCGGCCTTTTTTGTGCCTAATTGAAATAAATTATTTGACTTTGACTTTGATTAACCCAAGAAATAAGATTTTTCATACAAAGTACCTTATAAAAGGAAGCTTTGTGCAAAATTTCTTGTTCCTAGTCCAAGTATTTTCGGCTGTACGCTGATATGTCAGTCAGTCAGTCAGGTTCTCCTTTTATACACTCAGCGTCACAAAAATCGCACCTCTCCGAAAATAAGTTTCAAGCAAGTCCCGCCATCAACGTATACATTAAACCCTATTAATATTGGTATCAATTGAAAGTATGTTTAACGACCTTTAAATTAACAACAGTTAGAATTCCTAAACACAACAGATCTCATTAGCGCGTAACGTTAAAGAAAATGTTGTCAAAATACGCATTACAACGGCCACTAATTGCACCTCCCTACAAGGGTATAAAACGGGCGACCCGGGTCAAATGTGAGTCACAGCTCGCACCAGTGCCACCGACCGCTCGCTTGCGTGCGATGCGGGGGCGAGCACGCGGCACGAGATTGCCCGCGCCCGCGGGAAGAGCCGGCCACCTGCGTCAATTGCGGTGGCCCGCACCCCGCGAGCAACATCAAGTGCCCCGTTTTCGAGAGGGAGATTAGAAACAAGCGAGCGGGGACCGTCGCCATCACGGCCACAAGCCGGGCGCAAGCGGCTAGGCCGCTTACAGAACAACTGAACGTCATAGAGGCCCATGGGCCGACGCTGATGGCGGCGGCTAATGAGCCCACACCAAGGGACCAAGCCTCCTCCTCCTCAAAGCGGAGGAAGAAGAAAAGGGGGGGGAAGGGTAGGAAGAAAACCACCCCCCCGGCGACGCAGCAAGACAAGGAAGACGCCATCATCCCTAAGGCCGGCCCTGCCCCAGTTGCGCAGGTTGCCGACTCACGGACGGCGCACACGACGACGACGACACTAGTGGACGAACCTACTAGCAACAGCGACAAGATGGCGCAGCGGCGGAATGCGGGAACTAGTAGGTTCGCCCAAAAGCCGCGTGGCACCACCACCGTCGCCACCGACGCCATGATGGCACAGCGGCCAATCGCCGCGAGGGAAAACTTCCCAGCGGTGACGCATGGCGTCGCCCCTATCGCGCCAAATAGCGCGCAACATAACCGTGAGTTCACAACCTGCGCGATAAAGCTCTTGATGGATCTCATCAGAGCCATAAGGCAGGGCCGAGACATAGAGGCGGTCATCCTTGACGGTCTGGCCACATTGCTGTCACTTTGTGATGGCTAGACCGTTAAGGATCGTACACTGGAATGCCCGCGGCCTTAGGGATAAGGTCGCCCCCCTCCGCCATCTCCTTCGGGATCAAGACATCGACGTGGCGCTAATCAGCGAGACGCACCTGGGAGCCGAAGACAGGGCCAGGTTCCCGGGTTACCATGTCTACCGGAAGGATGAGAAGTCGGCTCTGGATGCCCGATACCGTGGTCTGGCGGTACTTGTGAGGCGGAGAGTCGTCCATCAGGAGCTCCCCTTGCCGTCGCTCAGCAGTTTTTACGCGCTGGGTGTGCAACTACACGTTGCCGGCGAGGACATCAGCATCTATGCGTGCTACAAGCCGCCCGCGTCCCGCCTTGTTATGGCTGAGATGCGGGCGCTAATTGGCACGCATAGCGACAACGCACGTACTCGGTGTCCGGCCCCGAGACGCCTACCCACTACCCAGACGTAGTGAGGTACATGCCTGATGTGCTGGACATCGCAGTACACAGAGGGCTACACTGCCAGATCACTCAGCAAGTGATCGACGACGAGTTACAGTCGGACCACCAACCTGTACTCGTCGTCCTATCGGGCATGCCGACCCGACTGAAACCTGTAGCGCCACGTCGACGTATTGACTGGGATGCCTTCACAGAGAAGATGGAGACCACCACGCCAGCTCGGCCTATTGTTTCCTCCGCGGACGTAGAGCAAGCGGCGGATGACGTCACTGCTTGCATACAGAGCGCCTTGGAAGCGGCGACGACGACGCTGCCGCAGGGGGGAGGACCATTGCCCCCCTTGCCGGCGCGTCTGACAGCACTCATCGCCGCGAAGAGGCGTCTTCGCAAGCAGTGGCAACAACATAGATGCCCCACCCTGAGGGCCAAATTGAACCGTCTCGCGGAGAAGGTAAAGGCCGAGCTTACGGCCCATACCGCCGCGGGCTGGGAGGAGAGAATAGACGCCACTATTGATAGTTGGCCGTCTGTACACAAACTGTGCCGCCAGCTATCGAAGACCCCAGCCCCGGTGCGCCCTCTGCTCAACAGCGACGGGGCGCTCAAGTATGTAGCGGAGGACCGGGCGGAGGTCTTCGCCGAGCACCTGGAGCGTCAGTTCCGCCCTAACCCGACCGCCGACATCGAGCATGTCGCAGCAGTCGAGAAACACCTAGGAGACTACTTCGCATCGCCGATAGCTCCCGAGGAGGACCCTGTATTCTTCTCGCCGGGCGCAGTTAGACGCGCCATCCTAAGGACGAAGCCCAGGAAGGCCCCCGGTGCTGACGGTATCACCAACGCAGCGCTGCGCCACTTGCCGTTCCGTACGGTAGCGGCACTGGCGCGCCTGTACACGGCGATACTGCGCACGGGGGTCTTTCCCACCCCGTGGAAGGAGGGGCGCGTCATAATGCTGCCCAAGGCGGGGAAGAATACAGCGAAGCCGGAGAGCTATCGGCCTATAACGCTGCTGCCGACAGTCTCCAAGGTGTTTGAAGCACTCCTGCTGCGACACCTCCAACCTCACATCGCGCCGCGCCCAGAGCAATTCGGGTTCAGGGCGGAGCATAGCACGACGCTTCAGTTGTCAAGGGTACTGCACCTACTGACTTCTGCGCTAGAGAAGAAGGAGTACTCGGTGGCAGTATTCCTTGACATGGAGAAGGCCTTCGACCGTGTATGGCACGAGGGCCTCATACATAAGTTGGCCACGTCCGACGCGCCCCGTCGCGTTGTAAAGGTGGTCTCCTCTTTTCTGTCCCACAGGACCTTCAAGGTGGTGGTCGAAGGGGCGCTATCCAGCGCCCGCCCGGTGATGGCTGGCGTGCCACAGGGCAGCTGCATCTCGCCGGCGTGTTACTCACGTTACACCGACGACATCCCCACCACTCCCGAGGCGACGCTCGCGCTGTATGCCGACGACGCCGCGTACATTACTACCTCGCTAAATGCGAAGTACGCGGCGGTCAAAATGCAGCGCGCCCTCGACCTGCTCCCCGAGTGGCTGTCAAAATGGCGGCTCTCGGTTAACGTGGGTAAGACGCAGGCGCTGCTCACCGGGTATGCGCCCCTCCCACCACCCTTGAAGCTACAAGGAGCCGCCGTCGATTGGTCGCCCCAGGTCAAGTACTTGGGTGTGACCATCGACCGCCGCCTCACGATGGGGCCACACGTCCGCAAGGTCGCCGCGCAGGGCGGGGTCGCCCGTCACCTGCTCAGACCAGTGCTCCAATCCCGAATCCCGGCGCGCGTCAAGCTGAGCGTGTACAAGATGTACATACGCCCAGTCTTGACGTACGCCGCGCCCGCTTGGTTCGCCCTCACGAGCGAGTCGAGCAAGAAGCAGCTCCGCACGCAACAAAACCATGCGTTGCGGACCATCGTAGCCGCTCCTCGTTTCGTGAGGAACGATGTCCTACATCGGGATCTCGGGATCGAGAGCCTGGATGAGTTTGTGAGGCGACTCGCGACGGTGATGTTCGCGCGTGCCGACGCCTCTGCCTGGCCCCATGTCAGGCAGATAGCGCCATTGCACGCGCGCCCACCTGACGCGAGACCCCTGCCCCGCGACCTGGTAGCGGACGACTGACCCCATCCACCGGATTGACGCCTCGAGTGAGCCGCACCCAGGTAACACGCAGCTCACTCGATATAATAAGACTCTACAGATGTACACATACATCTGTTGCGCGGCGTGTTCTAGGTTAATATAGGCACGTCGCGTAACTAAACACAGACAGCCACAACTACACATGCACCTATACACAACACGTGCGACCGCGACGCTACGCGTCGCGACGCACGTTGACGCCGAGCGGTGTTACACTACAACACAAACCGCTCGTACATACATGACTGTTTATCCCTCAATCCGTAAACGGCTAGATCTGTAAGCGGGGCGAGGGAAAACTACATATCTACCTGTAGGTGCGTCGAGCCGGCACCACTGTCGCTGGTCGTCTTCATCGGGCCTCCTCCAGGTAACTGGAGGTCTCACCTGATGGGGACTGACCGCCGTGGTGTCGTGAAGAAAACGACGCTATATGGTATAGCGTCGTGGCGCGCCTACAGAAATATTCATAGCAACCATTACACAGACGCAGCTTTGCTGCGTCAAATACCTAGGCCGCATTAGGCCGTCCCACCGAGAGGACCCGCAGTGGCGGGCCGCCGTATGGCCTCCGCGGGCGAGGGGCGACGCTCCGACCCCGCTCGCCACGCCCCCTTGCGGGGGCGTCGCGACGTCCAATTGTTCAAATGTGAGTCATTCGCTATCCAACCTTTGAAGTGAACACACTTGAACAGCTGCAGCAAGAAAAATACCCCGAAGATGGATACCACTGCAGATGAAGCCGCTCAAGTCATTGCACTACTGCAATCAGGGATGCGGCAATGTGATGTTGCTCGGCAACTGAACTTGAGTCGTTTTTCCGTTCGACGAGTGTTCCAACGCTTCCAAGAGACTGGTGGCTATATTCGAAGACGTGGATCTGGAAGACAACGGTGCACATCCGAAAGAGACGATCGCTTCATTGTTTCAACGTCTTTACGTAATCGGTTCTCCAATGCTGTTGAACTGCAACAACAACTGCGATCAGCTCGCAGAACTTCTGTCAGCGTCTCCACGATTAGAAGAAGAATGAAGGAGAAGAAAATTGCAGCTCACAGTGCTGCTACAGGGCCAAAATTGACTGCACAGCATAGGAGAGACCGGTTGCAATTTGCCCGTGACCATGTGGATTGGACAATAGATCAATGGAGGGCTGTACTCTTCTCGGATGAGACGAGGGTGTGTCTTTTCTGCAACGACAGGCGTAGAAAAGTGTACAGGAGGCAAGGGGAATGATTCGCACAAGCCTGTATTCAAGAGACAGTGGAATACGGGGGTGGCTCGTGCATGTTCTGGGGCGGCATGTCAATCGAAGGCAAAACGAACCTTGTGTGTGTTTCTCGGACTGGAAGTGCTCGCGGGCAAGGGTCGCTGACTGCTCCTCGGTACATAACAGAGATCTTAGAGGAGCAGGTTGTCCCTTATGCGGGTTTTGTTGGCAGTGGGTTCACGTTAATGCACGATAACGCCCGCTGTCACACCGCATTAATTGTAAGAGACTACCTGCAAGAAGTTGGGATCCCTGTTATGCGCTGGCCGGTGCGAAGTCCAGACCTGAACCCTATCGAGCACCTTTGGGATGAACTGAAACGGCGAGTACGGGCACGTGATCCTACCCCTACCACTCTCCAAGACCTCCAAGATGCCGTCGTTGCAGAATGGGACAACATTCCTCAAGAGACTGTTGTCACATTAATTAGGTCCATGAGAGAACGCATGGAAGCTGTCATCAGAGCTAGACACTAGGTTTTAAGTTGATTTTATGGACTTTTTTAAAATTTTCACTGATAAAATAAAATTTAAGTTTTTAATCATTTGCATTAGCGTGTTTTTTTATTCCCTGGCAAACAAAAAACCAAATTTTATGATTTATTCTGAAATGTAAATAAATTGCCTTTCCAATTACCTTATAGTCATATGTGTACCATTGATTAATGGGGTTAAAATGACTTTGAAGGGAATTCTTAAAGAGGTGCGATTTTTGTGACGCCGAGTGTATAACACTAATAATGCTATACTATAATATAATATAATATATAATATTTATTGGCTATACTATAATATTATAAAGAGAAAAGACTTGATTTTTTGTATGTTTGTTTGTAATGGAATGGAATGCAGAGAAACTATAGACTGGTTTAATGGAACCAGCTCAGCTCAGCTTCAGATAGTGTCTACCAATTAAAACAGACAGACACTAACCTCTCCTTCGATGACAGACTTGCAAAATTATGAAAACAAAAATAACTAAATTAAAAAAACGTAAATAACTAAACAAAATACAATTTAAGCAATTATAGTGGCGCGAAAAGATCAAAATCTGTTAAGGACTGGCTGTATTTGGTGTGACAAAAATAACTTAACATCACGCCTTTAGTCCCCGAAGGGTATGGTCAGAGTTGTAGCTATTGTAAGCAAAATAAAAAAGGATATTTCAATGTAAATTTAAAATTTTATTATTACGCAACTTGACTAGTAACAGGAATTTTGTTCGATATAAGATGATACTGCGGTTAAATATTATGTTACGATTAAATAAGTAGAAATTAACTTGAATCCAAATACAAAACATTATTAATGAGTATAATAAATAGTTACTATTTTATAAAAGTTATTCGTCCATCTATTGACTTAAAATTTGCCGCACTTTTGTAACGTGGACACGAGCTGTCAAATAAACCCAATACTGTTTTCTGGGGCATTATATTTTGGGCTGTAGAGCTGTACAGTACTGGCTAAATGTTAAAGTATAATTATTGTATAAGTGTAAAAGTGTAATTATTGTATAAGTGTTATTAATTAAAAGGATTTACCATAGTAAAAGTGTTATTTTCTTTCAGTTTAGAAGAGGGATAATTTCACGTCTACAAATGGATGACGATCATGATGGAAGTTTGGCTCAACCGCCGCGATCCCCATCACCAGTGTTGGACAGGCAGAGCCGCAGGCGTAGCCGCGAGCCGAACATATTTATATGTTCTGTGGCAGGCAGAGCCGCAGCTACAGCCGCAGGCAGAGCTTCAGGCATAGCCACAAGATTAGTCATGTATGGAGCCCTGGTAACCGAATTCGACGACTCGAGCCGGCGCCGGGAAGGATGGCAACACATCAGAGTCGCAGCCCAACCAGGTCGCGGTCAAGACGGAGCAGGAGCAACAATTGAAATCACCAGCGAAGCGGGATCCACGTCATCGACGAAACACCCGCTCGCCAAGCAAAAGAACTAGTGCACGTGAGACATTTCCTGCAACTGAAGTGTTTTCTTAATTTACCGATTTTCTTGATAAAATCTCGAGTAAGGGTAGTGAGAGAATAAGTAATTTTAATGTAGTTCCTGAGTTCGATCCTTCTTCTAAAAATCAGAATATAAATAATTGGATACATAAAGTAATTGAAATAGCAAGCATATACAACCGACAAACAATACACATGTAGGACAGACCGACAAATAATACAAAATACGATACCTAAACTTACTGGCAATGCAAAGCGGTGGTACGAGGGTCTTACAATCGTCAATTATAGCTGGGTTGAGTGGCAATAAAAGCTTAAAGCAGCATTTCCGTCTTGTGAAAATTATGGCCACATGCTTTCGGATATGTTAGACAAAAGAGCAAAGTTTGGGGAATGCTTAGAAGATTATTATTACGATAAAATGGCATTACTTAATAGGTGCGAAATTGACGGCAAGAGAGCGGTAGAATGCGTGATCTTTGGTATAGACGATAGGGCCATTAGGATAGGAGCGGAAGCAGCCCAATTTGCTAACCCTAATAAACTTTTGGCATTCTTACTAAATGCAAAAAGCATTGGTAAAAGAAACGATAATATTCAGAGAACTTCAAATAAGAAATTTCCGATTAAAGATAACCACCTGTTACTAATAAATCAAATACGAGCAGGTGCTGTAATTGTAAGGAAGAAGGTCATATTATAAGTAAGTGTACTGAACAAATAAAGAAATGTACAAATTGTTCAATTGTTGGTCACGAGTCTAATGAATGTTATCGTAAGAAGGAAGACATAAAATCAGTCATAAAAATATCAATTACCAAACCTAAAACTAATGATAAATATTTTTTTTGTCTGTACAATTTTGGTTACATATTAAAATAAAACAAATAACACCTTGTCTAAAGACCTTTAGAGGTTTATGTGACAAGGTGGAGGAAGCAAGCACGCTCACAACATATTATTTCTAATTATATTAACAGTCACGAGCAACAACATGCATACACTTAGCAACCTTCAACAGTGATTTCCTCCTCCTGTGTTATTACGAACATAGTATATTGGAACCCAGTATGAGTTTCAATATATTATGGAATAGGAATATTTATAAGTTGAAATCGTAATTCCCCGAGTAAATCGCTTTTGCATTTTGCCAAGCGCTTACATATTATTGCTCGCGACTGTACAGACGCCAGCAGGTCAAGCTACCCGAAACTGTCAACTTTTCCCTATCAACTTTGAACCTAATGCTTTAGCGATAAAGATGAAAATCCAATTAACGAAATTTTACAGATCGCGGCAACCTTGATGTGCTGGCGTCCGTACTTAAAAGACAAAAAAAATAAAATGTGATTTAATATAATATTTTTAGGTAATATAATATTTTTTTAAGGTAGATTTACATTTTTTATATGAACTAGAGACAATATTTGACTGCACAGTTTCAGGAATTTTATTTAGAGTATCACGTTACTCATATTCACACGTTCTCTTGCATACACATTTACAGTTGTAGGTAGTTTATATGTTGGCAAGTAATCAAGATCACGTAACTGTTTTGGTCTACTGTGTAAAGTTAAGGAGCTAATATTATTAAATTTGTCCAACATAATTGCCGACCTAAATTTATCAAAGACATCTTTATATTTAAGTTCAATCTGTTCTGATCGAAGGTCACGAAAAAGTAGGTTATTTAGATTCAGTTAGCGAATGTACGCTTATTAGAAACACCGATGCTGTAGAAGTATTTGGTAAATGGGATAGCACTTATTCAGTGGCAATGAAGGGTTTTGGTGGAGCGGTAGTTCATGGTATAGGTCTGTGCCCAGTAGTTTTGGAAATTCAAGGTGTTATTGTCGAACTAGACGTTATTGTAGTACCCGATCATTTTTTGAAATACCCATTGTTGGTAGGCCAGTCATTTACCGAAGCATTAGGGGTTACAATTTTAAAAACTGATTTTGAATTAATAATCTCCCGTTTATTCCAAAAAGTAATGGCGTGGTTAAACTATTTTCAACTGAATGTTGATTAATTCTACCTGGATGTTCCTATGTAGAAGTTGACTCGTCTCTGAAAATAACAGGTTCCATATTAGTATACGGTAGTTATATGTCCGTCCCTAATTTAGAAAATACTATAGAAGAGGGTGTTTACTCAATTGAAAATGGCAAAGGTGTACTATTAGTTGATAATTTAAAACGTTATAACTTTTAATAAAGACCAGCTGATAGCTAGAGGGCAATTTTTGCAGATAAAAATTGTAAATTGTCCTTCTATTAATAAGATTGATGTTGCAAGCCGTTTTGAACCTTTTCATTCAAATGAATTGTCTCTGGACGATAGTCTAAACCGGGATCAGAAATTGAAGCTATTAGATGTTGTTAATCGTTACCAAACTTGTTTTGCTACTAGATTCACCGACTTAAGCTGTACTAATGTAGAGACAATGAACATTGATTTAATGGATTCCCAACCTGTAGTTTATAGGCCTTATTGGTTGTCTCATAAAGAAAAACAAGAGGTTAGGGGTATGACCAATGAATTACTACAATGTGGTATCATAAGAGAATCTTGTTCGCCATTTGCAAGCCCAATCATTTTAGTACAAAAAAGAACGGCGAGAAGCGCCTTTGTATAGATCACAGGGCTTTAAATCGGAAAACTGAGAAACAACACTACCCTTTGCCTAGGATAGAGGATCAGATAGAGGTTAGCAGGGTCCATATACAACTTTAGATCTAGCGTCAGAGTACTATCAAATTGAATTGGCTGAAAGCGACAAACAAAAAAACGGTTTTTTTCACACCAGGAGGGCAGTTTGAATTTAATAGAATGCCTTTCGGTTTGGACAAATGCACCAGCGGTATTCCAAAGAACTATCAATAAAGTTCTCTATAAGATTGAATTGAAAACTTAAGATTTGACACGGTTTTTTTGATGGATGACGTTCTTGTGCCTTCATTTTCGTTTGAGGATGGTCTTAAAAACTAGATCTAGCTTCATATTTCTGACTGACTGAACCCTTGACAATTCAAAACTGCCTGTAAATGGTTTAATTGAAATAATTGCTTTGAGTTTGAGTTAGAGTCGGTATTTAATCAAATTAGAAATGCAGGTGTTACATTGAAGCTCTCGAAATGCAACCTTTTCTATTCAAAAATCGAATTTCTTGGTTTCGAAGTCTCGGGGAATGGTATAAAACCGGGGAAGTGTACAATAGACGCAGCTGATAAATTTCCTACTCCTAGAGATGTACATAATGTTAGAAAGTTCTTAGGCTTGGCCAGCTTGGGCACGCCACTATTGCGGCGATAAGTCCCCTCTTTGAGGCGTGGCTGGAGAGGCGCCACGGCGTCCTCACCTTCCGCCTGACGCAGGTCCTCACCGGACACGGCTGTTTCGGGAGGTACCTGTTTCGGATAAGGCGGGAGCAAACGCCCGGGTGTCATCACTGCGTGGATCGCCCGGAGGACACGGTGGAGCATACGGTGGAGGTATGCCCGGCTTGGGCAGAGCACCGCCGTGTCCTCGTGGATGCGATCGGTGGAAGGGATCTCTCGCGTCGAGGCCGTCACCTTCTTCTGCGAAGCAGTAATGCTCGCGAAGGAGGAGGCGGAGCGCGTGAGGGAGAGGCAAATTTCGAGCCCGGCGTCGGGAATCTATTGCCGATTCCCGGCCACCGTAGGCGCGGGCTTGCGGACGGTGAGCAATGGGTAGCTCGCCGTCCGGTAAGGACCAAGCCCGGGTCGACGGCACGTTGTGTTCCACGCGCGCCTCAAAGAGTTTCAGCGAGTGAAGGGGTCCGATGAGACCATTGCCTGCCGGGGTTGCGGGAAAGTCCGAAAGGTATACCGTGGCCCCCTGGCATTGCACAGGCAACAGAAGGAACACGGGTGGGTTTTAGTCAGTAAGTCTGACACGCCCTCCCGCTCCACCCAGAGCGAGAGACGTCATTTGATGATTTCCCAGCCTAAAAAAAAAAAAAAAAACTTGGCCAGCTTTTATAGGCGGTTTATTAAAAACTTTGCTATAATAGCTCGCCCATTGACTCAATTATTAAACAAGATGTTTCTTGGACTTGTGTTAAAGAAGAAGAGACCGCATTCACTCAATTAAAAGAAAAATGAGTATCTCGACCAATCTTAACATTGTACAATACTAACGCTGCTACCGAGTTGCATACGGATGCCAGTTAACACGGTGTAGTTGGTATGCTTTTACAGAATCAAGATGATCAAGTTACAAAACCAGTCGCTTATTTTAGTAGGCATACTTCACCAGAAGAACAATACTTTTCATCATACGAGCTAGAAACCCTAGCGGTGGTAAATAGTTTAACTAAATTTCGATGTTACTTAATAGGTTAGCTTAATAATTCACTATTGTTACTGATTGTACTCGTAACTCTTTACGTGCCACTTTTACTAAAAGGTATATTATTCCGCGTGTTGCTCGATGGTGGAGTATGATCCAAGAATTTGATTTTAACATAATTTATAAACCAGGGACTTCTATGATGCACGTGGATGCATTAAGTATATAGGAACCTTTTGCAAGAAAATACGCGACCCACAAGTTTTCCATATTACGGTAGATTGGGAAGCCACGGTCCAAATGAATGATGATGAGACGCAAAGGATTAAACGGGTTTTAGATGATAAAGATTCTTCAGTTAATTATACGAAAAAAACATTAAAACGTGGAGTAGTTTACAAGATAACGGACGTTGGACTTAGATGGTATGTGCCAAAAGGTGTCAGATGGCAAGTGTTACGTGCTTGTCATAATGACATAGGTATTCAATGCGCTCACGGAAAAGTACCGGGTGGAAAGAGGTCCGGGTTTTTACATCCAATACCGAACCGGTATCTGAACCTATTCACACCATACCGCGCGTTTGGTCTATTTTAGTTACTTCCACAGTATTATGTCGTATGGCATTTTACTATGGGGTCGGGCTGCTGACATTGAATCCATTTTTATTTTACAAAAGAGAGCTGTCAGAGCCATTTATAATCTAAGTCGTCGCGAATCTCTCAGGGAACTATTTAAAAAGATTAATATTATGACGGTACCTTGCCAATTCATTTATGAAAATATTATGTTTGTGAGAAAAAATCTACATCTTTTTAATAAAATAAGAGATAGACATCATTTTAATACTAGAAATAAAGATAAAATAGATCAACCATTTTTCAGACTATCTAAAGTAAATACATCTTTTATGGGAAACTGTGTTAAATGTTACAACAGAATACCTTGTGATATATTAGAATTAAATGAAAGAAAATTTAAAACTCATATAAAAAGTACACTATGTAAACAAGCATATTACAAATTAGAGGATTATATCCAAGATAAAAATGCTTGGAAACATGCTGGTCCTGCTCCATAGGACAATTTAGAATCTAGACAAAATCTAACTAGTTGCCAATTTAATTGTATAATATATATTTTTTAAACATTAATTTTATATTCTGTGATTACTTGAACTCACACACTGACTTATTATTAGTAGTACTTGTTAAAATGTTAAGAATATCGTATAATTTTACAATGTTTGTAAATATGTGAGCACCATGCATCTATCACATAATTAATTTATGTCATTCCTTAATTTTTCATTATTTTTACCTATCGTGGTATAGTATTCTAGGTGCATCGTCTTCACATATAATTATATAATTAATGTATACAGGATATTGTGAAAATATTTTAAAAGAGTAACGGTGGAGTTTCTTGCCCATTCTTCTCCATACGAAAACGACTTTTTGGAATGGGCGACTAGAATCAACTATTATATATTTTTTTTGTAAATGTTGACTTTCATAAGTGCCTTTTTTGTAATGCCTAATTGAAATAAATTATTTGACTTTTGGCTTTGACTTTGACCATTTATGCGGACCACCTAGGTCCTTTCAATGAGAGCAAAAGAAAAAATAAGTACATATTAGCCATTATTGACGCGTTTACAAAATTCATTATTCTTAAGGCTGTCAAAAATACGAATACTCACACAACTATTTCAGTTTAAAAAAAATCGTTTAGTTTGTTCGGTGTACCTTCTCGACTAATAACAGACAGAGGCACTACTTTCACGAGCTCAAAGTTCAGAGAGTTTTTGTCAGAAAAAGGTGTGAAACATATTCTAAATGCGGTCGCTACTCCTCGCGTAAACGGGCAGGTAGAGCGTTGTAATAGGACGGAAAAGACGAAAGACTATGAAAGACTATGTGTATTTGTTACAAGTACAGTGGGGTTTAAATAATACCACAAATAAAGCAGTAGGTAAAACCCCAGCTCAATTGTTATTTGGGTTGCCACTAAAATGGTTGACTGAGAGTGGACTGGCTTTACCAGTTCAGGAAAATTATAATTCTAATATCAGCAACATAAAAGAGATTAGAAACGATGCACTAGATAAAATAGTACGTACTCAGGAAAAGCTAAAGCGAATCTTTGATAAAGCTAGAATTCCCCCGCGTCAGTTTGATGTAGGACAGCTGGTTAGGGTAGAAAGAGAAGTAAGGCAGAAAGGGAAGAGTAAGAAATTAGTTCCAAAATGTCTAGGCCCTTATCGCATTACCAAAGTATTACAGAATGACAGATACGAAGTAGAGGATACGCCTATCACAAAAAAGGGTAAACAAAAATATGTAGGAATTTTTTCGGTAGACAAAATTTACCCTTGGCTTGTGTATCAGAAGGTGGACGAGAATTACTCTCGTCCACCGACGAAGACGATGATAGTAATAATTCGGATATGGATATAAACTACTAAATTATGGAAGTAATTACAATGATTATGTGAACACTTATGAAATTAAGTGATTTTCATAAAGAACGCCAGTTTCGTTATTAGTAGTTGCGAACAGTATAGCTTCGTTAATCAGATAGTACAGTAGTATTGGATAACGCCTAACAGGCTAAAATCTGGATTTATGGCTAGTATGGTAGTACGGTAGTATGGTAGTATGGTGAAACACCACTAGTTGATCTCCGTCTGACATAATAGTATTGTAGTATGAAGGTGAAAGTATAGTGATATGGTAAAACGGCTCCAGTGGCGTAATGCGACGAGTGTAAATTATGAATAAAGGTTGTCGGAAAGGGATTGAATTTGATTCTATCTTTAGAAAACATTGTTAATGTACTTAGTTGATTGTTATTGACAGACTGGTTATAAATGGATATTTGATGATAATATTCATTATTATTAAATTTTCGATAATAATATTACTTACATACAAAATTTTATAATAATGAATTAATATTTATAATAATAATAATTAATTATAAAACTAATATTTAATCTAACTCAGATAAACCATAAATCAATGGAAAATGTATTATTACTTTTTTTTTGTTTATTTTTTCTGCACTCATTTAGTAATGAAAGAAATGTATGGTATTATTTAAGCTGATTTGTTATTTTTTGTGTTTTTTTTTATGTATATATTTCGCGAGCTTTGGACCGGTGATAAAGATACTCCTATTGTTCTAGCAGTGCTACGCTGACTTCTTCCTTCTTGTACCATGGTAATAATCGGTGTACATTCTTTGTACGTTCTTCAGGTGTTAACGTCATCATATTTCACTGAATACTCTGATCAATCCAAGGAATTATATGACAGCTCGCTTTGAAACAAAAGCAGAAAAAATATTATATTTTTAATTTAACATTTTAATAATATTCAAAGAGCAGTTTTTTTTTAATCTGTTTCTTGTACAAATGACCTCTTTAGAGATTTAGAACAAGCATTAGTAACCTGCTTACTACTTATTATTTATTCTAGCGATCAAGGTAGGTATGTAGTTTATGGAGATATCACGGTTTTTATTAGCGACCCGGAATTTTTGCGATCCAGTGTATTATAAAAGCGGAAGTGTGTTTGTTTGTTTATTCGTTACGCTTTCACGCTAAAACTGCGGAATGGATCTGGATAAAATTTGACACATGGGTAGATCATGACTTGAGTTGGGACATGGATACTTTTTATCCCAATATTCCCGCGGGATGGAGACCTAAGCGGGTGAAACCACGGGGCGCAGCCAGTAAACATAATAAAATAACAATGATGATTTTTGGATAGCGCATTATTTTTGTCGAGAGTTCGAGAGCTTACATACTTAAATCTTTCTCCATATAAAACTTATAACATGATCTAATTTCTAAACCATACTATGAAGTTACCTAACCTTTTTTTTTTGGTTGGGAAATTATCAAATACCTTTTCCCGCTCTGGGCGGAGCGAGAGGGCGTGTCTGACTCTTACTGACTAAAACCCACCCGTGTTCCTTCAGTTGCCTGTACGTTGCTAGGGGCCACGGTATCCCTTTCGGACTTTCCCGCAACCCCAGCAGGCATCGACGCGCGTGGAACACAACGCGCCGTCGACCCGGGCCTAGTCCTTACCGGACGGCGAGCTACCCATTGCTCACCGGCCGCAAGCCCGCGCCTGCGGTGGTCGGGAATCCGCCTGTAATGGCGTGAGGGCGCGATATTTGCTTTGCAGAAGGAGGTGACGGCCTCCCATGCCCTCTTGCTCCGTACCATGGCCTGGTCCACCGTATCTGGGCGATCCACGCAGTGATGACACCCGGGCGTTTCCTCCCGCCTTATCCGGAACAAGTTACCTACCCTCTCATTCAAATCTAATACAATAACGCAACAACGTAATAAGGCCTCACAAACTGAGAGCTCATTATAAGCCAGGCTATAATATAATTTAGTAGCTCGGCTGCAGTGCAACACAATTTCCTCCTCCAATATGTGAGACGCGGCGGCGAGACTGTCATCCATCATGCCAGGGAGCTAATATGTTGCCTGTATGAGCTTTATATTGAGGGGAATATCAAAATTAGTTTAGTAAATTAAGTGTAATTTTTACTTGATATTGGAGGATTGAGTTTAGCCTTGCCTCGTAATTGGAGGATATGCTACACACTGGTGTAAATGAATTGTGACACAATGACTTGTGTTCTTAAAGTTATGCTGCCACGTACTGCTTACATGTATTTAATAACATTTATATTTTAATACAGTTCAACACAATCGGGATGATTTCACATGTCGACATTGCACCCGTGCAACGGAGAGGTCGCTAGTAATACATAAGTTTTAGGTTTAAGATTTACCTAACCATAATTCAAAGGTTTGTATCATTTTGCAACAAGGACTATCTTGTAGTCTGTGCAAACGTCTAGCAAACCACCAACATTCCACATAGCTGAAATATCACAAACAGATAAACAAACAAACATACACACAAACTTGGTCCAAAGTTGTCGAACGCAGCCAAAGCAGCGGTTAATTTACCCAATAACACTGAACGGTTTCATTTCCAACATTCTGCGCATACTATCGATTCCAAGTTCAAACTTGAACCTACGAATGTTTAGAGGTGGCATTGGAAATTCGTGTCTTCCTTCAGAGAAAAGAAAGCAAACTCTTGAAAAGAAAAAAGTCTCTGTTTCTCCCACGTTGCTTGTAGTGCCGTTACAAAGGAAAATGGTATTAGGTTTTCTTGGAAAAGACTTTGTTCGTGGAAAAACTATTTACTACACCTACGTACTATAAAACCTATTTATGTTGCCGAGCAGCATTTTTTGCTACATAGCTAAGAATTCGAGTAGGAGTACCTATCGAGAAAGATACCTTCGAGGTGTCCATAGGAGTTGGTGGAGAAATACTATCAACTAATGTGATCAGATCACCTTGCCTTTTGAATATTTACATTGGGTAGCCAATGTAAACATTACAAGTACAAGGTGTAAAAGCCTAATCACTAATGTAGATCTGTTCGGTTAGATGAATGTGTGTAGGGGCTTAGTAATAATAAAATTAATAAGTCTAATAATATTAATAATATTCACAACTTTAAAGAAAATAAATAAACAGCTTTGAAGTATCACGTCACCAGGTAGGTTGACTTGCAATCAGCAGTAAAATAGACTAAAGCCGACTAATTCCTAAGATGCATCCATGATGTGGGTCTCCCATAGCACAGCATCAGACTGAGGGATGCCTTCTTCTCACAGTCACGGCTTGCAGTGAGTCGACTACTTTTTTCCGTGCTTTTTATTTTATCTTTGGATTGTTTAACACTTTCGGCTCCACCCACTTTTCATAGAACTCATACGCCATGCCGCCATACATATTGGAAGTGAACCCTCCGGGAGGGTTGCCAGTATTACGCTTGCGCTAAATTTGACCATCGCGGGCGGTTAACGGCATTAGGTTTAAAACCATGTAAAACGAAGTAAAATAGTGTTTTCAGGGGGTCTTGTCGCTAGTATTCGTGAATCCAATCATTTAAATTTTTAGTGAATGTAAGCGTGAACAAAAACTACTAATAAGTCTTGTTAAAATTTACATCAGATTTATTTTCACGGCTTATACTGCTGTATTCGCTGAGAAAAACCAACATTTATATAAATGAGCCCTCCGCGAGGGCTCCCAGCATCCCATATGCGACTAGTTGAACCCTCCAGGAGCCAGCACTGAACGTGTTAACTTAAGGTAGGTATTCGAACTATCTTGTCCTTTTTATATGCACGTGTTTCTATGCCAATAAAATATTTTTAGCCTTTCACTATCTAAGTATTTACTTACTCATAGATTTTCTTGTCCACTACTAAAAGAGGACAAACTTTCTCAATATAGGTACCACATCGCACTTTCGCACTGGGGGTCCACCAATATCGTGGCGATGCCTCCAAACATTCCTGTTTGCCTAGCACTACACCACCGCCTCTAATACATAGGTACTACAACGGCTTTGTTTTGAAATCGCTCATGAATATTTATTTGAGAGAATGTTTTGTGTTGTGGTTGGTTAATTTGGTTATTGTGTCGTGAACCTAGCAAAGGTTTTGTTTGTTGTTTTGTTTTTTTAATGATCCTTCCTCTCGTTTCCCTGCAATTAAAATCATAATCTGATTAATAAAATCTGTGGGAGTGATTTCGTGAAAAGGGACGAAAGTGGAGAAGCGCGCGTTATTTGATTTAACCAATGAGCGCGCGCGGTGCCTTAGTTGGCTGTTAGAAACGACCTAGACGAGGCCCCGCTCCTTTAATGTTGCTTATTACCATGGTGAGATGTCAGATGTTACCCCACATTTATTTTTTTAAGACCTTTGATAAAATTTAAATTTTGATTTATTGTAATAGTTATCTATTATAATATAATCAAAAATTTAATCTATATATCAAGGGTCTACGGTCTGCAATACCTACAGAGATGAGGAAACCATTGAGTCCATGCATCGCTTCATATAACTGTAAAATGTATGACGGCACGGTTGGCGCAGTGGTTAAGCGATTGACGGCAGCACTGCGTGTCGCGGGTTTGATTCCCGCACGGAACAAATATTTTTATGACCTACAAATAGTTGTTCCGGGTCTGGCTGTTTTTGTATGTGAGTTGGAATGTATTTTAACGCACCCACGATACAGGAGAAATTCCTAGAGTGGGGTACCGTTTTAAAAAAAAAATGCATCTTTAGACAAGAACAAAACAATGACTTTTTGACGACATTATCCACGCTTCTCTTGCACCTAACGAAATAAAGCTCAATTTTCTACCCGGTCAACAGTATATTCCTGTTAGTTTTCCATTACCGTAGTTGCGGCAGCGTATCTTCCACGGCATTGCGTCGCTGCTGCAGCCACACAGCATGTTACGGTCTATAAATTAAGTGCCAGTAAGCTGGCCTTGCATCCTCACGCCCCCTGCATTTGCAAACCAATGCAGAACCCTGGTCCTTATAGCCGGAAGATATTACCTACTACATAAGTTATGGTTCAATGAAAATAATTATATTTATAAAACAAATAATATATTTTTAAAAGAGTAACGGTGGAGTTTCTTGCCCATTCTTCTCCATACGAAAACGACCTTTTGGAAGGGGCGACTAGAATCTTTTTGTTTTTGTTGTACATTTTGACGTTCTTAAGTGCCTTTTTTGGGCCTAATTGAAATAAATTATTTCACCGCTTTTACGGCGACTGATAGTTATTTGCTTGAGTTATAATTTTAAGCAGCATGAGAAGAAAAGTAGTCAAATTGTGTACCGGAGAATATTTCTAGTAGTTGGGAGTAACATCATCAGTATTATACACGTCAAGGTCATGTCTCCGACCGCTTAACATCAAGTTGAAAAGTCTTAAGAGCATCGTTCAAGTAATAATGGTATCAATTTAACATTAGTTAAGTATGAATCGAACATTATATCAATAACCTGTAGTATAATTTAAATTCGTACATATTCCTGTAGTGGAGCTAAGTCGAGTAGATCAGCCGCACCATTGCGTTCCCCTAATGTTTTGCTAGCGCTTTTTACCGATCAGATTGGCTTCCATTACGTATACGTCTGTAAATTATATCTGCTAATTAAAGATAATTTAAAATCTGTACAGTGATATTTTTTTTTATAAAATAACCATTTAATTAAATTTCTTTTGGTTTTTCCTACTTTTTGCAATACACCTGCTAGCTGTATAAACATAAAATTGTTACTAGGTAGGTATATTTCAAAAGAATGACAAAAGATACCAGAAAAATTATCACTTTATCTGTCATTTAGATTGTTCTAATTATCCTGCCAAAGCCGGTATTGAAACACACTGTGTAAATATAGGTAGGTATGTATATTAATTAGTTAAACATATGAATACATTGGTACTTAGGCAAGCTACAAACTTGGAGGGTGAAAAACATCTTATTTATATATTTTAGGCAGTGTATAATAGTGTATAGTGCAGTGTTATACCTGTTGGATAAAGTGCCGTTAGCGGCATACTAGTGGCACAGCCTCGGCCCGGCTAAAGTGCTGTCAGATTTCCATTGTCATTGTCACTGTCACTGAATCACTGTCACTTGTTAT